>JALMGJ010000002.1:125853980-127053980 GCA_023362775.1 Charina bottae | reverse complement strand
GCACACAATTTAACAGAGGTAAATAAAGAGAAGTCCCAATAGGCAGAATCTATGGGGTTACAAATAGTCCTCGATTTACGACCATTCGTTTAGCGACTGTTCAAAGTTATGACAGCGCTGAAAAAAGTGACTTACGAACGGTCCTCGCACTTATGACTGTTGCAGCGTCCCTCCAGTCACATGATCAAAATTTGGGCGCTTGGCAACCAGCATGTATTTACGATGGTTGCAGCATCCCGGGGTCATGTGATCGCCATTTGCGACCTTCCCAGCTGGCTTCCAACAAGCAAAATCAATGAGGAACCATGTGATTCACTTAACAACCGTGTGGTTCATGTAACAGCCACATGATTCACTTAATGACCATGGTGATTTGCTTAATAACCGCCATGAAAAAATGTAAAATCAGGTGCGGTCACGTGATGCCTTGCTTAACAACCACACCACTTAACAATGAATTTTCCAGTCCCTATTGTGGTCGTAAGTGGAGGACTACCTGTAATTGGCTACTCTCCTACATCAGCCCTGCAAAACACTTTGCATGAAAAGCCTATCAGGGCACATCAGAGCATTCTACTTTTCTAGCTCCACAAAATAATGTGCACATCTGTAGATGCCTCTCGCCCAAAAGGGAATCCTGTAAACTCCAATTTAGTCCAGACAGATGGCAATGGAAAGACTGGCGTTGAGTGAGTGGATAAAAACTATAGGATCCAGTTCCTTTTTTTCAAACTGCTTTCCACGAATGAACTACTGAGATTGTCCCTTGTGTTTAGCCTCTGTTGTGTTAGGTCTGGGTACAGGAATTGGTTCCAGAATGAAAAGGAAGCTATCAAGAGTTCTTTCGATTCCCCCCCCCCCCACACACCCCCAACCTCAGGGCTTAGGTTAGAAAAAAACAAAGCTTAGTCCCACACTCATGCATGAGGGCACACACAGGGTTCTCAAACTCCCCAAAGTTTGGGAGGGTTTCTTTTAAGAGGTTCTCTTCAGTTTTATAAGGCTGGGATGGGCATCAGAGGGTCATCCATAACAAAGAGGGCTAGACAACCAGGCAGTCAGCAGAATGGGAATGTGGGAGAGATCAAAATTCTTTTTCTTTCCCTCCAACCCGGAGGTATTAGGGAGGTGGGGAATGGGGGTTTAGGGGATTCTTAATTTTAAAAAATTGTATTGACCCTAATTTAGGGCTTAGGCAACAATGTTCTTGTGTTTTCTGCCTCCGAAGCCTAAGAAGCAGCACCCTCAATCTGGGGAGTAATTCTCAAAGGTGGAGGCTCAATCTGGCCTCAGGTCTGCAGTATTTCCCCCCTCTCCTAGAAGGTCTAAGAATCTTGGAAGTTCATGCTGGCACCTCTTAAAGCCAGGAACTGTTCACTGCTCCCAAGAGTTCTGGCATCAGAGGGAGAAAGAGAAGCAAAAACTGCTCCACCACCTTAAGGCAAAAGAGAGAAGTAGAGAAGGTTGAGGGAAAAAGGAAAGAGTCACGTCCCTAAAGTAGTGAAGGCAGCAGAACGTGAGGCAAACTGATCTATTTTGTCAAGTCGACTCCTGGGGGACTTTGGAAGAATGCTTCACATGCAGCAAACCCCACTCCCGCAGCAGCAGATGCAGGATGTACCCCTTCCCCCTCCAGTAGAGCTGGCGGACAAGCGCCTACCTGAAATGCAAGACTGCAGGATGGCTGCAGTCAGACAGCTCTTTTAATCAGGGATCCTGCCCACGGCCCCTCATTGACGGAAAGGGTATTTTCTGGCAGGTTGACAGCAAACCTCGCTGTTTGGCACCCCAGCATCGTCCAGCGCTCTAGGGCTCATTCGCAACTCACCCGAAGAATTTCAAGAGGTGACAAGAGAATCCGTGCAATGTCCAGCGCCACATTCCCATGTCCTAGGATGACCGCCGTCTCACTGTTCAAGTCTGGTTTCAGCTAAAACAACAGAGAGATGTTTCACAACAAGCCCGTCAACTCGTGCTAGTCTGGCTTCATTCCCAGTCCTTCATCCGGGGCAGTCGGCCATCAGAATTTCTTCCTTATAACCTCAGGACTGGCTTGAGACTATGGGAGCTCTTCCATGCCCTTTAAGGTGCACAAACGGGCCCAGTCCCACAGAACACACAGGAAAACATACATTCATAAATTGTTGTACACCGCCCAGAGTCACTTTCGTGAGATGGGTGGCTATGTAAATATGATTAATAAATTAAAAAAATAAATAAAATAAATCCAGACGACTTCTTTCAGTGAAAAAGCATTGTAAGACAAGGAAACGTTATACTTAGAGGGATTGCTCAGGTCCCCTTCGTACAAGGCTATTTTCCCTTCATATTTATCACTTCTTCATAGGAAAAAGTATGTTGGATGCACCGTTTGATACAGGAAATACATACTCCCCTTCCCACTAATTTCTAAAACTGTAACCTAGCTCAGTTTTTCGTGCCAATGGCTGCTTATCTGAAGAGCACTGAATGCTCAAAAAAACAAAGCAGTGTCAATTATTTTTACAATTACAACCATTCACAAATGAAGATGGTTAGCAAAAGTGGAGGAAAAATAGCCATGTCCACCACAAAGGCTGCTGTGCCCATGTTCCACACCTGATGGCAAACACTCCTACAAGTATCTCTGTTTCGTGTTTTTTCCTCAACCCCCCGAGCCTCTCTTCTAGCCTTCCCATGGCAGATGAAAGCGAGGGATTATCCCCTCTAGAGGATGTGCAAATAGGTTCGCAGTTGTAAACCTCTCTGGGTTTATTTATTTATTTACTATCCCACCTTTATTATTTTTATAAATAACTCAAGGCGGCGAACATACCTAATACTTCCTCCTCCTCCTCTTTTCCCCACAACAGCAACCCTGTGAGGTGAGTTGGGCTGAGAGAGAGGGACTGGCCCAAGGTCACCCAGCCGGCTTTCATGCCTAAGGCAGGACTAGAACTCTCAGTCTCCTGGTTTCCCATTGGCTCCTTCCTAGGGCTGAGAGTGAGTGTGACTGGCCCAAGGTCACCCAGCCGGCTTTCATGCCTAAGGCGGGACTAGAACTCTGTCTCCTGGTTTCCTATTGGCTCCTTCCCAGGGCTGTGTGTATGACTGGCCCAAGGTCAGCCAGCCGGCTTTCATGCCTAAGGCGGGACTAGAACTCTCGGGCTCCTGGTTTCTAGGCCAGCACCTTAACCACTAGACCAAACTGGCTCTTTTATTTATTTATCTTATTTAATGTGATATCTATGTGTTCTTTTCCAACTGCAGGTCTCTCCACTGGATGTTTGAACAGGTGGAAACCTTGGAGGCAGAAGAGGGAGGACACTAAAATTCTTACATCTCTGTTCTCCGGCAAGCCATTGTACCATCCTACAAATGCTCTCGCTGTGTAGACCCCTTCAAGGTCCTCCCCAGGAATTCCAAGGGTCCGACTGTCCTCAGCGCCATAACTCTGCAGAGAAGGAAGAGAGGAAATAGGCTTTGCAGGATGCAAATCTCTGGCCTGTTTTTCTGAGACAGCTGTTTTTTTTCCAATGAATAAATAACTGTAGCAGAATAAAGGTCAGGAATGGTTTCCTTTGTAGTTGAAAATCCTCCTGGGTGTTGTGAGAGCACTGAAAGGCCATTTATCATGTCCCTTGATTCAAGGTCAGTCTGCTGATCGCAAAACTCTCAGAGATTTTATATGCCACCATTATGTTGGTTATCTATAATTTCTTACAGGTATTGCTCTCTGAAGCAAATGGGAGAAAAGTGCTGCAGGAAGCAGAGGGAAGAACAGTTGGGCCTGCCTAGTTGCCCACAGCAAAGGTGGGGAAGCACAAGCCCAGGGTGGATTTTTGTAGTTGTTGTTGTTGTTGCAATAAAGCCAACAGCAACCAAGGTAGACAGTGGGCTCATTCATGCTATTATCAGTTTGCTGCTCCTCCATCTTTAATAGGTTTTCAGGAGAGGTACAAGCCCCACTGATATGCAGCTGCTAAGATGCAGGAGCTCCGTCCCCTTTTGCAGTTGGCTGCCCTTATGGAAAGATGGGCTTTAACTCTCCTGATGCAGATCAGAGCCATGGCATCTATTAACATTTTCCCTTCCCCTCCCCCTCCCCCCCCTCCTTGTTTAATCATATAATTGCTAATATCACAGGAGGTATTTTTAGCCACAAGGGATTCTGGATACATTATGTACGATCTATGTGAAATACAGAGATTTTTTTTCAAAAAACCCATGCCTTTGAAATAGCAGGTTACAGCAGTGGTTATTAGAGCATGCTATAGGGCAGCGGTCCGTAATCTTTTCGGCACCAGGGACCGGTCGTGGAAGAAAATTTTTCCACGGACCGGGGTGGGTGGGTTTGCAGGTGGGAGCCAATCGCGCACACTGGGGGCGGGGTAATCGCACACACCAGGGGGCGGGATTTGCAGGCAGGAGCCCCGCGGCCCACTTCCTAACAGGCCGCGGCCCACAGGTTGGGGACCCCTGCTATAGGGACTGTGCCACAGATTTCATTTTCATATTGCCTAATTGTGGGGCTCTGCAAAGCCTTCAGAGGAGGTACTCTGCAACACATGGGAGCATGAACGCCGCACCTCTCCTTGAACTATTAAAGCAGCCACATCTTTTGCTTCACAAGACTGTTCTGAAAGCTGTCTCCAGCCTGCCTCTGCATAGCCTGTGCATGCACAGCCACTTGGCTCACACACAAGGGAAGACTGCTGGTATAACCGCCCAGAGTCCCCTTGTGGGGGGAGATGGGCGGTGATATAAGTTAGAAATAATAAATAAATAATAAATAAGCCTCAGTGCAAACTGTGAGGTCTACCTCAGTATACTGTACGACTCCAGAAACTGTAGTTTGTTAATCAGGACTTGTGTCTTAATGTTATGTCACTAGGGTTTGCTCAACAAGCTTAGACTAAAACAAACATGGCCCATTGCTGCATTCACACCTCATGCTAAGCCCTAAAGAGATTTGTTTGTCGCTCAGAGTAATGTATGAATCCATCTATTATGATTTAGCATCATATGAGAACCCGTCCCTTATGATTTAGTGCAGAAACATTAGTGGAAAAATTGCATATGGGGAAGATCTGTGAACTCAGCCAGTGATTCAAGGGCAAAGCAACTCTTAAGCCTAAATCAAATTAATAACATCACGGCTTAGCAGGATGTGTGAACCAGGGCTTAGTGGGTCCGTTTGCACATTTCAGCTAGACCCAAACATCGGAATCCAAGGCAGAGCTGTGAACGTCTCAGTCCCCTGGCTGATGGGAAGATGGTCCAGGATATTACAGGTTGGTTGGTTGGTTGGTTGGTTGGTTGGTTGGTTGGTTGGTTGGTTGGTTGGTTTATTTATTTATTTATTTATTTATTTATTTATTTATTTAACATTGCTAACCTGCCCCAATCCTGATGGACAGCAGAAAAGGAAAAAAGAACACACAAGCAAAATATAACAAGCTAAACCTAATACAACTGATTTCCTATAATATGCTATGGTAGTGGCCCCATGGTATGTGGGCAGAAATATGGATGGTTCCAAAAATCTGACACCTATTCCTGGGATATATAACAAACAATGTATGATATGACTTGTCGCCCTCCACATATCCTGCTGTCCTCACAAATGCTATCCCTTCTCTTGAGCCTATTAAAATCACGGACCAGAAAACTTACCAAAACCACCGCGTGATAGGCTTCCTGCAGCTCCTCCAGAGTTACATCCCTCCCCACAGTCACATTCCCAGAAAAGGAGCAGCGGTCAGAGCGGGCTGTCTGAGTAAACGTGTTGATCACATTCTGGGGAGAGAGGTGAAGAGAGGTTCCACCTGAAAGCCGTCCCCCTCTCCCCAGCGGCTAAGCGCCCAGGCGGGAGGCTATAGCAAGAGAACCAGGCCAGGCCTAATGACTTTGCAGCATCTCAAGCAGCCTCTCGCTTTGAGATTCAGGCTGGCACCAGGCCAGTCAGTTCCTCTGAAATGGCACATCTTTCTTCCAGGATACAGTCGCAGGAAGAAGGTAATATGGCCAACTGCCAATGGACATTCTAGTTGTGCACAAGGTCATATCTGCCTTATGGGAAAACACAGCGCATTATCATCAGGTTTACATGTCCAAACACAAGTAATCTATATTACTGGTCCATTCCCTCTAAAAACTTGATAAAAGCAAAACATCAGGCCCAAAGATAACCGGAATGCCATGAAACATTAGGGCTGTGCCAAGTGTTCAAAGGAGGTGCTTTGCAAAAAGTGTTAATGCAAATAAAGTTCCTCTTTTCAAACTGTTAAAGCAGCCATGTCTTTTGAAAGATGCTTTTGGCATCTTCCAAAACTGTTCCCTATGGTCTGTGTAGGCTTCTGCTGAGGCCACCAACGAAGCAAAGTGGCTGCAGACACACTGGCATACTGTACTGAGAGAGCAGGGAACAGCCTTGGAAGAAGTTGCAGTTTGGTCTAGTTTTTAAGGTGCTGGCCTAGAAACCAGGAGACTGAGAGTTCTAGTCCCGCCTTAGGCATGAAAGCCGGCTGGGTGACCTTGGGCCAGTCACTCTCTCTCTCAGCCCTGGGAAGGAGCCAATAGCAAACCAGGAGACTGAGAGTTCTAGTCCCACCTTGGGCATGAAAGCCGGCTGCGTGACCTTGGGCCAGTTTCTCTCTCTCAGCCCAACTCACCTCACAGGGTTGCTGTTGTGGGGAAAATAGGAGGAGGAAAGAGTGTTAGGTATGTTCCCCGCCTTGAGTTATTTATAAAAATAATAAAGGTGGGATAGAAAATTTAAAAAAAGGCACGGCTACTTTCACAATTCAAAGAGAGGTGCTTCTTTCATGGTATTGGGCATCATAAAATGCCTCTTCTGAATGCTTTGCACAGCCCTAGTACATATTTCCAAATCTTGCATGCATGCTTAAATAGGTACAACACTGCCACTCTTGTTATCACTCACAACATTTCTCATATTTTCTACGGGCTGTATGCAGATTAAAAGACAAGACAGAAATGGAATGGAAAAGTGAAAAGAATAAGGAAGGTGGAGAGAAGAGGAAAGCAAGTACTTTCAGGCGTTCCTCCCCTGCCTCCCTCTTGATGGATCCCTTTTGTGATTGCTAACACTGAAGGGAGAGTTAGTACCAACCTTGACTTCCGGGTGGTCAGGAGCTACTCCAAAACGAACCAAGCCAAATGGAACTGGCAACTTCTCGTAAATATCCACCTGAGTCAGTTTGTGATGCTGGAGAAGACATTCCAAATCATTAATATATTTAAGGAAAAATAAAAAACAGTGTGTGTTGAATTGATGCGGGTCATTCAACAGCAATGAAACCCTCCTTTTAATCTAATCTTCCAAGTTCCAAACAATTGAAAAGGGAATCTAGGACTGTCATTTTGTCACAGCTGCACATATCCACAAATGGACTGTAAGGGGATCTCTACATCAGCTCTATACAGCAGATACTCCACACTGATACAATCCTGGCATTCACAGGACCCCTACCATCATTGAATTTGATGCCCTATAAAGGCAGAAACCAATATCTGTGTTGGAAATTGATATATTGTTTACACTTAACATTGTCCTGAGGATTGTGCTATTTTTACCACAACCAAGGATTATCTCAGATCTAGCTTTTCTGCTGAAACCAGGAGATATTTCTTACATTAAAAGACAAAGAGAAATTGTCCCAGGTCTACAGTTTCTAGTTTTCTGGATTCAGCCTTTAGAAAAATGCGACATGCTACCAACTGATGCAGGATTTGCCTTTACCTTCCCTTCACCTGGCTCTCCATATATAGTTTTAAAAAATACACAGAAAAGCTGTATAAACATATTTCAAATAAATAAATAAAAAGCTGCTCATGCACACATCTTACATTTTTTAAAGAGTCATCCAATAAATCTGGGGCAGCAACAGAACCCTCCAGAAGATGCAGAGCAGCAAAGGACTAACTGCTGAGCTTCCTGCTAGTGGGTAGCAAAATGCGGGAGATCACCCCAATCCTTAACCAAAATGTGGACCAAATATATACTTATACAGGATCCAACAAGGCAAATGCACTTAAAGACAGAAACATACCCACCCTGTTGGACTTAGTGACTTAGCATCTCAGAAGGGTAACTGAATTTACAGTTACAAAATCACAGTACTAAATAGGACAGGTGTGCAACGGTGATGTGAACTGTGAATTACCAATTCCTTATTCAACTAAACCCCCATCTCTACTGATAATCCTCTCTATTACAAAAGCAAAGTGATATTAATCTAGTTTAGATGTTGTGGTAAATATTCAGTACCGCGTGCATGTGTGTTCTCCCTACCTTCTCCCTTGTTGCAACTATGAGAAAGAAAACAGAAGTTTCATGTCCATTTTAACTAACAGTTATTTATTGTTATGAACCTGGCTGTGTGATTTACATTCACTATAGTTCAGGAAAATAAACCAAGGTGATAAACCATGTTTTGAAGTTTACTTTCTCCCTCAGAAAATAGCTATATACATTTATCCAGATTTTGGCACACGCAGTGGATAGAAAATGGAAATGGAACTTTCTGATTGTGTCCTTCTGGAGGAAGAGAGGGAGATGTACATTATTTTGCACCGTAGTAGATAATGTACCTGTTCTCCATGCCTTCAGCAACTGAGAGTGTACTAGCGTTAACATAGTAATCATTGCAGCTGTCAAAACCTGGGCAACTTTTGCTGATCTCGAGGCTAAACAAGGTAAGTACTAAGGAGGAGTATTACATCAATCTCAGGGCTGTAAACTAGATTTTTTTTAAGGTTCCCCCCGCACATTTGTGCAGTCGTATCCGACTCTAGGGGCCGGTGCTCATCTCCATTTGTTAGCCGAAGAGCCAGCGCTGTCCGAAGACGCTTCCACGGTCATGTGGCCGCATGATGCACGTGGAACGCTGTTACCTACCCACCGAAGTGGTACCTATTTATCTACTTGCATTTGCATGCTTTCAAATTGCTAGGTTGGCAAGAGCTGGAGCTAGTGCGGGAGCTCACTCCGCACGCAGGGCTAGGGATTCGAACCTCCGAACTTGCGATCTTCCAATCGACAAGCCTGGCATCTTACCCGCTGAGCCACCACGCCCCCTGTAAACTAGACAGGGAAGTAAAAATAAATAAATAAACCCCCTGGATGATGACAACGAGAACCTAATTGCTATCAAGAAAACTGAAGGACTACAGTGACCAGGTTTCAAGGTCAACTTGAGGGCCTCTTTACTTTTAATTATGACTACATGCTCTCTACTAACTTGTCCTCTTACATAATTCAAGCATGTAGTAATGGAGACAATTGACCATCATAAGCTATCACAGCCTTTAGATCACCTAGTTGTTACACATCTGCCAAGTATCTCTCTTTCATATGATCAAGACGGGATTACTCCATGGAAGAATATGACAGTACAAATGTACCAATTTATAGAATTATTTCAGTATATATAGGTATTTATTACTAATACAAGTAGATTGTTTTTTATTTTATTTTATTCACTTTATTTGCCCCCCATCTCACATAAATGACTTTTCTGTGAGAATTATAGAATTTGCATTCTAAATCAAATATTTTAGCATTCAGCTCTATCTGTACTGTTTATTATGTTACTTTTTTTCCTAAGTCTTTGTATCTTGAAATATATCATATATTTAAGATTATTTATTTATTTAATTCAATTTGGACACCGCCCAACTCCAACTGACTCTGGGCAGTTCACAAATACTAACATAAAAACCAATACTAACCAAAAGCAAGATGGGATCTGGGCACAATATACGAACAGAAAACAAAAATAAGGAACATACCCAAGGGGCCCCATCTGTTTCAGCCTCGGAGAACAACTAGGTTGTCAAGGTTTACAGAACACCAACACAATGGGAGCCAATGTATTTCATGGGGGATCTCATTCTAGATGGCAGGGACCGCAACAGAGAAGGCACACTTCAGAGGTACCAATAGATTATGTTGAGAGCCAGTTTGGTGTAGTGGTTAGGGCACCAGTCTACAGACCAGGAGACCATGAATTCTAGTCCTGACTGAGACACAAAGCTAGCTGGGTGACCTTGGGCCAGTCAATCTCTCTCTGCCCTAGGAAGGAGGCAATGGCAAGCCACTTCCAAAAAATCTTGCCAAGAAAACTGCCTGGACTAGTCCAGGCAGTCACCAGAAGTCAACAATGACTCTAAGGCACAGCATGAATGAATGAATGAATGAATGAATGAATGAATGAATGAATGAATGAATGAATGAATGAATGACATTGTTTAATTGATGTCATAGACATCAGTTTAGAATTACGTCCATTAATCCAGTTGGGAAAAAAGCCACCGTTTCTTTCTCTCTGGAACTCCCTGCAATTTATTATAGGTGACAATAGAGGGAGTACAAAAAGCAGGAATAGGTAAAATGTTCTCTGAATGAAACAGCTTCCAGGAAATCCATGCCCAAACCTATTTGAGAAGTTGGGATATATACGTAAATTAAACAAGGTTGTTTTGTTCTGGGTATGAACCAAAATGGCAAAGGTATTCAAGAATTCAGAAAATCCAAAAAGGGACACATTTTTTTCATATAATTGTAGGTACCTCAGCTGCTTACTGTTAAGCTCTTGACGTTTACAACTAAAGATTTACTTTAAAGAGCTTGTGAGCATAGAGAGCTTATTATAGAGTCCCAATCATTCTCAGATTTTTTTTCCTGAGTATTCAGAAGACAGGCATGTCTTCTGCAGCAAAAAGCTGTCCAAAGAAATCTTCTGTATTATTAGTATCCAGCTATGTTTATACTTTGTTTATTATATGGGGCGTGGTGGCTCAGCAGGTAAGACGCCAGGCTTGTCGATCGGAAGATCGCAAGTTTAGAGGTTCGAATCCCTAGTCCTGCGTGACGGAGTGAGCTCCCGCATTCGCCCCAGCTCTTGCCAGCCTAGCAATTCGAAAGCATGCAAATGCAAGTAGATTAATAGGTACCACTTCGGTGGGATGGTAACAGTGTTCCGCGCGCATCATGCCGGCCACATGACCGTGGAAGCGTCTTTGGACAGCGCTGGCTCTTCGGCTAACAAACAGAGATGAGCACCGGCCCCTAGTGCAGGGGGAACCTTTACCTTTACCTATGTTTATACTATATTAGTTATCCATATACCTTTTTTTTTTTGGTGCCTTCCAGTGAGTCTTGATCCCTGGCAACTGCCTTGACAAGTCTTTGCAGTGTTCTTGGCAAGATTTCAGAAGTGGTTTGCTATTGCCTCCTTCTTGGGGCTGGGAGAGACTGACTGGCTCAAGGTCACCCAGCTGGCTTCGTGCCTAAGACAAGACTAGAACTCACCTGGTGCCTTTACCACCACACCAAACTGGCTGTCATATAATATATCCATATACTTGGGGGGGGGGGAATCAAAACACAGAAAACACAGTACAATGTTTATTTGCCTGGATCCAGCTGTAAGATCTGAAGTTTCTGGTTTTGTACAGGATGGACAGTATGTAACTGGTTTTTGGCTTTTTTTCAATACAGTGGAAATATTTATTTATTTATTTATCAAATTTCGCCACTGCCCAACTCCTCCAAAGGAGGGACTCTGGGCAGTTTACAACAAAGCTAAAAGACCAAAATACAATAAAAACAAAATATGGTACATAAAATAAAAATATAAAATGGGATCAAGATGGCAGATAAATATAGCTTTCACCATTAATCCCCCTACAGTTAAAAGGTTTGGCTGGCAGACAGCCTTGGAGAGAAGAAGGGCATGCCCATATTCATTCAGCTGGAAGTTGGGGATGTGGTGATAGAGGGGTGGTTAGTGTTATTTCTTTTATTATGATTGTTTTTCGTTTTGTGTACGTAAGGTTTGGCTTCTCTCCCTCTCTTTTTTGGGTTTGTTCTGTGTTGCTTAAGTGGAGGTTAACATTTAACATTTCAAACGGTTATTTTTGCAATCATGAATAGATTGGGGGGACTCACTAGGTTTTCAAAACGTATGCATGCAAATGCACATATACCCACATATACTTTGAATGACTGCATCTTTGACGGATGCACCATAAAACACGAGGTGTCTAGGTCCTTCCAACAAGACACAAGCAAATATGGACTGAACAAACGTGTGGGGAAAGATGATTTCAAAGACCAGGGCAAGCCTTCTTTATTTAAATTTATAACATATTTGCTCTTTTTTCCTCATTAAAGGCACATCCCCAAGCAGGGAATGGTTAAAAAGCCATTTATGATAAATTGAAACAGATGGATTGAAAAACAAAATCTCTAAACACAACATGCTTAAAACATGAACAGCTTAAAAACTGTAATACAGGAGACAAGTACATAGATGGCTCAGTAGCCCCCCCCCCCCTCGGGACAACTATCTGGGTGAAGGGATATCTCTTGGCATTGAAAGCTGATAAAACACAGGGCCTGCTTAAGTGAACAAGGAGGGGATTTCACAGCCAGGGAGGCGGTAGTGAGTACGCGCTCTCTCTTTGGCTGCAGCAGAACATTCCACTGGCAGATGTACTAGTCTCAAGAGATCCTCTCCACTGGATCTTCAATGGATGGGCAGATGCATAAGAGTTCAGCGCTCCATCAGATACCCATATCCTAAGTCATGTATGGTTGTGTATGCATAGGACTTTATAAATGCTCTGCAAATGGATGACAACCTAACAATGACAACACTACAGAAAGAAAGTATGTTGCAAATCTACATTTTTTTTCCTGAGCAAAGAACACAATGCCCTTGAAGGCTGGAAAAGAGCCACAACTTCCATTTCCTTCCTTGGCATCAGCCTGTTTCTTTCAGGATTATCTGTCATGACTCTGTAGAGAGTCAGCAATAGCCATACCGTCTTCCCTGCTTAGAGCCAAGGTCGAGCTTTGAAATTCAAAAAGATTAGGAGCATAAAAGATAGCACCATATCCTTTGGTAAACATAAGCAGAAAAATGTTTTACTGCCCATTATATTAACTTCCATATTCTTTTCACTGAATTGTCATTCTTGAGGGAAATTCTATTAAAGCAGTTTTTCCCAGCCAGTTACTCTCTGGAATATCTTGTAAATATCTTACAATTCCCAAGATATTTGACTCCCTGAAAGCAGACCAAATTGTTCCTTTAAAAGGTAAAGGTTCCCCCCGCACATTTGTGCAGTCGTGTCTGACTCTAGGGGCCGGTGCTCATCTCCGTTTGTTAGCCGAAGAGCCAGCGTTGTCCGAAGACGCTTCCACGGTCATGTGGCCGCATGACACGCGCAGAACGCTGTTACCTACCCACCGAAGTGGTACCTATTCATCTACTTGCATTTGCATGCTTTCGAATTGCTAGGTTGGCAAGAGCTGGGGCAAGTGCGGGAGCTCACTCCGTCACATGGGGCTAGGGATTCGAACCTCCGAACTTGCAATCTTCTGATCAACAAGCCTGGCATCTTATCCGCTGAGCCACCACGCCCCTTAAATTGTTCCTTACCTCTGTCAAAACAAATGTTTAAACCCTGCACCCTTCAGACATCTGCTTCTTCTTTCCTTTGCTCTTTCAGTCACTTTCCCACAATCTGGCCGCATCCAGATGTGGCAGAGCTGTAATTTCCAGCTTGTATGGCCACTGGCCTAAGAGCATACATGGAGGAAGCAAGAGATCGAGTCCTTGCAACACCTTCAGACTTTGCAGATCCAGTCTCTGATCTGCAGCCTCTGAACCCCAAGCAGCATCTCAGTAGCTGAGTAGGCTGAAGAGTAAGAGGAGGACTATCACACTGCAGGATCAGGCGTCCCTAAACATCAGAATCATGAGGAGCGCTAGTTGAGTTGGGAGGCAGGGGTGGCAGCTGTTGGAAACTTTATAAAACACAATTGGGCTGGAGACAACATGCATTTCAACCTGCTGTTCAACCTCACCTATGTCAGAACCTGTGACTGAACTGCTTTCTTCTTTTTTTATATAAATTTTATTAAGGTTTTAAATATACAAAGTTAAAAGTTGAAAATGAAACAGAAATAGAAATACAAATTAAAGAAAGAAGAAAAAATGTGTAGAAAAGGAAAAGGAAAGGAAAGAAGGAAAGGAAAGGAAAGGAAAGGAGGAAAGGAGGAGAGGAAAGGAAAGGAAAGGAAAGGAAAGGAAAGGAAAGGAAAGGAAAGGAAAGGAAAGGAAAGGAAAGGAAAGGAAAGGAAAGGAAAGGAAAGGAAAGGAAAGGAGCATAGAAATTAGCTAACTTCCGATCTATCTCTGGTCATAAAAACAAAACAAAAAATTTCTTACATACTAGCTTGTCATATAATATTCATAAACATTTCTTGTCTAATATTCTCTATTTATATATACTCTAGTCTTCAAAGCCCCATATAAGCTTTGCCCCTCCTGCTTTTTGCAAATATTCCATCAGCGGTTTCCATTCTTTAAGGTAATAGTAATTTGGGGTTTCTCTTAATAAACATGTCAATTTATCATTTTTTGCCATATCCATCAGTTTTAACATCCAATCTTGTATCGTTGGAAGAGTTTGGTTTTTCCAATTTTGCGCATAGAGAAGTCTTGCTGCTGTAATCATATATTGTATGACTGAACTGCTTTCTTGGCTATATCAAGCTTAACCTAGACCTCCACTACTCTTCTAATCTCTCTCTCTCTCTCGATCTGGTACAGTATTTCTTGGCTTCAGATCCATGGACCGGCTTGCATCACCCTTTGGCTCTAGATCTCTGTGGCTCTAGATCTTTAATTTGCTTGTTTTGACCCTGGCTATTTCAACATCCTTCTCTTTCAATCCCAACACCCCCTTGGGATGGAACATAGACTTCCCAGTCAGAATTTAGTCTGGATCAGTGTTTCTCAACCTTGGCAACTTTAAGATGTGTGGACTACAATGCTGGCAGGGGAATTCTGGGAGTTGAAGTCCACACATCTTAAAGTTGCCAAGGTTGAGAAACACTGGTCTGGATATTCTGAGTGCTATTTTGCAACACCTCTGAAACTTGTACCTCTGCCATCACACAAGTCCCGAAGGGCAGGCCCTGCAAATTTGTTTATACCTGGAGTCATATTGGTCCATTAAAAAAAACTAAACTGGAACAGTATACAAAAAACCAAGAAGTCTCAATTATCATCCATACACAGTTTTTCAAATATCTTATGTTTTAATCTAACAAGTTTAGATTATTGTGATCTTCACAGGCTCTCAATTTATCTTCAGTTGGAATCCAAGTTGCTAGTATTAAACCATAAAGCCCTTCATAGCTTAGGAATGCAGGATCTGATGATATACCTCTTCCCATATGCTCCTACCCACACCTCTAAAACCATTTTGCTCCAGGTATCCTCCTATGCTGAGCGGCACTGAGCAGTTACCTGGAATGCCATCCTGAGCAGCATCACCTTTATCATTATTCCAGCATCAGGCAAAAAATGTTTGATTTTGCTGGGTCTTTTTACACATTAACACTAATATTTTAATTTTAGTTATTTATCAAATGTAGAAGGCCGCCCATCTATCCAGCGACACTCTGGGCAGCAAACAAAAAGTAAAAATGTCAACAATCATAAAACATACCAACCCCCCCCCCCAACACCTGGTTGAGGCCCCTTTATTAAAAATCTCAAAGGACACCAACCCAGTTCAATTAGGCTTTTAAATCTAATCTGTGTTGTATGTTGCAAATTTTAATCATTGTTCTAGTTAAAAAAAAATTGTCATTTTAGACCACCGTAAGCTTGCTTGGGAAAATCTTGCTTTGAAAGGTTGTGCATTATTGAAAAAAATAAAGTCAGTACAGTATCTCCAAACAAGGCGCGGTGAATGGGCTGTTTGGGAAAGGACTTTTTCAATAGCACAACCCAACTGCGGAACATCCTTCCCTTGGCAACTTGCCTTGGCCTACCGTGCACTCTGTCTGGTGTCAGGGAATGCCTCTTTTAAAATCCCTACCCTTTTCTTCTAAACTCTTGAATGTCAGAGTTAAAACCTATTTGAAACATTTCATTGGGCTGCTTGAAATACTCTGCTGCACTGACTTTACTCTCTGCCACAAGATTTCTGAATGCTATGTTTTATTTGCCATTGTTAATAGTTTCGCTTTATTGTTCTTATAAGCCTCTGTGGCAGGGCTTTCCAAAGTTTTCCTGCGGCGACACACCAACCACTGTTGGTGTGTCGCCGCGGGAAAACCCGGAAATGCCGCCATTGTGGTAGCGCGCAAAAACCCGGAAGCGCTGCTGCCGCTTTCGTTTTTTGCGCGCCGCCGTTGGTGTGTCGCCGCGGGAAAACCCGGAAGCGCCGCCATTGCGGCAGCACGCAAAAACCCGGAAGCGCTGCTGCCGCTTTCTGTTTTTGCGCACCGCCGTGGCTGTGGCGCTTTCGGATTTTCGCGCGCCGCCATTGGTGTGTCACCGTGGGAAAACCCGGAAGCGCTGATGGCACACCATCAGCACTTCCGGGTTTTGACGCAACACATCTGGGCCCCGCAGGCGACACACTTTTGTGTTGCGACACACAGTTTGGAAAGGTCTGCTCTGTGGGATTGTCAGCAGGCAACAGCATATGAGTATCATTAATCAGTCCAACAGGAGATGGGATCTATTTGTCCTTCATTTTAAAAGGATGTACACACAAAGTAGTCTTCTTCTGGGATAAAAACAGGCAGATCCAAGGGCAGATGGGAGCAGGGTGAAAAGGAGTTCTATTCTCACCAAGATCCTTTATGCTGGCACCCAAATTTAAAATTTTCTTGGCTGCAATGCAGAAGTGCTTCGCCGCTGTCTTCTTTGGGGATTTTTTTTCAACTTCCCAGTCTAGCCTACAGCTCTGATATTCCCTGGAAATCCGCCATACTAACACTAATCAGAAAGAAAGAATACTTTTTTTCTTTCTCTTACCAAGCCCTTCCTTTCTAGGGCAATCTGGTTCCTGGACAGGGCTTTATTTGTTTATTTATTCAGATGTTTCTGTGGCCGCCCAACTCACAATTGCCATTCTGGGCAACTAGCAAAGGGTTAAAATAGAGAACAAAAAAAAAACCAACAAGAGTAAAGGTAAAGGTAAAGGTTCCCCCACACAGTCGTGTCCAACTCTAGGGGCCGGTGCTCATCTCCGTTTGTTAGCCGAAGAGCCAGCGCTGTCCGAAGACGCT
This sequence comes from Charina bottae, assembly GCA_023362775.1. Lineage (NCBI taxonomy): Eukaryota > Metazoa > Chordata > Lepidosauria > Squamata > Charinaidae > Charina > Charina bottae. The sequence continues at coordinate 127,036,870 of JALMGJ010000002.1, read as the reverse complement.
TCCGCGGTCATGTGGCCGGCATGACGCACGCAGAACGCTGTAACCTACCCACCGAAGTGGTACCTATTAATCTACTTGCATTTGCATGCTTTCGAATTGCTAGGTTGGCAAGAGCTGGGGCAAGTGCGGGAGCTCACGCCATCAGGCGGCGCTCAGGTCTTGAACCACTGACCTTCCGATCGACAAGCCTGGCGTCTTAACCACTGAGCCATTGCGCCCCCTACAACAAGAGTAAAAACAATGGTTTTGCAATGGTTTGGGAGCATGAAATATGATTGTGGTTTGGGTTCAGCTGCATTGTCTTTACTCCTATATTAAGGGAACTCTGTTTTCCAAAACTAATCACAGGTTCCCAATACCTCCAGAAACTAGCAAGGAGACAAGAGCCCACATTTTTGTCCTTATAAAGATGCCCATTACCTTCAGGAGATGTTGTGCTGTGTAGAATCCAGCTGGTCCACTGCCTACAATACATATTCGAGGTCTGAACTCAGCTGTGGAAAGAAGCCGCTTGATACCTGAGGGCAGATTTGCAAGAAAAAGGAGAAGTTACATAACACGAAAAGGCCTGTGTTTTTTCTTCAGGGGTCCACAAGTCCATAGACCCAATTCAGTTATAAAACTCTACATCAGATTATACCTTAGAAATGTAACTGTCCACTAATACACAGAAAGACACATCATCCTCCAGGTTCAGTCTGGAAGTTGCCAGAATAATCTACCAGAAAAACAAGATAAACTCTGAGAGAAGGGGAGGAAAGAGCGAGCTGCGAAGAAGACGCCTTTACAACAATGGCCCACTGCCTCCATTTTCAGCTCCAATCTAGATTGCTGATTATCCCGATTCTCTAAGTTCCTTGAACTGAAAAAATCAATACAAGCTCTTGCCATGATAAGATAACCTGGGCTTTGGTCTGCTTAATCACACAATGCACCAGACAGACATGATTTTGTATGATTTGGTTTAGTTTAGCATTAAAAATATGAACATGTTTCAATCTGAAATGGTTGTTTTTGAGTGTACTGAGCATGACCCCAAAACATGTTTCAAGAATGTGTCTCAAAGTCTGAACCAAGCATGAAATAAAATTTCGCTGTTTCAAATGGCATTATTTTGAGTGTCTCAACTGTTCCAACTCCAATGGGGCTGCTGTTTGTGACTGACTTGCGTTTTTTCCCCGCAAAACTTTTCCCAACCTAGCTGCAGGGGCTACTCATATCCCTGTTGTTATAAGTTTAGACTAGTTGTGGTGATGTGAAAGTGGCATATTAAGAGGAAAGCAGCAAATCAGAGCACTGTCACAATTCCATTCTTGCCACCGTGCCAGGTAAGTTATTGCTTTTTTTTAAGAAAAAAAATTCTTATGAATGTTAGGATTCATAGGAGTAGATTGTATATGTATATGTATATGTATATGTATATGTATATGTATATGTATATGTATATACATCCCACCTTTATTATTTTTATACATAACTCAAGGCGGGGAACATACCTAATACTCCTTCCTCCTCCTATTTTCCCCACAACAACAACCCTGTGAGGTGAGGTGAGTTGGGCTGAGAGAGAGTGACTGGCCCAAGGTCACCCAGCCGGCCTTCATGCCTAAGGCGGGACTACAACTCTCAGTCCCCTGGTTTCTAGCCCAGCATCTTAACCACTAGACCAAACTGGCTCTTTCAAAGACACTTGTGTAATTTTGTGTAATTTAAGAAAAAAAATCTTATGAATGTTAGGATTCATAGGAGTAGATTACATATACTGTATGTTATGCTGTGCTTTATTTTGCAGGTAGGAAATGCAAAGGTACTCAAGTCTACATGCATGCACTAGTCTGCTTCACAGTATTGCTAATGCTGCTGAAGTTGTGTAAATGTAACAATTTCTAAAGCAATTACGTTTTTTAAAACTTTAATGTACATGTGTACTGTGTACAAGCGCTCATACCCTGTTGCCGTTGAGCTTCAACCTACCTTTAAAGATGCAAAGATTCTGTGTTAATTTGGGCAGGTGTATTTAGCTTTGGCATGCATTATTAACAGTATTCAAGAAAAGAAGCACTAACAGTTGCACTAGCAATTCTACATGCAAGCAAAAACATGAGCATAGTATAAGACACTTCCTTTGCTAGGCTTGTATCAGCCAGGTAGACTGCCCCCCCCCAAAAAAAAAAGTCATGCCAAATCTGTTTGATCTTGCAAGTGCCCAGAGAAAAATTGGCCAAGATCATTTTTAAAAATCAGTAAGAAAAACACACAAAAGAGATGCTTAAATTAAGAGGAATGTTAATAAGATTACTGCTTTCTTTGTCCTACAATCTGTTGGCTGAGTGATCCAAGGTGAGGAACAAAGTGATAATGGAATCTAAGCAAGTTTCTCAACGGATGAGAGCAGAAGTGTTCCCATTATTATTATAAATAGGAATTTATTTTAAAGGTTTTAAAAACCATCCCCTCAGTTTAGGATTAGACAACATGCAACACAGATTACAATCCCATGTACTCTTGGGGCCCTGAAGTAAAAAGTAAAGAACAAACTGGTCCCCCTTATTTGCCGTGGCTAAAATACTCCACTGTTTCAAGACATGAGCTGGAGCAAATTCTGACAAAACATTATATTTTGAGCTCAAAACAACGTGTGTTTTTGTTTCCTGTATACCGTTAATTCAGCGTTCCACGTGTCATGCGGCCACATGACCGTGGAAGCGTCTTCGGACAACACTGGCTCTTTGGCTAACAAACGGAGATGAGCACCGGCCCCTAGAGTCGGACATGACTGCACAACTGTGCGGGGGGAACCTTTACCTTTTTATACCGTTAATTAGCGATATCTACAAACAAGCCATTATGGCCTGTTCAATAAACGTTTTAAAAATTCTTGTTTAGTGTTATGTGTGAATATCACCAGTTTTTGGACTCAACAATGAGCCAATTCATTCATCTAATACCAACCTTTTGTTATTGCTCAGTTGTTTCCAACTCTGTGACCTAATGAACATCAGTTCACCAGGTTTGTCTGTCAATAACTGCTTTTGATTTTTCTAAAGATCAGGGTCTTATCCAATAATTCTTGCTTTTGCATTACTTTTATCTATTGCCAATACAGCCTTGGGTCAACTTCTGCAGCAAGCAAATGAGAGACAATTCCATACTGCTATTCTTGCCCATCATGTAATATTTAGATATTGGTTTGACTTTTGAAATGTATTTATATTTCTGTATAATTTTATATTATAAATAAGAAATGAAAAAGGTAAGAAACAGATAGAAAGCTGAGATATAAAAAATGTCAGCTTTTATTAGTTACAAATCATTATGAAAACTCTGAATTATAAGAATACAAATCAAAATATGCCATCCATCTAAGATCTCTAGAAAATGATATCTGCACATTCAAATAAAAAATTAACACAACTTTTTGAACAACAATTGCCACCTAATTGTCATGGAATCCATCTGAATGATCTTGTTATTGTATCATTGCTTGACTTTATACTCTGTGGGGTTTATATTATTAATATAATATCTATCTATCTATCTATCTATCTATCTATCTATCTATCTATCTATCAATCAATCAATCAATCAGTGAGGCAGATGTCCTTGACAATTTGCTTACCTATGACAGTAAATGCATTCATAATCTTACTCCTTACGCTATACTTCAACACTAGCAGTACTGCTGGTTTGAAATCTTTCATTCATTACAGCAATAAAATCCAGAGGCCAGAGATCATTATGAGTTAATCAGAGATGTGAAGGCCTAGACGTGACAGCCCTTTTTTTCAATGCAACAACCTTGACAGTTATTAACAATTTTTTTGCTATACAACACGCAAATAAATTTCCAAGTACACCACTAAAAGAAAGAACCTCACAAATTCCACTTCTATCATTCATTCTCCGCCTCTGGGTATTAAGAAATTAATGATGCCATGGAAGAAAAGAGCATTTCACATACAATCTTTTACCTTTTACTTGAGAATAAGTCCTTTAGATCTTACATTCATCTTTACGCTAGGGGGAGAAAAATGTTGAGAACAAATCATTCAATGGTAGACAGTGCAAACCCAGACTGCTTGCTGGAATCACTAAAACTGAAGCTAAAGTTTAAATATTTTGGACACACAATGCAAAGGCAAGAGTCATTGGAGAAAACTCCTGGCGCTTTTGAAAAATGGAAGGCAATCAAAACAGAGGCCGATAGAAGATAAGGTGACTAGATACAATCAGTGATGACACAAGCAGGAACTCTCTCGAATTCAAAGAAGGAGTTACTGACAGACAGTCCTGGAGAAATGATGTCCATTGGGTCACAAAGTGTTGGAAGTGACAGAACAACAGTAACAGACCAATATTAGTTTCCTTCGGATATTTTGCATAGTAACTGCCATAATTCCAAGAAAAAAAAATTACATTTCAGAAGAGAAAGGATTAAATATTTCTTTAGCTAAATACTGGCAAGAGTGAATCAACTGGGGGATATCAAATCTTTATACATCTGATGTATAACAGGAGGCCAGCAGAGATCAGGCTAATATGTTTTCCCTTGGCAAGCAGTTCCACAGCCACTGAAGAAGTCCTTGCTTCTTACATATTCCCCAACTGTACCTCCTATAGAAGTGATACGGAGAGAAGGGCCTCCCAAACTTTGGACAAGGTCTAACAGAAGTATGTGATCTTTAAACATCCTTGTTTTGTAGATCATAACCACCACTTTATATCGTGCCTGGAAACAAACCAGTTCTCAGTGATCACATGCTTCTTACGCTCTTTCTTAGCCTGATCTGATGTCACCAAGATCAAGCACTGATGTGCAAATGGCCCCTGCCAAAACTTTTATAGCCGAATTGGACTAAAAGCAGCACCGTCCCTTAGGTTCTTCCTTCCCTTATTTTAAGGGCACCTATATTTGTGATTCATTAAACTAACTAGCTGTTCATAACCTAATGTGTACATGCAAAACAGACGTTTGCATCTTACCTTTGCAGAAAACTTTATGAATACTCAGCAGCAGCATCACACAACTGTGGCGACACTATACTATCCTGGCCCAGGACTATAATGCCAGCGGTATAAACAAGGCATTATAATACAGAGCCTCTCAGGAGCTGGCAGCATATTTTAATTTGTAAATAAGCATTCTGCTTTAAAATGACATTGCAGAAATCCTGAAGTGCAAAGGCAGCGCCAGCACCATGCCATATTCCCAACCTCCTGGTTTACAGACTTTTAATGCTCAAATGAAAGTGTGTGTTAAGGCATATGGGGAGAAACGACACTCTCCCTTTCTTTTCACAGGAGCACCTTACAGGGCCCGAGTTAAGGATGGTGAGGGGTTAGTGATACAGGCTGCACTGCTGCACAGGGGGTTTTTACCCTTGTGCAGCCTGTATCACTAACCCCTCACCATCCTTAACTCGGGCCCTGTAAGGCAAAGGACCTGCACGTGGCCATCTCTCCTCTTATCATCTGGAATCCTAGACTAGGCCTCCCCCTTCATCTTTCTCCCGATTTAGACGAGCTTCCTCGACTTGGTCGCCTCCAACTAAGCTGGACTACAAATGCAACCAGTCCCAGCCAAGGAGGAGTGCTTGTCTGGAGGAAATGGGAGGCACAGCGCAAGCAATCTGGGCAGTCACTTCCCAAATAACCAGACTCTCCCTCCTTCCTTCCACTGTAGTTACCTTTTCTTAATATTTCTGCAGAGACAAGGAGTAGTGGATTACGGTTCCCTCGATTTCTTTCTTTCTATCATTCCATAGCCCGCGCTCCTCCGCCCCCTTTGAATCCTAGTGTTTTCAAGTCTACCTGCCTCTCGCTTGCTCTTGAGCTCCCCAATCCAAACACCACGTCTCCCCGCATAAACCCCAACCACGCAGTTGCATTCACACTTTGCAGAAAGAAGAGAGACCGCTTACCTTCTAGGGGGCCTTTGGGCAGCAAGACACGGAGCGCAGAAAGACTGGTGCAGCCAAGCAGCCCCACAGTACGGCTCATCGTGAAAGCAGCGTGACAGCGTCAAACCACAGCGCCTACCCCGCCACTTTACCCGGCTTTCATCAGAACGCAACGCAGCCAATCACGGAAGGCAAAGTAAATGTAATTAACATAGATCCGCCCACGCGTCGCCGGAGGACTTCTTTTTGCCTCGCCCCGCGATCAAGTCAAACGCCTATCACGCCGATTACTGTGAGACCTTATTTAGTATAATCGTGGCCAATCCGGAAGTCAAGCCGCCACGAAACAAAAGGGAAAATGCAGGATGAACTATGCCTCCCTGTTCGTAGATAGTAGTGCTGTTAAACTTTATGTGGTGTATCCTCCACGTATCGAAACTTATGTAAAACGTCGGTTTAGTTGCTTTAGTTATTTCGGTGTGTATATGCTGGGTTTGCAAACGGGGCTAAGACATAACGGTTTAGTAAAACCATGGTTTACTGAATTAAAGATAATTAGATTCGCACAATGCACTGGGGTACAAACTACCCTAGCATTTATGCTGTGTACCAATCGAAGAGAATATTTGTAGCTCAGGGTTGAACTGTGGAGTCCATGGTGCTCTCTGAGCCTTGTTGTTTTCTTGCAGACGTTTCATTGCCAGGCTGCCTAGCCTGGCAATGAAACGTCTGCAAGAAAACAACAAGGCTCAGAGAGCACCATGGACTCCACATTTATGTTGTGTGTATGTGGCCAATTATGATATATTAAACCATGGCTTTGATACCTGAACCTAGGGTTACCAGATACCTGAACAGGCAAAGGAGGGCATGGACAATTGGAAAGGAGGACACACTAACTCACAGCTTTCCAAACTTTTCATATTGGTGACACACTTTTTAGACATGCATCGTTTCGCGACACACTCTTACAGCAGGGCACAAGGCAGGCACTAGGACCTGCGTGGAATCCTGGCAGGGCTCAGAGGCAGCAGCAGTCGCAGCACACCCAGGCACACCCAGACACTGCAGCCGACACACTAACGTGTCCCGACACACAGTTTGGAAAGTTCTGCATTAAAAACATCTCCATAACTCACTGTGAAGTCACAGAAACTATAGAATCATAGAGTTGGAAGAAGCCATTTATCTGGTCAAAGCCAACCTGCTGCTAAGTGCAGGAATCCAAACTGAAGATGGTTGTCTAGTTCCACTTGAACACATCCAGTGAAAATGAGCTCACCACTTCTCTAGGTAACCGGCTCCACTGTCAAACAGCGTTGATTGTTAGGAAGCCTCTTTTAACATTCCATCAGATTCGCCTTTCTGTGACTTAAATCCATTATTCCACATCTGGCACTTTGAAGTAGGTTTTGACCTTCTTCTGCATGACATCCTTTCAAGTATTTGAAGAGAGCTACCATATCCCCCCTCCCCAACCTTCTCTTCTCAAGGCTAAACTTGCTCAGCTCAATCTTTTTTCACAAGCCTTTTTTTTCTAGTCCCCTACTCTTCCTCATTGCTCTTCCCTGAATCTGTTTCAGTTCATCTGAATACTTCTTACACTGTAGTGCTCAGAGTGAATATAGTAATCCAGATGGGATCTAAACAAAGCAGATCTATGTTTTTTATTCAGCCTCAGGGGACTTTCAAATGAAAAGCTCTTGGCATTATTATACAGCTATTTTTCCTCTGAATAGATTCTGGGAAACATTTTTTTGAAAGCCTAAGATAGGTTTCTTATCCGGGCACACTTTCCATGTCTAGCTAAGGTAGAAAGAGCAAGCTAACGAAAGAAGAAATGATGCACAAACTGTACATAAAGTCAAGATAGAGTATTATGCTGCACCTGGCAGAAAGTAACCATACGCTGGTAAATCATATAGACCAGAGCTTTCCAAACTGTGTGTCGGGACACGTTAGTGTGTCGGCTGCAGTGTCTGGGTGTGTCGCAGCTGCTGCTGCCTCCAAGCCCTGCCACGATTCCACGCAGGTCCTAGTGCCCGCCTTGTGCCCTGCTGCCTCCAAACCTGCCCTGCCAGGATTCCGCGCAGGTCCTAGTGCCCGCCTTGTGCCCTGCTGCCTCCAAACCTGCCCTGCCAGGATTCCGCGCAGGTCCTAGTGCCTCCCTTGTGCCCTGCTGTAAGAGTGTGTTGCGAAATGATGCATGTCTAAGAAGTGTGTCACCAACATGAAAAGTTTGGAAAGCTTTGTTTTAATGAGATGTCTCTTGGCTCCAAGGCTGGAGTTAAAATCGCTGGAAGAAACATTAACAATCTTAGATATGCAGATGATACCACTTTGATGGCTGAAAGCGAGGAGGAGTTGAGGAGCCTTATGACGAAGGTGAAAGAAGAAAGTGCAAAAGCTGGGTTGCAGTTAAACCTCAAAAAAACCAAGATTATGGCAACCAGCTTGATTGATAACTGGCAAATAGAGGGAGAAAAAGTGGAGGCAGTGACAGACTTTGTATTTCTAGGCGCAAAGATTACTGCAGATGCTGACTGCAGCCAGGAAATCAGAAGACGTCTACTTCTTGGGAGGAGAGCAATGGCAAATCTTGATAAAATAGTTAAGAGCAGAGACATCACACTGACAACAAAGGTCCGCATAGTTAAAGCAATGGTATTCCCTGTAGTAACCTATGGCTGCGAGAGCTGGACCATAAGGAAGGCTGAGCGAAGGAAGATAGATGCTTTTGAACTGTGGTGTTGGAGGAAAATTCTGAGAGTGCCTTGGACTGCAAGAAGATCAAACCAGTCCATACTCCAGGAAATAAAGCAGACTGCTCACTTGAGGGAATGATATTAAAGGCAAAACTGAAGTACTTTGGCCACATCATGAGAAGACAGGATACCCTGGAGAAGAAGCTGATGCTAGGGAAAGTGGAAGGCAAAAGGAAGAGGGGCCGACCAAGGGCAAGATGGATGGATGATATTCTGGAGGTGACAGACTCAACCATGGGGGAGCTGGGGATGGTGACGGCCGACAGGAAGCTCTGGCGTGGGCTGGTCCATGAAGTCACGAAGAGTTGGAAGCGACTGAACGAATAAACAACAACAACTCTTGGCTCCAATCTCCATGCTAAGCCTTGGAAACTTGAAAAACAGAGAAACAGCTTACCACTTAGCAAGTCTCTCCTTAGCTCATCAGGTGGAAGACCTGGTCAACCTTTCCTGGGCACAGAAGCTTAGCACCGTCAATCCTGGTTAATACTTAAATGGAGTTTACCAGGAATGTTAGAGCTGTAGGCAGAATTTAAAAACATCCCAGAAGGCAGTGGCAAGCTACTTTAGTATTATTGTCAAGAAGACTACATGGACAAGTACCTGAAGTCACCAGAAGTCAAGCTCAACTTACTTCTTTTACCTCAGCTCTGTATTACAGGATCAAGCCCTTCTGAACGCTGCTTGGATGTTCCTCCTCCTTTTCCTAAAATCCTTTTGTCAGAGGTAATTCACATTGGTTATAGTTTGGCTTACTTTATGTATACTTAAGACTTGTATGGAACATATTAAAAGTAAGTTGCACTGGATCCATAGAAATGTCCAGCCTGATATTATGCATGTTTACTTGGGGGAAATTCCCTTAAGAACTGCCTTTTTTTTTAAAGTTAAGTACATTTAGGATTGTAGCCTCTTTGTTCTAGTTTGCACAAAATATAAGCCATAACATAATTTATTTTTGTTTAACTTTATTTGTAAACCTGATCACTACGGCTTGTTCAACAAATCACAATTTAAAGTCTTAATGTTATATAAGAATTCATCAATCTGTGAATTCTGTCACTACACAAATGGATTTTACCTAACTCTTCTCCCCCATTCCCCTCCCTGTTCTATTCTGGAAGTTCTTCTAACAGTCCAGTGCACATCAGGAAGAACTGGAGGGAGGGGAGGGTTAAAAATGGAGGAGGAATCAATTTCATTGGTGGATTCCATTCTGCTGACAGATGACCACCAACCCTGTGGCGCCATAGTGTTCTCCCCTGGAAAATGTGTATGTTTCCAAATTTGTCGTGGCTTTCTATTTTCATGCCTCAAAATGTGTGTTTGGAAACTGGTAAATTATAAATTAGCACTTAAAGTATGGTTTCTAAAGTTTACATCAATACAGCAAGTACTGCTAATCGGTTGAAGTGCAAAGAAGGGGAAAATCAGAAATCAAATACTTATCTATATTATTTTTAGGGATGTTTTTTTTCTTCTTTTTTAACATTTACAGATAATAATGTGGTAGGGATTTTGGCATTAAGCTCAAACCTTTATATGTACTTCTTTTTCATATCATGAAAACAACTCAATGTATTCTGCTTGGAATCTTTTACTAATGTTATATTGAGCTTTAATTGTATAACTTCAGTAATTATCTGTCCGTTTATAGATATTACCTGTTTTGAGAATACATCTCTGTTTTTAAATAAAAATTATAAAATAATAATAACAACAACAACAAAACACCCTGACAATCTTCTCTTACATCAATCTTCACAAGCTTGATGCCCTGCGGAGGTTGGTTGGTTGGTTGGTTGGTTGGTTGGTTGTTTATTTACTTACTTACTTACTTACTTACTTACTTACTTACTTATTTATATTTATATTACCGCCCATCTCCTCCAACGGAGGACCCTGGGCGGTTCACAATAAAAACCATGATAAAACACAATAGTAGTCAGAACATCAATCAATAAATATAAAATCCAAGTGCAAGGATGTTAATACTAAAAAGGGTTTCATGGGATCAACCAGCCCCAGGAGGGACTGTTAGCATTCCCCTCCCATGCAAGGCGGCAAAACCAGGTCTTTAAATTTTTTTGGAAGGTCGGGAGCGAGGAGACCTGCCTTAGCTCCGGGGGCAAGATATTCCAAAGGGCAGGCGCTGTTGCAGAGAAGGCTCGCCTTCTGGACCCCACTAGGTGGAATTCTCTGATCGATGGGGCCCGCAGCAAGCCCTCTCTGCATGACCGGGTGGGGCGGGTCGATGTTCTGGGGACGAGGCGGTCCCTCAGGTAACCTGGCCCCATGCCATGTAGGGCTTTAAAGGTGATAACCAACACCTTGAATTGGACCCAGAAGCAAACTGGTACCCAATGCAGCTCGCACTTGTGCTGATTTTCTGGCTCCAATAACTGTCCGCGCGACCGCACTTTGGACCAGCTGAAGCTTCCGGATACTCTTCAAGGGTAGCCCCATGTAGAGCACATTGCAATAGTCTATATGATATGGCAAATGTGCGATATATGTTATGATGTTACAGTTCCAACCATTCCTTTACAGCCATGTTCCAGGGGATTCTTGGAGCTGTAGTTGAAAACATCTGAGGCACCCAAGTTTGGGGAAGGTTTATATGTTGAAGGATGAGTATTTTCTACCAGTCTCGGAACTACTCCTGTTTCCAGGCTATGCCTTTAAAAAAACCCTATTTATTAAAGACCTTGAAGCCAAAAATATCTACTTCCTAAAAGGTCCATTAGATAAGCCATCCATGAAAAGATAAAGCAAGGCTACATAAACTGTCTATTTAAAATATATTGCACATTTACCATATCGTATTTCATCTTGTGGTCTTTGATCTGCAGAATTATGAATATTTACAACTTCCGCAGGAATAATGGAAAATGTACCACAGTTTATGGTGTCCTGACATTGTCAGTGTTCTGTTTAATTAAGTAGCTGAGAAAACTGGAGACTTTTATTTAAAAACAATCTGTTTTGTGCTGCAAACCACAAATATCTTGTATGATAGAACTTGGATTGCAACTGACATTTAATTTTAAGGTGATTTGTGAGTATACTTGTTTTCATTGCTCACCTAATTGACAGAATTGAATATATATGATAGATGCATGCTGCATTTGCCAATTTTGAGTAGCTAGTTATAATTAGATTTCCCATCAAAATTCACAGGAGTAAGAGATTGGCAGAGATTTTGCATTTTAAAGTGGTTGTTAGGTCATTGTTTCATGACATGCATAAAAAGCAATACAATCTGCTTCCTAAACCACCTTGACACTATTGTGGCAACCCTGCAGGGTAAGCACTGAACATATGTTGGCTTCACCAAACAACTACTGATCTTGTTAGCATTAATTTTGATTATATGGATGTGCCTTAAATTGATGGAGGGAGGCTGCTCTATAAATCCATTGCAACCTGGCACTCTTAAGGACCACTGGCATAGCAAGAACTAAGTTGGATGAATCCAAATACCTAGCTGGTGTAGCATCCTGGCCACCAAGCTGTTTGTGGGAATCCTATAATCAGGGCATGGTGAGATAATTCTATGCTGCTGTTCTCCTTTGATTCCTTTGTGAAGGACTAGCTGACATTGATAACTTTATTCAGTGCTGTATAATCCTCTTTCAAAAGGTGAAGTGGTTGCTGATATATTCTATGGCAATGAATTTTGTAGTTTTGATTACGTACTAGAGAAATATTTCATCTGCCCCAATTTCCCCACAGTTCAGCTTCCCTGAAGCCCTCCTTGTGTGTTCTATATATGTGAGGGTTCATGCTCTGGATAGGGCACCGTGTACCCGGGTGTTGGCCTTGTCCCAGGAACCTTGACCTTGTGCTGAACAATATGATCCTCAGGGGAATTCTATGAATGTCCATTTGAGTACTAGTAAAATTAGCCTCTCACAATTGTTGATTCTGCTTTAGCAGCAGTTGCTGTTGTTCAGTCAAAAGACAAATCAGTCAAAAGGATTTGGCCTCCTCCATCAAATGGGATTATATACCCTTTGAAAACTCAGATCCATGAATTGAGTGTGTTTTTGGATTCAAGCATTTCTCTAGAGCAGGGCTTTCCAAAGTTTTCCCGCGGCGACTGCCGTTGGTGTGTCGCCGTGGGAAAACCCGGAAGTGCCGCCGTTGCGGCAGCGCGCAAAAACCCGGAAGCGCTGCTGCCGCTTTCGGTTTTTGCGTGCGCCGTTGGTGTGTCGCCGTGGGAAAACCCGGAAGCGCTGATGATGATCAGCGCTTCCGGGTTGTGTGGCGACACACCAGACTCTGTGTGGCGACACACTTTTGTGTCGCGACACACAGTTTGGAAAGCTCTGCTCTAGAGGAATATATTCATACAATTAAGGTTACTGACTGCCTCACCTAGGCCTGTTCCTGAAATTCTAGCCATTTTAACACTTAGTTACAACTGCTTGGATTTCAGCAACACACGGTTTTCGAGTAAACTGCCTTTGAAAAGTGTTTGGAAAGTCCAGAATGCTGAGATAAAACTACTGATAAGAAGCATTTGATTACCTTTGATTACTACTATCTTGTAATAAGGTAATCACATTTTGTCCTGTTTCAGGGCAGAACTCAAAATGCCAGCTATAACCTACAAGCCCCTAGAAAACTTGGAAAGAGACGGTCTGAAAAAGTGCGTTCTCCCACATGAGGCCTGTCCAGATTTTTAGGCCTGAAGAGAAACATTTTTTGCTGTTATTGCAGGTACATTGGGTGGGACTGCCTGACTCTTTTGGACTATTTGCTTGTAACGGAAAAAAATGAAGTTCTGATTTTGGGTTTTGATTATTAAATGGTTTGATTTTAGAGAAATGATGTTACTAAATGTTTAATTAATAGCAAGAGATTAACTTTTAAGTGCTTTTATATTTGTGTTGGAGAAGGTCGGAAGTCACCTGTCTTTTATGTTTTTCTGTCCATCCTTCCCCATTTTTAGTTTTTCTTGTTTCTTTTTTAGACTTGTATTCTATCTGTTTGTTCTATATTCTGTATTTTGTGTTTTAATTATATTCTGAAAAATTAATAAAGCTTTATAAAAAAAAGAAACAAGTGAAAGTACTGTGACTGCAGGAAGAGAAAGTTTGTGTCCTCCTGAGTCAAATATATTGATAGATTAATTTCCAAACAGAATGAATAGTTAAGTGTACTAAAGGGAGAGGATGCAGAAGCTGCTTGGAACTGAGTGAAAAGAATTGTGTTACCGAGTGCCACAGAATTGTGTGGAGTTACACTAATGGCAACTATGAAAGAGTGCTTGGTGGAACAATGAAGTGAAATACACCCTAGATGAGGAAACTGCATATAAAAATGTTTGCTGCAAAAATGAGGACAAGAGAAGGATATATATATAAGGTGTATAGAGAGAAAAGGATTGTTTGTTTATTTGGTAAATTTATATAGCCTCCCATCTCACATACGTGATTCTGGTTGGCAAAGTTAAAAACAAGAACAATACAACAAAAACAAGAACAACAAAAAGCAGTAAAAGCAGTAAAACCATTAAAACCATAAAACGTAATTTGCAGAAGAGCTCAGTCAAAAAAGAGGGCAGCTTAAACAGAGAAGTATAGTGTAACTAGGCCAAGCGGGGTATGTGCAGACCAGAGTTTTGTTCTTTGGCAGATCACTGAGAAATATATGAATGTGAAAAAGCTTATCGTACTTTTATTTAGAAGCAGCAGTTTTGTGATTAGATCCTCTACGTCAGGGCTTTCCAAAGTGCCGCTGCTGGCGACACACCAGCGGCGGCAACGCGGGGGGGCGCGCGCACGGCGGCGGCGCGGGGGGGTGCAGGGGGCGTGCGGCAGCGCACGCACGGCGGCGGCATGGGGGGGTGCGGCGGCACATGCGTGCACAGCGACGGCGGCAGCCTCCGCTAAAACGCGGAAACACTGATACCGCGCCGCTGCCACCGTGCACGCGCGCGCCGCCGCTTCCGGGTGGTGTGGCGACACACCACGCTGTGTGTGGCAACACACTTTTGTGTCGCGACACACAGTTTGGAAAGCTCTGCTCTACGTGATCAATCCACCACAAAATACTTCACAAAACACTGGTCACTATACCTATGTTTTGAACAATTGAATGTTTTGTGCAAATAGAGTTCAAGATTAGTTGCTGAATCTGGTAAGAGTGGTATGTGGTGGAATTGGCATACTTAGCAAATGGCTCAAGACTGAGCAGGAAATGAGACAGTTATGTGTGATGTCCCCTCGGTTGTTTAATGCAATTATTATTATTATGGTCACACAGTCAGCCAGATGTTTAGATTGGTTTTGGCATTTTTATCCATCTATCGAGTCCTTCCCAAGGACTTGGGATAGGCAGATGTTGTTGTTTAATAATATTAAAGGTATCGTTGCAGGGTGTAAGCTGTTCCAATTAAAGCTGCCTTTTGCAATTGACTTATGGTGATTTTGTCAATGGTGTTCAAGTGGTGCTCCAGATGTTTTGGAATTGCACCAAGGTGCCTATTACTATTGGTACTACCTTTGCTTTCTTTTGCCACAGTCATTCTACTTCTGTTTGGAGGTCTTTGTATTTTATTATTTTCTCCAGTTCTTTCTCTTCTCTTCTGTCTCCAGGTTGTTGTTGTTGTTATTTAAACTTGTATGCCACTCAACTCTTGACGACTCTGGGCGGCTTTAAGGAATGTTTCTGATGATGTTAATGGTGTGTTGGTTGGAAACATGAATATACTTAAATGTTTGTCTGCAGATAAGGCTGAGTTGTTGGCTAAGAACATGAATAATTTGCAGCCAATGTTAGATTGCATGATGCATTGAGGAACTTGGATCTGCAAATTAGTGTATCAAAGACCAAGGTAGTTGTGAACAATTGCAATTTATACATAAATGGCATAAAAAACCTAGAGCAAGTAAATGAATTTTTATATCTTGGCAATACATTTAGTAAAAGTGGGAAACTGGATGGAGAAATTTTAAGACATGGAAATATTGGTAGAAAGAGTTGGTAAAGTTCATTTTGTGAAGAATGAATGTTCATTGAAATAAAAAAAAATGGCTGTGTATAAGAGTAGGCTTCTGCCAGTTTGTTACGTTGGAAATTAGAGTTGGGTATTTCAGAAGAAAAATGATGAATGTGTGCAGGATGAATGTGAATGAATGAATGTGAATTAAATACAAAAATGAGAGACCGTCATGAAATAAGTATTTTGAGGTGGTTTGGTCATGTATATAGAATTAATGAGGATCTAACTGTAAAACAAATATATGAAGGAAGAGTGAAAGATTGAGAGGAAAGGGAAGACTGAAAAAGTCATGGTGGAATTGATGAGAATCTGAAAAAGATAAATTTAAAGAACAAAAAGCAATGTATAAAGCAGCATTTAGACACAAAGATGGTTTGCAAGGATAAAAAGGTATGGAGAGATACACCGAATGGTATTGATGTAAAACAGTTTTATCTATGTTTCCTTTCTTTCCGTATCTCATGCCATTAATTTCTTTGGCTTAGTATTTCTGACTCCTTTTCTGTGTTCTGCATAATGATGTTTCCGAAGCATTACATGGAGTGCAGAATAGTGTGACACCTACATATTATGTCAGTGGATTTATCTGTTATGCTAAACCAGGGCTACTGTGTATGGACTACAAAAATACAGGCAACCACTAGATGGCAGAATTAGCGTTTTCTATATCTCCTTGTTCCTATCTTGTGGCAGTCTAGATCAGAGCTTTCCAAACTGTGTGTCGCAACACAAAAGTGTGTTGCCTGCGGGGCCCAGATGTGTAGCGACACACCAACGGCGGCGCGCGAAAATCCAAAAGCGCCGCAGCCACGGCAGGGCGCAAAAACCGAAAGCGGCAGCAGCGCTTCCGGGTTTTTGCGCGCTGCCGCAACGGCGCCACTTCCGGGTTTTCCCGCAGCGACACACCAACGACGGTTGGTGTGTCGCCGCGGGAAAACTTTGTAAAGCCCTGGTCTAGATTTTTGCAGCTATACGTACGGAAGTCCTAGCTAAGACTCCATTTGTTTTACTATGATTTATTGAATAATGCACAACTGGCTGCAAATAAAACCCTATTTTGGCTTAGCATTATGTCTGAACCCAGCCACAGAGTATACTTTATTCAATTTCAGTATTTAAGGGTGGAATACTAGGAGCACTTAGCTGTGAATAAGCCCCATTGGTCTTAAGGGCATTTGCTTCTAACTAAATTGAATAAATACACACCATAGTTAAGCTTTAGTCTAGGCAGGATAGAGCTGGTCAAACTTATTGTTTCCAAACTGAACTGTAATTATGTTAGCAGTATGTGGCAGTGGAATTAATTTTTCACACAATCTGAAACAAAATCAGAGTAAAGCTGGGTTGAATAATGCTCCCCCTTTTTAATCTTTGTGCCACTAGACTGGGAACCCTTTAGAGCCTTGCAAATCACAGAAGATATTCAACTTGATTAATCAAGCCATTATTAAATGAGTAAATGTAGAGGAATGGATAGGAAATTAAACCAACTAACCCCACTCTGCCAGCTCAGGATTATTCCCTAGGCAGTGTTCAATCTGAAATGATAAAGCCTTAATTTCACTCAGTGCCCATCAAATCGAAGGTTTCATTTAAAAAAAAAACAATTGTGTATGTGCTTTTAAAGGTCAGACTGGTTTCCAGAAATGGATGTGAATGTTTAGAGATACTGTATACTCTTCTCTGAGGACTTTTAACGCCTGTTGCTTCATTTGTCATGAGCAGTGTTTCTCAACCTTTGCAACTTTGCTGGCTGGGGAATTCTGGGAGTTGAAGTCCACACTTCTTAAAGTTGCAATGGTTTAGAAACACTGCTCATGAGCCAGACACACCAAACTATGGTTTACTTTCATTTTCTATCCACTCAAGTGTATAGCTGGGTTCAGACATCACACTTAAATTTGTTAAGCATGTTTTATTCAATAAACCATAACTCTCTAGATTCACCCATGCTAAACTTACATCATGATTTACCTGACACACTGATTGAGTTCATGTAACACCCTAAATCAATCAAGCAGGGTGAGGCCCTGTGAGCATTAGGATACGATTCTTCCAGGGTACAGCAGGATGTACTCTTCCGGGTCCAATTCAAGGTGTTGGTGATTACCTTTAAAGCCCTAAATGGCATAGGGCCAGGATACCTGAGGGACCGTCTCGTCCCGATAACGTCGGCCCGCCCCACCCATGCATGCAGGGAGGGCATGCTCCGGACCCCCTCAACAAGAGAATTCCATCTAGCGGGGTCCAGGAGACGTGCCTTCTCTGGGATAGCGCCCGCCTTATGGAACATCTTGCCCCCGGAGGTGAGACTGGCTCCCTCACTCCTGGCCTTTCGGAAGGCTCTTAAGACCTGGCTCTGCCTGGGGTTGGCTAGCCCTGTAGCAATACGATCTACGCTATGATCCCTATCCATCTTGAATTTTATCTATTTATATTGTATTTTTTTAGAGACTTTTATTGTATAGTTTTTAACCTTTGATTATTGTAACCCGCCCAGAGTCCCTTGTATGGGAGATGGGCGGGGAATAAATTTAAATAAATAAATAAATAAATAAATAAATAAATAAATAAATAAATAAATGAATGAATGAATGAATGAATGAATGTAGGCTAGGCTGAGAAATCAGAAAGAGCATTCAACAAAAAGGCATTGGAAAACCATTTCCATATTGTTGCCAACGAAGCTTCCCAGATGTGTGCATGAAGTCACTGGAAGCTAAGCTTAACTTAAAGAAGACTTTATTTTTCTTAGTATGTGAACTGTTCCAAAGTTACATGTATTCACACACTGAGTATCCATTCAAAGATACTGTACATGTTTTTAGGATAGTGAAGTTAACTCCCTCTCTTCTCCATAGCTCAGCTTTAACCTTCCCTTCTTGCTTTACCGTTACCCCTTCAGTTCTTAGTAATATTCCAGATTTTCTCAAACCAGTTTTCAGATATTAAATAAATTATGTAAAGGATAGAAATTCATTTTCATTACCTATTTGAAAAGTATGTTCTCCTGATAGAAGTGTTTCATCAATGTTAGGGATATACGTATCCCAAGTGAAACTACTAACAAGCTGGGGAAAGTTAACAATATGCACCTTCATTCCATAAGTAATAAACAGTGATCATTGGGCACTTCTCCAGAAAGGACAAAAGGGCTCTCGGGTAGAAACAAGAGCAGAATATATAGGTTTCCAGTACACACGATCATTTAGCTAATTTTCATGTAACTAATAGGGGCGGGGTGGCTCAGCGGGTAAGACGCCAGGCTTGTTGATCGGAAGATCGCAAGTTTGGAGGTTCGAATCCCTAGTCCCGCGTGCAGAGTGAGCTCCCGCACTCGCCCCAGCTTTTGCCAACCTAGCATGCAAATGCAAGTAGATGAATAGGTACCACTTTAGTGGGTAGGTAACAGTGTTCCGCGCGTGTCATGCGGCCACATGACCGCGGAAGCGTCTTCGGACAACGCTGGCTCTTCGGCTAACAAACGGAGATGAGCATCGGCCCCTAGAGTCGGGCACGACTGCACAACTGTGCAGGGGGAACCTTTGCCTTTTTAATAAATAGCCAGGCAATGTTGTATCTTTGAATCTCTTTTGCTGTCCACCAATATTCCGTTTTCCATTCTTAAGTTGGGAGTAAAGTAGCTGCTTTGGAAGACGATAGTCAGGCATTCGAACAACATGACCGGTCCAGCGAAGTTGATGTTGGATGATCATTGTTTCAATGCTGGTGGTTTTCGCTTCTTCTAATATGCTAACATTAGTCCGCCTATCTTCCCAAGTAATTTGCAGAATTTTTCGGAGGCAGCGTTGATGGAATCTTTCAAGAAGTTGGAGGTGGCGTTTGTAGAGGGTCCATGTTTCACAGGTGTACAGAAGAGTTGGTAGTACAATGGCTTTGTAAACAAGCATTTTGGTCTCCCTGCGAATGTCCCGATCCTCAAACACTCTACGCTTCATTCATTCTCAAAGCTAATTTAAAAAAATGTAATATCAGCATTGAGAACTGGGAAGCCCTAACTCATGAGCGTTTCAATTGGAGGTCAGCCTTTATTAAAGGCGCTATGGACTTTGAAGAAGCACGAGTACAGGGAGAAAGGGAGAAAAGAGCTAAAAGGAAGGCACGTCAAGCAAACCCTCATCGTGACTGTCTTCCACCTGGAAACCTATGCCCTCACCGTGGGAGGTTGTGCGGATCTAGAATTGGCCTTTACAGCCACTTACGGATCCACCGTTAAGATTTTACCCCTGGAAGACAATCTTACTCGGCTACGAGTGATCGCCAGTGATGATTAGTTAATTCTTTAAGTTAGTTCTTTAAGAAGATTCCTTACACCTGCATGCTGCATAAACATTTTTACCTTGAGAACAGATAAGAACTGGTTTTGACCAGCTAGAGAACATGGTGGTCATGCCAGCTCATCAGGTCAGCTCGAGTTTACTTCAGAATATTTTTTCAAGGCTATCTAGTTGCTGCTATTGCCTGCCTAATCTGCTTGCTTTACATTTTTCCTTTTATTAACCAAACTCCCTCCACAGAAGTGGATTGGATAATAATTTATTCTCTCTTTGCATACATACCATTATTCTTCAGCAGGAACTTTTCATACAGTCCTTCCTTGCATCACTTTTGTTAATAAAAGGTCCACTGGTAATAATAGCTCTGTTTCCTTCAATCATTCACCATCATGTTTCGGATAAGCTTTTTTTTTTGCTTTTGTGGAGGAGGAGAAATTTTTAATAAAGTCTCCTTCAAGTCAAGCTCAACTCTTGGAGACTTCAATAATGGATCCATGTATGGGCTTCTTTGGCAACAGTACAGAAATGGCTTACCACTGCCATCTTCCAGGGTGGTTTTTGACTTCCCAGTCTAGCCCTCAAACCCCGTATTCCCCAGAGGTCTACCATCTAAGCACAGACTAGGCCTGACCCCCCTTAGCTTCCCAGCCCAGTCAAGGTAGGCTAGAGGCTGCCATCTGTTGAGGGCGTGCTAACAATGAAAATCCATGAAGCATCTGACAAGAGGTACCTCTTTACAGTATGAAGGTCTCACATAATTAGAGTTGTGTGTGTATCAATCCAACAGTCAATGCAGTATTTTCATGTTTCTTTATTCTCCCAAAGGAATTAACCGCTAGGAAAACCTTCCTCAAATAGTATCTTTCCAGGTGTTCTTTCCAGATGTTCTAGAATTTCAGAAATTCCCATGCTTGCTGGCATTCTGGTAATTGGTATCGCTGCATATCTAGAAGGCACCAATTGGGAAGGCTGCTCTAAAGAAATACATATATTGTAGAGGTGGCTTACATTTCCTCCACTGTGGATTTCAGATCAGTTAGCAGCAGTGATCTATGTTGGCTGTCTCGAGTCTTACACCCAGGATGAGGAAAAGAAATTGCTACACACAATTTTTCAAAGTTTGCACTGTACAAATGTCTTTTAACTTGGAAGTTATATTAGTTTAAGAGGAAGAATGTTAAATAGCCCTTACAATTCCCTCCATCAAGTTGCAGAATAGCAGAATAGAAATGATCCTTTAAAGATATCAGTGTGCAAAGATTATTACAGCAGAGAAGAAAATCAAAGGTGGTACAATAGAATCAATTGGAGCTATTGATTTTCCCCTATGACCCATTACTGGGCAGCTGGATCCAGTATCTGAAGATAATTTTTGCTTGTCCCATATGGAAGACATTAAAGACATACTGATTTTCTCCATGATAACTTAACTTGGGCTTCAAATGCATTGATCTTGGAAAAAGAAACCATGCTGCCTTAAGGCTCCATCTCTAGCCATAAAGGTACCATTACTGAATCCCAACAAGTTCAGAAAAAGGAGGTGCATGGACCATCAGTTCTTCATATTTATCCAGGAACAGCTTCAAGCGGGACCAGTATGAATCCTCGTTGTATCGTAATTTCTTTTTTTTCAAATACTGAGAAACCACAGGTTTTATCTGAAATGGAAAGGTAAGGTTAGGTTAGTATTACAGTAATTACTAATTTTTATTATTGATTAGGATAGGCCCAGAGCTAAATATAGAGAACATCACTGGTAAGCTAAGAACGGCAGAAAATTGTAATGGCTGCGTTAAAGGTTTTGAGAGATTGTCTTTTGAGTTTAATTTGCCTTTAATATATATTTAGCAATATATACAACTGAAATATGTAAATTAAAAAGTATAGACTGGATGCCTTCGAGGTACCTGCAATTTTAGCTTCTTTAAGCTGCACTTGAACAGAAACCAACAATTTTGTTATATAAAGTATTAAAAAGTAAAATGAAATTTAGTATTAGCTATATATTTGATCTATGGAAGGAAGAATTAGAATATCCAGTTTTGGAAAATCAATAGGTACAGGTATTTAAAAATGTGAAATATATTTCGTATAATTCAAAAATGAAACTTATTCTTCAGAAAGTATTATTTCAGGTCTATTGGATGGGATTTGTAGTTTTTGCCCAGTGCCCTATTTCAATCTCAAAGCAACCTGAACTCTGCTAAAACTAATTTCTGACCAAGGACATAGTTTTTTTTCTGTTTTTGAGGGATAGGATTTCAGCCTATATGAAACTCATCACTTTTTAGTCACACACTTTTCTCTTTGCAAGTAAGCATTCAGCAGACATTTATTTTGCACCACCCTACTCATAAAAATGCCCATTCCATCTGCCATTCAACCTCGCACCTTCAGGCACATGTTATCAGAAATAGCTGGGAAGAGATGATGCTCCACATGACAGCTAATGAGTGAATGTCCAAAAGCCCAGTCCAGCAGAGGATTTCGAGGCAAATTGAGAACTCCGCAGCTCATCATGTGGATTCGTTTTG
The DNA here is from genome assembly GCA_023362775.1 of Charina bottae. Taxonomy (NCBI): domain Eukaryota; kingdom Metazoa; phylum Chordata; class Lepidosauria; order Squamata; family Charinaidae; genus Charina; species Charina bottae. The sequence continues at coordinate 127,014,361 of JALMGJ010000002.1, read as the reverse complement.
GCTTCTTATCAGCTGAAAACATGGGGAGGCCAATATGCTATAAGATAAACCACAAATGGTTAAGGCAACAGGCTAGAAACCAGGAGTCTGTGAGTTCTAGTCCCGCCTTAGGCATGAAAGCCGGCTGGGTGACCTTGGGCCAGTCACTCTTTCTCTCTGCCCTGGGAAGGAGCCAATAGGAAATCAGGAGACTGAGAGTTCTAGTCCCGCCTTAGGCATGAAAGCTGGCTGGGTGACCTTGGGCCAGTCACACTCTCTCTCAGCCCTGGGAAGGAGCCAATAGGAAACCAGGAGGCTGAGAGTTCTAGTCCCGCCTTAGGCATGAAAGCCGGCTGGGTGACCTTGGGCCAGTCACTCTCTCTCAGCCCTAGGAAGAAGCCAATGGGAAACCAGGAGACTGAGAGTTCTAGTCCCGCCTTAGGCATGAAAGCCGGCTGGATGACCTTGGGCCAGTCACTCTCTCTCAGCCCAACTCACTCACAGGGTTGTTGTTGTGGGGAAAACAGGAGGAGGAAGGAGTATTTGGTATGTTCGCCGCCTTGAGTTATTTATAAAAATAATAAAGGCAGGATATAAAATAAATAAAATAAATAAATAAAATAATTGGGAAGTCAAGAAGCCAAAAATCTTGGATAGCAATGCTGTCAGCCAAGAAGGATTTTTAACTGTGAAAAGGAGCATCTGAATGATTTGCCCAAATTGTTTACAATTTTATAGATTCCACTCTGGAATATTTGGAGAAAAACTCACACAAAAAGGGAATAGACATGAAAAAGAAATGGAAAACCTGTATCCCTCTACATGTTACTGAACTCAGCCAGCAGAGCCAGTGGAGACAGATGCTGGGAATTCAGCCACATTAGGAGCTCCAAGTTCCCCAACTGTGAATTAGAACCTTTCTGAGAAATACTCAGTATTCACCATTTAATTGTACAACAGCAAAAAAATAAAGGATACAATCAAATACTTGGAAGCAGATGATGCAAATACTTGGAAGCAAGTCACACCAAGTTTATGTAAGACTATATTTATTAGAGTTCAGGACAATCTGAAACTCTGCCATGTTTTGTGTGTGTGTGTGTGTGTGTGTGTTTGTGTGTGTGTGTGTGTGTGTGTGTGTGTGTGTGTGTTTAAACCAAAAAATAACTCTTAAGGAATGAGTGATGAAATGACTGCCCAATACTATCTGGTACTCCTAAGAAGCCTTCAGCTAGAAGCATCCTTATTTGGATGCACAAGATTGTGGCCTCAATGCAATCTTTTAGAGCATCCATGTACTTAAAAACAGCAAAAACATTGAAAATAGTTGTTCCAATTGCCTTGTCAGAGTCTCTAAAATCCCCTTTCTCAACCTCTTTAGTTTCCCAGTCAATGGGAAAACATGGGCACTTTACCAATGCAGGCATTTGAGTCACAGTGTAGGACACCACATTCTATGCCAAGAGGCACTAATTTAATAGATTTCTTTGTACAGCATAGGGTTGGTAGCCTTACCTGGAAGATATTAACATGGATGTATGCATGGGCAAGGAGAGCACGTATGATCAACATACATCCGAGAGCAGACCAGACAGATTGGAACCCTGAGATATTAAGCAGCAGCCAATAATGGGCATACAGACCAATAAATATACAACAGAGAGTCCGAATGGCAGTTTTCAGTTCAACTTCTGTGAGTAAACCTATGGAAACAACAATAAGTGAATAGGGAAGCTACTGTTTCTTCTGGTTGCTACTCTGCAGATAAGTGGTATGAGAAATTGTGCTGAGGCTGAGAAAGAGAAAGGAGTACTGTATTTATTGAGACAAACAATCAGGAGATAGGAGAGGACATTACAGACTTATCAAAGAAATGGATACTTAGCCCATCATGCAAACAGCCTTGGAAAAAGAAATTCAGAGACCTTGCCTAATGAACTCACTGATGAGAAATGGCTAGAACAGAGCTTTCCAAACTGTGTGTAGGGACACGTTAGTGTGTCGGCTGCAGTGTCTGGGTGTGTCGCAGCTGCTGCTGCCAACAAACCTGCCCTGCCAGGATTCCGTGCAGGTCCTAGTGCCTGCCTTGTGCCCTGCTGTAAGAGTGTGTCGTGAAATGATGCCCTGCTGTAAGAGTGTGTCACAAAATGATGCATGTCTAAAAAGTGTGTCACCAACATGAAAAGTTTGGAAAGCTCTGGGCTAGAAGTTTCCCCTAATCTGTTCTCAAGATCTTGTACTCTAAGCCCTAATATTTGGCTTTAAAACTAATTTTAAAAAATCTATACCCTGGATTGTGCTCTGCAGTTAAAGGCCTTGACAAGTGGCTGCCACAGTGGGAAATCACACTGCTATGGAATGTGGAAAGTAGTGCAGGTATGGTGTAAACTACTCTTTCACTACTTCTCCCCCATTTTTTTTAATCTGTTCAATCGTGTCAGATTCTCAGAGACTGCCTGGACAAGTCCCTGCAGCACAGCTTTCCAAACTGTGTGTCGTGACACAAAAGTGTGTCGCCTGCGGGGCCCAGGTGTGTCGCGTCAAAACCAGGAAGCGCTGATGGCGCACTGCCGCCGCGTACAACCGCGGCGGGCCATCAGCACTTCTGGGTTTTCGCACGGCACACAAGGACACTGCCGTTGCCACCGCTGCGGCACGCGAAAATCTGAAAGCACCGCAGCGGCGGTGGCATGCAAAAACCGAAAGCGGCGGCGCTTCCGGGTTTTCTTGAGCGCCACCGTTGGTGTGTCACCGCGGGAGAAGTTTGGAAAGCCCTGCCCTGCAGTTTTCTTGGCATGGTTTTTCAGAAGCGGTTTGTCATTGCCTGCTTCCTAACTTCTCCCTTAAGCAATTTTTATCTTCTAAACTGCAACCACATTTTTTTGCAACCTTACATCATTTAGGAGATATCCAGTAAGATTTAGGACAGGGCTACAACTTTAAAATGTCCAGAAAAAGGTGCTTTGAAAGAAGGAGTTCAAAATTGTCCTTTCTGCTATTTTTCAATGGCCTGGAACTCCCAAAAGAGAAAAATAAAGATAGGGTTTCCCCTGTGAGATGCATTGCAGCTTGGGGGGAGGGAATAATTTAGTTGTTCAGGGGAAAGATCAGATACCCCTTTCCCCAGTGCTCATTCTCTGATCAAATTTGAAGTTCTCTTTTTTAAAAAAAATCAGGAGGCCTGATCATAATCTTTCAAAATCTGGCCTATTTTTTTTTTAGTATAGATTACTATTTATTAGGAGAGGGGTTTGGGGGGAGGCACATATCCAATAACACATCAAATAATCTAATTTATGTTGCAAGCTGCAAGGTGGATAGCTTTATCTCATGGAAGAAGGTTTAGGCTGGTTTATCTTTATTCATTCTACTTCTCTGATTCTTTCAAAGGCAGAATACTACATACAGTTAGCTATAATGACAGACAATATTAATGAATGAATAGTCTTAATTGCATTCTACATTTAATACTGTAAAACTAATTAAGAGAAGGGTATACTGATTAGTAAAAGGATTCAGAGGACAGTAACATACCAATGGCCACTAAAGGAGTGATAATAGGTACAGCAATAGGTGCAATGAACATGTAAACGTAACGGTTCAGGAAAGGAATCTTCCATGTACTGGAATCCCCAAGACCAATGACGTTTGTATAAGCATGGTGCATTTTTACATGGTTGTAGGACCCCCGTTCTGCTGTGAAAGCGGAGCAAACCTGGGACAGAAGAAATGGTAAATAAGGAACACTGCATTTGCCAGCATAGGTATATGGTGCCATCTAGGGTACCCAACAGCTGTGTTGGAATATAGCTCCCGTCACCCAAGAAATGATGAACTCCAGCACGATACTGAAGGATCGAAGTTGCAGTCTAACATAGTTGGAAGGAACCAAGTTGAGGAAGGCTGTAGCAGATCATGCGTTTAGAGCTCAAATCTCAGATCTTTAAAGTTGCACTCCTAAATTTGATTGTTGCTTGTTAGAGTGTGACAGTTTTAAAACAACGCTGATAAGAGCATAAATCTTCAAATCACTTAATTCAGAGGAGGCCCTTTGATTTAAACAAGAATATGGTGGGATAAACAGTTTCACTCTAGTCACCGTCAGGAGTCCTTAATGTACCAGTGGAGACATTTAGTCAACCTATATCACCAATTATACATGAAACATATACAGCCCAGAAGTAGTCAACTTGTTATTCCCCAGATACTCTGATACAGTTTCCACAGACTAATGCCACTGCCCATGCTAGCTGGGACTGAAGGGAAGTATAATTAGAAATATAATTTCCAAATCATGAGAAGTAATTGTTCCACTTTATTCTGGTTTGGATAGATCTCATATAGATTTCTGTGTCCAGTTCTGGGCACCCTACTCTAAAAGCATCCAAAGAAGGTTCAGAGAATGGCAGTATGGATTATGAGGGAACTCAAACTTAACTTTATGAAGAGAGAGACTGACATGGTTGGGCATGTTTAGCCTTGAGAAAAGACAAATGCAAGATAGCACTCTTCAGATACCCAAAAGTATGTCAGATCAAAGTAGGCCAAGGCTTTTTCTCTCATTCCAGAGTGCAGGACACAGAATAATGGAGTTACACTGCAGATTATGATTAAATGTTACAGAAACAGTAACAGCAATTCAAAAATGGAACCAATTGTGCAGAGGCGTTGGGCTGCCTTCGCTAGATGTGTTCAGGTGGAGACTATACAGCCATCTGTCCAGAATGCTTTAATTTGGGTTCAGGGAAAGAGAATCAGCAGTTGGGAGCCACAGAAACAGATTCAGAAGTTTTTTTCCAAACAGCTCCCTAAGTTGCTCTCTTCTACTGCGGAGTTTTACATGTTTCTGCAAGTATGCATTTAATATACCCACACCATTCCAAAATACTAGAGGTTTGGAAATCGAAAATAGGCAGTAAAGTATTTTCTGTTCTCTGAGAGTCATTCAGGACCGAAAATATCCCCTCCTGCTCCATATGTGATACAGAATACAAAAGCACTTCACCTGTGTCAATAAATGAGTTTCCTAAAATGAATCAGGGGATCAGGAATAAATAGACTTCACTCACTCCCTTTCAGTATGCTTATTTCAACTGCAGTGCATTACTGGCTCAGTTCTGTGAATCTGGTTTTTCCAAGAAGTACCTTTTCTTGGAGCATGTATGCTGGCTATTTCCCACCCATTCTTTTCAGATAAAAGAATAAAAATGTAATTATCTCCTTTGAATTACATGCAAAAAAATATTCTTGATTTCCTTGGAATGCTGCTGAGAAGGAAATAGATTATTGACTGTTGGCTAGAGACATTGGATTAGTTCAAGATGCTCCAACCATTTGTCCTTCAATGGTACAGAAAACAAATAATGACTTAGCAAAACATTCAAACCACCACCCTGTCAAGAAGTACCCCTTTAAAATTGGACTCTAGTGAATGAATGACTAATCAAAATTAATCTAGTCTGAGACCAGGACTGTTCATAATGCATTGTACTGAGAAATGAATTCTAAGCCCCAAGGTTCATGGGCCCCACTGCAGCCTTACTGGCATAAACAGAAACTTGCTGGATATTAAACCCTATTATATGAGGCATACCTTATCCCTTCCCCTGTCCCTGATTTCCCTATACTGCACCTATGGAAAGTGCAGTTACAGAATATTACTGTGAAAGTGGCAGCCTATTTCACAAAATCTTACATCTCCCTTGCACATGCAAAGTAAATTACCCTTATTCCCCAATATCCCTGATGGGGGAAGAGGGAAATTCCTCTATGCAAGTGGGACACTGGGGCCAAGAAAGATTTATTCTGCACCGTGGAAACCATGATAGAGCTTAGGTTTTCATACTCAGGAGTTATAGGACAGCATTCATTTTAGGGATTTGAAATACCAGTTCTGGATTAATTCAGAAGTCTAGCTGACTTGAATTATTCCTGAGTGAATCAGATTTGGGGAATCTGGCTGGGTTCATATATGCTGAGTATGAATCATGATGAGCACAATTGCTGGGCTTGCATCTATTGTCAACCCATAAACCATGATTTACCAACCACAGTTGCCAGAGGTACACACAATACTAAGTTAAACCAGACAAATCACATTATGGCTCAGGTGTTACCTCGGTTTGTGTACTGTATCTCAATAAAAAACAGAAATGATAACATCTTTTTATTTTATAAGGGACAATATCCAGGAAAGTGAATAGTTCTGATTTTCAAAGAGTTTAGTGATTAGGGACAGGTAATTTTAGGCATACAAATATCCCCAAGCACTTCCAAATAATTTTGCAGTGAGTCATTGATGGTGGGCTATACTAAAACTTGAAAACCGGGATGGGCAATTTTCAAAGAACAAAATAGCCATGTTCACTTTCTTGTTAATATGATCATAAGCCACCAGAGTTGTATAATTTTAGCAGTATATAAATGAAATAAATAAATGCATGTAGTTGTTTGGTTTAGCTTTATGCATGTTTTGTCAGTTTTTAATTTTGGATGAATGCCACCCCACAGAAGTCTTGCCCTGTTTTCTATCTCTCAGAGAACAGGAGTAGCTAAAAACAAACCTCAATGAAGAATATGTTCCATAATTTCCCCCATGATTTGGACTCCACCAGAGCATTGTGGGTAGCCAAGTGGCTTGCCTTCACAGTGATTGTATGATGGGCCACACCCAGGACAGCAATGCCCAACAGGAACACAAAAGGATTACTGGAACGCAGAAGCAGGAATCCTGGAAATGGAAAAGAAACATTCAGAGTTTTTCCAGACATAAGCAAAGAATGCAACAATGCAGGCCAGATTCATGTCATTTACCCTCTTCCATGGCAGTCTTGACAAATGTAATTTGATACCTAGGTTTAGTTCAAAGCTACAGGAGAGAGGCAGAACACCTTCTAGGGTACATAAGAACATAAGCCGTGCCCTGCTGGATTGGACCCCTGACCCATCCAGTCCAGCAGTCTGTTCTCACAGTGGCCAGCCAACTGCGCAAGGAAGCCCACTAGCCTCCCAGCAGATGGTCTTCAGAGGCAACCGTACTGCCATCAAGGCTAATAGCCATGGACCCCCATGACTTTCATCAATTGGTCCAACCCCTTTTTGAAGCCAGCCAAGCTGGTAGCCAGCAACACATCCCATAGTAGCAAATCCCAAAGTTTGATTGTGTAATTTTTTGTTCCTTCTGTCTGCCCTGATTCTTCCAGGATTCAATTTCATTGGGTAGCCCCTGGTTTTAGTATTTTGGGAAGGGGAAAATAGCTTTCCTCGTCCACATTATCCACACCATGCATAATTTTCTACACCTCAGTCACGTCCCCTCTCATTCACCTCCTTTCTAGACTAAAAAGTCCCAAATGTTGCAAACTTTCCTTATAGGGAAGCTGCTCCAGCCCCTTGATCACCTTAGTTGCCCCCCTCTGAACCTTCTCTAATTCCACTATATCCTTTTTGAGGTGCAGCAACCAGAACTGGACACAATATTCCAGATGTGGGCATTATAATATTTCAATACCATTTCTTATTATCCCTAAGATGTTGTTGGCCTCTTTTACAGCAGATGCACACTGTGTCAACACTTTCTTTGAACTGTTTACCATTACTCCAAGATCTCTTTCCTCATCAGTCACTGCTAGCTCTGATCCCATAAGTTTGTGTGAATAGTTAGGATTTTTGGCTCCAATGTGCATCACTTTACACTTGCTCACATTGAATGACGTCTGACATTTTGATGCCCACTTGTGCTGAGATCCTTTTGGAGCTGTTTGCAGTCCCTTATTGTTTTTACCACTCTGAGCAATTTGGCATCATAAGAAATCTTGGCTATTCCACTAGTCACACCCAATTCCAGATCATATACAAATATGTTAAAAAGCACCAGTCCTACGACAGAACCTTGGGGGACCCCACTAGTTACATCTCTCCATTGTGAGAAATGTCCATTTACTCCTATTCTTTGTTTTCTATTCTTTAGCCAGTTGCCTATAGATAAGTAGTCATGAGACAGGAGACTGGCTTGCTGTTTACAGTTTAATGAGGCTTAATACTTTAAGGACTGCCTAATTGTGGGTTTTACGTAGATTTCGGTTTTTTGAGGATCCAGCGGGGCATTTCAGTTGAAGACCGAGAGCTCTTGTTATTTAGTACTTCTCTCGCTTGCAGCAATGGTAGATTTGCTGGGAATTCTGGAGTTGGTTCCCCAACCGATTTGAAACACAAACCATATTTGAAAGGCAGGCCAGAGGTTGAGAAGGCTGCAGCATGATAATCTCTAATTTAATATCCCTCTCCCAGTTGTAATTACCTCTGGTAAACATTCTCTAAAATACATAATTAAAGACCCAATTTTACCCATCTTCGAGTTCAATACTTTAGGGAATGTGATGCATTTATTTTGGCTGAACCATCAATTCAGAGAAAATTCAATATGACCACCTCTGTCTATGCAAGATCATTCCTTGAGACAAGGTGGCATTGTCACATTCTAGGATGCAAGTAGATAGGATGACATGACAATAATGATTTCATATTTCAGCCTCTTACAGATCTGCTATCACATCTGGTTCTAATCTGATCTTTGAAAGCAGTATCCTGATATCTCCTATACAAAAATAGTGTATATATGCCAGACATGACTTTCATGGGGTAAGATTAGCCCAATGTTAGTGGAATAATCCATTGACAGTATAAGCAGGCACCTTGTTCTATTAATAGTCTCAATGGATATTTGTCCAGCCTAGGAATAATTGAAGGACCAGGGTTCATCTTGCAGCATAGCATAATGTTGTTATTTATAGGTGCAAAGCATTTTATTAAACAGCAATGCTTCTCCCTAGTTGTCAGTCTCTTCATCATACTTCAAATGGATCATATAAGATACACTTGGACAAAGTGATAGCCACTTTTTATCTCAAGAGACAAGAGAATCTGGCATGTACTGTATATCATATCTGTGTCCTGCCCTTTCTTCAAGGAATTTATTGCAGTATTCTATTTTATCTTCAAAATAAACATGTGATATAAATAAGGCCAAGAGATTGTGGCTGACCCAAGGTCTCCAACGGAGATACATGGAAGAATAGTGTGAATCAGAACTGGGGGCCTCCTACTAAATTTGAGTAAAGGCATAACAAAAATTTGCCCTACAGAATAAAGAAAAAGAACTTGTTTTCAGAAGTCCTCCAAAAAAGAATAATTCTAACGTCATTGATATATTTGTTTGGGGTTGTATATTTCAGCTTCTCCAGCTTCATGCCGTCCATATGTATTAGGCTACAGTACATATCTTTCCTATCGGTATGGCATTTAGCTACAGTATGTTGGCTAGGGCCAAAAGATGCTACAAACCAGTATATCTGCCTGATACCAGACTGCTGTCATATATATATATATAATGTTCAGGCGGATTGTTATTGGGTAATGTAGTGAGATAGCTTGCTCCCATCAAATGCATTTTAGGTATTCTATTCTCATGAGTACTTCAGAAGAGAAAAGCATGTCAAATCTGCCCTTAGGAAGGTTCTTTGGGGAAGCCATGCCTTCATGCTTTTCTTCCCTGCGTTCTTGTTGCTGACCTTCCTGATATAAAGGGTAACATTTTCGAGTTTGACTAACTATAGGACTATGTAGCAAAATAAAAGCACTGAAGAATACAGAGATTGGTCACCCCTGTCTTATCTGAAATTCATCATCTTAGATCAGCCTTTCTCAACCTTTTGACCCTGGAGGGACCCTTGAAATATTTTTCAGGCCTCAGGGAACCCCTGCACATTCAGGCTCAAATATAGGCCAGAAGTTACAAAATTAATTAAACAGTGCTTTTATATGTATTGTCAAAGGCTTTCACGGCTGGAGTTCGATGGCTGTTGTGGGTCTTCCGGGCTGTGTGGCCGTGTTCTGGAAGTTGTGGTTCCTAACGTTTCGCCAGCATCTGTGGCCAGCATCTTCAGAGGGCAGGAGCACAGACAGAAGCGAAATCTCTGTGCCCTCTACCTGGGCGCAGAGATTTCGCTTCTGTCTGTGCTCCTGCCCTCTGAAGATGCTGGCCACAGATGCTGGCGAAACGTTAGGAACCAAAACTTCCAGAACACGGCCACACAGCCCGGAAGACCCACAACAGCCAGTGCTTTTATACTTCTGTTGGCACAGGCTGAGCCAAGTGGTCAGCAAATCATTCTAAGCAAAGGTTAGGGAAAACGAACCCATCCTGCTTCTATTGGCCATTCTCCCCTCCACTGCCTGGTTTCTGGTTTTCAGGGCCATTCACCTTTTGCAGTGGGACAGTCAAGGTTCTCCTGCTGAGCCAAATATCCATCTCTCCCACTTCTCTTCCTAATTGATGAGAGACAGGAAAATGAGAGAAGAAGGAGACTTTGGGAGGCCAGCTACCTTGGCTCTAAAAAGACCTGATTCTCTTCCCCCAACACAAGTTTCCTGCAGGGTGCTTCCCTGCAGTACAGCTGCCTGCCACCACAGTAGAGCCAGCACTGAAGCAGGAGGAGTTTTTAGTACACTAGTCCAGTAGTGAGCCGGTAGACTGTTGGACATGTGTTGGTGGCGGACCAGTGACATGTGTCAAGAACAGCTCTTGCAACTGGGGGATATCCAATCCCAACTCCACAAGTTCGATACACCCACGCTGAACTCATGAGGGCCACGCTTGACATGTGTCATTGGTCTGCTTATATGCTACAGACTCACATTAAGCTGATACAAGTCCAGTGGTCTACTGGCAGAGTGACTGACATATGTACAAAACACTGCTTCCCAACAGGGCTACTGGCAGTTCTCTGCTCGGCTTCTTCACAGGTCTGGCAGTTCTATAGGCTTTCTCCCAGGGCTGCAAGATCTTCTGGCAGGCCTGCAAGGCAACCATGGGCAGCTTCCTTAAGGAACTGCAGTGAAATAACCCACAGTTTACTCATAGGGCCGTGACCAGTAGTTCTTCACAGAAAAAGTCATAGGCGGCTTCACCAAGGAGCCCACAGAACAGCTGTTAGAAGCCCCACCATGAAACTTTCCAAATTAAAGCAGCCCATGGTGCTCTTCTGCATGCCACTTCCATCTAGGCTGACCATACGTCCCGTTTTGAACGGGACACTCCCGTTTTTTTAGCATTTTTCAACCGTCCTGTCGTTTTGATAAAAATCTCAATTTTGTCCGGGGGTGGGGACCCTGTCTTTTTCATGAATACGGCATATTACATAAGACCCCGTCCCATTTTGCCATCCCAATGTCCCGTTTTTGTCTCAAGGAAATATGGTCAGCTTACTTCCATCCCACTTTCTTTCCCTGTAGGAAGGAAACTAAAAAGGCTTGCTTTCCCCGTTTTTCCCCGCCAGGCAGCAAGAGAAGAAAGAGAGCGAAATGGAGAACAGCTCCTTTGTTGCCAGTTCTCCAATTCCAGGGAGTGACCACTCCCTGGGATTGGAGACCTGATGGCAGAAGGGTCGCTGTCTCCTGCAGCCAGTAACTGGCCTCAAAGGAGGAGTTCCCCACCCCTCCCTGCTTCTGCCGTGGACAAAACACCGTCTGCTTCATTGCCAAGGCTAAGTAGGGGTTGGAAGTACACTCAGAACTTCCTTAAACTGGCATCGTTTTCTGCTGTCTCCAAACTAGAAAGCAGCACCTTGGAGCTGCCACGCAGAACCACCCTTAAACCCCCAGGGTAGTGTCATAGTTAAGATGTTGAAGGTTAAAGTTCCACTCAACTACGGAGCTTACTGGGTACCTCTGAGCTGACCGCTCTCAACCCAGTCTGTTTCACAGGGTTGCAGGATATAAATACAATACATCAAGGTAAGGCAGTTTTAAACTACTGTAGAAAAGTTCATCCACTATGATTATCCCTGTTTAATACATTTTGCCACATATGCCTTGGCAGTAAACTTGGATGAGAAACTCCTTAAGAATCTACCTTGTTCCAATGTCTATTACGGCAGCACTGGAAGAGTGCTCATACTGGCTCATTTTTTATATATGTGTAGATATCGCCCCTTTTCTATTGCACATCAGACAATATTAAGTCATGTTGCTAAATGAAAATTGTTGCCAGCATGCCAAAAAAGAAAAAAGAAAACGACAGGCTGCTGTGCTTGGGATCAGGCAAAATTTCCATTTCATCTAGCCCATCTCTTGGTGGGCAGGCAGAAATTCCAAAGAAACTCTTAAGTAGGACAAGATGTCATTGCTATCAGGATTACATACTTTCGTAGTTTCCAAAAGAGTAGCTCTGTCATTTTTTCCCACAAAAGGAATGAAGAGTGCTGTGGGGCCTTAAGACTAACATATTTATTCCTGCATACACGTGTATGGATCACAGTCCATTGCTATACCAGCTTCTGCAATAATGAATGTGTTACTCTTTAAGGTGCTGCCACCTGCTTTGTTGTTTTTCCTCAGTGGCTTTCCCCATTATATCACCTACCCAGACCCCAACCAGATCAGCAACTGGGTCTTCAGCGTACACTGAGGATGAAGTAACACCCCACACCTTAGGGCAGTGTTTCTCAGCCTTGGCAACTTGAAGATGTGTGGACTTGAACTCCCAGAATTCCCCAGGAAATCATGCTGGCTGGGGAATTCTGGGAGTTGAAGTCCACACATCTTCAGGTCTCCAAGGTTGAGAAACACTGCCTTAGGGACTGTTACAAGGCAGCCTACCTCTCTGTCTTCAGAGAAGGATCACCAGGGGCCTTTAACCCCTGCTTCTCTAGCGAGGTGACAGCCTCACTCTACCTAATAGGACCCGCCGTCTTGTAGGCGGCTTAATGACAGCGTGGATTTCCCGATGAACAGCGTGGAATTACAGGGCTCTCCCGCCCACCAAACACGGCTAACCAGCGTCCGGCGGGAGCCCCTTCCTTACCTAGCGGTAGGCTGAGGAAGTTCAGAGCAATAATGGTGTCATCCACGCCGTGCCTCTCCCACCAGCTGCTGTTCTTCACCACCCTGTGTACCATCTCAGAGAGCTCCCCCATCAGGGCATCGTCGGAGCGCCTCGTCTCTCCAGAGGGCTGGAGAGTCTCCGCCGCTCTTCTTTTCGACACGACCACCTCTTGCCCCGGAGCAGAGAGCCTTACACCTTCATCCGGGGCCGAGCAAGGTCGGGTGGGCCTCCCGCCTTGTTCCGCGGAGACCTCCTGCTCCTGCTCCTCCTCCTGTCCAGCTGCTTTGCTGCAACCGTTGGGCCGTTGTCGCTGGACAGCGTCGTTCGAGGAGTCCCCTCGTCCTTGGCCCTCACTTTCCTCCCGGATTCTCTCCTCCGCTCGGCGGCTTGAAGGAGCGTCTTCTTCCAGCTGAGCGATGCCCGCGGCACCTGCTCCGTCCTCGGGCCGCTTCGGTTTCCCTCGCTCCACCTCGCCCTGTTCCCGCTTCTTCAGCAGCGTCCCCTCCCACCGGGGCTCCATCTCCCGCAGTCAGGACGCCGAATCCCTCGCGCCGTCCGCAGAATACCAGAGCGCGCGAGGCTGTCCCGGGAAGGGCAGCGGCAGAGGAGAAATGTGGGTGGCCTTTTTGGCAACAGCTCCACCACAGCATGCAGACAGACTCGCTCGCCGGGCTGGAAGCTCCTAGCTTAGCTAGCATACGGCTCTACTTGCCCGGAGGAGCTGCCCCCAGTCCCAGGCTTGACGCTGGGAGCAAGCCCTGCTCCGCCCGCTGCCTCTGCTTGTCAGGAGCAGGGCCGCCGCAACTGGGGAGGGGGGGAGCGGGGCATGTGCCCCGGGCGCCGCACTGGGGGGGCGCCAACAGCTTATTCCGACCCGAGCTACTCTCGCTACAGCCAAGGACCTCATTGCCTACCCTTGATTTGATTCAGAATTAAATACATATTTAATTTAAAGTATTTTCAGTCATGCAAAAACACTGTGGAAGAGAGATTAGCGAAAAAGTAGCAGTATATTTGGGATCTCACCCCACTGATAATTTTGCCCTGTAATTAGAACTAAGGAGGGGCACGATGGCTCAGTGGTTAAGACGCCAGGCTTGTCGGAGCGCCGCAAGGCAGAGTGAGCTCCCGCACTCGCCCCAGCTCTTGCCAACCTAGCAATTCGAAAGCATGCAAATGCAAGTAGATGAATAGATTAACTTCGGTGGGAAGGTAACAGCGTTCCGCATGCGTCATGCCGGCCACATGACCGTGGAAGCGTCTTCGGGCAGCACTGACTCTTCGGCTATGAAACGGAGATGAGCACCGGCCCCTAGAGTCAGACACGACTGTGCAGGGGAAAACCTTTACCTTTTAATTAGAACTAAACATGTTTTCTATTTATTTTTTAAAACCAAACAACTGAATCATGACTAAAATAAGACTCTTTCATGAGACCATGCGATTAGGCAGAGGAGATTATTGATATACAGGTGTACTTTTAAAAAAAAGAAAGAAAGAACTGTTTGTGCAGCTCCTGCGCCTTTTAACAGCATCATTCACCAGTTGTCCATGGCACATCCAAGGCCAATCCATCCATAGCACACAGATCAAGGAATGGGCACAGCTTGGCTGCTGATGTCCCTATTTTACTTTTCAGGCTATTGCAAATAACACAGGCCCAAAGACATTTAGCAAGTTGAAATTATTTGAATCCATTAGGGAGACCCACAGGGAGAGAAAGGGGAGGGGAGAAAAGAAGGTGAGGTGAGCCAGAAGCAAGCTGTGGAAACAGCAAAGATGGTGAAGCACTGGCTAAGACAGGGGTGGGGAATGTCCGGCCCGCGGGCCTTATAAGGCCCGCGAAATCATTTGGTTTGGCCCTGCCAAGGCAACCGCTGGCGGGACTCAAATTCAATAAATCTAGGAGCTCCTGCCTGCAAACCCCGCCCCCTTCCACGTGATTGGCTCCCACCAGCAAACCCCGTCCCCTGGTGCTTGTGATTGGCTCCTGCCCGCAAACCCCACCCCCCAGTGCGCACAATTGGCTCCCACCCGCAACCCCCGCCCCCGGTCCGCAAATTATGTTATAAATATCAAAATGGCCCTTGGCAGAAAAAAGGTTCTCCACCCCTGGGCTAAGAGAAGCACAAGTGGTTTATTTAGGCCAGCAGATATTGTTTCAGTTTCCTGAGATAAGCATAGCTGAGTATTTATACCAGTGTTTCTCAACCTTGGCAGCTTGAAGATGTGTGGACTTCAACTCCCAGAAAACAAGAGAATGACCCCCGGCACCCTCTGTATGGGTATGAGCCTCAAACCCGTCGATTAAAATCTAGGAAGAGTTTTATGGTAAGAACAAACACCCTTAAGAGTACGCAAGAACAAAACCGAATTGGCAGATGGAGGAGAGAAATCACTGACCAAGGAATAGTTCCAGAGGAGAATATGACTGAGGGATCCGATCTCCCTTATGTCCTTTGGAGGACTTTGAATAGGTTGAGGGTTGGAGTGCCTAAGTGCAGAACAAATATACTCAAATGGGGATTGTTGACAGATAATAATACGCAGTGTGAGCGTGGAGAGATACAGAATTCAGCCCACCTGCTGACCTGCTGATTATTACCAATAGCATGCACTGAAAATGATTTGGTTCTGGCCAATGATAAAGCTAAGAAGGTGGCGTCATATTGGCAGATTAAGATTTGATCTGGATACGAAAGAAGAAGAACTCCCAGAATTCTCCAGCCTGCTGGCTGGCTGGAGAATTCTGGGAGTTGAAGTCCACACATCTCCAAGTTGCCAAGGTTGGGAAACACTGATTTATACAGTGGACACGTACTGAAACTATTAACACTGAGGAAGAAGAAGGCAGAAGCAGGCCAAATCATTCATCAAGTTAGACTGCAGCTCTGGGACTTGGCGTAAGATTTGCTATTATGCCTGTTCCATAATTCTCAGCCCAACCTACCTCACAGGGTTGCTGCTGGGGAAAATGGGAGAGGGAACGAACGGCAGGATACAAAGCTAACAAGTGAACAGACGAATACTCAGGAAAGAGTCTACAAGTTTCAAATGCATTTCAGTTATCTGCTTATTTTGCATTTTTTAATTTATATTTTAGTTCAGTTCACCTTTCAGGGCAACATTGCTTCTCAAAGAAACTCTCTGTGAGATTATTTTACCTCCAGGGTTAAAAGTAGAAAAACAGGATATTTTTATGCAACGATAATGAGCCATTTTGAAACCAGCTCCAAACTTCCAGGTTCCCACAATTTCAACACTGTTTAAGAGCTTAGCTAATTTATTTCTGGCTCAGATCTGATGTATTTGAAATCATAGTAGAACCAGTCTTATTTTAAATGTTATAGGTCTCGATCTTCCTCAATTTGCAGGAACTTTCCTCGGTTCAGTGCTCCTGGGTTTCAACCAACTAGCAGATCTTTGCAGCTCCCTCCACATAGAAATCACTTGGCTTGTTTTGCATTTGAATCTTTTTAATAAATAAATAAATAAATAAATAAATAAATAAATAAATAAATAAATAAGATTTGCATTTAAAGACATGAAATAAGGATGTGGAGTGTGTGTGTGTGGATGAACAGTTTATTTTATTCTCTTTTGTGTGGAAGGGGAGGGGTGAAAGGATGTTAGTGCTACCAAGACCTGCAGCCTTGCCTGGGACAATGCATGTTTGCTGCTGCTCAGCATTGGGAGGTCAGCGGAAGAGAAGACAACCATTGATTATTTTCAAACTGCTTTTGAGGAAGGGAAATAGCTGCCTAAGTCACATGTGGAACAGGGAGTGAGGGAAACAGGACAGGATAGAGATGGGAGATAGGTGCAGACCGATCTTTTACAGAATGTTTATTCTGCTCTTAATTATTACAGTTCTCCTCTCAAAGCATGAAAATTGGGACGGGACTGGCACCCCAACTAGGCCTGTGCTGCCTCATCGAATGAGTCTGCAGCTCTACTTGTTGCCACAGCAAGTGTGTCACATCAGTCCTTGCTGTGCAGTGGCCTGAAGCTGTCACTGCCAAGTGGAACTCCTGGCCCATTTGCATATAGCAGCAGGCATCAACCTGTTAAAAACATTTCCCAACATACATCAGCACGTGGGACCCACAGAGCACAACCAGAGCTCCATCCAGCACTTTAGTTTTTCTCTACCAAATCATCACCGCCATCTAGATATCCAGGGAATGTTATTTATTATTTATTAAATAATTATAATTAGTTAATAATTATAATTAAATTAGTTGTAATAATTATAATAATTAATTTCAATAATTAAATTTATTATTTATTATTTATTTATTATTTATTAAAAAGACCACAGTGACTCCAGGAGGCTTACAAAAATAAAACCCCAAATACAAAACCCACTACACCCCCACCCCCCTGGCGGCAACAATACATTCAAACAAACCATTTGATGGGCTCCACATTTCATATTCAAGTAATTGGCTTTGCTCACACATCATTCTAACTCAGTGTTTTCCAACCTCTTCAACTTCAAGATGTGTGGACTTCAACTCCCAGAATTCTTAGCAATGGTCAGACTAGCTGGGAGATTCTGGGAGTTGAAGTCCACACATCTCAAAGTGGCCCAGATTGGGAAACACTGCTCTAATCTATGGTTTGTTTAATCACTATTTATAGAATAAACTATATGTAGCTGGTTTATTAAGCTCTGAACCAACCATATTTTACCATCATGGATGGTTCACTCAACGTACTAAGAAAAGTCAAATCACGCTATGGTGTCTGTAGCTTGAATCATGTCAACTGGATTTCTATTTTCTCAGTGGAAACGTTTCGCTCCTTATCCAAGAAGCTTCTTCAGTCTGAGCAAAGTTAGTAAGGGAATCCTTAAATAGCACCGTCTGTGGTTTGAGAGAGGGGTCAAGGAATCCATTTATGCCAACTTGGAAAATCCTTCCTTGAATAGAGGTGGGGGCCTCAGGCACAATCTTTCCCCTATTTTCCTCCCTGCTTTGTCTTCTGTGCCTAGGAAGATTAAGACCATTTCGCAAGCTCAACAGCAGCATGGTGATCTTAACGATCCTCCTTTAGATGATAAAGGGACTTAGAAATAACTCAAAAATTACCATGACCTAGCCCCAGGTGTAAGGTCACACAGCCACCTAGAAACATATTTAAGGATTCCCTTACTAACTTTGCTCAGACTGAAGAAGCTCCTTGGATAAGGAGCGAAACGTTTCCACTGAGAAAATAGAAATCCAGTTGACATGATTCAAGCTACAGACAATTCCACCTGGATGACTGAGAACCTTCATAGACACGCTATGGTGTCTGAGTGTGATATGAATTCAGCTACTAAATAGGTGAGCCAGTTAGGTCTGGCTCACAAGCTGTTCTGGCTTATATAATTAAAAGCAATATAATTATCTTTCTTACAAGAATGTAGGAATAGCAAAAATAGATGAGCAAACTTTTGCTCCAGAATAAATACATAGGTAAAAATGATTTGTTATAGGCTGTACATAATCCTAAAAGTTTTCTTTGCTAACTGCATTCCTTTTACTATATATAAGTTGGCTAGGAATTCTTGAGGGTAGCAGGTTGGGGAAGGCTGGAAATGCATCTAAGCAATTATCCACAAGCCCATGTGACGACATTGGGTCTAGAGCCAACACACAAGACCCCATGCCTTTTATATGGACTCATGTATCCTACTCACACAAGACAGTTTGGTGTAGTGGTTAAGGCATCAGGCTAGAAACTGGGAGACTGTGAGTTCTAGTCCCACCTTAGGCACAAAGCCAGCTGGGTGACCTTGGGCCAGTCACACTCTCTCAGCTCTAGGAAGGGGACAATGGCAAACTGCTTCTGAAAAATTTTGCCAAGAAAACTGCAGGGTCTTGTCCAGGCAGTTCCCAGGGGTCAAAAACTGACCCGAAGGCACATACACATACACACATACAAAATACCTGAATAGAGTTTTGGATGCCAGAAAATACAGAGTTAAGGAGTCCATAGTTAGGCCTATGCTATAAGGTTATAAATATGAGAGTTGAATGTATAGTAATGACTCCACCTTCATAACTTTCGTTAAAATAAGGATAGTTTAATAAATGAAACAGGAAATCAGTCGTTGAAATAAGCTCTTTTTTCTATTCATCTTTCCACATAATCACCATTCTCTACAGACTTCTGTCAATGATGGACAAGCTTCTTAAAACTGTCATGAAAAAACTCCACACTGTCTCTTCAACCAGGTTCTGATAATACTTTCCATCTCTACATTTGAGTCAAACAGATGCTCACAAAATTATTCCTCCAATCTGGGGAAAAGCTGGAAGTCTGTAATGTATGGTAGATGGGGTAAGATGGTGAGTTCCAGCTTCACAATTGCATCTTGAGTGGCTTATGAGGTGTGAGGCTAAACTTTGTCATCTTGCAGCAAAAGTTCCTTTTTGTGCTTCCGAACTCTACTTAATAATTGTTTTAAAATGTTGAGTGTTGCAGTGTAGTGCTCTGAGTTGACAGAGGTGCCAAGTTCAAGGAAATTCATGTGAATAATGCCATCTGCATCCCAAAAAACTGTAATCATGAGTTCTCCTGCTGAAGCCTTGGTTTTTAATTTTTTTCACTGGTGAAACTTTGTGGTGATGATTCATGGACTGATGCTTCATTTCTTGGTAATACAGGTAGACCTCACTTAACGACTGCCCTATTTAGCGACTGTTCAAAGTTACGATGGCGCTGAAAAAGTAACTTTATGACCAGTCCTCACATTTACGACTGTTGCAGCGTCCCCACAGTCACATGATCAACATTCGGGTGCTTCAAAACTGGCAGGCGTTTACAACCGTCACAGTGTCCTGCAGTCACATGATTGTCATTTGTGCACTTCACAGCTGGATTCCAACAAGCAGAGTCAGTGGAAAAGCGGCAGTAAAACTGCAAGTTGTAATCATGTGATGTCTTGCTTAACAACTTGCAGTGACTCGCTTAACGGCCGCAGCGGAAGTGAGGTTGTAAGCCCGTCATGGTCACATGATGTTTTGCTTAGCAGCAGTGTCACTTAGCTATGGAGTTGCCAGTCCCAATTGTGGTCACTAAGCAAGGACTACCTGTAAGGATGAGCCCATGTTTTGCGGGCAACACAATGCTGTAAAGAAATTCCTCACTTTCATTCTCACAGCGTGACAGCATTTGCTGGCAAATTTCAACTCTTGAAGCTTTCATTTCTCACACCAGGATGGGAGGAACCCAACTTGCACAAACCTGAGACTGAAGAACATCAATAATGTGACGCACATGTTCCTGTGAAATGCCAAGCTTGCAGCAATTTCCCTTTGAGTGATCCCCCAATTGTCCTTAAGCAGTTCATCAACCTTTCTCAGGTGCAACTTGTCAGTTGCTGTCACAGGTCATCCACTTCATCCTTGATCACACAAATCAGCTCTTCCTGATTCACCATCTTTATATTCTTTGGCCCAGTGACAGTCGGTACTTAGTCTTCACCATAAACAACCTACATTTGGTGGTGAATTTCAGTTGGAAGGATTCCTCTGGCAGTCAAAAATTCAATCATGGCCCAGAGTCTACCGTGGTAGAGATGGGCGGTGATAAATTTGATTAATAAATAAATAAATAAATGTTGTTTAAAGCTCATGGATGAATACTCACTGTCAACAAATTCATGAAGAATAGTAACACAACCTTTTCTCACAGCAACTTCCCACCAACTGAAATGAAAGAACAGATGCTAAAGAACATGTCAGAGTTTCTAGCATGTCAGCACTGCCATCTGTTGGCAATTTATAACATTGGAGGCATTTCTTTTCATTCAACTCTCATATATGGTTTTGATTTTTTTAAATCTGTTTAAAGAGAGTAACACATTGGAGTTGTATGAGCTTTTTATTTGAATGCTTATTTCCTATAGGAGAAATGAAATTGTTGTTTCCTATTCTGGGGTGTAATATACAGTACATAGGATTCTGCATATCCATAAATGTTTGTATTCTTATTTGTCAGTCAGACCTAAAGAAGAAAATATTTCTGAAATTCCCAATTAGAAACATTTTGAGAACCCTTTCTTGTTTTAGCTTTTATATACAAGGGGACCATGAGAATCTGTAACAGTTTAGAATGTGTGGTCCCAATTACCGTCATTAAGTTGTCACACTTAATCTGTAAATAGGAACTGTAGCAAATTGGAGGTGGGGTTGGGGACTGATAATGAACTCCGACCTTATAAGTGCTTACTGCCATTGGTAAACCCCCCCCCCCAGTTAGTGCTAAAATTAGATTGCATCCCACAGGAAAATGCCATGATAAATATTCCTTCCCTGCTTCTTACAATCCTAATAAATCCTCTTTCCCCACATGATGTTATTTAAGGTTTCAAAACTTTTAGATTAAATGCAACAATGTGTTTGATGATTTCTCCCTGGCCAACCTTGTCTGGCTTCAGAAGCCAAGCAAGGTTGGGCCTGATTATTACTTGGATGGGAGACCACCAGGGAACTGTAAGCTGGACTAAAAAATCACTTGATAGCCTATTCCAGATGCATGGGGTCCCTTCAGAAAAGTCCCTCTCCTTTGTGGCCACTAGTCTGATGTGGTGGCTCAGCGGGTTAAACCGCTGAGCTGTAGACTGCCGATCGGAAGGTCGGCAGTTTGAATCCCCGCGCAACGAGGTGAGCTCTCGTTGCTAGTCCCAGCTCCTGTCGACCCAACAGTTCGAAAGCTTAGCAAGTAGATAAATTGGGTACCACCTTAAGTGGGCAAATTTGCTGGCGTCCTGTCGGGAGTTGGCCACCGAACGGAAGATCTTCAATGGCGGCGGCGATGACGGATCCCGAAGCAGTAACATCTACAGAACGTCAGCAGCCGGCTCCGACGCAAGGCATCGTGGGACATATAGTCCAGTAGCCACGGAAGAGTCTGTTCCCTTACCCCTTCCCTTAGTGCGCGGATTAATGGATGTAATGTATAAAAATGAAATGTATACATGTATGTAAGCCGCCTAGAGTCCTCCGTTAGGGAGGGGATAGGCGGGGTATAAATATTAATATAAATAAATAAATAAATAAATCTGACTGCACGCAGTGGCTGACAAATGGGAAGTGTTTCAGCTGGAATGCCTATGTATTCTTCAAATTCAATGCACGTACACATGGAGTCAAACACTCCCCCTTTTTAAGAAGAGACATTCAGTTTCTTTTGTTCATCTGTAAATCTTCCTTCAAGCTGTTCCCTCTCCCTTTTCAAAATAATAATAATAATAATAATAATAATAATAATAATAATAATATAAAACCCTGAAGTCTTCTTAGCTCTCTATCTCATGTCCTCTCACCACACTTCTGAGAAAAGCCTGAAATACTTTGTGATTTGGTGGGAACAAAGCAGCTTCACCTCTGTTTCTCTCTTGGCTAGCTTGTGAGATTGGTTCACTATCTAGCTGAAGTTTCAGCTATTATGCACATTTCATCATTGTCTCGTTCGATTAGGGAGTGTTCAAGTGGCCCAACGGCAGCCCATTCACTAGGGAAGAGGCCCAGGGTTACAGATGGAAAATGTGCCCCTAGTTAAATCTCCCCTTTCTTTCCCACGCATCTATGTTCCAGGACTTATTCCCTGAACCCAAAGAAACAGGCATCCCACATGCTGGGGCTGGCCTTGGCTTTAGGCAGAAAATGATGTGTCCTCTGCCAGGAAAAGTTTTGGGATTTCATGAAAAGGCAGAAAATTGTTAGGTATTTTCTTTATTATTTAATTGTGATTTTTTTTTTCTCCCTGAAAAGGGGAGAAATGCCTGTATCTTGTACTCTGTATCTTGGCTTGAGTGGGTACAGAACTGTATTCACAGTTTTGCTTTAGGCAGTAAGCTGCTTGGGCCTGCCCGATACAGCTACAGAATCTAAAGCAAGTCAGTTGTAAAAAAGACAGTAAAATAAAACCATAATTCCATTTTCAACACGGCAGCTCTGGAGCCAGAACTGCAGTTCTGCATAAAACTACATTAATATGTTGCTGCATCAAGAACAATGTGTTACTAGTTCACACAGCATGTTCTTCCTGTTTATGCAAACAAATACTTCTTACATCTTCCAAAAATAAAAAAGACAAGATAAAATGTCATCATCCCCGAACAAAATTACTTATGACTTAGGTCTGAGTCATAGGTACAGAGTCTGGGAATAGGGTTTTAAGGCATTTGTAGTAGCAAAATGAGAAAGCAGTCATTGGTTCCTTGACAGATTACGCACATCTCAAAAGCTTGTTATTGCATCAACACCTCTGCAGCGTATCAGCAGCAATTGCATAGGCCTCTTCTCTAGTTGCTGCTTTGGCAGCAGTCCCAATCAGCGCTTCCTTCTCAGAAGTTGGTGTGCTTGAATTGGTAGGGCCCAATCGCCTCTACAATAACTCTTCCTTGGAGCTTTGCTTCGGCTTACATGAGGCAATTAAAGTTAATTGTGAAAGAACCAGTCACACTGGATTGTTTTCTCCTGCACACATGGTGTTTTCCTCTAACATACATTTGACTCAATTAAAACAATTCCCAATGAGAAAGAAATTAACTGCAGAGATTTTTCCCATGAAGGAGAGATGACAACAATAACTACTACCTGTTGTCAGTGCTAATTGTTCATAGCTGTGGGGATGATGCACTTGTTCAGAAGTAGCATTACCAACCACAAGCAGTTGTGGGACAAGAAGTCCAACCAGCCACTTCGCTAAACCTTTAGAGATCAGGTTGGGCTGAAGAAGTCCGTGGTTGCTGTCATTTGCACTGTAAAGCCACCCATATGATTAACCAGTATAGGTAAAGGTAAAGGTTCCCCCCGCACATTTGTGCAGTCGTGCCCGACTCTAGGGGCCGGTGCTCATCCCCGTTTGTTAGCCGAAGAGCCAGCGTTGTCCGAAGATGCTTCCACGGTCATGTGGCCAGCATGATGCACGCGGAACGCTGTTACCTACCCACCGAAGTGGTACCTATTCATCTACTTGCATTTGCATGCTTTCGAATTGCTAGGTTGGCAAGAGCTGGGGCGAGTGCGGGAGCTCACTCCGTCACACGGGGCTAGGGATTCAAACCTCCGAACTTGCGATCTTCCGATCGGCAAGCCTGGCGTCTTACCCACTGAGCCACCACGCCCCTTTAACCAGTATAAATTACCAGAAATAACAAAAGATTACAAAGAAATGAACAAACACTAATCCAGCACCAAGTACCCTTGTGTTACCAGGGTGAATTAAATTGAATTCCAAAATTGGTGAAAAAGAAGTAAAAATAAATGATTTTAAAAGGTGAAAATGAATCACATAAAGATACATTGCTTTCTTCATTCATCCAAGCTGCAAACAGGTGCGTAGGAGCACAATGTACAAAGACAGTTATGAAAGAAGAGTACACTTGCCACAAAAAGTTTACAATGTCTTAAGAAAGCAGATGCTCCAAAATTATATCAAACTTACTCTACTTATAAATCAGAGTCTGATGGCACCTTTTAAAACTAAGTGGCATTATTATTGTTGTTATTATTATTATTATTATTATTATTATTATTATTATTATTATTCCTAAGCTTTTGTGAAATGCATGAAGGCTTAGGCCTTAAAATAATAAAAAACCCCAACAACACTTAGTTTTAAAAGGTGCTACCAGACTCTTTCTGGTTACTCTAGACTAACATGGCTCCCATCCTACAATTCATGTATTCGTATGAGCACCACTCTTAAGGAGATCAAAGGAAGCCATAGCAGGTTTTGGCCCAGGGACCTGGATTGTCCATTGAAGATTCAGAACTGATGGAACTGCAAGATTCTCCACCTGTGTGTGTTTATCTCACCCCTACGTACTGTATGTGAGATACATGCTTCCTCTTCATATTTGGCATATTAATCGTTGTAACTAATATCTGTGTACAAACAGAAAAAAAGTCTGTCCTTATAGTGTTATAATTATGCAACTTACAAATTATACAACTCTTTCATTTCAGAATTCTAGAGAATGTTAAATGTCCAGTGTGTGGTGGGTTTTTGTTTTTATTTTTGGGGTCGCTTTTTTGCTCTTCAGTTTTACAGTATTTCCAGATTAGTATTAGGCAGCAGAAGGGGGCGTGGCGGCTTAGCGGGTAAGACGCCAGGCTCTTCGATCAGAAGATCGCAAGTTCGGAGGTTCGAATCCCTAGTCCAGGGCTTTCCAAAGTTTTTCCCGTGGCGACACACCAACCGGCGTTGGTGTGTTGCCGCGGGAAAACCCGGAAGTGCGGCAGCGCGCAAAAACCCGGAAGCGCTGCTGCCGCTTTCGGGTTTTGCACACTGCAGTTGGTGTGTTGCCGCGGGAAAACTTCCGGGTTGTGTGGTGACACACCAGACTGTGTGTGGCAACACACTTTTGTGTCGCGACACACAGTTTGGAAAGTTCTGCCCTAGTCCCACGTGACGGAGTGAGCTCCCGCACTCGCCCCAGCTCTTGCCAACCTAGCAATTCGAAAGCATGCAAATGCAAGTAGATGAATAGGTACCACTTCGGTGGGAAGGTAACAGCGTTCCGCATGTGTCATGCCGGCCACATGACCGTGGAAGCGTCTTCGGACAATGCTGGCTCTTTGGCTAACAAACGGAGATGAGCGGACAAATGTGCGGGTGGGGGGGACCTTTTTATTAGGCAGCAGACTGGTTATCCATCTTCTCCAAGTGAAGAGTACCATCTGCTGGTAAGTGGTAACATTTCCCCCAAGGCACTGGTGGTTCAACTAATTAAAGGTAAAAGTTCCCCCCGCACATTTGTGCAGTCGTGTCTGACTCGAGGGGCCAGTGCTCATCTCCGTTTGTTAGCCAAAGAGCCAGCGTTGTCCGAAGACGCTTCCACTAATTACATAGAGACTATTACTTCTTTGGAGCCTTAACACTATGCAGACAATAGAGGATTCTTTCTTTCTTAAACAATAAAGGATTTGTCTACAATACATGTGATTCCTTTGCTTCTTAGGTTACAATTTATTTTATAAACAGAACTTAAAATAGTAGAGTTTCTCTCAACACTTTATTATGATGTAAGTCTCTACAGAAAGAATATTGAGGCTTTGGTAGGTAGCAGTCCTAGAACATTATATTTATTGATGGTTGTTGTGGGTTTTCCGGGCTGTGTGGCCGTGTTCTGGCAGTTCCGGGCCACACAGCCCGGAAAACCCACAACAACCATCGGATTCCGGCCGTGAAAGCCTTCGACTATACATTATATTTATTAATTTTTATATAATGATTTCCATTTTATCAAAAACCTTAGGGTAATTTACAATAGAATAATCACAAAGCTATTAATAATGCCATAAATATAATTCCAAAAAAAGAAAAAAAGTTTCTTGGCCAAACAGATTAGTCATTAATTGGCATGGAAGTATGCCACATTAGGAGGCCACCTAATCCCAACAGGGAGATCATTCTACATAGGGTTTACCACATGGAGAATAATTTTGACAAACATTGGTTTTAAAAGAATCCTTGCATTTTTGCCAGCATATTTCATCCAGGCAGAAAAGCATTATCATATGATGCTGTTGCTGATTTCTGCAATGTGTTGAAACCACCAAACATAGCATGCCAAATATATGTTTTGAAGGAAAAGGGAGGAGATGAGGCATCC
The DNA here is from genome assembly GCA_023362775.1 of Charina bottae. Classification (NCBI taxonomy): domain Eukaryota; kingdom Metazoa; phylum Chordata; class Lepidosauria; order Squamata; family Charinaidae; genus Charina; species Charina bottae. The sequence goes on along the minus strand of JALMGJ010000002.1, from coordinate 126,987,881 downwards.
GAGTGCAAGAAAAGACAAGAATATACACACTAGTACATTCAAGACTTCAGTATCATTACTGATCACTAATGATCCCTACCATGGCTCTTCAGATTACTAAATACTTCTCTGAAGACAATTCCATAGAGACAGCAAGAAAGGCTAGGCAAGACAATAGATGGAAAACAGATTTTCTCCTCTGATGTGGGTATAGGGTTTTTTTTTTAAAAAAATACAGAACTTCAGCTTCTTATCTAGCATTCTCTCAGTAACGTTGTTGAATGATGAAATGGTCCATAGCGTCATGTATTTATGTACATCTGAAAGTGGGAACTTCATTTGTAGGCTCTTTGAACGCATCTGTTAACCACCATCTTTTCATGAGTTTCTACTCATAATTGTATACAGTAATTATATTGGAAGAGATGCCAAAGAGAGAGAGAGAGAGAGAGAGAGAGAGAGAGAGAGAGAGAGAGAGAGAGAGAGAGAGAGAGAGAGAGAGAGAGAGAGAGATCACTTACATATGCTATTTCTCTGATTCCCATGCTGATTTTCTCATCCTCTTCAATAATTCCCCCTTGTTTTTTTAATGCATTGAATGGACCACAATCCCCTTGATTTCACAGAAGAAAGCAGAGCATTGGATCCTCCCTTCTGTCTCCCAATACCTTCTAAATCCAGAAAATCTCAGACCCAGAAATCCCGAAGTGGTGGGCATGATGGGGGTATGCAGAAGACGATCAGGATCAAGTGATCAAGACTCCTCCTAATTCTCTGCCTATCCCTCTCTCATCCTCCACCCTCAGATGGAACTCAGTTCCTTCTCATTGCTTTTAACAAAAACAAAATCAGAGGAGAATGGAGGGAGAGGAAATGGAGACCGAAAGGTTCTCATTTCTGTCCTGCTGGTTGCACTCCAAGATCGAACAGTTCTGACTTAAATTTATTAACTGTTCATTTAAAAGGAACAGAAAAAAATAAAAACCAAACCAAGGAAGAGTAGAAGTCGAACTTATAGTCATCAGGACACCTGATCAGTGATATGAACAGTCCTTTTAGCTGCAGATTTGTTGTTTATTCGTTCAGTCGCTTCCGACCCTTCGTGACTTCATGGACCAGCCCACGCCAGAGCTTCCTGTCGGCCGTCGCCACCCCCAGCTCCCCCAAGGTCGAGTCTGTCACCTCCAGAACACCATCCATCCATCTTGCCCTTGGTCGGCCCCTCTTCCTTTTGCCTTCCACTTTCCCCAGCATCAGCATCTTCTCCAGGGTATATTAGCTGCAGATAGGAACTAGGAATTCGGAGAGTTTGATCCAGGGAGATTGTTCCAAAATATTCTTAACTGCATTTCCATGGGTGTCCAAGAAGATATATCAAGGGCTAACACTAGCTCTGGACTCCTTTCCTCCTGGGATGTTCCAGATAAAAGGTGCAATTCCAGGGTTAATACGGGGTGAAACCATTGGTGATCAAACGCTGTTAGAAACAGGCATTTGCTGCTGCAAACCATTCTGATATATCTCAGTTACTTCTATGGAAGGAGACACCCTATTTAAAGGCAGCGAATGAGGAAGAGAGGGAGGCCCCCAAACTTTCAGCTGGTTAAAGGGGTGTCCACTGTCAGACACTTTATTTCAGGGAGGGAACAACAGTCCCAAAGCAGCTGAGGGAGGGAGGGAGAGAAAGGAAAGGACACAACCAATTTTTCTGAGTATGAGTTTAGGGGAAGCTATCAGAAAAAATGTGTTTTATAGATACAATAGAGTAAGAGGTTAATGTATTGTTATGCTTGTGTCTGTACTGAAGATAGTCAGAAGTCCCTTTTTTCTATCTCTCTCTTTCTTTTTGTTTCTGCACTTTTAAGTTCGTTCTCCTTCCTTCCTTCCTTCCTTCCTTCCTTCCTTCCTTCCTTCCTTCCTTCCTTCCTTCCCTCCCTCCCTCCCTCCCTCCCTCCCTCCCTCTTTCTTTCTTTCTTTCTTTCTTTCTTTCTTTCTTTCTTTCTTTCTTTCTTTCTGTTCTTATATGTTTTACTTATATTATGACAGTTAATAAAGTTTCTTATATATATATATAAAAAGAAAGAAATTCACAAGAAGCTGACAATGAACTATTTGTCACGCTTTTCTCCACCTCTCTTGGCAAGTGTTCCTTCTTTCACTGCAGAAAGAGAGCGAAGCTTGTCCATTCCCCACCTTAGACAAACAGTAAGAAGTCCTCTGATGAATTTCTGGGGCTTTTTAACAGGGATTCCAGAGCAGTGGGAGGTGGAACAAAGAGCTGAAAAAGCTCCTTGAACCCAGCAACAGCTTGGACAGAAAGGGGCTCTCCACCACCCTCTCTCCAGGGTCAACGGCTATTCACTCAGGGTTTTTGCTCACTGGTTCCTTTCCCATTTTTTAAAATGCAGGCCCAACAATTCCAGGCATTCTTCTCATTAAATTACAAGTAAAGATTCTCCAGATTTCAGGGGCTAATTTTCCAGGCTCATAGTAGAAAATCTTCTTCTGAGACCCTCTGGCCCATCTTTCCCTCTCTTTAGAAAATGAGTTAAGAGTTGCCCCTTGAGAATTATTTTAATATTTCATATTTCATATGAATGACATTCATTTTCATAATTAGTATCTTTAATAGTTAGTTGGTTAATTTTATATTGAAGACAACATTTTATTTTTATAGCTACAACTCAGAGGGAAACGGAGGATGTTAATTAATAATACTTTTAATTAATAATTAAATTAATTAGTCGCTCTTTGAATGAGATGGGCGGTAGCTAAATCCGAAATATTAATAAATAAATCATAATAGATATTATAATTAATTATAATGCAGTTATTAATTGTAATTAAGGATTTAATTAGTAGTTAATTAATAATATGTTTAATAATTAGTTTATTAATTTTATATTAAACATAATATTTTTATTGGCGTTATTAGTTATGTTGGCTAACACAATTCAGAGGGAAAGGGAGGATGCTGTCATGGTTAGGCGAAGAACAACGCTGAGCCTCAGAGATAAGCTCTAGATCTTTATTGTTCTACCTTACACAGAATCTTGCCAAACTAAGCCACACTAAGCAGTTCTCTGGGGAAAAACCCCAGGCACCCTAAGGCGGGTCTGGCCTGACCTTCTTGGACGGGTGCCCAAGGTCTTCGAGGCTGTGAACGCGCTTCTCACCCTGGAAGGCGCCCCCTCCTCCTTCGCCCGCGATCTCCATAACATCACCTTCTCCCTCGGAGACAGATTCCATCACAGATGCTAATTAATAATACTTTTAATTAATAATTAAATCATTTATATTATTTATTATTATTATTTATAATTTATATTATAAATAACTATAATAATGATTTAATTAATAATTAATTAATAATACTTTTAAATATAACATTTTATTCTTATTGTTGTTAGCCATGTTGGCTAACACAGTTCAGAGGGAAAGGGAGGATATTAATTAATTAATTAATTAATTAATTAATTGTATTTTTTCAGCTTGTTATTCCACAATATATCTGAGGGAGAGATTTGCCTCTTCTTCTCCCAGAACTGTTTCTCTCAGTTGCTATAACATCTGGTAATTCTAATATGTATGTAAGAATTAATATCCAAATTTACTTATATTTCTTTTCCCTCCACATTTGCTTGTTATTTGTGTGACAACAAATGACATAATTTTGAATTGTACTTTGTCTTGATTGCCTTGATGGGAAAAGCTTTACACAGACATCAAGTTAATTGATTAAAACAAGATTTAAAATCTTGGGATCAATTCACCATGTTGAGGTGATGTATACAGTATATTAAATGAATGCTTCATGTCCAAATGTGGTGAAATGGTTGTGTGTCATTACTTCACCACTTGAAGATCCACAACCTGACCAGATGTGTTATGCTATCACAAAACCATGAATGGGTAATGATGTGGACAATATGCAGCATCAGTATATTGGGTGTGATGAAACACTCATGGAATTGTTGGTATACATCACTAAATTCTGAAATCTGAGCCAAGGGCTCCATGAACGTCCCATAAAGTTGCAGCCATTGCTACAGGCAACAGAAGGAAAATGTTAAGGATAAGAATGAGTTTCCACCACTTATCGAAGAGATAAAAACGCCTTTCAGTTAAACTTTTAAAAAATTTAATGAAAAAGCTTCTTAACTCTTTGGTACTGCACAATAATAACAATGAGAGCTTTGTTATTACTTTGGAGTCGAACTCTTGACTACCATCTAGTATTTATCTGGAACTTTGCAGCCCAGATGTGGTAGCCCCAGACTGGCTAGTAAAAGCTTTTCAAGCTTTCTCCAACATAGAAGTATTTTTTTAAAAATGAGAGAAGACAGACAAAATAGAAACAAGCCACAGCCAAGTGGTTAGAGCCCTGTACAGAATACTTTTTTTGTTTATTGTATTTCTAGATTGCCCCATAACCATAGCTCTTTGGGCAAAGTATAATTAAAACATATTATAAAAAAGATAAAGCTGAACAAAAGACAGGACAATAAGGTAAATGTCTGCAGCACCAATAAATACAGCAGGAATACATGCAACATGCAAATCTGTAATATGAAGCAGTAAAACAGCAACAATCCAAGAACTCTAAAATGGATTTTAAAATGGCTGGAAAAGTAAAATGTAGACAAATCCTCTCAACTTACTCATCACTCCAAAAGGTAACTGGACATTAGTTTTAATTTTATGGAAAATTGTGGTAATCCTCACTTTCCTTGTACGTTCTGTGCTGGAATAATAGCCACACAGTGAGGTTCACTTAACTCTTCTATCAGAAATTATGTTTTATTCTGTATTTTAAATTTGGTCCATTCCTTTCAGGTAAACCTGCAAAGCAGGTTTTCCTTGGAGATTTAAGCTTCCAAATAAACAAAACATAGACAATCTGTGTCTACTGTAAAAACATCCACTGATGTTCCAATTTCCTCAAATTAAATCATTCTGTGCTTGAATAACTTGAAATTATTCCCACAGTTGAATACATGCAAGTGTCCTCATATTCAGGTCACAGTGTAGGTCAGCCTTTCCTAAGCTGGTAATTTCCAACCATGACACCCATCAACTGCCACCAGCATTGCTTATTCTAGTTAGGGAAAAATTGGCTCAGGCTAAGAACTTTTTGTTCAGAGAAGGGAGATAAAATCCATCTTCTCCAAGACCACTATTCTGAGGAAAACATGTGGAAACAACAGAACTGATTTTATGTCCATTTCTACTGCATTGGCCCTGCCCTGATCTTGAAAAGCTTAATGGAGTTGGATCTGATTAGCACTTGGTTGGAAGATCACTCAAAAATTCCAGGGTTGTACGCTAGACTGAAAATAATAATAATAATAATAATAATAATAATAATAATAATAATAATAATAATCTGTCAACAACAACAACAATAATAATAACTACAGAAGGTAGTAGTGGCAAACCACTTTCCCATTGTTGCCAAGAAGACTACGTAGATGTATCTGTGAAGTTCAGGAGTTGAGCTCAGCTCAAAGAAAACTTAACCTCTACCTTGATCTCCAATGAAGAAACTTCCTTAAGTATTATCTATAAAAGGAAATGCCTCTTCATTGATAATGGAGCTGTAAAAACAAGCCAGCTACATTCTTTGCTTGTCCATTGTGTGTTCACTTGAATCAGACAACCAGAGGAAGAACTTAATGAAAATACCAATCACATTGTTCATGATGTTTGTTTCCCATTGAATTCCAAGAGACAAAGCAATCAATCATATCTATTGTATCATTCAATACGTCTCAGAGCTGTGGTAGTTTATTATACAGATCTGTGGCACGATATGTTTCAATCAACGATCTTTTTAGCTACCACTAGACTATGTTATTTTACCTGCTACATGTTGTCTATAGGCAACCTATATATTTCAATGAGAAAATATAATTCGATGAATTCTAGTTTGAAGCAAAATATCAACTCATTGCATAAATCATTGGTTTGGGCAAGATAAAGATTGTTGCTCATTGTCCCTCTAGAATCCATCCATAAAATTAATGTTTCATTAATCTTACTTGGTTTTCTAGCATTGATAGGATCCCCTCACCTACCACCATAGAGGTAATAAAATAGACTGTGTCATGATTGACAGTATGGTTTTCAAAAGTATTTTAATAATTTCATTTGCTAGACTATTGTAAAGTAATAAGCAATGTTGCATAAATCAAGCTGACTTTTTGAAATAGAAGGGTTTGTTTATCACTAGCTGATTCACATCACACTAGGTAGAAGTTTTCAACATTTTCCTTATCAGTCTAAACTTTAGACTGATAAGGAAAATGTTGAAAACTTCTACCTAGTTTATTTTACAATAAACAATTAAACTGTGCAATTGTTTAGACTCTAAACAATTGCACAGTTTAATTGTTTATTGTAAAATGTCTAGTGGAATATAATTTCCTATTAAGTACAAAATCTATTACAAATTTACAGTGAAGTGTTATAATAGAGATTAACTTGTGCTTTCTGATATCCACTAAGAGTAGGCACAGTAGCATATGAGTGCCTGTTTTAGTATAAAATAAAATTAAGGCCCAGCCTGACCCACAGAATCTAAAATCTGGGGACACTCGTACACTTTCAACTCCCCAGTTTTGAAGTCATCCCTGCAACTGTCTTCACTCCCGCTACTCCAGAACGCTGAGAACAAGCAGGGAACACCCTGAGCCAATCAAAAGAGAGCAGATCTGCCCTGCATCCCTGAGCTATGGCAGGTCTACGAAAAGCAATAAATACACCTCCCTCCCCCTCCCCGCCCCCTGATTTCAGTACAGATTGGGCACTTTTGCCTGTTTTCCAAAATATCTCAGTTGTTCGTACAAGGAGAAAGCTGATGGTTGCAAATATTTTCAGCACGTAAATCCTATGAAAGTTGGGAAGATGGCATAACACCATAGTTTTGTAGCCTTTCCCCCCCCCCCAATAGTTGCAGCCATAGATGTAGCTCTCTGAGTAGAGCTGCTACACGTGTGTGTGAAAAAGAAGGAGAGTAGTGACTTGTTTGAGGCTAGAAGAGAGGAGTAAGAATGAGGCCAAAGTTCAAGGCATGCTGCTTATCTAAATAAGGAAATCCAGTTTTTATAGGGGTTGTGTAACTGACGCGACATTGACTGGTATGGTTAAGATTAGGTTCAGCGCTTATTAAATTCATCAGAAAGTTCCAGGTTCAGGTCCTAGAGCAGGGCTTTCCAAAGTTTTCCTGCGGCGACACACCAACAACCCGGAAGTGCTGCCGTTGTGGCAGCGTGCAAAAACCCGGAAGCGCTGCTGCCGCTTTCGGGTTTTTGCACGCCGCCATTGGTGTGTCGCCGCGGGAAACCCGGAAGCGCTGATGATCAGCGCTTCCGGGTTGTGTGGCGACACACCAGACTGTGTGTGGCGACACACCAGACTGTGTGTGGCGACACACTTTTGTGTCGCGACACACAGTTTGGAAAGCTCTGTCCTAGAGGGTAGGAGGAAACAAGAGTATCAAAAAACACTTAATTCTTAGTTCCAAAGAGCTTCAGTATCTCAAATCACAAACCAGAAGCTTTACCTTTTTTGCTGAGCTTTGGAAGAAAATGAGTTCTACTGTCCAACGAGGACTAGTGAGCAAAGAGTGATGTGGGAGTGACACCAAAGCCATACTATCGACATATCCTATGTCAGAATCTCCAAACCTTAAAATCTGTTGATATCTAAATCATCCTCATCATCCTCATCATCAAACAACAACGTCTGCCTATCCCAGGTCCTTGGGAAGGACTTGATAGGTGGATAAAAATGCCAAATCCAGTCTAAACATCTGGCTGACTATGCAACTAAAATCATCATCATCATCATCATCATCATCATCATCATCATCATCATCACACTGGGTGCCATACCAAAAAGCCTTGGACAGCACTTAGAAAATCTGCACCTTGACAAAATTTCCATCTCTCCATTACAAAAGGCCACACTGCTTGGATCCGTACATACACTAGGCCGATACATTACAGCATCCAAGGTTCTTGGGAAGAACTCGATGCAAATGAAGGCCAACACCAGCTAAAGCAGGGGTCCCCAACCTGTGGGCCGCGGCCCACTAGTGGGCTGCGGCCTGTTAGGAAGTGGGCTGCATAGCAGGTGAGTGGTGGTGGTCCACGTGATTGGCTCCCACCTGCAAACCCCGCCCCTGTCCATGCGATTGGCTCCCGCCTGCAAACCCCACCCCCCGGTCTGCGCAATTGGCTCCCGCCTGCAAACCCCGCCCCTGTCCATGCGATTGGCTTCCGCCTGCAAACTCCACCCCCCGGTCTGCGCAATTGGCTCCCGCCTGCAAACCCCCCCCCCCCCGCTCTGTGGAAAAATTGTCTTCCACGACCGGTCCCTGGTGCCAAAAAGGTTGGGTACCCCTGAGCTAAAGAACTGGCAGCTGTGATTTCACATTGTTTTGTTTATAATAATAATAATTTATTAAATTTATATGCCGCCCAACTCCCAGCGACTCTGGGCGGTTTGCAATTGTTAAAAACATTTAAGAACAAAAATCAATACAAAAACCCACAAAAACCAGCAGAAGACAAAACAATGATGGCAAAGAAAACAAACCTGGAGGGGAACAAAAAGAAGAAAGGGGCATCAGTTGTCCTCACCAAAGGCCTGGGCAAAATCTTTTGAACCTGTATTTCAGACATTATATTGTGGTTCCATTACAATTTAAAATGACTTTCCACGTTAAGAAGAGTGAAAAAAGCAACCTATGGAGGTTTGGGAGATTTACAAGACAGTCATATGGGCAGGGGCACCCCCCTTGGGAAAAGAATTCCATCACATGTGAGACCTTATTAGTCTAATAAAGAAAGGGGAAACACATGCGAACATAAATTGCCAAATAATTTGTTTTGCAATGTTTAAATTGCAAAATACATTGTCTTCCAAGATAGCAATCAGCGCAGAGCATATTAAGAATTATAATAAATATCTTGTTGCTTTCATTCCCCAGTCTCAAGTTAAGCCTCATTACAGGACAAGTAAGAACAGCCACTCTGGGCATCTCAGGGCAACCTCCTGCTGGGTTTTCAAGACCTGCTTAGAAAAAAATAAAGAACTAGGGGTATGCACACTATATTCTGTCTACTGTAGAGTGAAGGTGCTTCTTATGCTCTGTTGGATGCCATAGAATTGTATCCAACCTAATGCTTGGTGTTGGTAGGACATATTTCAAGTCCAAAACATGCAGAGTGCACACTCTCCTGCTTTTAATTACCTTTGGCTTTTATTCAGCTGCATTGCACACTCAAATCATTTTGTTCCAGAGAATGAGGGCAAAGGCTGTTAACACCAATAGTTGCTAAAGCTAATTAACGATGCGCATGATTAAGTATTATTTGTTTTCTTGGTGCTTATTGTACTGATATAAAGAGGCATATGAAAGACTGAAGGCAAAAGGAGAAGGGGACGGCAGAGGGTGAGATGGTTAGATAGCATCACCGATGTAACGAACATGAATTTGAGTAAACTCCGGGAGACAGTGGAGGACAGGAAGGCCTGGCGTGCTATATGGTCCATGAGGTCACGAAGAGTCGGACACGACTAAACGACTGAACAACAACAAAAATGTGAATAAATCAAATGTATACTTATTTCAAAAGCCCATTTATGAGAAAAAAAAGAAAAGAAGGAACAAAAATGAGTTCATATGACCTCATAGTAATAGAGATGTTGTTATGTAATTAGTTATCCAGTTTTCTAGTAACAATTGGAATCAACTGCATCTGGCTAAACATGTAATCTATCACATGTTACCTCTTCTACTGGCCTGATTGTTCTACTAGAAAGCACGTATAAGTTTATTTTAAACTTCAACATTATTTTATTGGACTCTATGGAATTCCAAAGTCCAATTAGGCCTAACGTATTGCAAAACTGGAAGATGGTAGGAGCTTATGTCGCATAAAGATCATCTCCCAAAAGTCTCTAACCTCTTTGTTAATAATAATGTTGTTGCGGGGGGCAGATTCACAGAATACAGAATACACAGAATATTCATAAGGTGGGAGTGCAGAATTCTTCAACACCTGGAAATAGCTAAATTTTTGAAACATTGATGAGGATGAAAAAATTAATATGTTAAGAGCGAAGGAGGACAGAAAGGAGAAAGCATCAATTCCATTGTGTTCGTCATGCAAATATCTCTCTCTCTAGCAGCAGGAAAAGATGCACGATCAATAAATTAATATTTTATATTTCTGCCCATCCTCCAACAAACAGCATTCCCATGTTCAAAGAATTATGATATTTTTAATGAACCATTATGTTTCCTGAAACCATCACAAGGTGAACTATCTCTGCAAATTTCATTGCATTCTGTTCCCAAACACCCAAGTTACAGGAACCAGAAAATCATATTTTCACATTATACTTAATTTTAATATATTAGAGTATTTTATTGGGTTGTTTTAATTGTCGGATTTTAATTTTTGTGTATTGTAAACCGCCCAGAGTTCCCTTGCGGGGAGATGGAGCGGTATATAAATTGAAACATAAATAAATAAAATAAATATTTAAAGGGAGCATACTCAGAAAATCCCTGCACCCATTTCTGTGAAATTTGACACATTTTTGCTACCTCATAAAACCCCAGGCTTTCTTGCAAATGTCATCCCATCCTGCTAAAAAAGAAAAACTTATAGCCACGTGTGTTTTCCCCATGCTAGGCTACTGAAGAGTGGGATTTAGTGTTTCGTTGATATGGGTTTTAAATTTTGTTCCTGATTTGTGTATAAAATTGGAACATATGATCTCTGGACTGATCTGTATCAAACCAATCTATTCTGAAGCTCCCAAAAGCCCCACCCCCAACTACTCAGATGGCCTTTGCAATCTTCTAGTATTTTTCATTTCAAAATATATTTTTGAGTAAGGGAAGCTGGGATGGTTTCAAGGAAAGTAGGTAGCTTCCTTGAATTGCCCATTGTTCCATCAAACCTGACTGGCACCTTCCTACCCATCAAAGTCCCCATGAGAAGTGCTATCGTCCTTGTCAAAGACCCTCTAGTGCAGAGCTTTCCAAACTTTTCATGTTGGTGACACACTTTTTAGACATGCATCATTTCGTGACACACTCTTACAGCAGGGCATCATTTCGTGACAGACTCTTACAGCAGGGCACAAGGCAGGCACTAGGACCTGCACGGAATCACAGCAGGTTTGGAGGCAGCAAGGCACAGGGCAGGCACTAGGACCTGCGCAGAATCCTGGCAGGGCAGGTTTGGAGGCAGCAGGGCACAAGGCAGGCACTAGGACCTGCGTGGAATCCTGGCAGGGCTCGGAGGCAGCAGCAGCCACGACACACCAAGACACTGCAGCCGACACACTAACGTGTCCCGACACACAGTTTGGAAAGCTCTGCTCTAGTGAGTTCACAGTCAAGGCAAGAGATGAACCAAGGAATTCCAGATATGTTGCTCTGCCTTTTAGCCACTCTACCATACTAGAGTTAGAAATGCATGAGCCACTTCCCGTCCCTTCTGTGATCTTGGAAAATCCTGGTGATATTACAGCAGCCATGCATCCTGCCAATTCATGTGATGTACTAATGTAAAATGCAATGAGACATCCAATTTAACAGGCAACTATTCATTGCAAGTCACAGCTCGTGAACTATTGCCTTAGGGTATGTATTATATGTCATTTGCTATTTTAATAAATTACTGCTTCACATGCATGGATATCCTATGTACATGCAGTAGCTGAAACATTCTTCCCAAGCTACATGCTACTGTAGTAGTAAGAACGACACTTTGTCATACTTAAAACTGCCAACACAGGAAGAAAAAAAAAAAAGGAGGTTATACCTTCTTTTGGAAAGGACTGCCTGAACAAGAACGACGAATACATGGGGTAGGCTTTGCTATCAAAAACGACCTTGTGAAGCTCTTGTCAGAAGTTCCCACTGGCATTAACGAACGACTCTCAACTCTGCGAATAAAACTCGCCAAAAACCAACAGGCAACTATCCTAAGTGCTTACGCACCAACACTAGATGCAGATGAGGATATCAAGGAAAAATTTTATACCCAGCTGGACACCATCTTATCAGAGATACCAAAGGAGGATAAAATTATCCTCCTGGGCGATTTCAATGCAAGAGTTGGGCGTGATTTTGATTTGTGGCCAGGGATCATTGGGAAAGAAGGAGTTGACAACAGCAACACGAATGGAATCTTACTTCTGACTAAATGTGCAGAGCATAACCTTGTCATTACTAATACACTCTTTCGCCAGAAAAATAAATTTAAAACATCATGGAAGCACCCACGGTCGAAGCACTGGCATCTTTTAGATTATGTAATTGTCCGTGCTAGAGATCGCCGTGATGTACTTCTCACCAGAGCCATGACGAGCGCCGATGACTGCTGGACAGACCATCGATTAATTCGATCCACGATGGCCATAAAGATTGTCCCTCATCGTAGGCTCCAAGGAAGAAAACCAAGGCATAAAATGAATACACTGACCCTTCAAGATCCTATTAAACGAGCTTGCTTTCAATCAACTCTCAAGGAACATCTGCCTATGGAACTTCCTGAAAATGTTGAGGAACACTGGACTAAATTGAAGACTTCTATTATTTCAGCCTGTGAACAAACTATCGGATACCAGACTAAGAGACATCAGGACTGGTTTGATGAGAACGATAGTGAGATTGAACATATTATTGACAAGAAAAGGAAAGCCTTCCAGATATGGCAAAAAGATATTAACTGTGCCGTTAAGAAAAAAATCTACGCCAGTGCAAAGGCAGAAGTCCAAAGAAGAACTAGAGAACTTAAGAACATATGGTGGATAAAAAAAGCCCAAGAAACCCAACATTTTGCAGATGCTCATGATGCACGGGGCTTTTTTAATGCCATAAAGGCCATCTATGGACCAACAAACCATGGTACAAATCCCTTACGCTCAGTAGATGGTGCTAAACTTCTAAAGGACAAAGAGTCTATTGCACTGCGCTGGAAAGAGCATTACTACAATCTCCTTAATCGTCACTCCACTGTGGCTGATGAAGTCTTCTTGCAAATCCCACAAAAACAAATAAGAAATGAGCTTGCAGTACCCCCTAGTTTGGAGGAAGTCAGCAAAGCCACTAAACAAATGAAAAATAACAAAGCTAGTGGACCTGATGGGATTCCTGCTGAAGTCTTTAAAGAAGGCGGGCCTGAACTTACAAAACAACTTCATAAGCTCATCGAAAAAATCTGGATGAGGGAGGAGATTCCAGCAGACTTTAGGGATGCCATAATTATCACTCTCTTTAAAAAGGGTGATAGAACAGACTGTGGAAACTATCGAGGCATCTCCCTTCTAGCCACAGCAGGCAAAATCCTGGCAAAGATCATTGCAAACCGTCTCCTATCTGTATCAGAAGACATCCTCCCTGAAACGCAAAATGGCTTCCGCCCTTCCAGGGGAACAGTGGATATGATCTTCACTGCACGACAGCTTCAAGAAAAATGCAAGGAGCAAAACCGCCCTCTGTACATGGCGTTTATTGATCTGACTAAAGCTTTTGATACTGTAAATCGTACTGCTCTCTGGACCATCCTTCTGAAAATCGGATGCCCTGATAAATTTGTGAACATCTTGCGGTTACTCCATGACGACATGATGGCAACAATCCTGAATAACAATGGCTCTCAAAGCGATCCATTTAAAGTGGAATCTGGCGTTAAACAGGGATGTGTTATTGCTCCAACCTTATTCGCTATCTTCATCGCTATGATTATGCACCTTGTTGAAGAGAAACTTCCTACTGGTGTAGAAATTATATATCGAACAGATGGAAAGCTTTTTAATCTTAGTAGGCTGAAAGCAAAAAATAAGGTAATTGCAACTTCTGTTATAGAACTTCAATATGCTGATGATAACGTAGTCTGTGCACACTCCGAGGAAGATCTTCAAACTATCCTAAACATCTTTGCAGAAGCATATGAAAAACTCGGCCTCTCGATTAACATTAAAAAAACCAAAGTGCTTTACCAGCAAGTTCGAACCAATCCCTCAGCAGCGCCATCAATCCAGCTTAAAGGTGTGTCACTAGAAAATGTCGATCACTTTTCTTATCTCGGCAGCCATCTATCTACAAAAGCCGACATCGACGCTGAAATTCAGCATCGCCTGAGCTCTGCGAGTGTAGCTTTCTCCCGAATGAAGCGTAGAGTGTTTGAGGATCGGGACATTCGCAGGGAGACCAAAATGCTTGTTTACAAAGCCATTGTACTACCAACCCTTCTGTACGCCTGTGAAACATGGACCCTCTACAAACGCCACCTCCAACTTCTTGAAAGATTCCATCAACGCTGCCTCCGAAAAATTCTGCAAATTACTTGGGAAGATAGGCGGACTAATGTTAGCGTATTGGAAGAAGCGAAAACCACCAGCATTGAAACAATGATCATCCAACATCAACTTCGCTGGACCGGTCATGTTGTTCGAATGCCTGACCATCGTCTTCCAAAGCAGCTACTTTACTCCCAACTTAAGAATGGAAAACGGAATATTGGTGGACAGCAAAAGAGATTCAAAGATACTCTCAAAGCTAATTTTAAAAAATGTAATATCAGCATTGAGAACTGGGAAGCCCTAACTCATGAGCGTTTCAATTGGAGGTCAGCCTTTATTAATGGCGCTATGGACTTTGAAGAAGCACGAGTACAGGGCGAAAGGGAGAAAAGAGCTAAAAGGAAGGCACATCAGGCAAACCCTCATCATGACCGTCTCCCACCCGGAAACCTATGCCCCCACTGTGGGAGGTTGTGCGGATCCAGAATTGGCCTTTACAGCCACTTACGGATCCACCGTTAAAATTTTACCTTTGGAAGACAATCTTACTCGGCTACGAGTGATCGCCAATGAATGAATGAATATCTGCTGAAAAGAGACTTACCACTAGAGGGAGACATCCACATATATATTATCAATGGTTTAACACACACACACACACACACACACACACACACACACACAAGCAGATAAACAAAAAAAGAGTCCATGAGAACTGCCAATGCTGTAGGAGCTGATGGTAATCTTGTCAATGTCTTCTGGATAGCTTCTAAAGCTGCACAATTTTAGTAAGAACCAGAGTCTAGGATCAATCTTGCTGTATTTGTTTAATTGAAATTTTGGTTCAATTAAATTAGTTATAGAACATATTCCTGCACTATGGCTGCTCCTATAATATTAAATAATTTCCAAGTCACATAAAAAGCAAAAACAGGAAGAAAAAGAAATCCATACTGAATTAGTACCTTCCTTAGGCCAACTGAAGTTTTCAAGCTTTCACAGGAATTCTTCGTAAAGCAAAAAAAAAAAAAAAAGATTTATAAAGTTTTTTTAAAATTTTAGAATTTTAAAAGTTGTCCATTTAATAGACAAGTGGCTAAGTGATGTATAGCATCTTTGTACTGAAGAGTAAGTGATGACTCACTCTATAGGAGGGATGCCGCATAACGATTTTCTCTTCCATGGGGCATTACCTTACATCTCTTTAAGTGGTAACAGACTCAAGATGTAACCTCACCAGCACCATGATTCATGTTGCTACAGACAAATATATTTGCATTCAGTTAATTTCATAAACAGGTGATCCGCAGGTTACACAAGGATTCTGTCCTAGGAAACCTTCTGTTAGCTGACTTTTGCACACACTGGGTTGTGTGCCACACACTTATGTGCAAACCTGGCAGTTGTTGATTTGCACATGTAGAAACCTGGCTGCCTTCATTTTTGCATGTGTAAACATGGTGGCTGCCATTCTTATGCTGTGTTCTCTAAAGTCAGATTTATATAACTCAGAGTTCCTGGGACATAGAAATACATACCAGGGACAGCCAGCCAGCATGTACTTCTAATCAGTATAATTGCACAGATTGCTGGAAGAAATTGCACCTAAGGCTGCATACATCTATTAGCAACTAGTCAAAAATGTCATGCTTTCCAATTCCCTTTTTTTTTATCCATTCAATCGTGTCTGATTCTCAGAGACTGCCTGGACAAATCCCTGCAGTTTTCTTGGCAAGGTTTTTCAGAAGTGGTTTGCCCTTGCCTCCTTCCTAGGGCTGGGAGAGAGTGTCTGGCCCAAGGTCACCCAGCTGGCTTTGTGCCCAAGGCAGGACTAGAACTCATGGTCTCCCGGTTTCTAGCCTGATGCCTGAACCACTACACCAAACTGGCTCTCCAATTCCTAGGCATTGTTATATTATTCCCCAATCATTATAACAGTCTCTTCCTCCTTTGCTCATTTGTGCCATTGCGTCTCCATACTTGTCTATCTTTCCTGCTCCTTTTTTAAAACAGAAGTAGCTAAGCCAACCATTTCATGATGTTACTTCAAGGTACTCTCCCCATCACCAGCTCTTATATATTTCTTGTGACATACTGTATCAAATTTTTGACCTGTATTATATCAGATGCATACATATAGTGTAAAGTCAATCTTTCTTTAAATTAAAGTTCCAATTTTGCAATAACCACAGGAAGACCTACATAGGATCTGATGACACACAAAGATGACAAAAGAGACAAAAAGCTAATTGAATCATTTATTATTTTAATTACCCTCTTAAAATGACCCACAACATAATAAAACACAAGATATCAAATCATAATGTAAAACGCAAGCCATGTAATTGTATAATGGCTTCGATCCAGAGTTAGTCATTCTTAGGATAAAGAGACTGAAATCAAGGAAGATTAACAGGTCCACACTGATTTCAATATGTTTGCTCGAAGTTTAGTTTCAGAGCAGCAGCTGAAACAGAAACATTAACTGGTAGAATAGAGATAGCCTGGATGCATCCTATTATTCTGTGAAATAAACCATGACCACATGTAGTTCATGACTATTTACTGGGGACTATTCAAAGTCTAGACATGACTCTTGAAGAAATCATTACTGTAGTGCACAGACCATGATGAACAATTCCGATAATGTGGTTATTTTTGCTTTCATCATTGTTTCATTTGCTTCTGCAGGCTGCTAATCAAATTTCAAAAAACCATTTTACATTGATGTCTTTTTTCCACTTTGGTGTAACCACAGCCAAAAGTTTACCCTGACATCTTATCTTAATGAGATGGATAAAACTTGTGGTCACAATATAGAAATAAAGGGATAAGCCATCCAACTTTGACCTTGAACAGATAAGCCTGGATTCCCTATGGAGCTTTTAATAAATTATTATCTTGCTTGCATCTTGTTGTTGCATTGCAGATTTCTTCCCTTGATGTGCCAATATATAGGTCAGAATTCCCTTACCCAAAAAGGGGAAAGAAAGAAAGCATGAGGCTTTACGGAGTTTGGTGAATACCATATAATCTGCACCCGTGTTCTATTTTCATTTTAAAATGTCTCCTAAATCACCCAAAGTGTGGGCCCTTTTGTCTTACTTCTTCCCAAGATCTTATAGACCAATTACAAATAATGCTACTACAACTGTGCTATGCATGGCATGCATCAAGTCCGAAGACTCCAAGTCCGAAGACTCCAATCTTAATTTAAATTTAAACAGAGAGCAAGTCCCACTCCCTTTTCGCACTGAAGATGTTGCCTAGCCTGGCAATGAAACGTCTGCAAGAAAACAACAAGGCTCAGAGAGCACCAAGGACTCCACAATCTTAATTGTTGTCCCACAAACTATGAGCTGCCTTCCCCGAAGACCCACAGAGCTGCTAATTTCTCAGGAATGTAGGCTGGTTTTTAACCATCTGAATTAAGGAGTGAGATCATAGGTTAAGCAAAGTAAGATCTTTGGTTGATTTAAATGTTTGATAATATTCTGTTTATTTATGACATATCTTTGTTTGAAGAAGGATACTTCCACATGACCGGTTTTACTTTGTTTCCACCCACAAGTAGAGCACGGCTACACTTTCGCAAATCGGCACTTTCCAAATAGCTGGCTTCCTGGTTGCAGAATATAATCTATATGTCTGAATGTATAGAGGGGCTGGGAATGGGAATAGAATAATGGCCCACAAGTTCAACCCTGGAAGCAAGAGGAAAGTAAGAGGCTGGTGCAGTTTCCTTGTAGACGCAGCAAAAAATACCCAGCCAGGCATTTTTTACAGAGACGGTGCACCGGGTTCAAATCGGACTACAGGGATTAAGATTGAGTTTGCTGCGGAGATCACTTGCATTCCTTCCCTAGCATAGTTAAGTCACAGCAAGAGTCACCACACAAGGGTTTGTGGGCACCCAGGACCCAGGAGGCATGATGGAGCAACAGCAAATCCAATGCAAAAGCCAAATGCCCCAAAGCATGAGTATTGCAAAAAGAAGGTTCAGCTGTGCTCTAGTTTCAAAAAAAACAGGACCAAGCCAGAGTCACTCTGACTCGCTCCTCAGAACAAGCAGTCCTCATATGAACAAGCGGGTCCAGAGCTGATCCAGGAGCAGCAGAGAGTATCTATGGAGAGGCTCTGAGATCCTGGAAGAGAAGTTGATGCAAATGTTCAAGTAGACACTGCTGTGTGATTTAGGTTCAAACCGAAGCTTCACTTTCCACATACTTGAAGCGGGAGAAAAGGGCTGCCAAATAGTATATTGTATGACGGCAGGTTCTTTGTGAAATCTCCCCTAAACACAAACCCACCACAGCGAAATCTGATGTGTAAATTTACAACAACTTCCTTATTTGAAGTTTAAATGTAAACTGGATTCATTTGAATTCAGGGAGTAGCCAGGAAAAAAGCAAAATACATAGTAATGTGCTATTAAAATGCTTTATTCATAATAGTTGTATTATGCTTTTATAGATATGATACTTTTTTAATGATCATTTGACCTTTACATGTCAACAGAAGCCACTGTTTTGTTTTTAATTGAGGAAACCATAAGGAAAAATGCAAAATATATTGTCATGTACTAGAAAGGCTTGAATAGTTATATTATACTTTTATGCTCACAATATTTAACTTAATTATTACCACTACAACTTGTACCTGCCTGCATAGAGTTTAATCCCTCCTGTTGGGGAAGAAAAACAATTACAGCCTGCGGCAGTAAAACACTGAAGATTGCTTTATCAAACTTAACAAGTTTATTGGCACCAATTTTCATGTCCAGGACAAGCTTCATCAACTTCCAAAGATACTGTGGAGAGATCTTTTCAATATTTTGATCACTGTGTATTTATATACTTTGCTATGTACAGCATGCTGGGCACTAAAAAGTAGGTGTTGAATGAATAAATAAGTTTAATTAGAACAAAGCCTTAGTGCTTTCACAACAACAGGCTTCTGCCACACCATCCCTTAAATTATTTGAGGCATTGTAGCAGTAAAGAATTATGATCACAGAATTGTTTGATGTCTTAGCTGGCATTTTTTTGACTTTAAACATTGGAATTTGGAGGAAACATATATTTCAAGGGTAACACAAAATGAAATTTCAAGCTCAGTATGGATTGCTTTTCCTCCTTTTGTCACCACTTGGATCTAAAACAAGTTTGCATTGCAATGCTTGGGCAAGGAAGAGATGTAAGTCCGTGATTGGCAACACAGTGTCCTCAACAAAGAAGAGTTCAGTCTGCTCAGTCAAAAGAAATCCATATTGCCTCTGGATTTGGATTTGCATCTCTGAAATAGCCAAATGAGCCTTTTGAAGTATGAAGAACCTAATACAACAACTGAGTTTTATGCACCAGGATTTGGATAAGAGTGCATAATTAGGTTGACCATATTTCCTTGAGGCAAAAACGTCGCCGGACAAAGTGGGTGCGCGGGCACACGCATGGGGGCGTGCGCATGGGGGCGCCCGTGGGGTGTGTGGAGGCATGGGGCGTGCATGCGCGTGTGCAGGGGGGCGTGTGGGCGTGCACTGCGCAAGCGCGCTTTGCCAGGAAACTTTCAAAAACAGGACAAAATTGAGATTTTTACTATAACGACGGGACGCACCAGAAATGGTGAAATAACAGGACAGTCCCGTTCAAAACGGGACGTATGGTCAGCCTATGCATAATGCTACCAGACTCCCTTGTTTGCATTCATTAAATCAGGGGTGGGCAATGTCAGGCCTGCGGGGCTCCTGCCCGTAAACCCCGCCCCTTCCACGCGATTGACTCCCGTCTGCAAACCCCGCCCCCCAGTGCTTGTGATTGGCTCCCGCCCGCAAACTCCGCCCCCCGGTCCACGGAAATCCCAGAAACCCCGCCTCCCGCCCCCCCGGTTATAAATATCCAAATAGCCCTTGGAAGAAAAAGGGTTCCCCACCCCTGCATTAAATAATACAAGGATATCCAAGGGAGCAGGACTGGTCAAGTGCAACACAGACTTTTAGATGTTTAATGTTAAACTGCATGATATTTCCCACATCTATCTGTCCCACATCTATCCATCCCTGAACTTTTCTAGCTCAAGGCAAGTTTATTTGAGAAATCAGTTTGAAAGAGCAAATCTTGCTTTTGTGTACCAGCTGTACCAGCTGACTTGAATTAAAATAGGTTAGGGCTTGACCAAATCCCTCCAGATCTCATAGAACTGCATAGCAGGGACAGGCCTTGACCCAGATCTTCTCTCACTTAGCATCATTCTGAGTACATGGGTTAAAACCCATAAAGTTGCATCAGAAGCACTTAGCACATAGTCTAGCCAATTGTGTCTCAATGCTTAGGACAACTCCTATTTCAAGAGGCTCAGAAATAAATTGTGTTGTTCATCTGCATATATGTATTTCTGCACATGAAATAAGGAAGGAAGATCTGCAGATACTGGTATAGTGAATACTTAGTAATACATATTCATATGTCTTCTAGGATAAATTGTTATTTCCCAAAATACCAGACCATATTTTGGAAGGGAGAAATATGCAAATAACTGGAAAGTGCATGCAGGTGTAATGGAGGTTTCAGGAAGTTAGTAGGGTGGATATCACTGAAAATTCCCTTCTTTTTCATGACTTGCCCCATCTCCCTGAAATCCAAGACCTATGCAAAAATATTATGCATTATGTGTAAAAGAGAAAAAGAACCATACATTGCTGCCATCGAAACTATCTTAGCTAAAAACGATTCATTGCAAAATTCACATTATATATTGGGGGTGGTTCATTTGATTCAGGTATATTAATAATTGCCCAAGAGGATGGAGTGTTTTCGTAAAATTAGTCACCTTTACTCAGCTTGGTGCCCTCCATATATATTGGACACAGCTCCCAGAGCTGTAGACCCAACACATCTAGAAGTCATCAGATTGGGGACTTCCGGTGGGAATATGGCCAACTGAACAGCTGTGTCCGTGAGCTCCTCAGACAGAACTGACAGAGGAGGCTTTTTTGGGGGCTCAGGCAGGCTTTTTCCTGAAGCCCAAGAGCGCTTTCATGATAAAGAAGATGCTCGGAATCATCCCATCTGTTCTCCAAAACGCCGTCTTGTAGCCAGAGAACCGCAAACAGCATTCACGACGATCTGGTAAGAGACGACGGGAGGCGGGGATGTCACCATTTCCAAGCCTCACTGTAGCCTTAAAGGGACATTGGGTCAAGCCACCCCATTTCTAAATCACTAAATTTATATTATTTTTAAGTTTATGTACCCCAAGAGAGGCTTTCTACAGCAAGAAGAAGCGGACTCTCTTGGTGCTTATCATTACTTCTGGATTAAATTTTTAAAATATTTTAAAGTTTTGGTTTGTTTTCCTATTTAAAGATCAAGGAGGACTGAGAATAAATAATTGCCTCCCTGTTGTTATTTTTGTAGTGACTTTGAAGGATTTGATATTTTCATACACATTGAATTTGTTGTTTTGAATCTCCAGCCTTCTGTTCCCTTTCCCTGAGAGCTGCTTGTTAGCACACTTTCTCTTGTTTCAATTTCATTCGGAAACTTTCCACTAACTCAGGGGTCGGCAAACTTTTTTATGCCAGGAGCCATTTTGACATTTATAACATTTATAACATCACTCGAGGGCCAGGGGGCGGGGTTTGAGGGTGGGAGCCAATTGTGCGGAAGTGGGTGGGGTTTGCGGGCGGGAGCCAATTGCGTGGAAGGGGGCGGGGTTTGCGGGCGGGAGCCAATTGCACGGAAGGGGGCGGGGTTTGCGGGCGGGAGCCAAGGGGTTCACTTCAGATTAGCAGGTCTGGAAGTAATAACTAGATTGGACAAAACCGTCTTCAAATTTTTTTCTCCTGAACAGGCAACTATGTTTTTGTTTTGTGCTCCACCCAGACTCCACTGGAGTTGGGCAGCCAATTAATTAATTACATACTAGTGGCCAATACATTTAAATAAATAAATGTATGAATATTTAAAAACTAGCAGTGCCGTTCCAGGACCGACATCACACACACATCACTCCTACCCTCCCTGGCAATGTGTGAATGAACTAGTATGGAGCAGGAAATCTCTGATATCCTCTCTTTTCATTTTATGGGCTGGGGCATGGGTGAGAATAAGCGTCATTTATCCAATCCCTTATAATAAACATCAAGGCAACAGATAACGGAGATGGGGTGGGAACCTCGCTCTCTGCACGGCTAAGCCTCACAGAATGAAGGGGGAAAGGATGCCCGGGGGGGGGGGGAATCATGAAAAACTGGGGTTGGAATAGGGGTGGCAGAGTAGAGGCTGTTGCTTTCCCCCCTCCCCGCTTCCTGCCTCTACAGCATCTTCTTTCCAAAAAGGCCCGGGGGTAGCTGAGATGGGGAAAACTCCAGTACCTGAAACTGGGGGGCGAGGCGAGGTGCAGCCCCAGGAACGGGGAGGATCCGGTCGGGGACGTGGCTCCTTTCTCTCTCTCCACCATTCTCCCTCTCCATGCAAGCAGGGGGGGCGGAGGGAAGGAGAAGGGGAGGCTGCTGATGCTGGCTGGCAGGGCGAAGGGAGTGTTCACAGCCAGGCAGCGATTAGTTACCGGAGCGGGCGCGGATGATGGCGGTGGAGTGGAACCCTCTCCTGGGGCTGCTCCCGCAGATGGCTCTGACTTAGTTGAGCGGGGAGCGGAGGGGAACGATTGGTGGGCTCGGCGTCTGCGCAGTGGGGGAAATGTTGGCCGAGGCGTGGCTGGCTTCGTCCGCTTGTTTCTTCGCCGCGCTGCTGGCTCTGCGAGTGCCGCTGCTGAAAGCTCCACCCGTGGCTCTCTCGCTCAACCTCGCCGGGCTCTTTCAGGACCTGATCCGGTACGGGAAGACCAAGACCGCCTGTGGGCAGCGCCCTGCCCTTCTGCAGACCTTTGATGTTCCCAAGAGAACCTGCACAAGAGCCACACTCAAGGGGCCAAAGAGCCGCATGTGGCTCGTGAGCCACGGTTTGCCGACCTCTGCACTAACTCATTAACTCCTATCTGCTTGAGTCAAGTATCTAGGGGGCGCCATAATCTACTGCCTGAAACAGGATTTCAAGGAGATTGAGTTTCTCAGAGTTCCATTGTGAGCTTAAGCAGACCTACAAACAGATTTTGTCAGATTCCTGTCAAGTTATTTTGCAAGATATTCAAAAAATTGCGGAAAATATCTGCTTTAAAATGTGTCAACTGGCTGAGAACATTATGGAAGAAGCTGAAGATTTTGATAAAGATAAAGATAGAGATGTTTTTACTGACAGTGAGACTGAAGTCTTTGCTGAAATGCCAGGCGAAGAGTTCATTCTGGTGCTGAAGGGGTTAAAGCAGGGCTTTCCAAAGTTTTCCCACGGTGACACACCAACCGCCATTGGTGTGTCGCTGTGGGAAAACCCGGAAGTGCCGCCGTTGCGGCAGCGCGCAAAAACCCGGAAGTGCTGCCGCCGCTTTCATTTTTTGCGCGCCACCATTGGTGTGTCGCCGCGGGAAAACCCGGAAGCACTGATGATGATCAGCGCTTCCGGGTTGTGTGGCGACACACCAGACTGTGTGTGGCGACACACTTTTGTGTCGCGACACACAGTTTGGAAAGCTCTGGGTTAAAGGAATAGCCTGAATGGCAAATCACACACTGTGCTGTTTTTCTGAGGGAATATTATGGGAAAGAAGAAGTCCTGCTCTGTGGGAGGCTCTTAGTTCAGAAGTCTGAGTTTTTAAGGGGGGCAGTTGGGCTGTTTGATTTCTGTATGAAAAATGCCTTGTGTGTAATATGGAGATATGTAATTGTCTTGGTATATTTCGAAGTGGGGTAAAAATTTAAGAATTATTAATTGGATTGATAATGAGGCTTTTGTGATTTCATTTCTCTTTAATGATTTGGATTAAGATTTATTGGACTCTTTTTAAGATTTGTCTTATTTTTAAGATTTATAAGGTAATTATAAGGTATAATAATAATTGTTTGGTTTTTAGGGTTAATAGGGTTAAGATTGTTGTAGTATTATCAATCATAAAAGAAGACAATTTATATGTTTTTATAATTTGATTTTTATTATAGTGGACAGAAATATATAGAATAGTGGTAGGAAGGAAATAATTAAATAAATGTTTTTTGGGGGAGGGAAGTTGATTTAGAGTTTTATATACTTTATATATTTATATCAGTTTGGGAATTAATAATTGGTGGAATAGTAGGAATTATAGCAAGCTATGTTTTGGAGGAGGAGGAGGAGGAGGAGGAGGAGGAGGAGGAGGAGGAGGAGGAGGAGGAGGAGGAGGAGGAGGAGGAGGAGGAAAGGAAAACAAAAAGAAGTTGGTGGGCTGGGTTGGAGTTGAAAAATAGCTTGTTCAGAACAATGGAAGAAAAAGGAAGGGAATGGAGTCAGGTCTTACATTGTGAAGCTTGTTCAATCAGTGCCCTTAAATCCTACATTTTACAAAGAAGGTATGGACCATAAGCTGGAGTCTCAGCTGGGCTCAAAGACGGGCTTCCCCGCTTTCCTCCCAAGGAGGCCTCGACGGCACACCCTCCCATCCCATCAATCCCCCCACCCCGCCGTTCGGCGTCCTCTCCCCCCGCTAACCCGAGCCCTGCTGCGGCTGGGGGAGCCAAGCCAGGCTCCGTTCCGGCGGGGCGACTGTAGCGACCGGAGGCAGCCAAGGGGAGAGCAGGCGGCTTCTCTTCACAGTGACTTTATTAGAAAGGGCAGTCCTTTATTTCAGAAGGGGGAAAGGAAGAATGGAAGGGCTGAGTCGTCCTAGTGGCGCCTCGTTCTTCCTGCCAGAGATCTCGCCAAAGCGAGTGTTGCTTCTGAAACCAGTGCGATATTAGGGGGCTCCACCGCGCATGCTCCTTCATCCCCAGAAGACGCCAGAGGCTGAAAGGATGTGGCAGGAACGGGCCTAGAAAGCGGGGCCTGCGGAGCGCCGCCTTTGGGGAGGAGGGTCCAGCCGGCGAGCAATGGCAGCGGCGGAGTTTTCGCCGGAGCGGCTGGCGGTGAAGCTGGACAAGCCGCCGGACCTGGAGCGCTTCCGCGCGCAGCTGAGCAAGGCCCAGCACGGCAGGGAGGCGCTGCTGGCCCGGGACACAGCGCTGTCGGAGGCGGCGCAGGAGCGGCTGCAGGGGCTGCTGCGGCTGGAGATGGTGCTGCTCTGTGGCATCCAGGCGCTGGGCGAGGGCGCGGGCCTGGGACGCGAGCGGCAGGGTGGCGCAGGGGGCCTGGCCGGGGCGGTGGCGGGACGGAGCCGGCGGAGGTGGCCAGGCAGCAGGACGGAGTGGGCGGCGCTGCTGGGGCTGGTGGCGGAGCTGGAGGGAGCGGAGGGAGCAGGCGTTCCCATGGGCACAGCGCACACTCTGCAACCCGCCTTGGCGCTCCTGGAGAAGCGGCCGCGGGAGGCCCTCCGGGTGCACCCTCCCGCCCCATCAATCCCCCCACCCCGCCGTTCGGCGTCCTCTCCCCCCGCTAACCCAAGCCCTGCGGTGGCCGGGGGAGCCGAGCCAGGCTCCGTTCCGGCGGGGCGAATGTAGCGACCGGAGGTGGCCAAGGGGAGAGCAGGCGGCTCTTCGCCCTCGGCGTGCCGCTGGGCCCCTTTCTAATAAAGTCACTGTGAAGAGAAGCCACCTGCTCTCCCCTTGGCCGCCTCCGGTCGCTACAGTCGCCCCGCCGGAACGGAGCCTGGCTCGGCTCCCCCGGCCACCACAGGGCTCGGGTTAGCGGGGGGAGAGGAAGCCGAAACGCAGGGTGGGGGGATTGATGGGGTGGGAGGGTGCGCCTTCGAGGCCTCCTTGGGAGGAAAGCGGGGAAGCCCTGCGGCCCCTCGAAGGGATCCACCGGGGATCACGCGCCTCTTCTCACTGGGCCCTCCGAGCAGTCGCTGCCTCCGGGTCGTGGGGATTCTGGCATGGGCACCCGCCGGACGTGGGGAGAGAGGCTGGGAACGGACGGATGTGGCGGTAGGCGCAGGAGCGGGACTCCCCGCCTCGCCCCTGCGTGACCGCCTGGCTTTGCCTGGCCTCAACGCCCGAACATGGCGAGGGAGAAGGGAAGAGGCTCGGGAGCCGGAGTGCCCGAGTGCCAGACAGGCAGCTCCACCCGCGTGCCCCGCCCAGACATGCCACCAGCAGCAGCAGCAGCTCCCAAGGCACGCCGGTCCCTCCTCCATCGAAGGGAGCGGCAGAGAGCCCCGCGGGCTGTGCGCGAGGTGTGGGCGGCTGCGGGTGGCCCTGGCCTTGGAGAGCCGGGGTGCAGCGGGACGGGATCGTCGCCGGCGGCCCGCGATGACCGGCCATGGAAGGTGAGCGAGGGCCGGGGCAGCCAGCCAAGCGCAGCGCAGCCCTGTATCTTACCCTTCCACGCGATTGGCTCCCGCCCACAAACCCCGCCCCCTTCCACGCGATTGGCTCCCGCCCACAAACCCCGCCCCCTTCCACGTGATTGGCTCCCGCCCGCAAACCCCGCTTCCTTCCACGTGATTGGCCCCTGCCCGCAAACCCCGCCCCCTGGCTCTCGAGCATGTCAAAATGGCTCCTGGCATAAAAAAGTTTGCCGACTCCTGGTCTAGCCTACGGAAGATATAAACAATTAGAACAGGGGTGGGCAACCTAAGGCATTCCAGATTCTGCGGAATCATGGCCTCACTCCTGCAGCCTTCAGCCTTCAATCAAGCAAAAGGTCACTGGGAAGCCCAGGCCAAGGAAGGATCCCTACTCCTATCAGAAGTGATCGATCAGTACAAAACATTTTGAAACTGTAATGTGAAGAGAGAGTCCTGTTTGACTTATGACACAATATTCGTTTCATATTTTCACTTGTATACTGTATCAACCTTTATCCATGAATAATTCATGGAACCAAGTATCATCCACCCAACGTTTCTTCAGTCACATTGAGTCTCTCCTTACTTAAGGCCCACAGTACTACAGATCATGTGTGTGTCTATTCTTGTCCTAATGAAACTAAGATCCTTTTCCTGTCTTTTTCCTGGGTGTCGTCACCTTCGCTGAATAACATTCTTTTGGATGCTAATTAAACTTCTACTGTTCTGATGCAATACATTGTTGTCTTTTTCAATGCAATGACCAACCATCGTTTAATCTTTTCACTTACCTTTGCATCTTACTCTGCCAATAATTTTGTTTTAATTACACACAGATATGCAGCATCCAGATGCTCAGAGCTGCTTGTTATGAATGTATTACATCTAGTGTCTGTTTGAAATGCCAAATCGTTCATAAAAGCATAGCTTTTTTTTCAGTCCAAGAGTTGTAATTTATTTTTAATGATTCTCACTTGAAGATCCCAAGCTTCCTATTGCAGCATCACATTTAACATGTTGTTGCCTCTTTCAGAATGCACTATGGGCAGGTAGAAGTTCTGTAATATCTGGTTTATGCACCATTATGCTAAGAGCAAGAATAATAAAATGAAGTATGACCCACAAAGTCCTCCCGTTCTTTTCTCTTCAGCCTCAGGGGACCAGGCAGGCTTATCAACCATAAGGTAAAGACATCCTTCAGTCTTTGTGTTATTGTTTCTCACACGAAATTAAGCTCAGAAGAAACCTTCCACTAGCACCAGTGTATAATGCAGTCTTCCTGGGTATAAGGAATGCTTCGTCCATGGTCAAAGGCAGTGGGGCCTTGCACTGCTCCCTTGGTTTTAAGTCTGCCTCCTGGTTTAAGGTTAAAGCACGGGTTGGAATTTCTTTACTGTTACATGTGCATCTCTGTCTGAACACTGCTTCTGCTCTGAAAAAAAAATAAAAACAAACAGATACAAGAGACAATGTCTAAGGCATCTGGAGTTTTTAGAACAAACTGTCACCTATTGGTCCAGCCCCAGCTCTGGGGTGAAGACGTGGCAAATGTTGGCAACCATTCTTATCAGTTGTGGAAAAAAGTAAGGGAGAATTGTGTCAGGAACAAGCTAGAGAACGCTATAGTTATATGAAATTAAAAACAATCCATGTATCCTACTGATATCTCAAAGACTAAGTAACAACCTCTGTAAGCAAGCAGTAAGGGCTGTGCAAGTATATATGCGCAGGTATGGACCATATACTGTAATACAAAGAATAATACACAGCCCGGAAGACCCACAACAGCCACAATAATACAAAGCCGTTATATGGAGCATTTCAATTATTAAGAATGTTTTATGCACAGTATCTTGTTATTCTTCCATAACATCATTTGCACACAGTTGGTCTATAATGGCAGACATTCTGAAAATTAACTTCTGAGTCCATTGTTCACAAATATCTTTCAATACATCCAATGCTAAAGTATTCTAAATATAAATTTAGTATATAAATTTACAATATAAATTTAATAAAATAAAATAAAATAAAATAAAATAAATAAATAAATTCTGCTCCATTCTGTTTTAGGTGTTCTTCTCCTTTAATTGTAATCTTTAACTCCTTCTGGTTCCCTCTAGTGTCCAATCTTCAAAGTCCCATCTTATCATTTTTTTTTTAGATTTTAAAACATCAGTGGTTTCCCATGGGAAGGATTCTTATAATTAATTTCAAAATCTTATTTCAAATCCATCTGGACCCTTAGTCCATTTGTAACTTTCCAAAATCAACTCTCTAATCACCCTTTTGCTTTTTAATCCAGAAAAAAAAATTCTAAGTCCTTAAATTCATATTTACTACTTCTTTTGCTAAGGATTGAAGGAAACTCACCCAGTGAATGCCATAAAACTTGCCGTTCTGAAGGGTCTCAATATTTAAAAGGCAGTAAAAAATCAATTCCAAAAGTGATTAAGAAATGAGGCTCAGCTGAACTTTGCAACCATATAGGCTCCATTACATCTGTGTCAAGTTTAGGCCACGAACCACACTGAGTCAATGTTTCCAACTCTAGTTCTTTATTGTTCTCACCATATAGACAGAATATTGCCAGACTAAAGGCTACTCAACTAATCTAAGGGAAATAACCCAGAAGGGCTCTAGGGCAGAGCTACCTTGAACCTCTTAACTTTCCCAGCAACAGAGTCTGGGCTGCGAAGGCGCTTATCTGCCTGGAATGCATTCCCTCCCTGGGAACCAGTGGCAGAGCTGGAATCCACCACATCACCCCCTCCTTTAGGAACACATTCCATCACAAACTGTGAGCTTAGGTGGAATCCCTCAACTCCCAGCCTCTCGACTCATAAGCAGACTGCAAATACCTCAGTTCCTGCCATCTACTCATGAGGAGCAGCTGTCCAGAGTATGTGTGGGTGATCTCACAATCTCTCCTTTCTCCAGAGAGATTTCACCGATCCGGATCCTGCATCCGGCCGTCGATTTCAGCCATAATGTCATCCATGCTTCTTCAGGAACGTCGTCAGTTCATCATGTCCTCACTGGAAGTCCAGAACCAACATCTCTTATAGTCTTGTTGAAACAGATTTGATTAAACATTGGCCCAAGGACCCCACTGTCCTTCTCTGCAGATATGTGTAATGCAATTACATCTTCAAAACCACATCCTCTTCCTTTCACACAGCCACTGCCTTCATCCATCCCAATCATAAGCAGCATCTTCACACTGCTTGGCAAGTGTCCTAAATTAGTGTTTCTCAACCTTGGCAACTTTAAAATGTGTGGACTTATGCTGGTTGGGGAATTTTGGGAGCTGAAGTCCACACATCTTAAAATTGCTAATGTTGAGAAACACTGTTTAAACTTCCTCTCCTCAAACCAGTGGTGCCCCCATCAGCTGAAAGGGTTGGGAGCTAAAACGGGCAGCTAGCAGGCATTCCACTTTCTTCCCTAGCCATGGTTTCTTTCATGACAAGGAGGAAGAAAATGTATCAAGAGCCCAGCTAGCCACTGTGCATGGGGAACAGCGAAGCCATCCTTGGAATAAATAAGGAGAACAGGGAACTATGATAAAACCTTGCTCTTTAGCAGCAGAGGAAAATGTCAAGCTCCAGAAAATGGGATAAAGTGGGAGATCCCACTTGAGTAAAACCACCTGCACTGCAACTCCAGAGAAATTGTTGTAAAACCGGTTTGCAGCAGCTCCTCTAGAGCAAGACCTTTATTTATAGATAATTGTCTCAACTTCCCAAAGCCTTGAAGGCCCACAATATCATCAAGCTACAGAAGGGGCCAAAATTCCAAACAATTGGTTCTCAAAGCCTTTGGTGCAGCCCTCAGGGATCCCTCCAAAGTTGATAGAAACTGCAACATGTGAAGGTGACAGAGTGGAACAATGGTTGAAGCCCTACTAAATAGTCATACTGTCAATAAATAAGTATTAATTGTCCTGGGCTGTCCTAGGTTGGCAAGAGCTGGGGCGAGTGCGGGAGCTCACTCCATCATGTGGCGCTCGGGTCTCGAACTGCCGACCTTCCGATCGACAAGCCTGGTGTCTTAACCACTGAACCATCGCGCCCCTCGCAATTTATATGAAAAATAATACCCCCCCTTTTTTTGATGCATTTCTACGTTGAAACGTAAAACTGTATGTGTGCACAATTAAAATAAAAGAGAAAATAAATATTAAAATGCAAGAAAGTACATGTGGCTTGTTCTACCTAAGCTCTTCAGTTCCCCAATGGGATAACAGGAAGAGAGTGTGCTATACTTTTCCAAAAAGTTGAAGAAATGATAGACTGTGCTATTAGCTGGAGGCCTATTTAGTTCTCCCTCTGAAATTACAATCTTTTTCAATCTTCTTCCTCTCATGTCTATTTTTATTCCTTTTTTAAAAGTTTGAAAAGCATTTCTCAAGAGTGACCAAATGTCGTGTGACTTTCCAATATTGTACTTTAAAAAGAAAAACGCTTGGAAATAAAGGTGAATTTTCTTCTTTCCAAGGACCTCTAGCTCCTTTTAGGAGTGTTAATGTAAAGGGGCTCAGCGGTTAAGAGGCCAGGCTTGTTGATCGGAAGGTCACAAGTTCAGAGGTTCGAGACCCGAGTGCCGCATGACGGAGTGAGCTCCTGCACTTGCCCCAGCTCTTGCCAACCTAGCAGTTCGAAAGCATGCAAATGCAAGTAGTTAAATAGGTACCACTTCGGTGGGTAGGTAACAGCGTTCCGCGTGCATCATGCTGGCCACATGACTGTGGAAGCGTCTTCGGACAACGATGGCTCTTCGCCTAACAAACAGAGATGAGCACCGGCCCCTAGAGTCGGATACGACTGCACAAATGTGTGTGGGGAACCTTTACCTTTACCTTTTAATGTCTCTCCAGTAATTTTCCCTACCTAGAATTGCAGTTTGCCAGTTACACCACAGCCTCAAGGCTCTCAAGATTTAAGCCATGCAGATAATGTACTTCCACTTGGTATTAATGCTAGAGTCAAAAGATTCACAATTTAAAACGTTTTTTTAAAAAAATTCAATTGATTTCCAGTGCCAAACCATGACTGATACATTTAAATATAAGAATTATCTGGGAAATGAAGGAATCATTAAACCATCCCAAACAATGCTGAACGAATAAGGTTATTCAATGAACAAACTCTGCATTGCTTTTTTTTTCTAGCTGAATTGAAGGGTACTTTATAGAGTGTGTTTCCTTCAACATCTTCATATTTTAAATTTACATAGTGCTTTAGTATATTTAACTTCATGACATCAGTTTGCTCAATATGCAATAACCAGTCTGTATTGTAGATAAGGAAGTAAGTCAGAGATATAGTAGCTTGCCTATGGCCATCAGTTGACAGTGAGGTGAAATTTGAACTATGGACATTCAGGCTCTTAGTCCTCATCACTCCAGTTCCTGAAATAAAAACTAAACTGTCAGCTATGAATTTTGAAAGTGTATTTTAAAACTTGTTTTATGGATGTCTGTTCTCATTAAAAAAACAATGCCATGGGATTTTGAGCACAATGGCTTACAAATGCCTTGAGACTGCAACTTGAGACTTCCTAGGCAACAAGACTAAATGAATGCTGGCCAGGAATTTGGGGAGTAGCAGTTCCACACATCAAGAGGTGACTGCTTGGAGAATGCTGCTCAAAAACATCCCTCTGTGTCACCTAATAAGCCTGTTTCCAAAGCTAGTGGAGGTATTTTCTGTTTAAGAAGTGTTCTGTCACTCATTTTCCCTCTGATATGCCTTCTCTGTCTTCCCCCAGGCTCACAGCAGGATGAAACAAACAAGCTTCACATCTTCTGAAGGTACCTTCTGCCAGATTTGAAAAGGATGCCTACAAATTAACAGGTGGTCCAGCAGGCCATCCGTGTACTCTGTGTTTCTTGTTAATGCATTTAAGGCTACAGAGTGAAACCAACCTCTGGGAAGAATATGCGATAAACTCTCTTGCTTCTCTTGACTCTTACATAATCAATTATATAACCTGCCTTAGACAATGCACGCCTCAACACTTAATGGTAATTACGAGTGCTGACCTGTTGTTTGTGACAGAAGCCTAATGGGATGAATGTTCAAGTGATGAGTGAGTATCTTTTGGCCTCGCTATCATGGAGTCACACTGAATCCCAAGGCAAGGTGTGTAGACTTTCCTATTCCAGCGAGTTGGGAGACATGGTGATAGTTGTCCTTAGAAACCTCACAGTCATCCCATGAGTATCGTAGCAGCAGCTCACGCAATGCGACTGAATCCTGTTAGTGACCTGAGGTACGCACAGTCATCAAGAAAACATACAAGCATAAGCAGAAAATACCCTTACCCAACTTTCATTCAAGTGGCAATGGTGTGGCGCTATTGCAGAAGATTATTGTAATGGTGAGGAAGTCTAGATGGTGTGCACCATTTTCCTCTGTGCTTCCCTTGGGATATTGTTATGCATTTTCCAAAGCAATCTGGGGGAATTTTACTGTTGTGTTTGGAAAGGATGGAACTTCTAACAGTGGAGAAATGTGAGATTCTGTTTTGGATTTACCTTCTTCTATTGAATGTTGCCATGTCATCTTAATATCCTTGTCTGTGACTGTTTCTTGTCTGTATTTCACTTTGCCATTAAGATCATTATTCTGCTGCTTCGCTGCATTCAATAAATCCCTGCAGTGTCTTCCTCATTTGTGTGTTCACTGTCTTTGAATCCACAAAGCTATGCTCAGGCTTTGCTGTGGCAAAACATTTGGCAAAACCAACCAACCAAGTGCAGATGCTCACGAAGTCATGTTAATTAGGTTGGATAAGAGACAGTAGCCAAGGACGACGACAAAGCTAGAGTAATTTTGGATAAAACCTCCTCCCAAGGCCTTTTCAAACCAGTCAGAGAAGAAATACAGGTAGTCCTCGGGTTACGACCACTCGTTCAGCGACCGTTCAAAGTTACAACGGCACTGAACAAGGGGTCCTCAAAGTTGCGGCCGTCATAGCATCCCCGCAGTCATTGGCTCAATGTGATCCTGCAGTCACATGATCGTCATTTGCGACCTTCCCTACCGTTTTCCCAGAAGCAAAATCAATCGAGAAGCCAGCAGGAGGTTGCAAGTCGCTCTCACAAGTCGCTTCTGCTCCCGCCACATTTTTGCCTGCCTGTCTGCCCGCCTGCAGTCCATAGCACCCACCCACAGCACCCACCCGCCTGCACTCTGTGGCACCTGCCTGCCTGCACCCTGTAGCGCCCACTCACGGCACCCACCCGCCCACACACACTCCGTAGTGCCCACCCACCCGCACTCTGCGGCACCCGCCTGCACTCTGTAGCACCCACCCGCAGCATCTGCTCGCCTGCAGAACCCACCTGCCCACCCACACACCGTAGCGCCCACCCGCAGCACCTTCCCCCCGCCCATAGCTCTCGCCCACCAGCATGCTTTCCTGGATTCCCACCTCTTCTCACCAATCCTCGCTTAATGACCCACACGGTCCTTGCTTAACAAAAGCAACGGGGACTGCCGGGATTGCTGTCACTAAGTGATGCAGTGACAGGATGTCACACTTCATGACTGCATTGCTTAGCAATGGAAATTTCAGTCCCAATTGCTATCGTAACCCAAGGACTACCTGTAGATTATTGCACGATGTTGCAGGAAATTGGGGATCCAGGCAGAGTATGTGCAAACTAGGCAGACATGCCTTTAAGTGCACAATCCAAACTCATACCTAAGATGTTTGCTCCTCTTTGTTTAAAAGAAGTAGATGAAAGAACAAGGTAAGAGAGGCAAATGAGTAACATAGGAAGAGGAATAGTAAACTCTTTCCCCTTCTCCTCACCATTTTTCTACCCCAAATCCACAGCTCGCCCAATGGCTGTTTCAAACCTAGGGCAAATAGCATCTTTGGGCAATGATTGTACACATGTAACATTTTAAGCAATAACCTTAGGTATATTTACTTGAATCTTAGGTAAAAGGTAAAGGTTCCCCCACACACATTTGTGCAGTCGTGTCCGACTCTAGGGGCCGGTGCTCATCTCTGTTTGTTAGGCAAAGAGCCAGCGTTGTCCGAAGAGGCTTCTGCAGTCATGTGGCCGGCATGACGCTTGTGGAACGCTGTTACCATCCCACGGAAGTGGTACCTATTTATCTACTTGCATTTGCTTGCTTTCGAATTGCTAGGCTGGCAAGAGCTGGGGCGAGTGCGGGAGCTCACTCCGTCACGCGGGGCTAGGGATTCGAACCTCTGACCTTCCAATCGACAAGCCTGGCGTCTTAACCACTGAGCCATCGCGCCCCTGATAAGTACATAAGTAAGACAAAATACCTATGAAATAACAAAAGTGACAGCTCAAATTTTGAATGCTGCCCCATGACAGCAGTTGGTTGCTGGCTTTCCCACCAGCAGGTGACCCTGGTTAGGAGCAGGAAAGATGGCTGGGCACCTGCCAATCACTATCCTGAAAGTAACTAGCACTACATTCAATGAGGGCAGCAACAACATAGGCCTCATTGCTCTGGCATCATAAAAGGTAGGCTGCGGGAGCAGTGTTTTTCTTTCCACATATTTTCCTTTGGGTGCCATCCCACCTTTTTGTTCTGGGAAAACAGTGACCAATTGCTTTCCTCCCTGTGGGTAGGTCTTCCTGGACATATATACTTTTGTGTGTGCATGTATGTGCATACATATACATGCAGCCACACAAACAGCTTTAAAAAACACCTTCATCCTAGCATGCACTCTTATATAATGTAGCTTTACTACTTTTTATCAGGATTGCTGAAATAGCATAGTGGTTAAGATCTTTGCTTAGCATAGAGAAGGTTGCTGGTCTGAAACTCAACAGAAGCATTTCTTTAATTAGGATTTTTTCCTTGACTAGGTAATTTTTCCCCTCAATTTTTTCTTGTTTAAAAAGTCCAGGATTTTACCATTTTTCCAGTCACTTGGGATAGAAGAGTTTCACCCTCAATTCCCAACTATCCCAAAGGAGCTGAGAGCTGAAGTCTGACTACATTTTCCCTTCCCTCCCTCTTACACCCTTGGGAGTTGGGGAGGGGGGAGCCAGTCTGCATCTCTTTCTAATACTTTCCCTTCACCCTGGGTTCAAAGTATGTTTATGCACCTGTTGTTGTCTTAACAGTCTTTGGATAGTCTCTCCAAGGTCATCTCCATGGCTTCCTACACCTCAGGTAATGAGAAAAAACAGGAAAGCAGTAAACCCTTGGACTTATTACCTACTCAGGAAAAGAAAAATCATATTTTTTCTCCTTGATTTCAAACCAGTAACCTTCCCCATGATAAATGAACAACTTCCATGTTATTTCAGCTGCGCTAGTAAAGGAAGGTAGAGAAACATTTGAAAGCATTGGCATGGTTGAAAGGATGGTCCTTCCTCTACAAAGTTACCCAATGAACTGCTGAGGTTAGCCAGTAACAAACTAAAGCACTCTAGCCCAAATAGCATTAGAGCATTAGAGACGGCATAACAGGGAAATGGAGCAGAGAAATAAGCCCTGGGATTGCTTTGAAGGTGGATATGGGATTAATGTAGGGAAACATCATCCGTTTCTGCTCTTTAGAAATGGTTGCCTGCCTGTTTTGGTGACAGGGCAACCAGGTAGTGTAGATAAGCCCTAGGATTTAAACAGATAGCAAGCTAGATTGCTTATTTTTATAGTATACTCTTGTACCTGCAGTAACAGCAACTTACCTGTGTGAGTTTAGTACTTAACTGTTTCAGTGGGTGTCCACAGAGGATATTAAGGCGGGGTGGGGGTGGGGGGTGGGGGGAGGAATGTAGAAATGTGTTTATAATGTTGCAACATAAACTCCACGCCTTTCGTACCAGCACTGTGATTTTACATGCAAGCCTGTGAGAGCAGTATTTGCATCATGACATCACAATGCATGTTTAGTCATTTTGACCAAGTTCTGTTTGCTGCAGATCCCATCATTCTTCTCTGGTAGCTCCTGAGACAGGGAGTTGTTGTTGTGCCCTAGTCGAAGCTCTGACGCAAATTACACAAATGTCATCTACTTGCTCTAATTTTGTGAAAATTTGCAATAATTCAGTCGGTTTCCCTGTCAAACACAGCTAGCTTGGTTTTTAGTACACTATTTTTTGGATTCATATGCTTTATTGCATCATACAGTCTAACATTTACTGCAATCATTCTCAGCCAACAATACAGCAATATATGCATACAAAAGTATATAGACATTCATGTGCTTAACCAATATACCTCTAATATCACCACAAGCATTCCTTATTCATTTATCCATAAATATATTAAACAACCACCACACATTACACATTACACAGGGCATACAATGTTCAATATCAAACAATTCATTAAGCATTCTATTTATTTCCGTGCAACCTTTATTTCTACTGTATGCCATCCTTATCACATTCAACAACCAACTTTCAACTCCATATTTACACA
This sequence comes from Charina bottae, assembly GCA_023362775.1. NCBI lineage: Eukaryota > Metazoa > Chordata > Lepidosauria > Squamata > Charinaidae > Charina > Charina bottae. Next base: position 126,950,826 of record JALMGJ010000002.1, on the reverse strand, counting down.
AACCAATCCATTATCCAAGCCTATTCACTTTATCTTCCTCACTATCAGCAAAAGTACAATAAACTTTCTTTCTCATATTTGTAAATTTCTCAACGACCAACTCAAGAGCAAAAGCTTTTATTGCTTTCTGGTTTTACTGTTTTTATGGTGTTTTGATTTTGTACCACTTCTGTGAGCCGCCCAGAGTTGTGTCTCTTAGGTGGGCAGCCATATAAGTCTTATACAAGTAGTCCTCGCTTACCGACCACAGTTGGGACCGGCAACTCCATTGCTAAGCGCTGTGGTCTTTAAGCAAAACATCATGTAACTGTGCTGGACTTACAATCACTTATATCACTTCCACTTCTGTCGTTAAGTGAATCACCACGGGCCATTAAGCAAGACATCACGTGACCGCAACTTGCAATTTTACTGCCAGCTTCTCCATTGATTCTGCTTGTCAGAAGCTGGCTGTGAAGTGCCCAAATCTCAATCACGTGACTGCGGGGATGTTGCAATGGCCGTAAATGTGGAGTGGTCTCAGAGCTGTTTTTTTTCAACCATCATAACTTCAAATGGTCACTAAACAAGGCAATCGATAAGCAAGGACTACCTATAAATAAGCAAACAAACAAACAAATAAAGTCTAGCCTGCACACTCCCTGACTCCTATAAAGCCACCCCACACTTTACAAACTTTGCTCCTGGTACTTCTTGTGTGAAATTGAATTAAACATGTTCTCAGACATGTTTAACAAACTAATCCCCCTACAGTTTTCTCATTCTTTCTTGCTACAAATCCTCTTGAAGAGGGGAACACTAATGGCAATCTTCCAATCATCAAGAACAAGTGCAGTCTTCATACACACATTGAACAAGTTGCACAATCACTCCATAACTAAACCACATAATACTTAGAAATGTCTCCAGTGACACCATCTAGACCTGCTGATTTACCATTTTCAACGTTCTCACTTAATTTCTTTCCTGATTACTAACCTTTATAGCAATATAGGAAGATGCTACAGGTGTATGATCATGTTAGTGACAAGAGCAAAGGCATTATTTCATACTGAGCAGGAGAAGTCAATCATAAACCAGAGTCCCTCCTGAGGAGGGAGATGGGCGGTGATAAAAATTTAATAAATAAATAAACAAACAAACAAACAAACAAACCCTCTGATTCACTAAGAAAACCACATGGATAGACAAGATAAAGTGATTCAGGGTTGGTTCTGGATGATGGGTCAGATGGCACTCAACATGCTACTGAGGAAGACCTGAGGATCTTTTGGAGTACTAGTGGTATTTATGACAGGATTAGATTAAAGCCATTGGGATGTGTAGTTGCTGATGTTTGCCATTCAGGAAAAGAGCATCTGAAGCTGCAAAGACAGAATTATAGTGGGAACATGGAACGTAAGACGTGTGAACACGGGAAAGCTCAACACAGTGAAAGATGAAACAAATTGACTACATATTGATATCTTCAGTATCAGCAAATTGAAACAAACTGGAACTGGACACTTTCAGTCAGAAGATCACACTCACAGAAGACACAGACCCTAGTTCCATCCCTGTTGGCTACAATGCAATCAATGACTGACTAATATCAATTAGACTTCACAGACAATCCTTTAATATAACTATTATCCAAGTTTATGCCCCAACCACTAATGCAGAAGAAGAGGAGGTTGATGAATGGACTAATTCAATGTGGAATTGACAAAACATGCAAGCAAGATGTGCTGCTTGTGGTTGAAGACTAGAATACCAAAGCTGAAAATGTTAAGGAGGAAAATGTAGTTGGACTGTATGGCCTAGGAAACCAAGATGAAGCAAAATGTAAAGAGTAAGGGAAGTGACCTAATCAGAAATATGCATGAACTGTTACCTAGCAAAGAGGGCTGAAACATTCTTTGAGTCCTGGGCAACAAGATAATATTTGGAAGCAGCTCAAGCAAACACCTCCCTGATTCACTATGGTGTATGAAGGAGAGGAAGTACAGCACAATTAGATTTGCAAGATTCTATTATTATAGCCTATTTCAATAAAGTGTAGGTCTAGTCTTCCTATGGAGTTGAACCGCCCAGAATCATTGGGAGTTGGGCGGCATATAAATTATTATTATTATTATTATTATTATTATTATTATTATTATGATGATGATGATGATGATGTCTACCTAGTGGGGATGATGCAGGAGAATAACTTATCAGTTTCCACCAATCAAATGATTTCTTCAATGCTAACACAGTCTTCCAATAATTAAAATGACACCGATAAACATGGACTGAGTCACAGAAATCAAACTGACTATATTATTGGTAGAGGGAAGTAGAGCTCAGTTATAAAAGCTAAGATGCGGCCAGGGGCTGACTGTGGAATGGATCATGAACTGCTCATGTGCAACTTTCATGACATGACCTTGACCATATATCCCCCATTTTCAAGGAGTTCATCAGGAATCATTTTGAAGTCCACAGTCTTATTGATGGGGAACCAGAGGAACTGTGGAATGAAATCAAAGTTGTTATGGATGAATATGATAAGAGACTGCCAAAGACCAGGAAACAGAAGAAAGCAGACTGGATATCAGAAGAAACAGTAGAAATTGCCAAGAAGAGAAGACAAGACAAGACAAGACAAGACAAGACAAGACAAGACAAGACAAGAGAGGCCAAAGTCAAGAAAGGCAAAGTTCTCAGGAAGGAACTTCACAAAGAATTTCCAAGAACTGTTAGAAGAGACAAGAAACAGCATTACAACAATATCTATAAAGATATCAAAGATGGAAAGAGATATGGAAAAACAAAGAAATTCTTCCAAAAGATCTTTGAACTCAGAAAAAAAGGTTCCAACCTTGAATTATCATGCCAAAGGACACTAATGGAGACATAGTAACTGATTCCAAGAAGATCAAGCAAAGATGAAAGGAGTAGGTTAAAATTCTGTACACTAGAGATGTCAACATCCAAGATACCTTAAAAGATATTCCGTATTTATAGGAACCTCTTGTAGTAGAAGATGAAGTTAGATCAGCATCCCAGTCACTATCAAGTCGTAAGGCTGCAGGAATTGATAGAATGTCTATAGATATATGGCAAGCAACAGAAGAAAAGTCAGTAAAGATTTTAACCAAACTGTGCCAGCAAATCTTTTTAGATACTCTCTTATCTTATTCAACCCATCCATTCAAGTCACCTAGCAGAAAAGCAGAAGCTTTTCCCAAAACTCCTCCCTGGTTCTTCTATAATCACAATTATATTTCAGGATGTGTAATTAGCACCAATTATGAATTCCTATTTTTAAATGAACCCACATGAATCTAGATGACACAAATTGATAATTTCTGACATACATTTTATACATTCATAATTAATCTTGTACCTTCATCTCCCTTCATGCATTCATCAGTTCCATTCCATACAGTCAAACTATCTTTATTCAGTCTATTACACTAGAAACATATTATATCCATTTTCCATTATTTCATTTCATGCTCTTTACTATTTATTTCTCTTACATTCCAGACTACAGTCTTCTACTGTATATTGCATTGTCCTTACCAGGTGGGCCCAAAGATATTGACCTTTCCCATTCATCATGGCTTTGATCAATCAAGGCTTTGACCTAATAAGTTTCTGTAAAATAGAGGACTATAATAACCTATCGGCCTTAGTAATACCCATGCCACATGCAGTATTCCCAGCATGTTTTAGCACAATTTTGTCCCACGCATGCTCATGCTATTCTATGAAATCTAAACTCTATAATCCAGAGATTACCTTCCAGGCCAATTTACTGTTGCATTCCTCCCACCAACCAGAAGGTACATGCAGTGTACTGAGACATGCATAACAGAAGGAAAGTTTTTTACATGTCATAGCAGAGCATAAAGCAAGTCTTGTAAATAAAATATTTATTTCAGGTGAAGTAGGTGAAGTGTCTGGAAAACCTCCCCAACAGATATAAAGAAGTAATAATAATTCTTGATTATGGTGGTATGTTATTCCATTAAACATGTATTATAAAGCAACAGTGGAAAGCACTGTCACTTACCACACAATGCAACATGTCATTAATTTACCAGGTTCTGCTGGTCATAACAAGTTGAACAAGCTCCAAATCTATATGAAGCTGTACAATAAAGCCAGAGGGTAGGCTGTGCCCCACACTGTGCCCCACCAAATGGTTATTAGGCTTGAGAGATAAGGGTGTCTGACTCAAACATAACCTAAATAGAAGAGCAAATGGATGTATATTAACAAGAGCCCATGTACAGTATATTAACAAGTGACAATACATTTGGAATATTTAGAATGTTTCTTTTGAAGGTGCTAGTTGAAAAGTCAGAATACACAGCTGTTGGCTTGCTCAGGATTTTACCTTGTAGCCTAAGTTAGTACCAAGAACAGAGCTTTCCAAACTGTGTCGCGGTACTTTAGTGTGTCGCAACAAAACCTGGAAGTGGACATGCATGGCGGCGGTGCGGGGGTACACGCGGCGGCGGCAGTGTGCACGGCAACGGCAGCGATGGCAGCGGTGCACCATCAGTGCTTCCGGGTTTTAGCGGAAAACGCAAGGCCGCCGCCGCGCACGCCGCCACTGCCGCGCACACCCCCACACCGCCGCTGCTGCCGCCGTTGGTGCGTCGCCAATGGCGGCAGTTTGGAAAGCACTGACCAAGAGGATCTTTTCAGATAGATCAGTGCTTTCCAAACTGCCGCCGTTGGCAACACACCAACGGCGGCAGTGGTGGCGGCGCAGGGGCGTGCGCGGCAGCGTGCACAGCAGCGGCGCGATGGCGCGCACGGTGGTGACAGCCTCGTGTTTTCCACTAAATCCCGGAAGTGCTGATGGCGTGCTGCTGCCGTCGCTGCCGCCGTGCACGCTGCCGCCGTGCGCACCCCCACGCCGCTGCCGTGCATATCCACTTCCGGGTTTTGTCGCAACACACTAAAGTGTCGCGACACACAGTTTGGAAAGCTCTGAGATAGAGGTTACTCCACCAATGGAAAACTTTAAACCTTTAAGGAAGGATCCTTAGCAAAACACAGTTTATTACGGTAGGACAAAGAACCATCAGAATAATGAATCCTTGCCTTGACTTTCCTTTATAGAGAAAACAGCATTATGGGAACAGGGAGCAAAATTGGAGTTGTTAGGCTATTTCAATGACACTGTAAATAAATAATGAAAAAAACGGCTCCCAGTCAAACAACAAGAAAAGAGCTCTATATAGCTTAGCATTCTGTTGCCACAATGGTCCATGTTTTTTTAAAAATTTATTATTTATTTATTTATCTATCTATCTATCTATCAAATTTATCACTGCCCATCTCCCCCACAAGGAGGGACTCTGGGCAGTTTACCATAAAAACAGAATTAAATATTATACAATGCAAATACAATAAAATAGCCATAACTTTAGTTTTATGTTTAGTTTAGTGTTATGAGAGAAAGAGAAAATGTTTGTCCACATTATGTGTAATTCTCTACAGCAGAGCTTTCCAAACTTTTCATGTTGGTGACACACTTTTTAGACATGCATAATTTCGCGACACACTCTTACAGCAGGGCATCATTTCGCGACACACTCTTACAGCAGGGCACAAGGCAGGCACTAGGACCTGCGCGGAATCACAGCAGGTTTGGAGGCACAAAGGCACAAGGCAGGCACCAGGACCTGCGCGGAATGCTGGCAGGGCTCGGAGGCAGCAGCAGCCGCGACACACCCAGACACTGCAGCCGACACACTAACGTGTCCCGACACACAGTTTGGAAAGCTCTGCTCTACAGTTTGATCACGTTCTCTATATACTCACCATTTTTTCCTAAACTAAAGAGCCCCAAACTTTATAACCTTTCTTTACAGAGGAGTTTCTCCTGCTTCTTGTTCATCATGCCTGCTCTCATCTATCCTTATACATGCTTGTTTCTGGACTGTGATGAACAGAACTATGTACTAATTCTGCACCACCTAAGTGCAGTCACATGAGATATAGAGACAATCACACACACCCCACAATGTGCGTAAACAGCATAACAGTTATATAAATTTAATTAAATAAATAAATAAATAAATAACATCTGCCCATATCAATGAACTTATACACCCCTTGCCTTAACCAGCCTTCCTGCCCTGCGGAGAGAATTAAAAAAGTCAAGATGGTGGCCACAACCATGTGATCAAACCCCCATGTTGATCGGTCACTGCAAGCACAAAGAAAGATTCTTATGATATCTACAAATTTATTGTGGTAATAATGGTTATGCTCTGGTTCAGCCTTGGACTTCTTAACTTCATAAAGCTTGCTGCGTTGGCACGCTGGTGATGGTTTATTGTGTGAAAGGACTGCTTAATCCTTCATTCCTTTCCAGATACCTGGCAGAATAGTTTAGATCTTTCTGGGTTTACTCATCAATAAGTGCTATTATCAGCTTTGGCAGGTTGAACCACCCCTTAAAAAAAACCCTCATTAATCATTTTGATTACATGCATGTACATACATACACATACATACATACATGAACATGCAGTTGTCAGTATTGAAGACAAGTAACATCGTAGACTTCTGGCCACATAGCATAATCTTCCTGCAAAACTACAAAGAAAAGAAAAGTCATTTCAGTAAAAATTTCACCATAAACACAGAACAAAATTCCATGTTTTGACTGTAGTTGTGTACTGAAATGTATTTTAACAGTGCAAGCTTTTATAATGTATAATCTACATTGCAGATGATGAAATGAATAAGTCATTAGTGAAGATATCCAGTGAAGTGGATAATAATCCATGATGGCTCAGGATGAGAAATTTAAATAAACCTGTCATCCTACCTCCATCTTCAGAGGGCTTAATCATAGCCTGACTACTCAGGGGCCCTTTGCAAGTTATCTTCAGCCCCTTCTCCCAGTGCTTGGTAATACTAAGCAGAGACTGGATGAGTGGGCCATTTCTCATTTATTGATTTAAAACATTTATATCCTGCCTACCCTTCATTTGATTATTTTTTAAAAAGCAACAATATTATGTGTTGAAAGTCCACATAAAATCAAAGGTCTTCATCAACTTCTAAAAGGTTGTCAGTGAGGATTTTGATCGATTGATTGATTTAATCTATTGATATAGCCACCCATCTCACAATTGCCACTCTAGGCACGAAACATAGGATTAAAGCCAACAACAACAACAAATAAATAAATAAATAAATAACAGCAGACAACAGTGGCACAGAAGGGAGCTTTGGAGTGTAAACCCAGCCAAGGAAAAGGCCTAATTTCAACCAAATCAATTTCAGAGTCTGTTGGATGTGCAAGAAAGCCTCTAGACCTTGTTTCAATAAAATGTGTAGATTCTTGTAGAAGGTGGCAGTCCTTTGTCGATCCTTATCTTAAATTATTCAGGGCTTTTCAGGTGTAATAAGAGGAACTCTTAGCACCAAACTGATTGTTTAGTGTGGGGGTCGGTACCGCAGAGGACTTCTTTGCTAACAATGGCAGCCTTAGTCTCACATAATAGGAGCGCGGTGGCTCAGCAGGTTAAACCGCTGAGCCGTTAGTCTGCCGACCACAAGGTTGGCAGTTCGAAACCGCGGGGCGGGGTGAGCTCCCGCCACTAGCTCCAGCTTCTGCCCACCCAGCAGATCGAAAGCATATGTGAGTAGATAAATGGGTACCACTTCGTGGGTCAATTTGCCGGCGTCCAGCGGAGGGTCATCCTCGATCCAAAGAAGACCTGGAGAATCCCGGTGATGACAGCGGAGGACGACGGATCCGAAAAGAACAGCTTCCTGGATGTCAGCAGCCGGCGCGGAAGCGAGGCATGCTGGGGCATGTAGTCCGATGCCTGCAGCTGAAGAGCCGGTTCCCTGTCCTCCTCCCTATCGCGCGGTAAAATTGTATGATATATGATGTATAATTGATATGTACTGATGTTGTAAGCCGCCTAGAGTCCTCCAGTAGGGAGGGGATAGGCGGGGTATAAATAAGATAAAATAAATAAAATAAATAAATAAATAATATGTTCGGTGGTCGTGCCAGAGTTGTAACATGTACCATGTGCACTGTTACCACTCAACAAAGCAGTTCAACATTTGCCTCACAAGGTTAGTGTAATAGTACGTGGGAAAGATCTTGGGAGACAAGGCAAAGAGATGCTGCCTAGGGAATGGCAGCTGCATAGTGGGTGGAGCAAGAGGCCCAGGAGGGACCCTCCCTAAGTTCTCAGGCTGTAAAGGTGATGGCGGGAGAATTGTATTTTCAGACTTGCAAGATTGATATCAGCCTTATCGGGTAGACCAGACAGGAAACACAATCAGATAAACTTTATTGTAAAGCTACATTAACAGAATCTTGCAAGTCTCATTCACAGCCCAAGAAACTATGGAGGGTCCCTTCTGAGCCTCTTGCCCCATCCATGATGCAGCTGCAGGCTGTGCCGTCTCTTATCTGACCGTTCCCTAGGCAGCATCTCTTCGCCCCGTCTCCCAAGGTCTTTCTCACACACCATTACAGTTAGATTTTGATGTCCTATCACTGAACCTTTGACGTAACCTGCATGGCCCTTGTCTGCACCTCAGTCTTTTGGTGCTTCCAAATCCAAAAAGGTTTTCCTTTCCTTCTCAATGAATATGAAAGAGGATCCACTGAAGTACTGTAACCTTTTGAAGCTGTTTTTGAGCCTAGGAGGAGCTGGGTGGAAATGTTTCTCTGTGCCTATAAAATTAGCACGCATGGATGGTTATTGTGCAGAAGAGCACAATATGTAATCCATGTAGCATGTGTGTTTGCATAAGGCAAGCTGTAAATATACTTGACCTTGCTGACACTGGCTGGCAGCTCTCTTGTACATCCTCAAATGAAGCAAGGAGCCGACTGCGTCTTAGAGTATCAAGTAACAATGCTTCAGTATTTCCAGGCACTCCTGCCTCTCCTGTCTCAAAAGCCTGGGCAAGCACTTGATGGTGCCTCCCAATAAAGAGAAACATGACCATACTGGGTACTTCCATTTCCTTGACAGAAAAACTGAGGGTCCATGAGTTTAAGAGGAGTTCCTCTCAGGTCAGTCATCTTTCATATTTCCTAGTGTCAGAACTCTGGCAGAGTCCTGCCATCGAGACAGACGCTTATGTGGATTGAACAGAAGGAAGGTACATGCAAGAGACCACAGATCCGGAGGGAGACAACCATTAACACACCCAACCCTCCAAGAGCCCCAACACACATCACCATTAATGACTGTCTGAGTATCGAGAGACATTTACATAACACGGGTCTGGGAAGACGGGAATGGGAGGGGGAAATACTCCGGGTTTGGGAATGTTTAAAATGTCAAGCCTTGCCAGGAACAAATCACTCAAGTCTTTCTTTCGTGTAAACCTTCTTGTACTTTAATAAACCATTTACTACTTGGCAACTGAGTCCTGTCAATTGCTTAAGAGAAACATCTATTAGGACAGAGGAGTGAAGCACCTTACACCTAGTTGTGCTGATTTAAAGAAAAATCTACATACAAATAGAAGGTGTGTTTTCCTTGGACAATGCCAGCTTCTTTTGTGAGAAGTTGCAAGCTTTTTTTTTGGATGAGGGTTTTCTATTTCCTCCCAACTCCTCAGTTCTTTCTTAGTGTGCCCTCTTGAGGTAGGAAGCTAGGGCTACCGTACTAAACTGCAAAAATCCATCTGACTGCAGATGGCAGCAAAGGTATACAGAAAATCCTCACTCTGCTGCCATTTAGCGGTCAGATGGATGTTTGCAGTCCAGATATGGTACAGGTAGTCCTCATTTAGCGACTGCCTCGTTTAGTGACCATTAGCAGTTACGACGGTGATGAAAAGTAACTTTGCGACCAGTCCTCACATTACAACCTTCGCAGGTCATTAAAGCAAAGGAAAGCTGAAGTAAGATCATAAGCACAGTTGCGGTTTCACTTAGCAACCACTTAGCTTAATGACTGAGTTGCTGGTCCCAATTGTGGTCACTAAATGAGGGCTACCTATAGCCCCACAGGAGGCCAATTGCCAGAAGATTATCCCCACAATTCATGTGCATAAAATGAGACAGAAAGAGGCTGTGCTCTTACAAAATCCCAGCCCTTTTGTGATGGCAACTATATCTTACTTGCAACTTTAAATTGTATTGAAACTATAATCCTGAGCACGCTTACAGGAAACTCAGATTTCCTACTAGGTCGGCCAGTAATATGATGGAATTATCCCCCCTCCATTTTCTTTCAAGCTGCTTCTCAGCAACCCAACCTTTGGAGAAGAGTGACTGTTCTGCTGACCTCCTGCTTTGTCCTGGATTTGTTTCTGGGTAGCTGATATTCAGAAAAATAAATACGCAAAGTAGCACAAGCAGTAGGAGTTGGTGAGAGGGCAGAAACAAGGATACTATTGGGCCTGGCGAGGGCTTAGAGTAAGCCCTATATTCCTGTTTGTGTCTCCCACACTGCCCTGCTTGCCTGATTCCAGTGCAAGGGAGGCATAATGGGGCAAAGGGTGGCACCCTTTTATCCAGGACACCGAGTGCCTGAAGTCTTCAGCTGAGGCAGGTAAAAATACAATTACAAGAGGAGCATTCAATACATCTCCCTTGACTCTGTTCAGAATAGGCTAGCTATTTCATGAGGTTTCCCGGAAAGTGCTCAGAAAAATGTGCCAGTTGATCAAGAATTCTCTTCCAGTATGTAAAAACAGAGTGTGGATGCAGATAATGCGCCATACATTTCCTAAGAATTGTATTTTGCTTCACCTCCCCAAGCCAGCACATGCGCTCATCCCTACAAACAGCCAGTTATAAGACAGAGGTTTACATGCCAGTGGAAGAATGCAACCATATTCAAATTTTGCAGACAATAATAATAAACCAAACAACAGAATTCACCCATAGAGAAAAGAACGCCCCTCAAACAAAAAGTTGCTCTGTTCAATTTACCAGTCGGAGCGTTCACTGTACTCGGTGAAAGTTGCATCAAGTAAAGGAGGAACATGTACTTCTTCTCAAAACAGAGCAGTTGACTTGATTTTCTCAGTGTTGACTGTGACAAGCACAGAATCTGACTTGACACCAGGGACTGGAGAAAGGGAGTGAGAAAGGTTGCTCATGTCATAAAGTAAGTGAACATTGTGAGCTGATGTGAGGTGCCCTCACTGCGAGTCACCTCCGTCCTCACACATACCACACTGGAGACGCGTGTCTGGTAATCAACGGTTTATTGCGCACACAAAAGGAACACTGAGAAAGATTAGGATGGCTTGCTGACATGAGCTTGGCTATTTAACCCTTCTGACAGGGCTCCCTCCCCCTCCCCACCGTGGACTTTCCTATGATTGGCTCAGGCATGTATCCATGGGTGCTTAAGTGCCCATCGTCCTTGAGGCGTGATTGGTTGTCGCTTTCCCGCTCTCGCTCCGGGTCTATTGTCTCTTTCTGTCAGTTGCTTTCGTCTCTTTCAATCTTGTGCTTCTCTGCTGTATGGCAGGACTCTGGGGTCATGCCAGAGTTCTGACAGCTGAGCACTATGCGCTTAATACCATGAATCAGACTATACAGATTTTGGATAATTAAAAGATGGGGCCCTTTGCTCCCTCCATGGTGTGATCACCCTGCCGTCTCCTTCAACTGTCATACTGATGAGGGAGGCAGATGACAATACTGGGAGGGGAGGCAGAGGGATATATAGAAACTGTAGCCGCCTCCAGTATTGCTGAAGCTTTGTAAAGCAATATCCTGGTTGGCATGGGGAATAGGTTTTACAACAGGGAGACGGTGCTGCAAATCTACTACGCAATGAAATTAAGTCCTACTTAGTATTCAAAACTTTCTAGTTGACTTCTCACCTCCTCAGATGACACATTTAAAACAGCTTGAGTTGCTTTAATTTAGACAGAGAAAGCTTCCACCTCACAGATTGTCAGACCACTTGATGGGTGTGGATGGAGAGACTTGAATTTAGCCTGCAAGATTATTCACCAGCTCAGTGGGACAGGCATTTAAGGCATCTGTGTGCCTGTTGCAGCCACTACTGGTTATTATTGAGTCCATCCTTTTGGTTTTCTTCAGCATAAAAAGCAGAGCTGGAAACAGTTTGCTTCTGCACAATTGTCAGCAGAAAGAAATGCGTGCTCTGTGACTTGCCTTTTAAAGGAAACATAGTTTGTTTCTGTTGGAATGTCATTCCTTATGAGAAATAGCTTATAAATAGGGTATACACCCACTCCATTTATAATAAAATATTCTAATTTACTAACATTCCCCAACCAAACAGTCCATGAGTTTGCAGTCAAGCAGCAGTTTTAGCCAGAAGACAGGAGGCAGATGGTTCTTTTTCAGGGAGAGCCCTTGTTCATTAGTGGTCCTGTTGCCACAATGCCTTTGACTTAGTTACCCACTGACCCGGGCAAATTGCCTTCCCAATAGTTCTGGCTGCACACCGTCACATTACCTTGGTCAAAAGTCACTATTTGGTGGCATACACAACGTCTCCTCCTATTTTTTTCCCCAATCATTAAAAAGCAAACAAACTTCCACTCCTTCTGATTGCCCGTCCCTGCTGTTGCCGCGCCTCCAGGAACCCCCTTTTCCTCAATCCACACCACGCCACATCAGGGTTCACCAACCTCTGCTTCCGGCAACACAGCCATAGACAGCAGGAGACAAGCTGCCAGCCCAGAGGGGGGCTGAAAAGCCTCCCCCCTCCCCCCACCTGTTAGGCTACTCTCTCCCCAAGTGACCTATAATAATGAACCTCACTCTCATTTTCCATGAAAAAAACCAAAGCCTTTACCAAAGAGTAAAGCAAGAGCAATGGAGACAGGGACCCCAATTACAGTGACCCTCCGAGAGGGCAAAAGGCAGCCTGGGAGAAAGGAAAAGGGAGATGAGAGGAGCACACCCAGCTTAAGTCAGGGCATACATCTCTGGCCTCCGAAACAAACACCAGCACTGGGAGGCCCTGGAAAGTGGGGCGGTGGCAGAAGCAGGGACAAGGCTCCCCCCGATTATCTGCACTAGGCATGCCAGCGGTTCCCCCAGATAGCTGTGCTTGGAGCACCGTGTAGGAGCAGGCGGGAAAACCAGTGGAGGCCCAAGAGGTACCACCCACTTGAAACCATCTCTGGTGGTAAGCCCTTATAGGAAGCTGCAGGAGGGGACGCTTGGTTGCCCCTGCAGCCAACAGGCAGGAGGGAATCATGTTCAGTGGCTTCCAAGAGTCCAGAAGACGTCCTCTCTTTGGTGAAACCGGGCAAGTGGCTGGGTAGGATGGAGTTAATCCTATACTGTACAAACCAGGTTCTATGCTATAAATGTGAATGGCTGTGTAATGCAGAAGTGTCAAACGTGTGGCCTGATTCAGATTAAAATGCAGTTGGATAATATTTAACAAAATAAAATAAAAATACAACAAAACATAGATAATACTACATTTTAAAACTAAATAATAGTAAATTTACAGGTAGGCCTCACTTAGTGACTGCCTCAGGCAGCAACCGTTTGAAGTTGTGACGGTAATGAAAAAGTAACTTTGCGACCAATGCCGCACTTACGACCTTCACAGTGTCTTTCTCTCTCTCAGTCATGTGTTTGCCATTACAGTCAGTTAGTACACGCTGTCCTGTGCCTGATCCTTTTTTAAATTTTTCCTCCCCTTGCAGAGCGGGGAGATTGCCTAAACAAGCAATCTCTTCCTGAGCTGCTTTTCTCCACAGCCCAGTGCGTCCCTAAAAATGCTAACTGCAAGTTAACAAGCTCAGCTCTGTGACCTTAATTAGTTGATTAGTACCTTCCTCCTGCAGCTGCTGCCTGTAACTGTTGAGACTTTAATCACTTTCACACCTTTAACTTTTGTTCACCTCCTAAGTCAGGGCTTTCCAAAGTTCTGCCGCTGGCGACACACCAGCGGCGACGGCGGCGGCAGTGCGGCGGTGGCACGCGCCCACACGGCGGCGGCGCGGGGGGGCACACGTGCACGGCGGCGGCGCGGGGGGCGTGCGGCGCCGTGCACGTGCGTGCCGCCGCTTCCGGGTGGTGTGGCGACACACCACGCTGTGTGTGGCGACACACTTTTGTGTCGCGACACACAGTTTGGAAAGCTCTGTCCTAAGTGGCTCAGGGCTCCCAGGCACAAGCACTAGGCAACAGCTGGTGCCAGCGTGTTCCTTTTGATGTATATTTCCCATTGTGTGCCTGCTTACTCTCTTGTAATCCCTTCCCCTCCAATGAATGTAAATACAAACATCAATTATCTTCTTCCTAATTATCCCAGCACTGGGGTGAGCATTCCAAAGGGCAGGGAATGGGGAAAAGGGGCTATTAGATTTGCCCTTTTACCTGGATTCCTCAAGTCGAGTTTCAGAAACCTCTCCTGTCCTTTGGGCTCACCCGGCTGTTTGGGGTCGTACCCTTCTGATGCTGTAAAGCGAAAAGGAAAGCTGAAGTAAAGTCGGAAGCACAGTCGTGATCATGTGATTTTCCACTTAGCGACCCATTTGCTGCTCCCAATTGTGTTCACTAAACAAGGACTACCTATAGTCACCAGTCACCCAAATTCCAGGCTCATGACTCACAAGGAGTCCTGCACAAGCTTGATGCCTCAGCTTAATTGCAGCAGGAAAGATCACTTGGTGCTACCGTGGCAGTGCGGGCTGAGCAGGAGCACCCCGTGACAGAAGTTCCCTCTCAGTCTACTCTGCGCAGCCTCAGGTGCCCCAGGCTGCTGCAATTAAGCTGAGGCAGCAAGCTTGTGCCTTTTCCCCAGAGGGCGGGCAGGCAGCCTAGCCCTGGTAGCCAACCAGCTAAGAACCCCAGAGCCCCCAGCGCACGAAGGAGCACGTTTCTCCAAACGTGGTTGAATTAATTTCTCTCCTCCCTTCAAAAAAGGTTGAATTAGTACCTGTTGAGCTTCAGGCTGCACAAAGTCCAGGATCACTGTTCACTTTATTAAAAAATTCAAATTTTAAATTAATAATAATTCATGTTTAAATAAGTAAAGAATACATCCAGAGAAGAAGGAAAGAATGGTGGGGGGGGGGGGATGAAAGAGAGGGGGCAATTAAAATGGTTTTGTATAATGCTTTTTTTCTTTCAATTTTTCTTTCATTATAATATCAAATTCAGAAAGAAAAGAAAAGAAAAGAAAAGAAAAGAGAAGAGAAGGGAAGGGAAGGGAAGGGAAGGGAAGGGAAGGGAAGGGAAGGGAAGGAAGGAAGGAAGGAAGGAAGGAAGGAAGGAAGGAAGGAAGGAAGGAAGGAAGGAAGGAAGGAAGGAAGGAAGGAAGGTTATAAAATATTGATTGCAGTTATCAGTGACTAGTGGGTTTATATTATAATCTGTAAGCAAGTATGTTTGGTGTAGTGGTTAAGGTGTTAGATTAGAAACGCGGAGATGGTGAGTTCTGGTCCTGCCTCGGGCATGAAGCCAGCTGGGTGACCTTAGGGCAGTCACTTTTCTCAAAACGAACTGCCTAATCACTTCTGAAAAATGCTGCCAGTAATAGTGCAGGGGGCAATTGCCAGGAGTCCAAAATGACTTGAAGGCACAACTTTCAAAAGTATATGTGACACACTATTATACTTTCTAGTTTCTATACATTAACTAAGAAATATGTAAATATTTTAACATGTCACTATTACATGTATTTGCAATTTGCTCATATTTGTGTATTGTGGCACACAAATTTGTACTTGGTTGAGAAAAGCCGCACAAAACATTTTCCCCCCCACAATGTCAGAGACAAATGTCAGAAATTAGAGAACATTGCAGGGAGGTGATGAGAGGGAGTAGGAGATGGGGAGGTGGTTTGCACAGTAATTTGGTGGTAGGCTGGGAGGTAGCTGGGGGATATATATATATGTGTGTGTGTGTGTAGATACACACACACACACACACACACATACAGTATATATATACTGTATACACACAAATATTGAAGACAAATCGTCAAATTTGTAATAATAATGTTTCTTTTTTATATTTTAGTTATATCTAGTTCCTATCTGATTGTTGTGTTGATGCATTAATAAAAAAATGTGGTTGTGTGGTATATGCAGCCGGCAGGGATCCTTATGTACGGTTTAATCCCCCCCCCCCTTTCTATTTGTGTTTGACACCACTGGTGTAACCTGTTACTATGGTTTTCTTTTTTTGATCTATGACTGTAATAAAGTTTATCTTATCTTATCTGGTTCTGTTTGAAGCTAAATCTAACCCCTTGGGGATTAGTTGCCTGTTCTAATTTCAATCCCTTTTCTATGTTCTCACCAACACACTAATCCCATCCCACTGTTTGGTTAAGTGTGCTGTGAGTAGAAGGCCTGTGAGTCAATAACATGGTTTTATAGAATATATAATGGAATGTTCAAACCTATCTATTAAGGTCCTGTTTGAAGTCAACATTAATAAATGGTAAGATTCAAGTTTAGAAATTCAATTTGATAAAAAATTGCTAATAGACAACCATCAAAACATTGAAGCTGCTTCACTTTTTCTCTTTTGGGGGGGCAGAATGGGATCTTAGGTGTCCTGTGCAAACCTTGATAATGAAAAAAATGACAAAACTGTGTTGTGGTGTTGAGATGCACATTTAATTATTTGCCTCCCCTTGCCTCTTGCCCAAACACCTATGAGTGAGATAAAAACAGCAGAAATAGTAGATACCTCGAGGAGCATTATTATCGTGGAAAGTTTCAGCTATCTAGTTTGAAAGATTTCACTGCAATTTTTTTAAATCTCTTCCCTGTACCCCTGTAAGGCAGATTCAGTGAGGATCTGAATCATCTAGTCAAAAACCAGCAGAGAAGCCATGCTGAACCAATGCAGAAAATGCCCTACTTCAACTTAAAAACTTCCAAATTGATTGGAGGAGGAAGCTCTTACTAAGGCCTAAACCAGAGCTTTCCAAACTGTGTGTCGGCTGCAGTGTCTGGGTGTGTCACGGCTACTGCTGCCTCCAAGCCCTGCCATGATTCCGCGCAGGTCCTAGTGCCTGCCTTGTGCCTTGCTGCCTCCAAGCCTGCTGTGATTCCGCGCAGGTCCTAGTGCCTGCCTTGTGCCCCGCTGTAAGAGTGTGTCGCAAAATGATGCATGTCTAAAAAGTGTGTCACCAACATGAAAAGTTTGGAAAGCTCTGGCCTAAACAATCCACCATTTTCTGACCACTTGCTTTTCTGGGCTGGCAGGCATGTTGGCACCAGTCAGATTAGTTTCTTCTGGGAGTTGTATATTATGTGCTGCTTGTGCAACAATTAAAAAGGAGCCTGAGAAATGTACACTATCGTTGTTTACAGTATATAATAAAACAGTCTGCATTACATGCAGCAGTCCAGCAACAAGCACGTTCTCTCATGAATGAAGAAGACTCTCTTCTTCATGAATGAAGAGACTTAGACTCTCTTGTGCTGCCCCACTCCGCAGGGAGGCGGGACCTATTCGATTGGTCCGCTCCCGGCGACTGATGGACCCAGTGAGGTTTCAGAAGGAGCTGGGAGTTGTTCCCGAGGACTTGCTTCACGGTCCAGTGGAGCTCCTGGCCGCGGCCTGGAACAGGGCCGTGGCTGGAGCCCTGGACAAGATCGCGCCTATGCGACCTCTCCGGCCCTACTTGGCCCGCCGCTCTCCGTGGTTTACCGAAGAGTTAAGGGCCTTGAAAAGGGTTAAGAGACGTCTAGAGCGCCGCTGGAGAAAGACGAAGAATGAATCTGACCGAACACAATCTAGAGCCGCAGTTAAGGCCTACCTTGTGGCGGTAAGAGCGGCGAAACGTGAATATTTCTCCGTTCTTATTGCATCCGCAGAATGCCGCCCGACGGCCCTTTTTAAAATTACAAGATCACTGTTGGGTCGGGAGCAGGGGGAGACCCACTTACAGGGCCGATCGGAAGAGTTTGCTGAGCATCTGCAGGATAAAATCGCCCAGATTCATTCCAAGTTGGACTCCAAGCATGAGACAGGATCTGTGGAGATGCCAGGGGCTCGTACTTACCATGTTATCTGGGAACAGTTTGATCCTGTTGCGCCTGAGGAAGTGGACAGGATCCTCCGGACTGTGAACGCCACCACATGCCAGCTTGACCCTTGTCCCTCCTGGCTGGTGAAATCGGCCAGTGAGGTGACATGTGGATGGGTCCAGGCGATGATTAATCTGTCCTTGAGTGAGGGGGTGTTCCCAGAGGTCTTTAAGGAGGCGCTGGTGCACCCCCTCCTCAAGAAGCCGTCCCTGGACCCTACTATCCTGGGCAATTTTCGCCCAGTCTCCCACCTTCCCTTCTTGGGAAAGGTGGTTGAGAAGGTGGTGGCTTGGCAACTCCAGAGGATTCTGGAGGAAACGGATTATCTAGACCCCTTCCAGTCAGGTTTCAGGCCGGGATATGGGACGGAGACCGCATTGGTCGCGCTTATGGATGATCTTTGGCGAGAGCGGGACGGAGGGAGTGCGTCCATCCTAGCTCTCTTAGATCTCTCAGCGGCTTTCGATACCGTCGACCACGGTATACTTTTGGGACGGCTCAGGGAGTTGGGGGTGGGCGGCGTAGTTTTGCGCTGGTTCACCTCCTTCCTCCGGGGCCGTTCCCAGTCGGTGTTGATAGGGGAGGAGAGGGCTGACCCGCGCCCCCTGACTTGTGGGGTGCCGCAGGGGTCGGTTCTCTCTCCTCTCCTGTTCAACATCTACATGAAACCGCTGGGCGAGATCATCCGTCACCATGGGATGAGGTATCACCAATATGCTGATGATACCCAGGTGTACATCTCCATCCCAGGTGAAGTAAGTGATGCGGTCGATGCCTTATGTCAGTGTCTGGAGGCTGTGGGGGCCTGGATGGGGAACAACAGGCTTCAGCTGAACCCTGGTAAGACGGAGTGGCTGTGGATTGATGGCCCCCCTAGATCCGGGAAGTTGTCATCTTTGGTTCTGGGTGAGGTGGCACTACCTCGCTCGGATCCAGTGCGGAATCTGGGGGTCCTCCTGGACTCGCGACTCTTGCTCGAAGAGCAGGTGGCAGTCACGGCCAGGAGGGCCTTTGCACAACTTCGTGTTGTGCGCCAGTTACGCCCTTTCCTGGATCGGGAGGCCCTCCGAACAGTCACTCACGCCCTTGTCATCTCCCGTATAGATTACTGTAATGCGCTCTACATGGGGCTACCCCTGAAGAGTATCCGGAAGCTTCAGCTGGTTCAGAATGCTGCGGCGCGAGCAGTTATGGGTGCCATGAGATCGGCACATGTAACACCTCTGCTACGCGAGCTGCATTGGCTACCAGTTTGCTTCCGGGTCCAATTCAAGGTGTTGGTGATTACCTTTAAAGCCCTATATGGCATAGGGCCAGGGTACCTGAGGGACCGTCTCGTCCCGATAACGTCGGCCCGCCCCACCCGTGCATGCAGAGAGGGCATGCTTCGTACCCCCTCGACAAGAGAATTCCATCTGGCGGGGTCCAGGAGGCGTGCCTTCTCTGCGATAGCGCCCGCCTTATGGAACATCTTGCCCCCGGAGGTGAGACTCGCCCCCTCGCTCCTGGCCTTCCGGAAGGCCCTCAAGACCTGGCTCTGCCATCGAGCCTGGGATGACAGAGGTGGCAGTGCCTCCTGGGGTTGGCTGGCCCCGTAGGAATACGATCTACACCATGGTCTCCAATCCATCTTGGATTTAGATAATTTATTATTGTATATTATTATTTTATTATTATTGTATTTTTAGATGATATTTTTATAGTTTTTAACTTTCAATTGTTGTAACCCGCCCAGAGTCCCTTGCAAGGGAGATGGGCGGGGAATAAATTGAAATAATAAATAATAAATAAATAAAATGAAGAAGACGAGCGGAGGGCCTCCCCCCCCCCCCCCGCTGAGTTAAAGCACCCTCTGTTCATCTTTGAGTCAGCAGAAAACGAGAGCCGCATGGAATTTGCTGTCCCCGTTGCCAATGCCTCTCCTGCCTCTGTTCCAGCTCCCTGCCAAATGGTGCTGTCCTGATTTCGCATGCGCAGAAGGTGATAAGCGAACAATTGGTTCATTCCTCTGGCTTTGCCGTCTTCCATGTTCTGGATGTCACCAGCTGGTTGGAAAAAACACCTGCCAGTTGTGGCGTTGCAGCAGGAATAGGGCGGGCCATCTCTAGCCTCCTTCCGGTGTCCTCCTTCTTACTCCATTCTGTCATAACCCCAAGCTGAATAAAGAAAAAAGCAGATTAAAGTCATGAAGCATTTTATTTATGATTTCTCTCCTGTTCTTTACCTTTCTATACACAAGCAACAACTGCCGTTTCTGGATTTGTCTTGGCTCTGTTTCTGAGGTGCTGGAAATATTGTCGTTTCAGTGTTACACCATTCTGCTACTGTGCCATTTCGGCCT
This sequence comes from Charina bottae, assembly GCA_023362775.1. Classification (NCBI taxonomy): domain Eukaryota; kingdom Metazoa; phylum Chordata; class Lepidosauria; order Squamata; family Charinaidae; genus Charina; species Charina bottae. The sequence continues at coordinate 126,930,494 of JALMGJ010000002.1, read as the reverse complement.
TGCACTAAACTGGTTTATCTGGCAGTTTAGGAAGACAACGGCAGACTGGTGGCTGACCAAGGACTGGAAAGAGGGAGGTGCCAGTGCTGAATGGCCAGTAAGCACTGCTCTGATCCCATCCACTACTGGCCGTCTCATTTCACCTCCAGCGTAATGAGTGGCGTATAGTAGATTTTACACATCTTGTGATTGCCACTGAACCTTGTTGGTTTAAGAGGGAAAACACTCCTTTAGCACCAATATGGCTGAAACATGGCCTGGGGATGACTTGTAGGCAAGGGGCCTAGCCGAAGGTGTTATGGCCAGATCGTATTTGTTAAAAAAAAAATCAGAATAAGTAGATAAGCGGTGATATCCATATGGAGTTGATAATTATCTGGCTAAATCTTTACTGAAGGTAGGAGTAGGGGGGGGAAAAACTGTGTGAGATATAATACGTGATTGTTATCACAAGAAAGAGAAGAAAAGATAACCATGAGAAGGGGAATAAAGAGGTGGTAGAAGTAAAATACTTCTAGCAAGATACTAGTAAAATTCTAGCAAGATATTTATGAGGCTCAGAAATGGAAATAAAAAAATATTTATGAATCTTCTGTAGTCAGAAAGCCGGTCTTAGGGACTGGAACATCAGAGTTAGATCATTAAGACAGGGATTCTCAAACTCTGATTATCTGAGCCACAAGATCCTCTTCAGCCATGTAAGACTTCAGACTTCCACCTCACCAGTGTTTCCATCCATAAATCCTGACAAAGCAGTTTAAAACTGTCTGGTGGCCTTCTTCATTCCTGGCTACCTCAAAATTCAGAGACCACGCAGTCTGCCATGAGCCAATCAACATCCATTCCCTTTCCCTATCAGCTAGAAGGGAAGGCCAACTATTAAAAAAAAGATGAAAGAAATCAAAAGTGGCCTCTTTGATGCCATTCCTCAGTTGTATTTCAACATTCCTGTGAAGGTGGAATACAGACAGATCTTGCAATTAGAGTTTGACCATGTTGCCATGTGGCAGAGTAACACTTGGGCGGCATGAGGCAAGAGTTCCTATCATTGGAAAAATAGCCACCCACAATGTCTGTAGAGCCACCGTGATTTAAATGAAAGTATCAGCTTGGCTGCAATTCGGTATAAACCAGATCAAAATCAGAAACAAATAAATTTAGCTCCCCAAAACTGAAATATTGTAAGATTAATTAAATCCAGAACTGATCCAAAGTGATACAAAACACTTTTTTAAGCAAAAAAGGTGAGTTCAAATCAAACCCGCTAAGTTTACATAGAATATAGTGCAATGGCAATATAGTACAAGATAGAAGATGCAAAAATATTCTTGCAGGTTAAACAATGGCCTAACTACCAAGAAAAGAAAAAGTAGTACAACCTTCTTTAACAAAATTCTGGTTTAAAGACCCAATTTTGAAGGAGGAAGTTTCTCAAAATGCCAATGAAAATGAAGGGTTGGAGGGATGCTGTTTAAATTTAATTTTTCCCTTGCAGGAAAATGTATTGCTAAATAAATAAATAGGCAGAATATTGTTTTCCTGCTAGTTTTTCCCCATTACTTCCTGCATGGTGTTTTCCCCATTTTGGGGTTGCAAAAGATAATTGATAGGTGTGCCAAACCACTGAGTGAAGGGAGGGCACTGCAATTCATTTGAGTTCGTATGCTTATTGCTTTTCTATCTTGTGTGACCAAGATTTTGCTTAATAGGCTTTCTGATGCCCAATGGATGTTTTTAAAAGAAAGGGAATAATTAAAATCACGGTAAGGCTCATGGCCTTGGTAATACCACATTACACATAGCAAGTGTATATACGATCATCGTGGCGCAGGGCATAGCTGGGTTTGTTGAGTTTTGTACTTAATTCCACACTATAAGGACACTTTGACATGGCACTATTTCTACTCCCCTTGCCCTCTAAAACATATTGAAGTTGGAGGTGTAATTATCTTCACTCCTGTCGACCCAGAAGGCCAAGAACAAACAGGAACATAATGAGTAATCAGTGCTCTTCTAGCTGACCAACAGAAGGGTGCCAACAGAATACCTCAGTCAGGACAGCCCTGCCCCCTTAATTTCAGCAACCTCTAGAGTAAAAATAAAACACAACAGAAACCTTAACCCAACTCCATACAGAAAGGGTTTTAAAAAAGACTCATTCATTGGCGATCACTCGTAGCCGAGTAAGATTGTCTTCCAAAGGTAAAATTTTAACGGTGGATCCGTAAGTGGCTATAAAGGCCAATTCTGGATCCGCACAACCTCCCACAGTGAGGGCATAGGTTTCCGGGTGGGAGACGGTCATGATGAGGGTTTGCCTGACGTGCCTTCCTTTTAGCTCTTTTCTCCTTTTCGCCCTGTACTCGTGCTTCTTCAAAGTCCGTAGCGCCTTTAATAAAGGCTGACCTCCAATTGAAATGCTCATGAGTTAGGGCTTCCCAGTTCTCAATGCTGATATTACATTTTTTTAAATTAGCTTTGAGAGTATCTTTGAATCTCTTTTGCTGTCCACCAATATTCCGTTTTCCATTCTTAAGTTGGGAGTAAAGTAGCTGCTTTGGAAGACGATGCCCTAAGCTACCAGCCCTGTGTTTTCAGTACACACTGTAGGCGTTTATCTGATAGGTGGGGGGGGGGATGAGCTATAGGTATGATGACAAAATTTCCTTACTGTCAAGGCATCACTATTCCTGTATATAATTTCCCACTGGAAGTTATGCTAATGACACAATACTCTCATTTTGCAGCCTGTTGCTTTTCCCAGCAGTGACAATAGTGGTTGTAGATCACACTGTGGAGCCTCCCAGCTCCTCCCCCCCCCCCTTGAATGAAAGTGCTAACCACCCATCTGCAAGACAGCAGCCGACTCTACTGGCATGAAGTGTCCTGCCTCTGTTGTCAATCACTATCCTTCTTCTATGTTTTGACTCACTGCTGAATGGTGCTCTCCAGAAGTTGGATGCGCAGCACGTGATAAATAAGGTCATTGGTTGATTCTCCCAGCATTGCTGCCTTCCCTGTTCCTACCCTCCTTAGCTGGCAGGAAAAACATCCGTCAATCACAGCACCCGAGCTGAAATAAAACAGGTCTGGCAAGAACATTCCATTCTTTATCTCTAAGCTCTTCTTCTGTCTCTTCTTGGACACCCTATTCTGTCTCAGTAAAGCTTTCAGAAGCTCACTTGGCTTCCCCTTCACCACAATGGGTGGCAACATCAACACTGGTACCCCTAAAGATGACTTAAACCCGCCTCAACCAAAAGCTGGGAATGAGATGCAGGCAACATCATTGGGGATACAGCAGAAAAAAGACGTTGCCAGAGCATGTTGGACCAGGGTTAGGTGCAGATGGGGAAAGGCTGCACGTGGGGATTAGAGCAGGGGGGAATGAAAAGGCTTGCTTGAGCCTGAGCCTGGGGACGGGGACGGGGACGGGGGTGGTTAAGGCAAGATTTTGCTACAGGCTGGTAATGTAAATGGGGAAAGGCAGTTTTTCCCCAGGATTGTGAATGACTAGAAACTGACTGGAAGATTAAGATCTGGATGGTTGATAAGACTGACTATGAAATCTGCTCGAAAGCTCAGATTTCTGGCCAGGGAGAGAGAATGTAGCAAGAGTTCCCAGGACTGGGATGATGGCTTAAACCCACACCCCACAAAAGGCCAGAATGGCCAAGCACCAAATAGATATTACTCATTTGCACTTAGATGCAGCCCAGCTCAAAGAAATCAGACTTGGCTGCCCCAGGAGAATGCTGTGGTGGGAACAGTGCCAGTGCCAGATTACTGTATTGCAGTGCCTTCTATGGAGGGGGCTTAACTTGGAATTAACTTGGCCACTTAATTAAAGAGACAGGAGACTCTTCCCCCCCCCCCCCCAAAATAACAGCTGCATTTCATAAGGATTCCAGGCAACTTTTACCCAGTAAGTATACATTGCAGATCTTTAGCAGTGCAGGGTGAATGTTTAAGGAAGCTTAATAACAGGAGCTAGTGTTTAAAGCACGGTTTCTCAACCTTGGCAACTTTAAGGCGTGTGGACTTCAACTCCCAGAACTCCCCAGCCAGCTGGGAGTTGAAGTCCACACGCCTTAAAGTTGCCAAGGTTGAGAAACGCTGCTCTAAAGGGCCCGGGCTTCTGAGAAGCCAAGGAGTGCTAGCAGTTCTGGTCAAGCAGGGAAGCAGACCATGAACATTCCAAGGGGGTGGGTTTAGAACTCCGGGTAATCCCAAGGCTTAGCCTGATTCAGGAAAAGGTAAGAAGTAACTAGGGGAATTTGGGGATTCGTATTGGTACATACATATGCATTGTTTGTCTCTCTGTGTCTCAACCTTGAGGTGTAGCTGCCACCCCAAAATTCTTTTTTAAGGTCATTTAGAACCTAAGGCTGCCTTCTGGTCTCTCTCTGTCCAACATTTTGCATATGAGCACATGCTAGGATTTCAAAATGGGAAACAGAGCACACCAGAGAAAGAACTCCTGCACATTTCATGGGCGTGGACTTTGGGTTGCCTGTTTCCAAATATCTAAACACTATCAAGGGATTAAGGTTTCTTAGAACCCTTGGGTTGCCATTTCCAAGAAGTGGGATGTGGGATGTGGACAAAATAGCTCACTTTGTGAGCCCTGTTCACGAATAGGAAAGAAAAGGGAGGGCTCTGCACAGTAGCCAGCATTCAAGACTTGCAAAACAAAAGCTGGCAAGTGACCCCATGATTCTGTAGTAACAAGCCTTAAAAAGGCTCCAACCAGAAACTGGCAGAGCAAAATAAGGGACTATGGGGTAGGCTACTAAGGACTTGTTCCCTTTGTCCACAGTTCCTCCAAAAAGACAAGTAAGAAAGTGAAACTCCTTTCCAAGGACATTTTAGACCCTTGGGGACCCCAAACGTACAACCCTGAACTGCCCCAAGCTTCTGCTCCTACAGCTGTAGAATCAGGTGCTATAAGTGTACATCACCCCTGGAGTCATTCTCATTTAATTGCTCTCACTAGAAATTTTCCTCCAATGTGGGAGCAACCAAATCATTTCCAATAAGAGCTGACTGTAGTATTCAAATGCTATGAGCTAACATTGATTGACTGATTATGTGCCATCCTGTCAATGTCAACTGTTAGCAACCACAAAGGTAGACTCCTACAGGATGATCTGGCCCCCACCTGGCACTACAGGTATTTCAACGGTGCACCCATCATTACTGTAATTGAATCCATCCACTTGCTGCTGGTCATCCTCTTCTCTTTCACCTTTCCCAGCATTCTAGGTTTCCCAAGAGAGTTAAATATTCACATAATGTGTCAAATTATGATAATTTGAACCTGGTCATTTGTGCCTTGAGTAAGAACTCTGATTTGTTCTATGATCCATTTGTTTTCTTGGCTATCCAAGAGTCTTCTCCGACATCAGAGTTCAAAAGTGTCAATACATTTTCTATGCTGTTTCTTCAAAGTCCAACTATCACTTCCACAGAAGCTCCTGCATTGACCTTGAGGTGAATCCTCCCAATATGCTGGCATAGCCTGGTTAGAACCTTGACTGAGTCTTCTTCTGTTGCTTCCCATATTTCTCTAGCTATTCCATCAGTTCCTGTAGCCTTCCAATTTGGTAATGACTGGAGTGCTGATCATCTTCTAGCAGTAGATGGAAATAGGAAATATTTTTTAAGGTATCTTGGATGTTGATACCTCTATTGTACAGAATTTTAACATACTTCTTCCATCTTTGTTTGATCTTCTTTGAATCAGTTACTATCTATCCACTGATGTCCTTTGGCATACCAATTCAAAGTTGGAGTCTCCTTCTGAAGTTCAGAGATCTTTTGGAAGACTTTCCTTATTTTTCGTGTCTGTTTCCATCTTCAATGTCTTTATAGATGTTGTTGTAATACTACTTCTTGTGTCTTCTAACAGCTCTCTGAAACTCTACGTTATGTTCCTTCCCAGCATCTTTGTCTTTCTTGGCTTTGACTTCTTTTCTATTTTATGTCCTCCAGTTTGCTTTCTTATATTTCTTTATCTTCAGCAGTCTCTTTTCTCAATCATCCTTAAGAACTTCTTTGATTTCATTCCACAGTTTCTCTGGTTCCCTATCAATGAGGTTCAGGACTTCAAAATGATTCTTAATGTTCTTCTTGAAAATGGTGGTTATATGTTCAAGATCATATTATGGAAACTGGTTGGTTTTGTTCTTTTATTTTAGCTTGCCTAGGAACTTGCACATGAGTAGTTCATGATCTGTTCCACAGTCAGTTCCTGGTCATGTATTTTGCTGTTATAACTGATCTCTTCCATCTCCTTGTACCAATAATATAAATCTGATTTCTGTGTACTACATCTGGTGATGTCCATGTATATGAGCATCACTTTGGTTGTTGGAAGACTATGTTAACAATAAATACTGGTTAGGCAGAAACTGATAAATCATTGTGCTATTTCATTTCTGTTTTTAGGCCATATAGTCCAACTAAATTTGCTCATTACTATTTCCAGCTTTGGCACTCCAGTTTCCAAACACAAGGAGCACATCTTGCTAAGCATGTTTTGTTGATTTCAAATTGAACTTTGCCATAATCAACTTCCTCTTCTTCAACAACATTAGTTGGAGCATGAACTTGGATAACCATCATATTAAAGGGTTGTCTGTGAAATCAGATTGATATTATTTAATCATTGATTGCATTGTAGCTAAGTACTGTTCTTTCTCTATCATTCCTGACTATGAAAGCAATGGCATTCCTTCTTCGTTTTTCATGTCATAAGTAGTAAACAGTGTGATCTTCTGACAGAAAGTGTCCAATTCCAGTCCATTTCAATTTGCCGATACCAATTCATTTCATATTTCACTGCTTTGAGCTTTCCCATGTTCATGCTTCTTATGTTCTATGTTCCCACAATAATTCCGGCTTTGCAGCTTTGGATTTTCTTTTCCTGAATGGCAACATCAGCAACTCGACATCTCAAAGGCTTTAAATCAGCCACATCATAAACACCATTACTACTCCAAATGATCCCAGGTCTTCCTCAGTAGCATGTTGAATCCATCTGATCTGAGGAGCCATCATCTGGCATGATATCATGAATCACTTTATATTACTATCTATCACTGTCTGTCTGTTTGTTAAAACAGAAGAGTGATTTCCCACTGCCTTCTCCCACTCAGTATGAAATTATCCCTTTGCCATTGTCACTAAGGTTATCATCTCACTCCATATGGCTGCTGCCCAACATAGATGCCTGCTGGCTTTAGCTGAACAGCTAGGATGACTTTCACACTTAGGGTGATGCTGCTTGGAGCATATATTCTTGCCACACACACCTGGAGTGCTTTGCTCATCCATCCCAGGAACACCCCCCTCCACTACAATGGGGCAGCATGAGGGGAGAGAGGCAACATGGCAGGTATAAATCAATTATTAATTATTTTTGTGCCCCATGATATCAGAGATCAGTTACTTAGAAAGACAAACTAGCCAGATGCAGATCCTGGCCCATATGGCATGACTGGATGCAGAAAAGCCATCTTGGACAATATTTTGATCATCTGTTCCCTTAATAGAGATTGGCACAAAATACAACTGTGCAGATAAGAAAAAGGGAACGACCCAGCTGATTTCATGGATCACTTAAGTACCATGATCCAGCAGTCACTCTGGACTCTTTGATGTAAACCAATTTGTCCCTCTGTTAGTAACTTTTTTGGTAGAGAGTCTGCAGCAGCATTTAAAATCTATCTCACTGGACTGGCAAGGAAAAAATTCTAATGGGATTGTTTCAATAGCCACTCAAACTCAAAAGTTTTTAATTGAGAACAAGCAAAAGCTGAAGACATAACTTATCACTCTCCGAGTGAATCAGCTCCAAGGTCCCCACTTTCAAACCTCATTTAGGTGTGGGAAAGGAAATGGCACCACTAGGCATAGCAACAGGCAACAAAATCTGGGACAAACTTTTAACCTAACTTTTCCAGGTCAAACACCCTCTACAGCACCCCCAGGATTATGTTATCCCTGTGGATATCTTGGGCATTGAAGGAAAACCTAGCGATAGGAATATTATCTAGAAATAACATAAACATTACAGTGTACCTCAATCGGTCAGCCCAGATTGAAGTGACAGCATCTCAGCTCTTCTTCCCTGGCTTTAAAATCCTGTTCCAGGCATTCTTGACTATTCTAAGCCTTTAAGCTTTGACGTGAATGTTGTGGTTTTGCTCAGTCTGTCTTAACCCAGAAGCACCCAGCAAAAAACAAACCATAGGCTCATTACAGCTAAGCATTAGATCCTGTTGCTGCTGCTTCCCTCCACACCGACGGCGGCTGCTGCTGCTTATTCTGCGGACGTTTCAGCGGCCCTTGTCTTGGCCCATCAGCCTTTTGTTGCTGCTTCACAAACAATTGGCTCCTCTCCGGCCCAAAAGCCAGACTGGAGGACTTTCTCCTTCAAGCTTAACCAGCTCTGAGCTTTCTCTTCTTGTCTCTCCAGATATAACTGTCACTCCCTGTTCTCAATCCTGCTTCTTTGTTGCCCCTTTCTGATGAAACCATTGATCACAATTGCCCAGCCCACAACCCAGGATGCCCAATAGAAATTCAGAAAGCCCATCACCACCATGTGGACCCTTCGTGCACCTCCAGTAGGGAGGAATTCCCATGATAGTCCACCCCTCGAGCCCCACTGAAATGATGGGCCATGGGGCCATGGAGGTCAAATGAGACCTGGGCTATTAGTGGGAGGAAAGTATCTGATATGTCATAGCCTCCCTCCCTCCCCTTGCAGCAGTTTGTCTTCAATGCAATGGCACAGGATTTTATGTAGGGAGCTCAACTTTCAGTATAACCATAGTAAACAAGGAGCTACTCTAACTAGGTTCATGATGCCACCTTTAGCATTCCAGACAGCTCTCCACCTTCCATATACTCTAGGACAGTGTTTCTCAACCTTGGCTGGCTGGGGAATTCTGGGAGTTGAAGTCCACACATCTTAAAGTTGCCAAGGTTGAGAAACACTGCTCTAGGACCTGCAAGAATGGGCTTTCAGCTTTAGTTGGGCACTATTTTGTTTGTGGACAGCTGTAAAGAAAGGTAAAGATAACTTTGAGGAAGGAATGTATGAGCCTTTAAGGGAAGAAAAACAACAATGCAGTCCTGGGAAAGTGGAAAGGGTGGGAAAGAAACTTAAAATAACCCCGCCTTGATTTTGTTTAGTATGAGATGGGGAAGAGGGAAACTCTGACAAGCTTCCAAGATTTTATAATTATACCCTACAATAATGAAATAGCATTCCTGGAATCCTTGCAGTGTCTATTTCCTGACCTGGCCTACCTCAAAGGGTTGAGAAGAGTAGGCTTATAAACATTTTCCCACTTGCTTTTGTGAAACCCCCCCCCTTTTTTTTTTTTTGTCTTTTTAGTACCAGCCATTAGGCACAATAAGGATGCTTCTAAGCCACTGCTGAAACAGCACACAATTTTGCCATTACATATCCCACAAATGGAGTTGGTCAGAAAATCAAAGAATTAAAATGTGTATCTGCTATATTAGAAGAAGTAACAAATAACACAATTAGAGCAATTGGCTTCTTAACCACAGAAATCTCAGTATTTAGACAAATGATTTTACAGAATAGGTTAGCTTTACATCAGATCCCAGCAGCTAAAGTGGTGTCTGTGCAGTAGTTGGGACAGAATGCTATATCCATATCCCTAATCATGCAAAAGAAATTCAAACTGTGCTTGCAAAAATTCAAAACACTTCTGCAAAACTACATGGATTCTAGAATTTCATGGAGAATATTTTCCTGGCTGGGAAATTTAGAACAATATAGTGTAAACAGTAGGATGACCATATTTCCTTCAGACAAAAACGGGACTTTTGGGATGGCAAAATGGGACAGGGTCTTATGCCACCATGCCGGCCTCCAAACCCCGCCCCCCAGTCCACGCAATTGGCTCCCACCTGCAAACCCCGCCCCTGCCCCACACGATTGGCTCCCGCCTGCAAACCCCGCCCCCATCAGCGTGATTGGCTCGGATTTTAATATTTTTTTTCGATTTTTAAAGGTTTTTTTTTCCTTCTAGCAGTAAATGGTGCGGCAGAGCTGGTGTGTTTGGGGGAGGCCGGAGTACACACACTGTGCACACAGCACCGTCATTGGCCGGGGAACAAGGGGCGGGGATGGAGGGGATGGAGGCCCACCATTGCCCCATCCCCCTCGGGCTTGGCCGAGAGAGGGAGGAGAGTCGCTGCTGCTGCCACCGCCGCAGAGCAGGAGAAGCAGGAGGAGCCGGCTGCGCTCGGCTGCTTCAGCCACACCACTCCACCCCTTGCTGCCCGCTGAAGCTCCCCAGGGTGGCCGGCTCCTGCTTTTCCTGCTCGGCGGCCCGACAACTCTCCTCCCTTGGCCAAGCCCGATCAGATGCACATACACACACTCACACACTCACAGGACAGACTGCCCTCGGCAGGAGCCGGCCGTGCTGGGAGGCTTCAGCCACACCACTCTGCCCCTCGCCACCCGCTGAAGCCCCCCAGCATGGCCAGCTCCTGCCAGGGCAGTCTGTCCTGTGAGTGTGTGTGTGTGTGTGCATCTGATCGGGCTTGGCTGAGGGAGGAGAGTTGTCGACCACTCCGCCCCTTGCTGCCCGCAGAAGCTCCCCAGGGTGGCCGGCTCCTGCTTCTCCTGCTCGGCGGCCTGACAACTCTCCTCCCTTGGCCAAGCCTGATCAGATGCACACACACACACACACACGCACGCACCCCACACCCTCTTTCTCCAACCTCCGCATGACCAAATGCACCCGCACCTGTTGCAGGGAGGCTGGAGAAAGAGGGTGTGGGGTGCATGTGTGTGTGTGCGCAATTACGCTGAGCAAGTAATCTGCGCGTACGCACACACACGCACGCACCCCACACCCTCTTTCTCCAGCCTCCCTGCAACAGGTGCGGGTGCATTTGGTCATGGGGAGGCTGGAGAAAGAAGGTGTGGGGTGCGTGTGTGTGTGTGTGTGTGTGTGCGATTACTCTGAGCAAGTAATCTGCGTGTGCCTGCACACACACACACACGCACCCTCTTTCCACAACCTTCCCGTGCCTGCTTTCCCTGGCCTCACCACTGCTGGGCAGACAATCCCAGGATCAGGTAAGGAGGCAGGAACCTGGACTGTGGTGCTGTGTCTGCTGCTGGGCTCGCACGTGGCAACTGGGCTTCCAGTTGCCGCGCTGATAGGGCCTCTTCCGGGCTGCCTCCAATGGCAAGTCCAGCTCCAGTCCTCCTTCCTGTCTTCCTGTCCTCCTTCCCGCCGGGTTTAAAAAAGGGACAAAATTGAGATTTTGATCAAAACGACGGGACGGTTGAAAAATGCTAAAATAACGGGACTGTCCCGTTGAAAACGGGACGTATGGTCACCCTAGTAAACAGACTACTTCTTTTAGTTTTCACTCTTATTGTAGCTTGCCTTCTATTCTTTGTAATACAGCGTGCTTTCTATTTTGCTTCAAAACTGCTGAAAAAACATTGCAATTCCCCTCTGCAACAACTTGATTATGGATGGTGTTCAAAATGAGAAGTTCAAAGACTCAGGAACATGGAATATAAATTAAGGTTTACACTTCTGTATAAAGGGGGGAATAATCATTATGGTAATTTTATATCCCTATATATATTTTTTTCCTGTTACAGTTTATGCTACTGTAGCTTTAAGAAGAAAAGCCTCTTCTCCTTTATTCCTTACTCAAGGCCATCTTGGGTTTAGAAAAGGATAACCCTGCCTCCACTTTTTCTTCCTTCCCGGCTTTTCCCTTATTATTCCAATGCATCCTCAGCATTACTGGATCTTTTCCCCACCACTGAAGAGGTTAATTCCTCGTTGGAGCTCAGCTATGTCTGACCTTTACCTGACCACAAGCATACATTCTTCAAAATTCTTCCAGTTTACACACCTTTATTAGGACTTTAGTAAGTGCCTAGATCTCTATTAGTATTACGAATCCTTGCATCCTGGAAAACTATTCTTAACTGCTGTTAGTAGCTCAACCTCTTGACCACTAAAGCTCATCAGGATCTTCCCTTTGTCATTGTTTCTGAAGTGTATTGTCTTCCCTTTGTATTGTCCTATCGAACAAAAGCTTATGTCCAAGAAATGTATAAAAACCTGTACCAAAATACTCTACGGGAGGAGAGTGCAGTCAGCCAAGAGAGAGATCCCCGACCCACACTTCTGCTCATCTAATCTATGGATTATAAACCAGTAGTGATATCAAAGTGGAAAGAATTCTCTGAAGGCAGAAAGCTGCAGGTCGCTGCTGTAATTGACCTTCTTGCTAGTTTTAACCAGATGAATTTAAGCTTCAAACTGACATGACTCTTCCCTCCAACAATCTGAAGTGTTTTTCTTTCACACTTCAGCCAGGTGGTATTACTGTATTTAAGGGCCCTTTAGGATGAGCACACCCAAGCCCATTCTCCACCACGGAATTCACGAGTTAACTTTGAGCCACTTGCTCTCGATCCGTACAATCTGCCTCAGAGTTGCGGCTTGTTGTTGTTGTTTTTTTGGGGGGGGAAATACAGGAGGAAGTGCTACATATGATGCCTTGACAGACAGACATGACAGAAATGTATTGGTTGATACAAAATTGTCTACACCGCCCACCTCCCAAGACTCGGTGGTTGACAATACAGCAGGAACAAATGCAGTAATATAAATTTTTAAAAAAGGCAATTAGCCAAAACTCATAAGGCAGTCCTAGTCTTTTGGCACCCATATGCCCCATCGAGTAAGAAGGTCTTAAGTGTCTTCCTAAAGGCCAAACTGTTAGAGGCCCGATGTATCTCAGGAGACAAGAGGCTCCAAACAGAGGGGCAAGTACAGAGAGGGAGCAGCAGTGGGACTTTAACCCCTTCCCCTCACATAGGTTGGGACCCATGCATCTCCTCGCTGAAAAGACACAAGAAGCGTTGAAGCATCCTGGGAGAGCCAAGCCCTGCAGGGATTAATAGGTGATTGCCCACGCTTTGATTGGGCTTGGGGGCAAATCAGTAACCAGTGCAGCTATTGGTGCATCATGGTTACCCTGCTAAATCTGCTACTTAGTTAGCAGACAGGCCACTGCACATTTTAGACCAATTTTAGCTTTTAAGTCATCTTCAACAGCACCTGTATCACCTCTAACTGGGAGGGGATGAGGGAATGAGTCACTGTCGTTAAGGGCCTCAAATACACACAGTTGGCCAACCAACTCTAAGCAGGAGCTGTGAGTCCAAAGGACCCCCAAAGCATAGGTCTGCTCCTTCCAGGGAGTGGGGCCCCACCCGGAGCCAAAGCTGGAACCACAACTGAGACAGCCACTAAATACTGCTTCAGAGCCATAATAGGGAGAGGGAAGCAGAACAGCAAGGGAAGGACCTCACAGTGCTTTGCCTTCCAGTTTCTTGGCCTCCTCTCCTGCTTTCCCTCCTGGGGGAGAACAGAGAGGGGAAAAGCAGGAATGGGTGGGCCGGGGGTAGGGATCCTGAGCCCATTAACCACAGAAAGGAAATTACACTAATGCAGAGCTTTCCAAACTTTTCATGTTGGTGACACACTTTTCAGACATGCATCATTTCGCGACACACTCTTACAGCAGGGCATCATTTCGCAACACACTCTTACAGCAGGGCACAAGGCAGGCACTAGGACCTGCGCTGAATCACAGCAGGTTGGAGGCAGCAAGGCACAAGGCAGGCACTTGGACCCGCGTGGAATCCTGGCAGGGCTCTGAGGCAGCAGCAGCCGCAACACACCCAGACACTACAGCCGACACACTAACGTGTCCCGACACACAGTTTGGAAAGCTCTGCTCTATTCTATTCTTCATTTGGTCTTCCTTGTAAGCCAGTTTGGTCTCTTTAGTATTCAGCAAGCCTTAATGGTGTACTAGCTTTAGTGCATCTTCTTCACTGTCCTTCAGATATGCCCTTTTTTCTTCTTCAGCTGTCTGGTGTACTTGCAACATTCCATGCCCACCTATGCGCCTTAGTAAGTAGAGTCTGTCAACGTTGCTGCATGGATGAAGGGCATGATTCATTGTCATTATTTTTCTGGTCTTCCTATCCAGGGCTTCTAGTTCTGCTTGAGTCCAGTCCACTTCTATTATATTTCCAGCTGTGTATCTAATGATTGGAATTGCCCAGGTGTTAATTGCCTTGATGGTATTTCCTCCACTGAGTTTGGACTTTAAGATCTTCTTCACTCTCATGATGTATTCACTACTAACCTTCTTCTTGACTTCAGCGTGCTTGATGTTGTCAGCTAGAAGGATGCCCAGGTATTTGTAGTGATCTTCTTCATCCAGACTCTTGATGTTATTTCCATAGGGCACCTTGATTCCTTCAGTTTTCACTATTTTTCCCCTGTTGATGGTAAGGGTGGCACATTTGTCCAGTCCAAACTCCATTGCAGTATCTTGTCTGTATATCTGGACGGTGTTGAGCAGCAATTCTATTTCAGATGGTGTTTTTCCATACAGCTTCAGATTGTCCATGTAAAAGGGGTGGGATATCCTGGCAGATGTTTTTGATGTTTGGTAACCATGGCCTGACTTGTTTAGTATTGTTGACAAAGGAATCAATGCCATGACAAACAGTAGTGGTGATAGTGAGTCTCCTTGATATTCCTCTCTTGATACTAACCTCTCCCAATCTATCACCACTGACCAGCAACTGTGTCTTCCACTGTGCCATTGATCTTTGCACAAAGCTTCTGATGTTTCTACTGACTCCTGTTATTTCTATGCACTTGATTATCCAAGTTGCCCCTTTCCTTGGATATTTCATTATCAGGTAGGTTTTGCCAGTTGTTAACCAATCTGTTGTTGTTGTTGTTGTTGTTGTTGTTGTTGTGTCTCTTCTGCCATGTGTCCAAGCAGTGATCAGGTGCTCAGACAATTGGTTCTTTTAGATCCAGATACAATAAGCATACCAGTGGATAAAGAGATTTTAAGCTTTATTATAAACTTAAACAAATTTATAGCATAAAGAAAGAAAAATCATAACATACCAAGCAAGTTGATACCCAATCTCCCATAGGCTGTCAAGAGCCCCTTAATAAAGACAGCAGATATACCCCAGGGCGGCTTCATTTCCACAGCACCCAGCGCTCAGGTCTGTGCAGAAGCTCCCAAACTCAAAAGGCAATCCTCAGGTTTTTATCAAAGTCTGGCCCTCAAACCTCGTGACCCTGTTTCCATGGCACAGAGGCTGCAGGATCTGACCTTGACTGGATAGTTCCCAGGGTCTGGAGCACCTGTTTAATCCAAGAGCCTGGGAAACTATACAGATTAGCTAGTGCTTAACAAAAACAATCTTGGGGTTTTCTCTTCTCCCCCACCTTTCAAACAGAAATAAAAAACAAGCCAGCTAAACATTAGTGTAACTCAAAATAAACTCTAAGCTTCTTCGTGTGAAGGAGAAAAATCAAAATATGTCACTTAAACTCCTCGAAATAACAGTGGTCTTCCACATTGCCACTACACTGTCCTAGGTCACATGACCAAGAAATGGGGCTCAGAATGGAGCAGTCATCAGCACTCCAAGTTGCTGGGATGCATTGGGGGCATTTTAATAGATTTTTGTTGATTTCATCCCCCATGGAAAATGTGGTCTTGTTCTGTTTAATTTTCAGAGTTATCCTGCTCATAGATAGACAAAGTCCCGATCCCTTTACATAATTTCCTTTCAAAATTACATTGGATTGGAAAGAATTAAAAAACTCATATCCATAAGTAAACAGTTTTTATACTGTTCTATTTCCATCTTGCTGTCCAATCCTTCCCCCAGATGCCATCTATACCCCTCCCCTCTGGTGACTGCTGGCTCCTCCCCTTTGGAGCTCCATACAGCCCAACACTCTACCACCATGGCCAGGAAGCTCAAGAGCATCAAGAGCATCAGAAACTCCACCCTTTCCCAGACTGGCTCACACGATTGCTGGGCCTCATCTTGCCTGTTGCCTTGGGGAATTAATAAACTCCCTGCACCCCACAGCCAGGGTGTTAAGCAGAAGGTGGTTGTGTCATTTCCACCTCAGGCCATTGCTGTAGGGCCTCTTGTGGAGTGGCCAGGCAAGTGAGCAGGTTGAGGGCCAGCAGAAGGCATCCCTGCCTGATGGTCTACATGCTAGCTTGCAATTCAGTTCACCTTTCTGCAAATTATTTTTTGCTTCTTTGAATTATGGCTATCTTAAGCCAATAAAGGCCATCGGTTAAGTAAGTTATCATTTTGTAATATACCCTGTTGGGAAGAATTTACTTTCTGACCTTCAGTTACGTGACTCAACAAAAGTTAAACATTCAGGGTCTGAGGTAACAGTGTACTCAGTGGCTAGGTTTCAGATATGGCTGGGGATTTGGAGTAACCTTTCTAAAACCACAGCCCCTGCAAAAGCTAGAGAACTGCTGGTCGTGGGTTTGATGCAGGCGTCACTGGACTCGGCAATCCCATGAAAACAGCCACTCACAAAAGTGCTCTACCCATCCCAATTTCAGGAGAGTGAAGGGAATGCAGGTTTGCTTTTGTGACTAAAAAGATGGCAGCTTGCCATTTTCCTGTTCAAGGAGAATGGGAACAGCCTCTGGTATTCACACATCCTTCTGATGTGTGCTCTGAACAGATTTAATCCTGCAGAAAACATTCCAGATGTAGAGCGGCACCACAGAAGAGCTCCATTGTCCCAGACACCACTTACCCAAGTTTGATGACAGTGCCCAAAGAAAGGCACCAGATCATTATCTTAATTGGTGAGTAGATTTTTGTGGAAACACTCATTCTAGACATCGAAGTTCCAGATTGCGTATTATTGCATATAAAGGTTATAAATCAGCACTGGTGTATTGTGCCCTGAATACTCTGTTCTGGAACAAATAGAAACTACTTAATCTATTTTAAGAGTGGAGGGATATGTTCTTACTCAGGTATTGAGTAGCTACCACATTCTGAAGCAATTATAGTTTCTAAGTAGTCTTCCAGGGCCATCCCATGTAGAATACTGTGAACTGAGATATTATCAGGGTGTGCCACACAACTGGTAAGGCTGTTTCTGTCCTAGAGTGGCCCTAATTCTGTATCAGTCTCAGCAGTGGAATCTGCTTTCCGATAATATTGGGGCATCCAAAATAAAAGGTTTACCCAACCTAAACCGTAAACATGATACTTTCCATCAAAGGTGGACAGTTTGAAGCTCTCAAGTTCAGAGGTGTGTGCTGGAGGGGGTCAAAAAATGAAGATGGCAGCCATGACTGTATGATTGAAGCCGTTTCTTTTTTGTGATGCTGGTAAAAAAAAGGGGGCGGGGTTTTGATCATGTGGTCATGGCTGTCATCTTGAGCTTTTGGGCTCCTCCCTGTGGATGCCCCTGTGAAGGCTGCCTATAGCCTTGGAACCTTTTTTTATGCAGTCCGAGGCCCTGCTCAGCCATAATAATTGAGCATTGGAGTTGTAGTTTCCTGTCATTCCAAGGTGGGAACAATTAGAAAAATTAATATCATCCCTAAAATTGGATTAACATAGTTTAAAACACATGACGAAAGCACGTCATTTTCCCATCAGGAAATCCTAACCCTTCTGTAAGTGCCACTGACGCAGCCCCCACGTACGGAAGTGGCCCCCATTAAAGAACAGAAGAAAGAAGAACGGCCCTGAAGGGAAAACCACAACAGAGAAAATATTCCAGCAAAAATGTTCCTGAGGACTGGGTACAATGGCAGGGAATTTAGAACTCAATTACTGATTTTTTAATTATTATTTATTTTTCAGTTTTTTTTTTCTTTTTTACAAGATCATGTCCATTTATTTTAGGAATGACATCAATAGTGGTGATATCAGTATAAATATTAATGTTCAGAGTTCTGTGGTGATTTTCAATTATTTCTCGGGAGGATATAATGAGTCTAGTTTTATATCTTCAATTAATTATTTAATCAATTAAATAATAAAATGATGAATTTTAAATGTAAATGCTGTTTAGTTACTGATATTTTATTTTCCATCCACTATGTAATTCTTTATTTTCTTCTTTATTGTTTTAAATGGTTATTTATTTTGTTCCTTAAATATTTTAAAATAAATAATAAATGGAGGGGGAGGGGGAGGGGAGGGGGAGGGGGAGGGGGAGGAGGAGGAGGAGGAGGAGGAGGGGTGGTGGTGGTCTGGATCCAGCATTGAGCCAGGACAGAAATAGCTCAGGTATTTCTGTGGATTGGAAGGACAATTTATAGGAAGACCAACCTCATTCACAGTCTTTATCTCTAATGTGAATGAGGTTGTTCCTCCTATAATTTGTCTATGTTTCAGCCATGAATCCATCTGTTTCAGCTATACCATTAGCACGCCTTCCATGGCTGAGTCGGGTGCTGCAAGCTCAGCTTGCCCCCTGCTAAAACCAGTGACTGTTTCCCCTTTGCCGTCTCCTCTTCCAGCAAATGTCTTTTGGACATTATTTGGGCTATATTGTTTTCAGCAAGCCTTTGGCCCTAGCAGTTTTAAGGGAGGGCATGCATTTTGTGTATTTAAACTTTGGTTTTGTAGTTATCCAGTTTGATTTTATTTTATTGCTGTATGTGGTCCAGGGTATTGGGGTGGGTTATAGCCATTGCAGAATAAATAAATCAAAGTTGGTGTGAATAGAAAGCTCCTGCATTCAAGGAAGGGTGCCGCCTATTAATGTCCAATGAACATTTGATAAGGGAAGCAGGAGATGGTCCTGCATGTTCTTTGAAGGCGCAGAAATGGTTTGTGTAAACCATTTGTAGCGGTAATAGCTGATAACTCTTGTGGAGAGTTCTGTGAGAAAGATTAGCCATCATTTCATCCGCCTGTGATGCATTTCCCTTTGTTAATATTCCATTTTAATCCACCTACTGTAAGATTCTGTGTTCTAAATAAGTATGCATTGGATTACATTACCTATGATGTAATATCAACATCAATTGAAGATACTTTAAGATGCCATCATATCCTTTCAGATACAGTTCTCATGAAAGAAGTAGATTTGTTAAAGCAAAATTACAGCAGGGGAAATCTTCAGCAGCCAGTCATCATCTCTTCTTTGCATACCATTTCCCCTTTTTGCCCAACTCTTTTTTATGGGTACCAGAAAGAAAATCCCCTGTGGGGCTGTCCTTTTCCTCATTCCTTTGTTCTTTTAAACCTCCCACACTTTCAGCAATGTAAACATGTATTTCTTTCCTTCTGCCTGCCTGCCTGCCTTCTTTCCTTTTTTAACTTTTAAACTTTAATTTAACTGGTTTCAGACTTGATTCTTATAAATACTTTGAGTTTATTCCCCATTCTGGCTGGATATTCTCAAAACAAAATAGATTCTAGTCGAGACATGCCACATACAAGGTGGCAGAATCCTTCGACAGCAAAACTGAGGGTACCACTTCAGACTGTGGACTGGGCCCATTCTGCCCATTTAAAACACACCTCGTGAATCAGAATGAAATATTACTGATCTCCATGCTAATGGTCTAGTTTACAAGGTGTTTTGTTTCCTTTGTTTTGTATTGTTCTTTGTCTGCCCACTGTCTCAGTTTCTCTAGAATGCCACATTTTGAGGGGGCTCATCCTGTCCAAAAGATCCATTCCAGGAAATTCTGTTTGCTTGTTTGTTTGTTTGTTTGTTTGTCAGCAGGGAAGGAAGTAAGAAAGAAAACCCAAAAGAACAAGAAGTAATTTCCGACCATGGTATTTTTGCTGCCACCACCTGCTGCTGTACCACTTTTCTTTTGTGTGTGCCTTTGAGTCAGTGTTGGCTCTTGGTGACTGCCTGGACATGTCCCTGTGGGTTTTTTGGCAAGATTTCAGAAGCGGTTTGCCATGGCCTCCTTCCCAGGGCTGAGAGAGGGTGACTGGCCCATGGTCACCCAGCAGGCTTCATGCCTAAGGCGGGACTAGAACTCACGGCCTCCCGGTTTCTAGCCTGGTGCCTGAACCACTGCACCAAACTGGCTTTCCTTTCTCTTATTAGAGAGTGTGAAAGGCAGCTATAGCAGCAGAGTGAGCATCTAGTAGGTGGACGTGACGTGCACATGCTCTGCCCCTTCTCCTCCCTGCGCGCACTAGCATCAGGAGGAGGCCGCATGCCACGGGAGGGGAGGTGGGAGGGGCCGGTACGTATATGTGGAACTGCTGGCCATAAGGCCCTCAAAGGTGCCGCGTGGTCTAGGCTTAGGAGTGGGTGGGCTAGGCTTACTGTGGTCAAGGGCTTTATTATCCAGACCAATATTTTGTTTTCAAAAACTGCTTAAGTATTCCACGTAAGAGGCTTGATTATCCAGAAAGTTATTTTGAAAATATTATTGTTCCATGATACGTAAGCAGAAATCTAAGCAAAAACAGAATGAGGTTCTTCCTATTCTGGGAGGAACTTCCAAACCCTTCCAGAAAATAAACACTGGGGTAACATGCGTTTGTGACTTTTCGATATTCCAGGCTATAAAGGACCATAGAAGAACTAGGGAGCATTTCACCAATGTGGAAAGTCAAAACTGAGTGCTGAGGAACTCTTGATTTAATCTAGGCATCCCAGCGACAGAGCTACTTTGCCAGTTTTGCTTTATTTTTCTGTAGCACGGTTTGTTGTTTGCTACGACGATAGTTTCAGTAAATGTGTAAGAAACACGTAGGGAAATATTTAAGAAATATGCATGTAGCCACACAAAAGGCAGTCCCTCTAATCATTCTAATGGAAAAGAGAGAATAGGTGATATCAATAATTATGAGAAAAGTCTTTACTGAGATCAAATGGCATTTCTGGCCATGATTTCTTGATTTGGGCTTAGGGATTATTGTTTCCACACTGCCAAACACTGGTTCAGCCCCAGCTATTATGCTGTTTTCCTAGGTCTATCCCTTTAGGCTTGAGAAACAAAATGCAAATTAGAAGAGGCAAATACTGTAAATCTATTTGTGGGTGACATACAACATGCCCCTGCTGAAAAAAAACAAGCCCTATTTCTGAGCCTGGCGTGTGGCCCATATTCATTCTAAAATAAGATTCTGCCTTTGTAGTTTCAAATGGTGCAATCAATATTACCAGTCCGTCTGTTTGATAATGAGTTAGCGTGGGAACGTCATGATGTGGCGATTGACAAATAATTAAAATCTCATCCTCACAAGCCATTCTGGGGATTACACCAAGTCAAAATGGAAATGGAGGCTCAAGTGATTGACTGCTGGTCCATACCAAGACAGATTTAAAACCCAGTAGCCTTCTCCTCTGGCATGTAAAGAAGAAGAGATAGTTAGACTGTTTTGACATCTAGTTTGTATTAGTAGATGAGGATACTATTTTGTTAAGAGGAGCACTTACACATGTACATACCATCTGGTAGGAGCAATGAAAGGTGACCATTTAAGATCCCTAGACAAGCCATGGCCTTCCCTGAATACCCACAGATTGTATTGCCAAAATTCAATGGCAAATGCCCCAATTCTGAGGGGTGGGGTAGATGGGTATGTTGGGAAGGAATGAGCATGGGAACCATTTTGTTCCCAGAAGCTTTCTACCCAATTCCCACTCGCAATAAAAATACAGGTTGAAAAAATGGGCTGAAAAATTCAGATTTCCTCCTGGTGATGTCCAGAAGATTTCCTGCAACCCTTTTGAACCTCAGAAGGTCAGGCTGCAACCCCTGACTCCTCAAACATTGCCCAAGATGCTCTAAGGATGAGCCATGCTCAAGTATATCTCAGAGCTTTGAAAAGTAGCAGGCACAACAGCCTTATAATTTAAAAAGATCATTCACAATTAAAATAGCAAGGGAGCACTTTAAGGTTCTGCTCTTCCCGAGGCAAAATCAGCTCTACACTTCTCATTTAAGACGTGTACAAAAACTATATAGTGTAGTAACCTCTATGAGATGTCAATGGATGCAATTCACTCTCATCAAGCTCTCTAATTAAAAATTGGGAACTGGTCAGAATGCAAATTTTGTCATCATTTTTATTTACCTCCAGTAGGCAGATCTCCAGCAAAGGAGATCGTTACCTTGTCGTGGTGCTGGAGCTTGAGCACTTCAATGAAACCATGAGCTAAACCGTGAAGGGACACCCAAGACGGGAAGGTCGTGGCAGAGAGGTCAGACTAAATACAATCCCTGGGGAAGGTAATGGCAACCCACCCCAGTATTCTTGCCGTGAAAACTAAATGGATCAGTACAACCAGAGATATGTCGGTATACCATCGGAAGATGGGACTCCCAGGTCGGAAGATGGTCAAAATGCTACTGGGGAGGAACAGAGGATACGTTCAACTAGCCCCAGATGTGATGACGCAGCTAGCTCAAAGCCGAAAGGACGGCTAGCGGCCGACGGTGCTGGTGGTGAACGACGAATCCGATGTTCTAAAGATCAACACACCATAGGAGCCTGGAAAGTAAGATCTATGAGCCAGGGCAAATTGGATGTGGTTATTGGTGAGATGTCAAGATTAAATATAGACATTTTAGGTGTCAGTGAACTGAAATGGACTGGAATGGGCCACTTCACATCAGATGACCACCAGATCTACTACTGTGGACAAGAGGACCACAGAAGAAATAGAGTAGCCTTCATAATTAATAATAAAGTGGCTAAAGCAGTGCTTGGATACAATCCAAAAAATGATAGAATGATCTCAATTTGAATTCAGGGTAAGCCATTTAACATCACAGTGATCCAAATATACGCCCCAACCACAGATGCTGAAGAAGCAGAAGTAGATCAGTTCTATGAGGATCTGCAGCACCTACTGGATAATACACCAAAAAGAGATGTTATTTTCATTACAGGAGACTGGAATGCTAAGGTGGGTTGTCAGACGACACCTGGAATTACAGGCAAGCATGGTCTGGGAGAACAAAATGAAGCAGGACATAGGCTGATAGAATTTTGCCAAGACAACTCACTGTGCATAACAAACACTCTCTTCCAACAACCTAAAAGACGACTTTATACATGGACTTCACCAGATGGTCGACACCGAAATCAGATTGACTACATCCTTTGCAGCCAAAGGTGGCGGACATCTATACAGTCGGTAAAAACAAGAGCTGACTGTAGTTCAGATCACGAACTTCTTATTGCAAAATTTAGAATCAGACTAAAGAGAATAGGGAAGATCCACAGATCAGTTAGATATGAGCTCACTAATATTCCTAAGGAATATGCAGTGGAGGTGAAGAATAGATTTAAGGAACTAGATTTAGTAGATAGGGTCCCGGAAGAACTATGGACAGAAGTTCGCAACATTGTTCAGGAGGCGGCAACAAAAAACGTCCCAAAGAAAAAGAAAACCAAGAAGGCAAGATGGCTGTCTGCTGAGATACTGGAAGTAGCCCAAGAAAGAAGGAAAGCAAAAGGCAACAGTGATAGGGGGAGATATGCCCAATTCAATGCAAAATTCCAGAGGTTAGCCAGAAGAGATAAGGAATTATTTTTAAACAAACAATGTGCGGAAGTGGAAGAAGACA
The DNA here is from genome assembly GCA_023362775.1 of Charina bottae. NCBI lineage: Eukaryota > Metazoa > Chordata > Lepidosauria > Squamata > Charinaidae > Charina > Charina bottae. Next base: position 126,907,007 of record JALMGJ010000002.1, on the reverse strand, counting down.
ATAGAATAGGAAGGACAAGAGACCTCTTCCAGAAAATTAGAAACATCGGAGGTAAATTCCAGGCAAAAATGGGTATGATCAAAAACAAAGATGGTAAGGACCTAACAGAAGCAGAAGAGATCAAGAAAAGGTGGCAAGAATATACGGAAGATCTGTATAGGAAGGATAATAATATTGGAGATAGCTTTGACGGTGTGGTCAGTGAGTTAGAGCCAGACATCCTGAAGAGTGAGGTTGAATGGGCCTTAAGAAGCATTGCTAAGGCAGCAGGAGACGATGGTATCCCAGCTGAACTGTTTAAAATCTTGCAAGATGATGCTGTCAAGGTGATGCATGCCATATGCCAGCAAATTTGGAAAACACAAGAATGGCCATCAGATTGGAAAAAAATCAACTTATATCCCCATACCAAAAAAGGGAAGCACTAAAGAATGTTCAAACTATCGAACAGTGGCACTTATTTCACATGCCAGTAAGGTAATGCTCAAGATCTTGCAAGGTAGACTCCAGCAATTCATGGAGCGAGAATTGCCAGATGTACAAGCTGCGTTTAGAAAAGGCAGAGGAACTAGAGACCAAATTGCCAATATCCGCTGGATAATGGAAAAAGCCAGGGAGTTTCAGAAAAACATCTATTTTTGTTTTATTGACTATTCTAAAGCCTTTGACTGTGTGGATCATAACAAATTGTGGCAAGTTCTTGGTGGTATGGGGATACCAAGTCATCTTGTCTGCCTCCTGAGGAATCTGTGTAACGACCAAGTAGCAACGGTAAGAACAGAGCATGGAACAACGGACTGGTTTAAGATTGGGAAAGGAGTACGGCAGGGCTGTATACTCTCACCCTACCTATTCAACCTGTACGCAGAACACATCATGCGACGTGCTGGGCTTGAGGAATCCAAGGCTGGAGTTAAAATCGCTGGAAGAAACATTAACAATCTTAGATATGCAGATGATACCACTTTGATGGCTGAAAGCGAGGAGGAGTTGAGGAGCCTTATGATGAAGGTGAAAGAAGAAAGTGCAAAAGCTGGGTTGCAGTTAAACCTCAAAAAAACCAAGATTATGGCAACCAGCTTGATTGATAACTGGCAAATAGAGGGAGAAAAAGTGGAGGCAGTGACAGACTTTGTATTTCTAGGCGCAAAGATTACTGCAGATGCTGACTGCAGCCAGGAAATCAGAAGACGTCTACTTCTTGGGAGGAGAGCAATGGCAAATCTTGATAAAATAGTTAAGAGCAGAGACATCACACTGACAACAAAGGTCTGCATAGTTAAAGCAATGGTATTCCCCGTGGTAACCTATGGCTGCGAGAGCTGGACCATAAGGAAGGCTGAGCGAAGGAAGATAGATGCTTTTGAACTGTGGTGTTGGAGGAAAATTCTGAGAGTGCCTTGGACTGCAAGATCAAACCAGTCCATACTCCAGGAAAGAAAGCCAGACTGCTCACTTGAGGGAATGATATTAAAGGCAAAACTGAAGTACTTTGGCCACGTAATGAGAAGACAGGATACCCTGGAGAAGAAGCTGATGCTAGGGAAAGTGGAAGGCAAAAGGAAGAGGGGCCGACCAAGGGCAAGATGGATGGATGATATTCTGGAGGTGATGGACTCAACCATGGGGGAACTGGGGATGGTGACGGCCGACAGGAAGCTCTGGCGTGGGCTGGTCCATGAAGTCACGAAGAGTCGGAAGCAACTGAACGAATAAACAACAAGGCAGTCTTAGAAAATAAAATTGGCAGATGGTTGTAGTCCAGTGCTACAGATAAACATACTATCACATTATTCTCTTTCAGGATAAGCACCATAATGCAGGGTGCAGAAATGGATTGAAAAATAGTAAGCAAAAGAAATTAAAGGTGTGAGATAAGAAAAAAGGAAACACAGATAAAACTATTTAATCCCAGTACCATTCACTATTCTTTGTACCTTTTTATCCTCCAAACCAGTGTTTCTCAACCTCAGCAACTTTAAGATGTATGGACTTCAACTCCCAGAATTCCCTGGCTGGCTGGCTGGCTGGGGAATTCTGGGAGTTCAAGTCCATACATCTTAAAGTTGCTGAGGTTGAGAAACACTGCTTCAAACCAACCTTGTTTCCCTTGTATCCATGCACTGATTTGTACATTGCCGTATGTTCTTTAAATTTCTCACCTCTCTGTTTTGGAAGATCTCATCAGTTCCATCCAGCCACAACTTTCTCAGTCCTTCCCTTCCTTTCAACCCATTCACCTTTCCTTTTTATATTTGTATTGTGATTTGCACCTCATACATTCTCTGTTTCACACACACACACAGGTATGTATGTATGTATTTTATTTATGTATGTATTTTATTGAAACCTTTAAACAAGAAGATAAAAAGTAACACCAACTAATATAAAGTAGGGAAAAGAAAGAAAAAGAAAGAAATTAAAGAAAACACAAAAAGTGCAAGAAAAGAAAAGAAAAAAAAGAAAAGAAAAGAAAAGAAAAGAAAAGAAAAGAAAAGAAAAGAAAAGAAAAGAAGTTGAAGAAAAATAGAAAAGAAAGAAAAAAGATATAAAGAAGTGGCTTCTGATATTCTTCGCAGCAGTTATAAGTACAAATATATTTTAACCTCTCTCTCTAAAGATATATTACTCTTCTTTCTATACAGTAATCTATCCTATCTAATCATCAAAACCATAAATCAGGTTCATTTTTTTTTCATTTTTACGCAAGAAGTCCATAAGAGGCTTCCAGTCATCGATAAATGTATATAATGTCTTTTCTCTAATCAAAGAAGTCAATTTATCCATTTCAGCAAAATGTCAACTTCACCAACCATTCCTCCATAGTGGGTAGTGTTGAATCTTTCCATTTCTCTCTGTTTGACTAACCCAAGGGTTGTAAATGGCGGCTCTTGAGCCAGATCTGGCTCTTTGGCCCCTCGGCTCTGGCTCTCTCTCTCTGTCTGCCGCCCGACATCCGGAAAGCCGGTCTCCGGAAGCAGCGCGAACCCTGGGGAAGAAACAGAGACGCTGATTGGTGGAGGCTCAGAAGGAAGGACACCTCCACCAATCAGCGCGCACCAAAGGGGAGCAGAGAGGCGGGCTGAACAAGGCGAAGCCCGATTGGCCCTGCTTCCCAGAGGCGCAAAAAAAAGACCGGCGCGGGGCCTCGCTCAGCTGCGCTGGGTTGTGAAGCTGGACGAGCCGCCGGACCTGGAGCGCTTCTGCATGCAGCTGAGCGAGGCCCTGCACCGGTCTTTTTGGAGCGCTTCCGCGCGCAGCTGAGCGAGGCCCCGCGCCGGTCTTTTTGGAGCGCTTCCGTGCGCAGCTGAGCGAGGCCCCGCGCCGGTCTTTTTGGAGTGCTTCCGCGCGCAGCTGAGCGAGGCCCCACGCCAGTCTTTTTGGAGCGCATTTCCACAGCCCAGCGCTCAGCTGCGCGCGGAAGCGCTCCAAAAAGACCGGCGCGGGGCCTCGCTCAGCTGCGCGCGGAAGCGCTCCAGGTCCGGCGGCTCGTCCAGCTTCACAGCCCAGCGCCAGCGCGCCCGGACCGGCTCAGAGACGCGCGCCGCCAGCAGCGCCTCCGCCTTGGCCAGCCTGCTTGCCTTGGAGAGCTGGGGTGCAGCGGGACAGGAGTGTCGCCGGCGGCCCGCAAGGACCAGCCATGGAAGGTGAGCGAGGGCCGGGGCGGCTGGCCAAGCGCAGCGCAGCCCTGTATCTTACCCTTCCACGCGATTGGATCCCGCCCCCAAACCCCACTCCCTTCCGTGCGATTGGCTCCCGCCCGTAAACCCCGCCCCCTTCCACGCGATTGGCCCCCGCCCGCAAACCCCTTCCCCTTCCACGTGATTGGCCCCCTCCCGCAAACCCCGCCCCCTGGCTCTCGAGCATTTCAAAATGTGCACGAGCATGTCAAAATGGCTCCCGGCATAAAAAGTTTGCCGACCCCTGGACTAACCTATCTCAAAATACTTCTTCCATTCTGATCAGTCACTTTGTTTGGAAATGTATCCATTTCTCAAGAAAATAAGCCAAACCTAAACTAGCGTGGTGGCTCAGCGGGTAAGACGCCAGGCTTGTCGATCGGAAGATCGCAAGTTCGGAGGTTCGAATCCCTAGCCCCACCTGACGGAGTGAGCTCCCGCACTCGCCCCAGCTCTTGCCAACCTAGCAATTCGAAAGCATGCAAATGCAAGTAGATGAATAGGTACCACTTCGGTGGGAAGGTAACAGCGTTCTGCATGCGTCATGCCGGCCACATGACCGTAGAAGCATCTTCGGACAGCGCTGGCTCTTCGGCTAACAAACGGAGATGAGCACCGGCCCCTAGAGTCGGACACGACTGCACAAATGTGTGGGGGGAACCTTTACCTTTCAATTTCAAATTTGTTCATTGGCCCCGAAATGTTGGGGACCTCTATAAGTAATTTATAAGGTATGGTAGTCTAAGGGAAATCTTTGTCTTCTCTCCTAGTCTACTTTCTTAAAAATAAGAAACCAGGGATAAAATCTTAAGCATAGAGTATTCATTGAGTATTTGCAATCTCAAATATGTATACCCAAGCCTAGAACATGGGCTAGTTCCAAAAGTGAGCCAGGTTGAACATTAAGCAGAGTCTCCAAATTATAAGAGGGCTGCCCCAACATGGTGTCTTTCAACTCTGAACAGAATATCCAGAAGGATCAGCTTCATCAGTTCCCAACTCTTTGGCTTTTCCCCACTTGCACCAAAACGTGACACCCACATGACCAGGCAGCATCTTTTTTCTGCCATGCCCCCCACGACATCGCCTTCCTCTCATCCACTGCCCATGAGTAAGAGTGGTTTAAGTCCTTGACTGTACCAGTGTTAAAGCAGCATTTCCTCCTTTATTCTGGCACTGTCCAAGGGAGCCTCAAATTGTGTAAAATCTGTTAGGTTTTAACATCTATTACCTTAGAGGGAAGTTAGGCATGGGTTTCCACAAGGGGCAAGGGGGGCCAATGACATACATACTTGCATCAGCCTTGATGTCATTACATAATCTGGCCACTTGCATGTTGACGTCATAATGCACGTGTCATCATTTGAAATCATCTTGGCTTCTTATGGGCACCATTGAAATCAGGTGACTGCAATGACTGGGAACAGAGGCAATAGCGGCAGGATAAGGATCAGCAATGGGAGAGCAGATTCCATGTCGGCATTGTTTTCTGCTGAATTAAGGATGGGTGGAGAGCACTTCAGCTCAGCTGTGGGGAAGGCCCTCAGACTGGATGTGAGCATGGTGCCTGAGGGCCCCCACACCTATTCTGTTAAAATATGCAGAAGGAAGATACAGCTTCCTGGTGGTGCTCAGGTTTGTTTGGTTTTTTAAAAACCATTATGTCACAGTTTATGGCTCAATTTTATCCTGATCTCATGAGCAGATTCTGGGGCTTAATACCCCTAAGATTTGGCAAAGTTCAAGCCTCCTACTGACCCCTAGTGGTACAATGCAACCAATATAAACGTATCCCAAAGAGGTATTAAACAAGCACTTTTGAGAGAAAGTAATGGTTTAAGAAGGGGCGTGGTGGCTCAGCGGGTAAGACGCCAGGCTTGTCGATCGGAAGTTCGGAGGTTCGAGACCCTAGCCCCGCGTGACGGAGTGAGCTCCCGCACTCGCCCCAGCTCTTGCCAACCTAGCAATTCGAAAGCATGCAAATGCAAGTAGATAAATAGGTACCACTTCTGTGGGATGATAACAGCGTTCCGTGCGCGTCATGCCGGCCACATGACCGTGGAAGCGTCTTTGGACAACGCTGGCTCTTTGGCTAACAAACGGAGATGAGCACCGGCCCCTAGAGTCGGACACGACTGCACAAATGTGCGGGGGGAACCTTTACCTTTTTTCAATGATTTAAGAGCAACGCAGCTTCTGCGGCTTATTGTGAAGGCAGAGGACAAGACTGGGCAGATCTGTGGTTTGAGTTTTACAGAGAATATTTGAGGTATGCAGTTTTTTATTTTGTGCTCAAAACAAACATTTGCCTAGTTAAAAATTAAGAAAGGCTGGTTTTGCTCCTTATTACCAAAATGCATACAAGAAAAACCTTTGATTTTATCAATAGGAGATAATCAGATTAATGAAGATATTGTCTTTCATCTAAGAATGGCAATATTGAAAAACTGTCTCCTTGGCATACAAGTTCCCACAAAATCATACAGTAGGTAGCGGCAAATAAACCATATTTGGTTTTAGTTTCGTGGAACTGTACAATATATTTCATACGGTCTGCATGTTATTTGGTCGTTACTATTTAGAATGTTTCCTTGATGAAGAGTTCAGTGTAGCTTAAAATATGTTGGGATTTTAAAAATGTATTATGATAAATTTATACCCCACTTTCAAATGAAGGTTATATCCAAACTGGTTTAAAGAAAAACATTCAGCACATGTTTAAACCAACCTTAAATCTCAAACACGTTAAAATTTTACATGGTATGTACGTATGTGTCTGTGTGTATATACACACATGCACACGTGTGTGTGCACTCACACGCACACACTCATCAGAGATAGCCATTCTATATACTAGGCAGCACAAACTCAGAGGGAGCATATGCCTGCCTGGACAAGTATGCATTAGCAATGTTTTCTACCATAAGCCAGCTTTGCTCTCAGTGACAAACACCCGTCTTTGCTTTCCTATAACCCCGGCATACCTGATTTTCTTTTGAAGTCCTTCCTATTCTAAATGATCCTCCTAATCCTAGTAAAGGTTGATTTGCAAAATGTGGGTAGAATTTTTATCTGAGGAAAAAACCAGTAAGTGCAGTAGCTTATTTCACAGTGTAACTTTTTAAGGGTATTTTTTTCTTGCCATTTCTGAGAAGAAGGAGCAGGAGAAGGAGAAGGAAGACGCAACAGCAGAGGTTGCAGCAAGTCTTGCCCAACCACCACCAAACTGAATCAAGAGGCAGAGTTTTAGGAGCAGAGCTCCAGGCAGCCCTGGCAAGGGGCGGGGCAGTGGCTCAGAAGGAGGCAGGGAATGCACCGAGGACCAAGGGTGTATAGAAACACCTGTCCAAGTCACTGGCTTCTGAGTGTCTCTCTTAACCTGCCAGGTGCTTCATCATCAACCAGCTTCCTGGATCTTCTAGCCAACCTGGAACAAAGGCAATCACTTGTGCTTCCTTCTTCTCCCGCTGAGAGCCTGAAACAGCACCACATCATTTCTCAGCATCACAGCCACCATCCACAAGAGGAACGAGTGATGGAGCAAGGTCAGTGAAACCTGATGCTGCTTTGTGTTTCCCTCCTCTCTCTTTATCCTTTTGAAAGGAGCCTTGGAATATGCAGGATGGTGCTTGATGGAACAGAGTGCTTTAATGTAATTGCTTGTGCTTTAAGGAGCTTTTCCTGGTTTTACCTTTTCTGGTTGATGAGGACTGAGTATCAATAAGAGTCATAAGGTGCTGAGTTACTTGCCGTGGTTACAGGCATGCTTTCTGGGTGGTTATGGTAAGTTCCTCCTCCTAGCCATAGGACTTGTCTCATCTGAAGGCTCTCCTTGCCTTTTGCCTTTGAACTGGAAGGATGATTCACATCAAGAAAATTACCACGCAGGAGGATTACTGAACATTAGTGGTGGCCCAAGCAGAATAGAGTCATCCAGCTTCTTCATCACATGGCCAGATGAGGCTTCATCCTGCGATGATGGTTATGGAAGCATTTCTATTTGCAAGTTGCAACTTGATAGAAGCACATTATAGAACTCCTGGACCCACGTCCTGAGTTTCATTTTTTATTTTTGCTCAGAAAAGATGAAATGAAATCCTTAGGCAGGCTTTTATGTGGGAATGTACACAGACTAGGTGGGGTGATAAATATATTGCCAGTGACGTACATAGAGAGACCTCAGGAATTTGATCCTCTCAATAAGCATACTGAGAAACTTCAATGTGAGCTCACTTGATCTGCACCTCCCAACTGAACATAATTATTCTTTGAATTTTAGGTCTCTGGATTTGCAATGTAAATGTCAGTTTAAAAACCTGCTTACGTATATTTAAAGATGTGCATAGTAGGATACCTTACGATTAGAAATCTGATGATCTTGATGAAATAAGTTTGTAAATCCATATGTCTTGTGAAAATATTATAAAACGTTTAATATATTTATTTATTTATCAAATTTTTATCACCGCCCATCTCCCTCCACAGGAGGGCTTCTGGGCGGTTTACAACAAAATGATCTATTAAAACAATAATCATAAAACACAAGTACAATATGTGAATATAAAAAGAGCTATTAAATATTTATAAAATAAGAATAAAATCCAAGTGGCAGAAAGATCTAATACAGTCCATATGTCGATGAAGGTTCTCAGTCATCCAGGTGGAACAGTCTGTAGCTTGAATCATGTCAACTGGATTTCTATTTTCTCAGTGGAAAATTTTCACATTTTAGACAGAGAAGATAGGTGGTTTGAGAGAGGGGTCAAGGAGTCCATTTATGCCAACTTGGAAAATCCTTCCTTGAATAGAGGTGGGGGCCTCAGGCACAATCTTTCCCCTATTTTCCTTCCTGCTTTGTCTTCTGTGCCTAGGAAGATTAAGACCATTTCGCAAGCTCAACAGCAGCATGGTAATCTTAACGATCCTCCTTTGGATGATACAGGGACTTAGAAATAAACATCTCAAAATAACCATGACCTAGCCCCAGGTGCAAGGTCACACAGCCACCCTAGAAACATATTTAAGGATTCCCTTACTAACTTTGCTCAGACTGAAGAAGCTCCTTGGATAAGGAGTGAAACGTTTCCACTGAGAAAATAGAAATCCAGTTGACATGATTCAAGCTACAGACTAATACAGTCCATGTGTGTGAAGAGCACTCTAAGGCACTAGCCATCCCCAAGAGTAACTATTCCCCTCCCAGCCCCAAGCAAGGTGGCAAAGCCAAGTTTTCAGGTTCCTCCAGAAGGTCAGGAGTAATGGGGCTAACCTCGCCTCCAGGGGCAGGATGTTCTAAAGGGTGGGGGCTACTGCAGAGAAGGCTCGCCTCCTGGACCCCGCCAGATGGAATTCTCTTACAGATGGGGTCCGCAACATGCCCTCTCTGCATGATCGGGTGGGACAGGTTGATGTATTGGGGACGAGGCGGTCCCTCGGGTAACCTGGTCCCATGCCATGTAGGGCTTTAAAGGTGATAACAAACACCTCGAATTGGACCCGGAAGCAAACTGGTACCCAATGCAGCTCGTACAATAAAGGTGTTATGTGTGCCGATCTAGGGGCACCAACAATGGCTCGCGTGGCCGCATTCTGGACCAGCTGTAGCTTCCGGATACTTTTCAAGGGTAGCCCCATGTAGAGCGCGTTGCAATAATATACTGTATGTCTAGATGTTAATTTTTGTGCAGATTAGATTCACACATAGATATGGAATCAGGATGGGATAGATTTGAACATGTGTAACATTGACATGGACAGAATTCAAGTGATTCAGTTTATCTGCAGTGCATGCATTCACACATATTTTTAACACCCTTTACAGTCTTCCCCAGCAAGATATGTTTCAGTTGAATTCCAGCTGACTATCTATTGATATTTAAGTTGTAAGATATTTAGCAGAATTTGTAAACACTGAAAGGGTGCAAGATAATGTTTGTGAATTAGCATTGCATCAAGTTTGGGGTTGGAGAAAAACTTGAACAAACTATTCTCAGTTGGCATCCCTACTCTTTTTCTGTCTGAGCCTCAAGCAGATACCTACCCAAATGGTGAGTGCAAAGCAAGTTGAGGCAAGTTGAAGCAAGGGTGCTTCTCTGTCTCCTAACTCCTGGTGCTAATTAAATGGTTGGACAAGGCATTTGAACAAGTGGAGACTGATAGGTGGAGCAGTAGATTCAGAAGCTCTGTGTGGTAGTGGTAGAGATGGGCTCCTTACAGAACTCTAGGACTTAGCTATTCCAGCACGGAGTGGTACAGGGGAAAATGAAAAGTTTGCAGCTTTGTGACTATCATTACCTACAGGTTTCATTGATCATCGGGGATGTGAACGTGGGAATCACTTTGCTATCTCCATCCTGAAATGGCCAGGATTCAATCCTGTGTACTTGGAAAGAGTATGCTACTCCCTGAAATAATGGCTTGGCCCTCAAAACAGTAACTTTTGTTTCTGTCTCCACTCAAAATTATATGCAAAATGTAGGTTAGAATTTAGACGCTAATTCTGTTCAAAGATGTTTGATGGATTTTTCAGAACATCAGACAGAAAGGCTTCTTCCCCATCCCGTTCACTGCCTTTGACAAAGAGCATCACAATAGTTCTTTCATCATGAATACCGAGATGCTCGTGTCAGCAGTGCAGCATGCTTAATCCAGTATATGCATGTATCATAGATTTCTTTGTTTCGTTTCTAGTGAAGCTGTTATTTCAATGGAATATTAACACTTTAAATTACATGCTGGCCTGCAGCCAGTATGTATCTTCTCGGATTTCCCTTCCTTTCCTATTTTGTCTTGTCAATCAGATGACCAAGAGGCAAGAACCTTGTTTGTGTATGTAACTAAGGAGTGCAATATATATTCTTCCAAAGAATGGAACAGTATCATTCTGGAATAAGAATTCTTAATATCAATGTCATACAACTCTTAGGTGGTTCAGGATTGCAACCACGGTAGCTTGCTGTAAGGTTTGTTTCAGAGCAGCATTTGATATACTGCACATGATATCTTGTAGGTCTTAGCAACAGTCTGCTTGATGGGGAATTCTAGGAGTTGAAATCCATACATCTGGAAGGCTGAGGAAGGCTGATGCAATGTGCATTTTGTGCACACATGGGGTGCCTACAGCAGGATGTGAGCTCAACAGCACCTTCTTGCTCATGCTCCTTAGCAACTTGAGATAATATGTTATTAATGATTCGCAGTCATTGTTAGCCCTATCCTCCATGAATTTGCCCAATCTCATTCTAAGGCCATCTAGGTTGGTGCCAACACCGTACCCGTGATGCTAAACCAAAACTAAACTACTTTATATTCACATGATGTGAGAACACAGCAGTATGGAATTCAAAGCTGTTCTCCTAGGCATGCTTACCTAAAGATAAGGCAGCAGTTTACAGCTTGGCATGTGAACTCAACCATTTTGGCTTATTCAATAAACTATATAGTTAAAATAAGTAAGTCCTAAAGTGATGGGTGAACCCAGCCATTAACTCCCCGTCTGAATCAGCCGGATCCATCGTTTTAAAAAAGCCTTAAAGCAGGATGACAAGTTTCGTATTTTAGGACCACATGCAATGCCTTATGGCGAGGCTGAGAAACGGGTGGAATCATCAGCATGTGAGGAGCCCTGTCCTGGGAGCAGATTGATTGCTGAAACATGCAGGTCTGCCAGGACTTTTGCCGTTTTAAAGGGGGGAGGTGGGGATTAACAGCTGCAGGATCGAATGAAAAAAGATGATGTGCTATAACTTTAGTCATGGAATCTTTTATCAAAACTGGGTTATTTCTAAAGAGATAGAAAAATGAAGGATGTATGTATGTAAGACATTTTTACATTCATAGTACATATGTTTCATCCTGCGTGTGTGTGTGTGTGTGTGTGTGTGTGTGTGTGTGTGTGTGTCTCCATGCAAGAAGGAAGAAAAGTCCTTTCTAAGCAAGGGCAAGAAGAAATGTACTCTGCATGGTGTCAAGAATATTCTCTTCTCAGATTCCATCATGGAACTGTAACACTGACCACAGATTTGGGAGAATCGTAATTTCCAGGGGCAGCCCTAGTGAATTTGGGCTTGTTTTCAGACCCAAACTCATAATTTCCTACCATTCTCAGGAGCAAGAGAATCCTTGACTTAACTTTTATCTGTGGTTTAACTCCCTGGCTATTGAAGACTCAGATAAATGACAGACTAATGAACTCCACTCCCATTTCTATATGACTGAATGATCTCTTGCAGAATCTCCAGCATGCGGCAAATACTTTTAGTGGCAATGTGTGTAATTACTTTAGTAGCACTCTCTGTTGCTAGATCTCTTTGAGCGCTGAGTCAGAGGGAGGTAACACTGAAATGACGGGGGAGAGCACATGTGGTGACACTAGCTGGCATGCAAAGGACCCATTATACTTCTCTGAAGAGGAAAGGAATACAGTTGGCATCCCTCCACCCTCTCAGTGCAATGCAATTTGTTGTTCACGGCTGGGTTTTGCATTTTCCTACCTATGTAGCTCTACAGGGATAGGCAACGTGGTATCTGTCAAGACCGTTACCCAATCCTTAGGCAATCTTAAATCTGAGATATCAGAGGTAAGTTCCACTACATTCAGTGAGGCTTCCTTCTGAATAAATTTGGGTAGGATTGTTCTGCATGGCCTCACCTACCGTTTCGTTCTTACTCATGAAGGCAAGACAAGATTGATGGGTAGATTGCTCAAACCCATTCCTCTTGTTGTCAAGGGGGGTTAGCAATCTGAAGGTATTTCTTTGCTTTCTCCTTAATTTCAAAAGTCTCCTGAAAAGAAATATTTCAGGCCCCTGGCAAGAGCAATCTATTCTTTCCCTGGTGGACAACTACAAAAGAGAGAAGAGAGTATCAGAAAGATAAGAAATAAATGGGCTATCAGAAACCGGAAGGGGAAAAAGTTAACAATCTATTTAATTCTAGATCCCTCCTTGTCTTAGTCCCATCCATTCATTGGCCCACAACCTCCAACAGGTAAGGATACAGCTGAAACAGAAACAAAGGCTGCCCATCTCTGCTGTGATATTTATACATAGCTGGATGGAACAGCTTTTTCATTCTGACTTCAGCTGGTTGGCTGCAAACATCTGACTTCAAAGGACTTCCATGCTGCCACTGCTGCCACTTCCCAGTTCCTCAGAAAGGAGCACGAAGCCAACCTGCAATTGGCTTCGTGGCTGCTGATCTTGAAATGTAGAGTGAGGTGTGAGAGAATGGGGGGATCAGATGGCCCTGAAGCCCCGCAGAGCTGGAACATGACAAGACAGATTTTGCTGCCATCACACAGAGATCTCAATGGAGCTAGTAATCAATCGATTCCAGTCCTGGATTCTGATGACATGGTGAGAATGGGCAGGTCCAGAGCTCATTCCTAACTGCCACATAGATCCATATGGAAATACTTTTCTCTTAGGATTTGGGCCATCTATTCCATGTTTTAAAAAAAACAAAACTCTATGAGAAGGGAGAACGTTCCATAATCCAGGTTTGGGACTAGCAATATTTGGCACGTCAACCTACAAAGTCACCACAGGAGCCAAACCAATACTGTATCAGGTATCCTAAGTGCCAGAATTGGCTGCTGTTAATGTGATTTGGTCTCCTTGTCACAGATAACTGAAAACTGGAAAGCATGAGGAGAACAAGATTTTAAAATCTTCCAATTACATCACATTCTAGGGTGCTTCTCTCCAAGACTAAGATTATGTGGGATCCTAAAGCTATATATTTGGCATCCAAGCAATCTGATTCCCCTATCAAAGCATCTTTTCAAGTTGGGCCCATGAAGTGTATGTAGCAATATCAAAGACAGACTCTTTTGCTATAACATTATTCTAGATGTTGCTCTGAGTCTGTGGCAATGCATGGCAACAGAAGTTCATGTCAGGCTTAAAAAGTAAAGAGTTTGTAGAACTTTATTTTACATTTATAAAACGGAAGGTTGTTACAAAATGTAAACAAAGCAATGAGGTGGTAAAATGCAAAAGATGCTGGTGACATGATATTAATCTGCAATAGAATCATTTCATATGGAGCTTGTGATTATTCATGTAAAGGGCAGCTTTATGGAAGCATTTCACTCACCCCACTAGGAAACATGATTTCTTGCCTCATACTTCTAGTTGCTCTCTTGTTTTAATGCATTGATTTACTCATGGATCTGGAATATTCCTCAACTCCACAGTTGCACCTCAGTAGAGTGGCATTTATGGTACAGATCAGTATTATTTCAGTGTTCATTTGAAGAAGGAAAATAGAAAAAAAACATAGCCGTTATGACTGCCAAGAAAGACTAAAAATGAGGAAGTATAGATCTGGGGAAATCTCAGAAATCCCAGTGGAGTGAGCAACATTTTCAGTGGCATAGGTTTATGGCATAGCTTTCCAAACTGTGTGTCGAAACACTTTAGTGTGTCGCAACACACAGTTTAGTGTGTCACGAAGTGGTGGTGGCGGGGTGAATGGCGGCAGCGGCAGCGACGACGGCAGCGGCGCACCATCAGCGCTTCCGCGTTTTAGCGATGCCGCCGCTGCTGCCACTGCCGCCGTGCACCACGACGCCGCACACCCCCGGCGCCGCCACCGTGCACACGCCCACTGCCGCGCGCACCCCCGCGCCGCCGCTGCCGCCACCACCACCATTGGTGTGTCACGAACGGCGGCAGTTTGGAAAGCACTGGTTTATGGTTTTGAATTGCTTCTACTTAAGAATGTTAGAACGAGTTGAACAAAGCAAGAAAATATATGCAAGTAATACAATTTGCATAAAATCATATATAGAGAGCACCATCTGTTGTCTCACAAGATTATGACAGCATCTGGGAAGGTACATGCCAAATCTCATAGAACTGACTATGTCTATCTGTTTGGACTAAACCCTTCCTTTCAGAAAGGAAATTGCTTCTCACTGAAAGCCAGCTTTATACCATTTCCCCAAAGACTTTGGCTTTTGTAGACCTTGGAGCCAATGGAATTCCATAGTTTTTATCAATTTCCAAAAACATAAAGTACTTTCAATTAACTTGTCACAGGCTGGCGGTGGAGCATACAAAACATATAAAGCCTCAGCTGATTTGTGATTCGCGTATTTAATAAGAATGCAATAAGCCTCTTGGTATCCAAGGGATGGGCACTGATTTAAGGTTGCTCCACTACACATTAAGGCAACAGTGTCCTATTAACTGAGAGATGGTAGAATGTTTATGAACTACCAAAGGCATGACATCACCTCCGCCGGCTCCTTGGGGGGAGGAACGCAAATGACTCCCTGCTCCGCTGGAATTTATAACTGTATGGGAGAGGTGCACCAGCCGAGGCCCCGAGTTTGTTTATTAGGGCTAGCATAGAGGGTAGCACCAAGGTACAGAAAACTCTTCACTCTTTGCTGCCAACTGGTGGTCATCCAGATCTTTGGAGCCCATCTATGGTGCTCCAATTATATAATGCTTCTCAATGCTTTAGAGACCTTCCAAATGTTGCCACCAAACTGTCTTTTTTCATGAGACAGACGGAGAAAATCATTACATTCACAGGGAGGAGTCATATTTATTGTATTTTATTCATGTCATTCGATTCAATAGTATTTAATTCAAACTGTAATTTAGATTTTGTCTTGGCCCCTATGTTTGTTCTAGCCTTACCCACATGTTGTAACATTGCTCCTGGTGTGCAATTCAGAAGTGAAGTGTAGCCTGACGTTTTTGTTTAGTTCTCATACCAACCAACCCTCAGTATCATATTCTAGAAACAGCTGTAGTTCAAAGACAATACAGAGTGGGGTGATTGGGTTCAAGCTCCATACTCTTCTTGAGTCATATTCTCTCCTTAACTTCCTCTTTACTTTCTCTTAACTTCAAGTTGGTAAGATAATAGCAGAGTTTGCTACCACACCTTGCTGGTGACAAGCAAATCATAAAGGTGATATGGAATGTCAGCTCAACAAAGATCATGTTCTTCCTACACTTTCCTTCCAAAACAATATAGGTCCCTTCCAACTTAAGCATTAGTCCTTCTACTGACATTCTAGATTTGGGGCACTTTTTTTTCTGTACAAACCCACTATCCAGTGGCTCACTTATAGTAACCACACTGGGCTCATGACTGCAACATCTAAGCCACTGATAGTCACACCAGATAATTAATCATCAGCATTCCACCTATGCAATTTTTCATTGTATAAATGAGGAAGCAGCAAGAGACAATTCAATGCTTTGCCCATAGTCACAAAGAAATTAACACAAGGAGGTGGGAAATGCAGGCAAGCTTCCTTGAGTTCCACCTCCATTTTGCTTGAACCATCCAGCACTCAGACAAGTTACAAGCTCCAAGGAAGTGCCACTATCTTGCTAAATGACCTGGCTTGAACCGGGATAGCTAAGGGATGGGTGTGCACTTGGGGGGGCCTCTGCAATAAGAGAGACCTGTCATTCCATAAACCAGAGTTGTACTTTTGCTCTATATATCTGATGCATTAGGTTTTGGAGGGTGCTGGCTGGATCCAGACATGTGATTGATTAATTAATTCCCAGTTACTACATGAAATGATCCATGATGTCACCAAAAGTGCAAGCAGCTACCAAGTCTGGCATTAGGGTTCAGCTATCTCTAGCTGGTTGCATCCCAAATGTGTTGGGAGTGCAGTTCTCAGGATTCTGCTGCAAGAATGCTGGTTGGGGTTTTCTGGGATGTGTAAGGGCTCTACATGGGGAGAGGCTGGCTTGCAGCATGGTTGCAACCACACTGTTTGCCACTTCCTCTATCCAATTCACAAATAGCCAGATAGGGTAAGATACCTAGAAGGAAAAAAAGAATCTTCAAAAATTCTTCTGGGATCTATAATGATCAAAGTACAAATAACAACAAAACAAGGACCATAAGTTCTGTAAACAAAGCAGGCTATGATTATCAATTATACTTATCTAAAACCTCTCAATCACCTAGTAAACAACATAAAATAAGTGAAGCTTCCTAAACTGATCTGATGAATTTTTTTCACTCAAGCCCTGCCTCACTAAACCAGGAAGTAAAACATCATAGATTTTCACAGACCTCGCATCCCTAGGACTCGGTGAACCTTCCCCATGAGTGCATTTTGGAATGGTGAGGCCATGACTGAAAAGAGAAGGGGGGAGGCGGGAGAACCTTAGTTCAAAGGAAGAGGTCCTTCAGATATCCTGGTTCCAGGACATGTTCTACCCTTAGATGGAGCCTGGATGACCAGTCAGATGGCAGCTGTTAGGGGCCGCATCGGTAAGCCTTCAAATGGGAGGGCAGAGTGCATGAGCCTTGCACCCCTGAACTAGACAGTTGCCCCCAATACCAGTGGAGGGCTCAGGCCTATTGCCTTTGGCAGCACTCCATTTCTGCAAGTAGAACAAGTGGAGACTTTTTTTGCCACAGAGAGCAACCTCCTTGAGCTGGCCTTATTGGCCTCCACCCATTCTAGGCTGGGTCTTTAACCTCAGCACTTCAGCTGGGTCTGGCAGTCACCAGTGAAGTTGGAACAACTTGGTGGTTGCTGGGTGCACCACACAGAAGGCTCCCATGGAGGTGGCACCAACTAACACACACACACACACACAGGCTCAGATGAATGAACGGAAGTTCGTCCCAGCAGTCCTGCAGTTCAAACCAGCTTTCATTCAAGCATTTTTGCTTCATTGATCTGAAAAAAGCACATGTTCCAAAGACAGGACTAGAACAAAATTTATGTAATGAAGAGCCAAATGGTCCACTTCAAAATGCATCTCAGTATCTCCGAAAGAACATGATTCCCTGGATGAAATGCTGCTTTTGTTCCTGCCCAGTTTGAGATGCCCAGAGCCATTTGTTTTGGCAGTAACTGGTTCAAACAGCACAACTTTATGTAAGGAATCCAGGGACAAACCAGGAAGGGAATTGAAAGTCAGGCATGCTTTGAACTGATTGAATATAGGTAGAGGAGGGGGCATGGTGGCTCAGCGGGTAAGACACCAGGCTTGTTGATCGGAAGATCGCAAGTTCGGAGGTTCGAATCCCTAGCCCCGCGTGACGGAGTGAGCTCCCGCACTAGCTCCAGCTCTTGCCAACCTAGCAATTCGAAAGCATGCAAATGCAAGTAGATGAATAGGTACCACTTCGGTGGGTAGGTAACAGCGTTCCGCGTGTGTCATGTGGCCACATGACCGTGGAAGCATCTTCGGACAACGCTGGCTCTTTGGCTAACAAACGGTGATGAGCACCAGCCCCTAGAGTCGGACACAACTGCACAAATGTGCGGGGGGTACCTTTACCTTTTTAGAGGAGGAAAGATTCTTCTCAACTGCTTGCGAACATGGAACATGCGGTGTGTGTAATAGTTGGTGCCACCTCCACTCAGCATCCCAGGGAGATCAAAAGGTATAGGAATGTGTGTGATTGTTGAGCTGGCAAGCCTGGTTGTTTGTTAACACAGGCATATAGCCTTTGGGGAGGCAGGATATGCAGGTAGGGGGAGGAAGAAGGATGGATCAGCACAGAGGACACGCACGCACGCACGCACGCACGCACGCACGCAATCAGTGGTTTTGGTTTAGAGAAATGTTTCTCAAACTCAGCAACCCCCAGACATGTGGACCAGCTCCTGGGATTGCTGAAAATTCTGGGAGTTGAAATTTGTACATCTGGAAATTGTCTGGTGAGAATTGTTGGCTAGGTGTTGTATGAATCCAGGCATTTGGAGATTTTTAATAAACCTTACCTGAATCATGGCTTAACATAATTTTAAGGCCAGCCAATCGAATGTAGAAGAATTCTGCATGGCAGACTTAAACAGTTTATCTTCCAGGCTGATACCAGCTGGAAATGAAGCTGCCTTAAAAAATGGCTATCTGAATTTCCAGTTTTGACCATGATCCTGGCCAGCTTTTCGGCCAGATGTGATTCTTGTGGATTCCCCCTACTTCTTTACCTCTCTCACCCATGTCAGGAAAGCAAGTATCAATCACTTTCCTATCCATGGGTGAATTTTGAATTCATGTGGTTTTCATTTACGTGAAGATCCAGACATCATAGAATCATACTGTTGTAAGGTACATTAAAGGTCATCTAGTCCAACCCTTTACTCAGTGCAGGAGTTGCTTGCTCACAAGAGCATTTCAGGATACTGTACACTACCATGTCTCTGTTCTTGCGCTTCCTTGAGTTAGAAAGGAAAACTGGCATACCCATGTCCATTTCACTCCAGCCTTTGGAAGAGATGCTTTCTCCTAGGGCTGGGCTTTGCCCAGGAGAACCTCTACAAGCCAAAAACATTTCTCAATTCTACTCCAGGAGAATTGGGAGGAGCATCTGCACTGGGAAAGAAAAGGGAGCATTGGGGTGGTTTTTTTCCTCCTCTCCTTTACAATTGTCAAGACGTTTAGAGCTTCTTTGTGCCACTCACCTGCATGAGTGCATACACACTCTCACACACACATACAGAGGAGAGGAGAGCTCTGCCATTTCACCAGTCCACCAGTGGGCTGGTTAACAAACAGACAGGTGAGAAAAGGTTCCCATGTCTCCAGAGCAGCAGCCAGTGACCAAAACGCAAAGCGCAAGAGCAGCGCCCCCCCCCCGCCCCCCAGTTGGAGCAGAGACATTGCTTACCAGGAAAGAACCTGCAGGGGAGGAGGAGACGGACCGCCCAGCCTCACAGGTGCTGGCAGAGCTTGGAGAACAGGCCTTCTGTGGAACTGCAAGGAGGGATGGGTGGAGGTTGCCTTCGTGGCAGGCCGGGTGTGGGTTGAAGATGCCACTGGGTGTTATGTCCTCCAGAATCGAGCCAGGTCAGGCCAGTTGTGTGGATGAGCTCATAATCCTAGATTCAGGTGGTGCCATAAAGAAAAGCAGGTCAGAAAAAATAAACCCTTTGTGGGTGATGGTGTCGCAAGAGAATTCAAAGCGAGCAGATGCTAAAGAAAGACTTTCTCAAATCGACGCACTTAACCAACTTCTTTCAGAGCCTAGGAATGTTTGCCATTTCCGCCCTTTTGTTTTTATGCCTCTGTGGCCAACTTTGCCCCACAGTGAATAAACCCACCTTCCCTTACCCAAGTTTGGGGCTACCAATTGCTTGAATCCCAGCCAGCCACATCAGCCTTATAGAAATATATGCAGTGTCCTATTTCTTTAACAAATATTTCATGTTGTGTGTAGGGTGTTTTTTGTTTTTTTTTGAATGCCTGACTAGAGAGTCAAACCTCCCTTATATGTAGGATCCCTTGTGGAGGCTGAGATACTAGTGATGACCATCAAGTCCATCGTTCAAACTTAGCACTCCTGACTGGTGGCTGAACTGCCTCTGATTGAACAAATCCAGTGAAGAGAAACCCATCAAAAGAATCCGTTGGAATTTTTCATAGCCTTTCCAAGGTCAAGCATATATTTTTTCCTCGGCCTAGTATTACATCTAGGTGAGGCAAGTTGAGAAGCTGCCAACTTTGACGTTCCCATGTCCCTCCTAGAACTCGTTGGTCTGGTTTGGATATGAAAAAAATGGAGCTGAGCTGTTCACTTTATGGTTATTGTACTTACATTGCCTGGCAGCATGCTTTCTATGCTTTCTAACATCTGGCTATTTCTTCTAATGCTTTCATTGGCTGCTCTTTCAGGCCAATGAAAATTGGTTGTGGAGCTCAGTAAATGGATTTTCTTAGTGGGATGTGTGAACTCAATCATTACAGTTGGTTCAACAAACCTTTGTTAAAACAAACCATGGCTTTGTTTGATGAGATCAGTGCAGCTGAATTCTAAAACCGCTGTCTCTCATAGCAAGGGGTAGCAATTCGATTTTTTCTGTAGCTTTTGTTGCCCACACATAATCCTTTCCCTAAGTGTTTAACAAGTTTTATTCACTCCTCATATCTATGTCCTAGTCTTAATATATTTGCAATCAGGAAGTGCCTCAAAAATGTTTCATATATTTTGGAGTTACTCTTTTTTTTCAAATTTTATTAGAGTTTTTAATATACATAGTTAAAAGATGAAAATGAAAAAGAAATAGAAATACAAATCAAGTAAAGAAATAAAAGTGTATAGAAAAGAAAAGAAAAAAAGAAAAAGATAAAGCATAGGAATTGGTCAACTTCCGATTTATCTCTGGTCTTAGTAATTTAAAAAAAAATATCTTACATGCTAGCTCTATATGTAACATACAAAAACATTTCCTGTCTAATATATCAATTTATATATATTTTAGTCTTCAAAACACCAGATAAGCTTCGCCCCACCTGCATGTTGCAAATAGTCCATTAATGGTTTCCATTCTTTAAGAAAGTAACAGTTTGAGTTTTCTTTTAATAAGCATGTCAATTTGTCATTTTCTGCCAGTTTGTCATTTTCTGCCAGTTTTAACATCCAATCTTGTATCGTAGGTAAAATCTGATTTTTCCAATTTTGAGCATATACAAGTCGTGCTGCTGTAATCATATATTGCATAATTCTTACAAATTGTTTTCCTATTTGTTCTTCCCATATTCCCAATAAAAATAATTCCGGTTTAAATGGGACTCGAATTTGTAAAATATTTTGCATCAATGAATGTAAAGTCCAAAATTTCTTTGCAATTTCACATGTCCACCACATATGATAAAAAGACCCCTCTTTTTTTTTACATTTCCAACACAAGTTGGAAACATTCCCATACATTTTAGCAAGTTTTTGTGGGGTCATATACCATCTATACATCATCTTATAAAAATTTTCCTTCAAATTATAGCACAAAGTAAATTTTAACCCTTTGTTCCACATATCTTCGCATTGCTGCATTTGTATATTATGTCCAATATTTTTTGCCCATTTTATCATACAATCTTTAACTTGTTCCTCTACCATTTCTCCTTTTAACAATAATTTATACATTTTAGCAATTAAATGATCATCTGTCTCACATAATTGTATCTCAAATTCCGATTTAGTTTGTTCAAATTCAAAAATTTTTTATCTAATTTAAATTTTTCTACAAGTTACATATATGAAAGCCATTGGAATGTATATCCTTCTAGAGCAAGTTCTTCTTTTGTTTTAATTATATATTGTCCTTGTTCTTTCTTTAAAAAGTCCTTATAAGTCAGCCATTTATCTTTATTTCTTACTTCTGTTCTATGAAATGCTTCTTGCGTGGAAATCCATAAAGGTCTTTTATAACATTTATTTATTTTTATTTATGTTTCAATTTATATACCGCTCCATCTCCCCGCAAGGGAACTCTGGGCGGAAAAAAGTTTGTTTATATTTACTCCAAATTCTTAACAATGATCTTCTAATATAATGGTTTTTAAAGTCCACATTAACTTTAACTTTGTCGTACCACAAATATCCATGCCATCCATATCTTAATTCATGACCCTCCAAATTCAATAATTTTTCATTTTTCAGAACTATCCATTCTTTAATCCATACCAAGCAACAAGCAGCATAATATAACTTCAAATCCGGTAGACCTAGTCCGCCTCTTTCTTTTGAGTCTTGCAAGACTTTATATTTTATTCTTGTTTTTTTTCCTTGCCAAATGAATTTAGAAATGTCCCGTTGCCATTGTTTAAAACAGAGCTTTCCAAACTGTGTGTCGGGACACGTTAGTGTGTCAGCTGCAGTGTCTGGGTGTGTCGGGGCTGCTGCTGCCTCCGAGCCCTGCCAGGATTCCGCACAGGTCCTAGGGGCCTGCCTTGTGCTGTGCTGCCTCCAAACCTGCTGTGATTCCACGCAGGTCCTAGTGCCTGCTTTGTGCCCTGCTGTAAGAGTGTGTCGCGAAATGATGCATGTCTAAAAAGTGTGTCACCAACAGGAAAAGTTTGGAAAGCTCTGGTTTAAAAGGTTCTTCTGATGCTAATATAGGTAATGTTTGAAAAAGATATAAAATTCGTGGCAGAATGTTCATTTTAATTACTGAAATTCTACCTAACAATGATAATTGTAATTTTTTCCATTGATCCAAGTCTTTTTAATATCTATCCAAAGTGGAATATAATTATTCTTAAACAACTTAACATTTTTAGATGTTAAATATACTCCGAAATATTTTACTTTTTCTTCCATTGAATATCCCGTTATTTCTTTCAATTTCTCTTGTTGATGGTGATCCATGTTTTTAGTCAAAACTTTTGTTTTCTGTAAATTCACTTTAAACCCTGCTAACGACCCAAAGTCTTTATATATTTTGGAGTTACTCTTGAATTACAGTAAGAATCTTCTGGGAGTGGACTATCTGCAGTCTTGTTTAACACCTCCAAAGTTGCACAATATTGGAGAATGGCAACAAATCATTTATTGAAACTGGAATAGATTCCATGGTGAGTTGGAGTTGCTCAATTTCAGAAAACTTAGAAGCAACTTGGGTACCAGAACTAATTTCCTGGGCCTGGGATCTTTGTGTTTTTGTTTTTTGTGTGTATGATGGGATTTCTGCCCAACATACCTAAAGTAGTAGGGGATTTACCAATCTTATATGTGTTGTTATTTAAAGAAGCCAGCAAGACTTGGACTTAGCTAGCATGTTAATTTGATATAGGACATTAATTCAATGCAGAAAACCTACCTCCAAGAATGAAACATTCCATGTCTGAACCTACTTTTTCAACAGTTATGGCAGTTGTAAGGATTCATAATACTAAAATACAATGTAGATGGAATTCCTATGGTATGAATTAGCAAAAAAAAGAGACTGTTTATTATTAAAATCAAAAGCAATCTGAAACAACTCAATAGGAAATGACAGTAGGAGGTTTATTTTCATGGAGCAAATTGCATTACCAATGGAATAAAAATTCAGCTTCTTAAAAGCACTTAGGCAAATATCTGATGTTGACATTAGGGGAAATAATTAATTGCTCTATTTGGTTACCCCTTGGTATTTATAATTTTGTGTAAAATTCTTTTTGATTTAAGAGAGGTGACGAAAAGAAATGATCAAGGCAAAACTAATGGGCACAAACAAATGATAGAAAAGCAACTTACTCAAATTTTTGTACTATATTTTGAATATACTGTACTTCCTCTGGAAAATGAATCCATATTTACATGATATCCTGATGGAGTTTTCTCCATTTTATTCAATAGCTGTACAGGCCAAACTAGGGCATGCTGTCGACTTTTTTATATTCAAGCATCCTTGAATGGAATACTTTCTTGCAGTTGTGCAATTGTTAAGAACTCTTCTGTGGAGTGAGCGGAAGAAGGCTGAAATCAAACAGCATATTGTTTTCTGAATCTAGGTGTCAATTAGCCTGTCTGAAAAAATGGCAGTGTTGAGAAATCTGGCAGTCGGCTAAGAACCGTGTTCCCGGTATTGTACTTCTTACCTTTTATCTTCTGCAATGTGCATGCCCTGGTGTTATTGCAGTTTGATGACTGGAAAGATGCACTGGGGTTTCAGGAGGGAGCCTGTGCATATTAGCTAGCCTTCAAAGACAAAGAAAACTAGTTCTGGATGAACCCAGGTCTGCTTACAGATGAAAGTCTCCTAGCACTATGGATGAAAAAGCATTGTGGTGTGATTCCATCTTTTCCTTCTTAATGGCTGTTCTTTGATAAAGAAAAACACCCTGAAGCACCGGGTGAATTACAAATAGAACCCTATCGCTGAAGTCCCTAGACAATCCATGAACAAAGCAAGGCATTTTCATGATAAAAAGTCTTGTCTCAAAGTGGTGCCTCAGCTGTCAGATCAGATCAGAACCGAGGAGGAGAATATAAGGATTGTACAGCACACCAACTGCAACCTTACCTTCCCCTACTTGGAATAGTTTTCAGTAACATAAATCAGACTGCTTAATAAACATATTTGTTAAGATGAGGCTACAAGAGAACTTTTTTAAAAAGTTATCAGGAAGAAAGAGAAGCGGGCATGTAGGACAAAAGAGCTATTTTCCCAGGACTAGAAGGAGAAATGAGGAAAAGACCCTTTCCACCGCCCACAGCAGTTTCTGCCCTAAGGGCCAAATAGTTAAGAATGTTTGAAGGAGTGCAACCAGCAATGGTTTCACAAGCAGCCTTCCCAAAAGGAATCTGATCTTGCTATAAACTCTAGGCATGTAATTAGCACATTCAGCTGACCCCACTCTGTTGAGTCAAGTGAAATGGTTGCTTTCGGCAACAACCTGGGAGCCAATGTTAACATTTAACTGTCTAGCTGCAGAAATACAGAACATGGGGAGTCTGAACTCTGCAGGATTTGGATCAAAGGTTCATCAGTTCTAACAAATCTCTTTCCAACAGTGGCAGCAGATACCGACAGCTACCTCTGTGAGGCTCCTAAGAAAGACCTGGTCTCATAAATTCTATTAACTTTAACTCAGGACAGGATTTCCCAGGTGATCTTGGCTGGCTGATTGAGGTAATAGTTTCATTCATACCTGGCAGCAGGACTTTTATTAGCTTAACTGATCAGGGTCAGGCCAGTAAGTTACCTTACTAAATTCAAGAGAGCAGTCAAGGCATTCTGGGAAATGATTGCAAATATTCTGAACGTGAACTACAACAGAAAGAAGTTCTTATGCTGTTTCAAAGCCCCTCAAATGTGAACATTAGCTCCTGCAACAAGGAGCTGAAATAGTTTGCCTGTAGACGGCTGAAGAAGAGAACATTTCCATACCTCTTAGCATTGTGGTCTGCCACACATATGAACAATCCAGCTTGTATCACTTGAGACATGTCCAATGATTGTACAGGGCTCTCCACAGCCTGGTTGGTACATGTGGCAAAAACAACTGGGGGGGGGGAGGGGAGGGGAAGGGACCCTCCATTTTCCTCATTCCAGAAAACAACCAAGTTTTTTATTTTTCCCTTCAAGTAGGTCAATTTGCAATTCCAACCAATAGAGGTGGGCTTTTATTTATTTATTTGTTTGTTTGTTTATTCATTCATTTGTTTGTTTGTTTATTCATTTGTTCGTTCGTTCACTCATTTGATTTATACAACCGCCCATCTCACTTTTACGTGACTCTAGGTGGCTTACAATAAAACAAATAAAAGACATAAAACACAC
The DNA here is from genome assembly GCA_023362775.1 of Charina bottae. NCBI lineage: Eukaryota > Metazoa > Chordata > Lepidosauria > Squamata > Charinaidae > Charina > Charina bottae. Next base: position 126,881,330 of record JALMGJ010000002.1, on the reverse strand, counting down.
AATATAAAAAAACCAAATAAAAATACATAGCAGCCAGGCATAATCTAACCCAGGGTTTCTCAGCCAGGGTCCCGTGGCACCCTAGGGTTACACGAGAGGTCACTAGGGGTTCCCTGGGAGATCACGATTTATTTAAAAAATTATCTCAAATTTGGGCAACTTCGCATTAAAGAGGTAAATTTCATTCTTTATTTTTAGTATAAGAACACTGTTAATGCATATATACAGGCCTACACATGAAACAAATAGAATAATTTTGTAACTTCTGGCCTGTATTTGAGCCTGAATGTGCAGGGGTTCCCCGAGGCCTGAAAAATATTTCAAGGGTTCCTCCAGGGTCAAAAAGTTGAGGAAGCCTGATCTAACCTATCATCTAACCTATCATCCACACAATCAGGAGACAAGCTCTAACCCACGCCCAGGGCCCCAGACTCAGGCACCAAGCCAAGTTTTCAAGGCCTTAGGAAAGGCCTACAGGGATGGTAGGGCGCTAATCTAACCTGGGGGAAGTGGGGAATGACGTTTTGCAATTCCTTGGGCGCCCTGCCACTTTCACCCAACCTAGAGGAAGTCATTATGCTGGCAGTGTAATCTGCAAATAACACAGGAGTTGTTCTGCGTGTGTTTGGGAGGGGGTTGTTAACAACTTCTGGGGCTTTGTTTTTGAGAAGGGTTGGGGGAACACCTGGCTTAATATACCCTGGAGCAAGTTTGTGTTCTTGGTGCTCAGATATTGGTCAGCTCAGGCTGAGGACTGATTGGCTGAGCGTGCTATGTGATGGTACATGCAGATTGCAGCCACAGATAGTAAGGTTGATAGTGATGGAAAAGACTTGGGGGAGTGGTCTAGGACATGTCCAACAGATTGTTATGTGTAATGTTCATGGAGAAGGCCCACCACAAGCTGGAATTTTGTTCGTTGGAATTCTGTAAACTGAGGAAAGGACTAACAGCCTGTCTTCTTACTTGCTATTTTAAATATCTCCTCTTCTTCATGAACCTGAGCAAGTTGAACAAGGAAGAGTAGAGAGAAAGAGCCCTGTTAGCTCTATATTTAGGTGACTGTAGGGGCGTGGTGGCTCAGCGGGTAAGACGCCAGGCTTGTCGATTGGAAGATCGCAAGTTCGGAGGTTCGAATCCCTAACCCTGCATGACGGAGTGAGCTCCCACACTCGCCCCAGCTCTTGCCAACCTAGCAATTCGAAAGCATGCAAATGCAAGTAGATGAATAGGTACCACTTCAGTGGGAAGGTAACAGCGTTCCGCATGGGTCATGCCGGCCACATGACCATGGAAGCGTCTTCGGACAGCGCTGGCTCTTCGGCTAACAAACGGAGATGAGCACCGGCCCCTAGAGTCGGACACGACTGCACAAAAGTGCGGGGGGAACCTTTACCTACCTACCTATTAATCAAGTGGAAGCTTTGTACCATATCAGATGGATCTTGTCCTAGTTGTTCTCCAATTGTGGAGAAGAGACATCTATATCTCTTGATTCAGTATCATATGCTCCATTTTGGATCACACCATCTTTCTTGTGAACATCAGGTGGACAGCCAGATGGCCAACTGAAGACATCAAGGAGGCAGCATAAAATATTAGCAATGTAACTTTTGAAACAGATGCTTTCTACCAGGAGTGGCCTGGAAGACATGGCTGATAAGCTCCTCCCTCCTTTCTGAAACATGCTATTACTGATGGGCCATCACAGTAGCAAGCAGCAGAGTTGTACATCTTTGCTGCAAAGCTGTTTTGAGTTATGCAGGAATGTCTGCTTTCCTTAGGTGGCAAGAATTGACTCATGGTGAGTGCACACACCTCCAAAGCTTTCTAAATGCTGTGTTAAATGGGCGCAGTTTCCTTTAGTATTACACCACATCATTATGCTGTTTATTATCTTAGCCTGTCAGATGAGATTTAAAGTATTTCCTTAATTTAAGACACTCCTGCTGGGTGTAAGTAACTGCTAAGTTTTGGTTTCAGCTCATTTTGTTTGGGAGGGAGGCACAGACGTTAGTCATGTCCCGGAACAAATTATGGGATGGTACAAAGAAGCTCAACAGCAGTCTTCCATTGATTGTGTGCCCTTCAGATATGATAATCCTACAAATCCTAATCCATAACTCCTTCTTGCTATGCTATCTGGGGAACATGAAAATTGTAGCCCCAACGTATCTGGAGGGTGCCGGCTGCTCTACAGAGTTGGCCTTGAGTTTTCCTTTTCTGAACATGACCAGGATGATTGGGAAATCTCATATCTTTTTTAGTCATTACCAACGTCATACTTTAATTCATCCAACTGTAACTATGGAATAGTAAGTTGCTCAATATGGCACAGTACTTTCTTGATCTATCTATGGGGCTGACCATGTTCCAGTATGGTGGGCAATTCTTCTGAAATACCTAAGGATTCAACCCTTGTATGGAGGAAAAGGAGGTTATTTCTGAGTGGGCATGCCTAGTATAGTAAGCTTTCCATCAGGATCCAAACGGGCCACACACATCATTTGAATGGAAGTCCTTCTCACACTTTGAGTAGAGTTGGGGGTGAATTCACTTTTAATGAGGCACAAAGAAGATAAATTACAGAGGAAGGAGAGGGAGGAGAGAGAGTGGGGGCGGGGTTCTAGTCATACCACAGGATTTTACTTGCAAGTTGCTAAAGTAAATGGAGAGAGCCAGTTGGGTGTGGTGGTTAAGGCACCAGGCTAGAAACCGGGAAACTGAGTTGGGTCCCACCTTAAGCACAAAGCCAGCTGGGTGAGCTTGGGCCAGTCACCCTCTCTCAGCCCTAGGAAGCAGGCAATGGCAAACCACTTCTGAAAAACCTGCCAAGAAAACTGCAGGGACTTGGCCAGGAAGTCTCCGAGAATCAGACATGATTGAACGGATTTAAATAAATAAATAAATAAATGGATGCAGCCCTAACAGGGATGTGGTCTCTTATTGGTCATTGCTTACCAGCAGAGGGAGCAATTGGATCACAAATCCTAGTCCTTTAAAAGGTAAAGGTCCCCCCCACACACACATTTGTGCAGTCAGCAGCGTTGTCCGAAGACGCTTCCGCCGTCATGTGGCCGGCATGACATGCGTGGAACGCTGTTACCTACCCACCGAAGTGGTACCTATTCATCTACTTGCATTTGCGTGCTTTCGAATTGCTAGGTTGGCAAGAGCTGGGGCGAGTGCGGGAGCTCAAGTGAGGCTTAAAGACCAATGAAATTTAGAGCCTGCTATGCTGACCCAGCGCCATGACTAGATGCACAGTTATTGAGCCATAAACCATGATTTACCAAATTCAATGTCAGTGTTCATATCTATTAGGCAAAAATTAAATAAACCATATTATGAGATAGCACATGTGAACTCAGTCATTCTATGAGCCATGGTATGGAAAAAGCAAGAATAAAAACCACTCCTGCGGGTGTCAGTATGCCTGATTATCTTATAGGCATACTGCATTTGGTGCCACTGTTGCCATTTTCTTCTCTAAAACCTTGCATTTACCAACTGAGAATCAGGGTTCACGCAGTTGATGATGGGGGCTGAGTCTGTGAGCCTGGAAGTTTATGCTGTAAAGGGTCTCTGCAGGTGTCTCAAAACTCTTGGCCATTTTTTCTCCTAAAGAATTAACTGAGATCAGAATTACTGCAACGCTGAAGTCCTCCTCCTATATGGAATGAGTGTTTCTGGGAAGATGGCCCTTCCCCAACTTGGCATCTTTGAGATGGGTAGCCTTGACAGTGATACTTGGGACTGTGGGAATTGTAATCCCCATCCCTCTAGATGGTATCGAGTGGAGGGAAGTCTGCTCTAGTGTTTTAGGGTTCCATTTTCCCCCATAATGTCTTCTGTGGCATTATCCCCATTGTTATATAAAGAATATATATCCCATTTCTTTTAATACTCTAATAGGATCATTCAGGAGCATTGTTTTGTTTTGTATTTCTGAATATTGGCTTTTTTCCCTGTAAACTTACAATGCCATTTGAAATTAATGGACAACGGAAGGTTAGCTACATCCAAGATTTCAGCAACTGCCATCTTATGCTTTCATAGTCCCTAAAAAATCCATAGTATTCATTTTGACATTATTTTGGGGAAGAGTCTTTATCTTAGCAATGATTTAGTGGAAATAATTTATTATATAGCCAGTACAGTCATGAGATGACATTTGTAGGCATATGGACTAATCTTGTGATTCTACCTGTAGTACCTAGACTTGCCCCTGCTGGCCTTGCTACCATTTGGGAAGTTTTTATAGTGGTATATGTCAGCAACAATGTCCAAATCTGAAAACATTTACAAGAACGAGTCCTGGGCTGCCGACATGGAGTAGCTTTAGCACAGAACCAGATATTACCACCATCCAACTGCATAGATAGTATATCAAAAGAGCCAGTTTGGTCTAGTGGTTAAGGCAACGGGCTAGAAACCAGGAGACTGAGAATTCTAGTCCCACCTTAGGCATGAAAGCCGGCTGGGTGACCTTGGTCCAGTCACTCTCTCTCTCAGCCCTAGGAAGGAGCCAATGGGAAACCAGGAGGCTGTGAGTTCTAGTCCTGCCTTAGGCATGAAAGCCGGATGGGTGACCTTGGGCCAGTCCCTCTCTCTCAGCCCAACTCACCTCACAGGGTTGTTGTTGTGGGGAAAATAGGAGGGGGAAGGAGTATTAGGTTATGTTCACCGCCTTGAGTTATTTATAAAAATAATAAAGGTGGGATATAAAATAAATAAAATAAATAAAACACAACAGTATAGATGGTAACTCATCTATAGGCCAGTCCTAAGCCTGGATAAATGGGGAGGGATGGAGAAAGAGCTGGTGACCTACTCAGTACTCAATCACAAAACCCTAATGGAAAAGTTCACAAAGAAAAGGTCAAAGACAGTACCAGAAAGTGGGACGCCCAGGAAAGAAAATATTAAACATGCTACTGGGGGAGAGCAATGACCTGCTGTGGGAAGTCTAAGAAATTAAGGTGTGGAAAGGGAAGCCCCTTAGAAATCCTGAGTGCTGATGAAGCCTATGAGAAAAGGAACAAACTGCACTGGAAGAAAATGAACAGGATTGGCACATGGAAGGTATGAAGAACAAACCATGACAAGCTGGATACCATCTAGAAAGAAACGAGGAGGACCAAAATAGGCCAAAATTGATCAACTGGACTAGAAATGGCTACTTTCAGTCAGATGAGTTTACAATATACTATTCTGGATAGGACAACATCAGAAAGAATGGACTAGCACTGACAGCAAACAAGAAAGCCAGCAAATCAGGTGAAAGCTGCCAGGCACTAAATGAGAGAATAATGGCTATTCAGATCTGAGCTCAACCTCTGAATGTCACAATTTTCCTAATTTACGCACCAACAACAGATGCAATTGAAGAAGGAATGGAACAGTTCTAGACCGCCATTCAAGATGGGTTACAACAACCACCCAAAACAAATATAACAGTCATCATGAAATATTTCAACAGCAAAATTGGAGGCAAAGAAGAAGCAGAAATGGTTGACAGATTTGGTTTAGAAGAAAGCTTGGTGCATTCTGCCAAGAAAATCAGCTGAGGATCACCAATACAAGGTTTATTTAACCTAAAAGACATGTGTAGATATGACATCTCCAAATGGACTGTACAACAACCAAACTGATCACATCTTATTGAGCCAGCTATGGAAAACATAGGTAAAGTTTTAACATCTCTGTTCAAACTTTACCTGATGCAGACTGTGACTCAGATCATCAACTACTTGTAGCCAACGTGTTTTAGATTCCACTTCTGCAACACCAAAAAGAACATAGCACCCAGGAAATACAATATCAACAAATTTTCATCTCAGTGTACAGTCCAAGTAAAGAACAGATTCAACTTACTTAGTCTCGTACCAAAAATGCCTGCAAATAAGCAAATGGCTGTTAGAGGAAGCCATCCAAGTTGTTGAAGAGAGAAGGAAAGCTAAAGCCATGGGTGACAGAGATGAAGCAAGGCAGGTAAATGTGGAATTTCAACAAAAAGCTAAAAAAGACAAAATCCTAGAATGAGCATTGCAAAGAAATGGAGGAAAGAAACCAAAAAGGACACACTAGAGATCTTTTTGCCCTCATCAGGGAAACTCATACACTATTCACTGCATGCAAGGGACCAATGAATGAATGAATGATCAGAATGCAAATCAAAAATAGATGGCAGGAATACACTGAGGAATTTGTATACAACTAGTCTTTTTTTAACCATGTAACAAACAGAAATCTGAAGGAGAACCAGATATATTAGAAAAGGAGGTAGCACTGAAACAGGTGCCCAAAAGAAAACCCTCTGGACAATCAGAACAATACCAACAGCAGCAATTACAAAGCTAGGTCAAAAAATATGGGACACCAATGAATGGCCAAAAGACTGGGAAAGATCAGGGTTCATCCCAATCTCGAAGAAGAGTGACTGCTCCAAATATGGCTCTGAGGCCCGATATCACATGCCAGTAAAATTTGGTGGAACATCATATAACAATGTTGGGCCCAACCATGGAAAAAGAGCTGCTCAGTGTACAGTACAGCCTGGGTTTAGAAGAGGAAGAGACGGCCTTGCAAATGTTGGATCACTGGATCATGGAACAACCCCATTGATCTGAAAAGGAGGTATATTGAAATTTTAAATACTATAGCAAAGTTTTAAATTGCATTGAACATGACAAATTATGGAAGTATCTGAAGGAAATGTACATTCCAGAACACTTCATCCAGTTAATAAGATCATCGTAAAACAACCAAGAAACCACTGTCAGAACAACGTATGGAGATACAGACTAGTTCAAGACTGGAAAAGGTGTATGGCAGGACTATACTTTATCACCTTTTCTATTCAGTTTATATACAGAGAGAATTTAGATTAATTGGAAGTTGAAATAAAAATTATCAGCAGAAACATTAACAATCTGAGATGACACCACTCTACTGGCAGAAAATAAAAAAGATATAAAAGTCCTTATCTTAAAAGTCTAGAAAGTGAAAAAAAATTGATTGCATTTAAACATTGGTGATATTAAGATAAAAACTGATAAGGAAGAAATTGAATCAGTCCAGGGTTTATTTTCCTTGGGTTCAAATTTGACTGAATAGGAGACACTGGACTTGAAATTCAGCGTAGAATATCACTTGGAGAAGATCTGGAAAGGCATGGACCACAGTCCTAATTCCAAATGCAAAATAGTAAATGCTACTGTTTTTCCTGTAACTACTTACAGTTGTGAAAAGTGGACAATAAAAAAGTGGATGGAAGAAAACTAGATCCCTTTGAATCACAAGTTTGGAGACAGCTACTGCATGTACCTTGGACAGCAAAAATTGAGAACCAGGAGATTTTAAATTGCATCAAGCCAGAAATATCACTGGGAGCTAAGATTACCAAGCTAAAGCTCTCTTATTTTGGTCACGTCATGCAGTCAAATTCCTTAGAAAAGTCACTTATGCTAGAAATGGTTGGAGATACTAGAAAACAAGGCTGGCAAAGAACACACTGGATTAATACTTACAAGCAAGATACTGGTTTATGCCTAGAAGCATTAAACAAAATTGGAAAAGATTGGAAAAAATGAAGAGAGGCAATCTATAAAGTCTCTGAAAGTCAGACCCATCTGAACAGATGCAGACAGACTATAGCAGCTCCCTTAAGTTTTGATCTATGTCAGTAAAACAAATCTGGAAATGTAGAAAATAAAGGTGGGGAGAGAGAAAACTCAAGCCAGGCAGGAGAGTCTGGGTTATCCCCTGCTAAATGTGTGAAAGGACCTCTGTGCAAGCACCGAGTCATTGCTGACCCTTTGGAGGGGCACCCCTTTCGCTGACTTTTTCTAGGCAGACTTATAGCGGGGTGGTTTGCCATTGCCTTCCCCAGTCGTGATTACCTTCCCCCCAGCTTAGCTGGGTACTCATTTTACCGACCTCGGAAGGATGGAAGGCTGAGTCGACCTGAGCCGGCTACCGGAGAACCAGCTTCACCAAATGTCAGGTCGTGGGGAGAGTTTCGGTTGCAGTACTGCCGCCTACCACTCTGCGCCACACGAGGCTACTTGAGGCTTTTCATGTAGAGAACATAGTTCATAAATACACCCATCTGTCAGATGGGTGGATAAGGGGCCATAGGAATTACTGGGGGTAGAATGATTTGCCCTTATATCCCACCCTTCCTCCAAGATGCTCAGATTTTAGCATTACAGGACTTCTAACAACCAAGGCCTTTTAGGTGCAATATGGCTTAGTGCTTGCACTCCTATAAACTTCAAAAGGACTCTTGTAGCCACATCCCCAACACACACACACACACCCACACACACCATTTGATACATTTGGTGAAGTATGCATAGGCAAGTAAAAATATAAACACGGGACGTGACAAGTGTTATTGTCTATTATGTATTTCCTAAACACATGCTCCTGGCTAAACTGTAATTGGTTGCAAAGACATACATGGATGCATGGTCACTCATTGTTTCTGCGCAATGGGTGAGATTAGATGGATACTGTATTTTAAGAGGGGTTATATCTGGGCAGCATGCCACCCTCCCTTGAATCTTGTAGCCCACTACCGACTGTGGAATGTTTATTGTATGCCAGCCATTGCAATCATTCTGTAGACAAGCCAACCTGGTGCCCTGCAGCTGTGCAAGACCGCAGTGGTTTTGGCGGCGACAGCTGATCACAGCTGGCTAAATGTTTCTAGACGGTAGCAAGTTGGGGGAGGTTTCTCTACACTGTAGCTATTCAGTGTGCATAATGAACCAAATCCATCTGTATATGAACCCTGGAAACATCTGTGAGAGTTGATACCTGGGTTACTTTCACCGTTTGGGCCTTGTTCAAGAATCGAGCACATCACGGAGCAAGTACTGATCACCATCACAGAGCTATTCCTAAACTATAGAAAATGGGGCCCACCGTTAGGTTAAGCAGAATTTGGAAAGATCTAGAATGGAATGGACAACTGTGGCCTCAGGTCCAAACATGGCCCTGAACCTGGTGTTCTGTTTGCTGTGTTTTTATGGGCCCCAGACCCCCCCCCTTTGTGTGGCTGAAGTTCAGTGGTACAGTTGCTGAAAATGGGCAACATGGTTTCCCTCAGTGTTAGGTGGGGAAACCTACAAAAGACTTAATACAGCCAAACAACTGATATAAATGTAATGAATAAAAATAAATAAATAAATAAACTCCCCACAGATTATTACCACAGTCACAAACCACAGAATATTTATTTCAGATAAATACCACTGAATAAACTGAATTCAGAATTGTAGGTAAATGTAGGCAGTAATGGCTCATATAAATAAATGCTTCATTATGCCACAGTTTATCACAGTTCAGATTTGCCTAGGGTTGATCCTAGGATGTGCATTACACGTGAATGCAATCTTATGCTGCAGAATTGTATCTCATATTCCCATATGACAATGGGCTATTGTCCCCATATTTTTTTCAATGGGGTTTTGTTGGGAAGGGGGAATTTTGTAAAGCTCATGACACAATATGGGGAAAATACCGTAGCATAATGGAACAATCCATTCAGTAACAAATTGATGTGGTTGGTGGAAAATGGGCTTAGAGATACATTATATTTTGTACCAACTGGAATAAAAAGCTAAACAACTATAACAATATACAGAGTCCATTTGCAATATACATGTGTGTGAGTGAGAGACAATACCTTAGATTTCATTCTAGCTGATCCTAGCAAGCTGCTGGTTATAACATCCTCAGCTTTACTTTGAAACATAGTAGATCCATTATGTGACCAGCTCTTGGAAAAAAATGTATTACTAGTGAAATTCTTCTCATGCTATATATCTGTAGCCCGTTCCCAAAACTCTTGTTCAGAGATAAATACAGGAGAAACTCCTGCCTGCTTGGGTGTGTAGGTGGTTGAAAGGAATGAGTATGGCAAATGAAGGCAGGGCTCCTATAACTTTGCCATTAACGTAGCACACATATGTCAACGTGTCTTCCAGAATGGCATCTTGCATAAGAGTTAAGGGTGCTGGCTTCTATTATATCTAATCACACAACTTGCACAAGATCTACTTTAGATACTTAGCATGAACCATTATCATCTTCATTAGTATCTGTATCAGTATCAAGGATGCCAGTGTGTGAGAAATAGTCAAGAACTAGTTTTGGCAACCTTGGTACTTGGCAAACCAATGTAAACTGAGGAGCAATTCCTTCTGTGTCATTCTGGTTGTGCTTGAAGAGCTTCACAGAAGATGTCCTTCTCCAAGTGCCATCACTGTGGGAATACATTGCCCACTTCTAAGAGAGAGGGCATGATGGCACAAACATAGGGTGCCCTCCCAAGGAATAAGATTGGTGCCAATCTTGCTTTCTGTTTGATGCAAATCAAAAGGTTTCTTTTTGCCTAGGCACTTCAAAATGTAAGATTTTTTTGTTTTTATTGACTGATCTATTGTTGAGGAAGGGGCTAGACAGACTAAGGATCTTGTGGAATATAAGACAACTTCTTATACTAGTATATGTGAAGATAAGGCTCTAGCATCATTTGCCTAGAAGAATGGTGTAGCCATTTCTCTGTCAATACTGATTACCCCTGTTGAAGAATTAGTAACAGCTGCAAGTTCACCATCTTTCCAGATATTATTTTTCCATAATAAGTCAGCTTCTAGATTCAATGCTGTCCACATTTTATACATTGTGTCGTTTGAATACAATTCCCTTAACTGAATTCAGTACTTGAATAAGTTGCTTATATTAGTATAGTCTGTTGCACAGGAGTTCAAATTTAGTTAAGGATTCAAAACATATATGAAGAGAGTTGTACTCTTAGTATCTATTACTTTGTTTCATATTTTCATATTCCAAAAATTAACAAAGCCAAATTAGAGATTAGCAAACTAAGGTGTTATGGACCTTGCACTAAAGTTCAAAGCAGCTAATAACTCAAGCTGAAATCCTAAATAAATCAAACTAACCCTAACCCTAACAAATTCCGAGAGATTTATTCTTCAGTACCTATATGTAGAATTGCCCTGCAAATTCACTTCTGAAATACTGTCTATAAGCGAATTCACCATCTCCAGAGCTAAATTATTATCTCATTGGAAAAAAATATGCAAACCGTCTGCTGCAAACTACATACAATTCAAGTGGGATATTTTAAGCGTTTTAAATGGCCCAGCCCACTGAAGCATGAGTGCATGTTAATAGATATTAACACATATGTTTTTTTTTAAATTCACATTAAAGTTTTGGGAAGTATAGGTAAGCATCTGTAAGTGATTAACTGTGTTAGGTTATATCCCATACATTGTCAATAAGAAATTTCCTATGTAGCACACCCCTCCATTGTGTTGTTGCTGGGTTTTTTTTTATTATTATTATTATTTTATATGCTTTTCTAGAAACAACCATTTAAGGCATTTTAACAACTCATTGTAAATGCACCTATTGTCACCCAAGCTTGTCTAATTTTTTTAATACTGAGGCCAATTATTGGGGCTTTTTAGATTATCTTTTTCTTTCCCAAAGGTATTTTGACCTACTATATCACACTACCATTATCTGGGCCACAAAGGTCTTTATAGCCATTACATGGCAGCAAGGAGATGCCAAAAACCTTAATTGTTTACTGCTTACTAGTGGTAGTGCAGATGTTTGCAGCCCATATATAGCAGCCTTAGATAAATGGCATTTAAAGTATGCATTAATTGTTGTCTTTCCCATAAATTGTTCCTCTTGTCACCTAGTTATTTTTCACAGACCTGTGACTCAAAACTCCACAAAAACAAGACCTCGAATTTCTACCCTGCTAAGTTTCTACTATTTTACTAGGCACTTAAGGGGCATGGTGGCTCAGTGGGTAAGACGCCAGGCTTGTCGATCGCAAGTTCGGAGGTTCGAATCCCTAGCCCTGCATGCGGAGTGAGCTCCCGCACTCGCCCCAGCTCTTGCCAACCTAGCAATTCGAAAGCATGCAAATGCAAGTAGATGAATAGGTACCACTTCGGTGGGAAGGTAACAGCGTTCCACGTGCATCATGCCGGCCACATGACCGTGGAAGCGTCTTCGGACAACACTGGCTCTTCGGCTACACGACTGCACAAATGTGCGGGGGGAACCTTTACCTTTACCTTTTTACTAGGCACTTAGGAGATATGGAATAAGAAATCATCTTTATTAGATCATCTTTATTTTGCACATTAGCTCCCCCATTAGTTTATTTATTTTAGTTTAATGCAATTGCATTCCCTCCCCTCCCCCCACCTTAAGAAAGGCTCTTTAGCACCAGACAAGCCTCTGCAGAGAGTAAAGCAGAAAAAGGAAGCTGAGAAAGAACGGAGGCCTTTCGCTGTGGCATTCATGTTTCCTACTGATCGGATCTTTAGCAGATATTTTCTGGCAACTTAGAAGTGTTTTTCCCCTGCGTTCTTGGCTATCTGTAATGGAGAAAACAGACTTTGTTAATGAACAGTGACATTACCATTGCATTAGAGAACAGTAACTTTAACAGGAAACAGAAACTAATCAGTAATACAAAAGCATAAAACGGGGAAAAAATCCATGGTAAAATCAGTGGTTAATTCCTCAAAATGTATTTCAGAGCTGTCCTTGCAATGCTACTCCCCCACTTTCTGTTATGCCTGATAACAATAGGGATACTCTACTGTAGCAAAATAGTGATTTGCAAACATAGCCTGGGAATGAAATGAACCGGACCTACTTTTATGAAGAGGCAGCATTTGCTTTAAAGAGGAGGGAGATCATCCCAACAGCAGGCTGAACTGACTGCCGATGCCCAGGATTAGATTTACCCAATGGTGGGAGGGAGCAGACCTCTTTACAAGCCTAGATTTCCAAGCTGCTCAGATCCGCAGGCGTATGTTTAAAGCTTAGGACAGGGCTTGGTGAGGATAAAGGGGATAGTAAGTAACGTGGCCAGAGGGGCGGGGGGGGGGGGGAGCAGGGGGTTTACTACCAGGAATAGATACAAAGAAATAACGGGGGCAGAAAATGTACCAACAGCACCAGATAGGCATGTGGTTGGTGACTGTCCCCTGTCCCCATTTCATCATTGGCGATCACTCGTAGCCGAGTAAGATTGTCTTCCAAAGGTAAAATTTTAACGGTGGATCCATAAGTGGCTGTAAAGGCCAATTCTGGATCCGCACAACCTCCCACAGTGGGGGCATAGGTTTCCGGGTGGGAGACGGTCATGATGAGGGTTTGCCTGACGTGCCTTCCTTTTAGCTCTTTTCTCCCTTTCGCCCTGTACTCGTGCTTCTTCAAAGTCCGTAGCGCCATTAATAAAGGCTGACCTCCAATTGAAACGCTCATGAGTTAGGGCTTCCCAGTTCTCAATGCTGATATTACATTTTTTTAAATTAGCTTTGAGAGTATCTTTGAATCCCCAGTACAGGTGCTGACTCTGAGGCTCTGTACAAAACTGGGCATCAATAGGACTGCATGGAGCTCTTGCTATTGCCACCTCACACTGGAACAGGTCTGTTCAGGCACCATTCGTTACAGGCAGGTTCTCGCCTCCCCCTATAATCCCCTGCCATGCCTTGTCTTCCTGACAGGGCTGTCTCCCACTGGCCCATTCTCAGAGATGTTATTCAAGGTCATTGCCCACTATGTGAGTGGATGAGTTATGGGCCTCCCTGCCAAGACTGTTTGTGAAGCACCTAAAGGGTTCCACAAAAGCCAGTGGACCCCTTCAACCCCAAAGGATTGTCCATTTAGAAGGATAAACAATATATTTCCAATAACTTTAATGGAAAAAAAAATAGGGTAATAATGATTAGGGGCCATAAGAATCCCGAACTAAGAAAGCTGCAGAACATTACACCAATATATTGAGCACCTCCATTCTTATTTATTCATCACATAGCTACTGAAACATTTATACAGACTCCTTTTTATCGTTCAGATTCCATCAATTAGGTTGGCAAGCTAATTCTAACACCACGATCTACTAAAGCACTCATACTTATGTGAGGTGTGTGTAAGAAGTACCCTTCCAAGTTATGCTCATCACCTGTTGAAGAACTGAGGGCACCCACAAGTACGAAGTTTTGTAGTTCTATTGCTTACAGATCTGTGTCTTCTATGACATCAGGGTTGTCCAAAGTCTGTTTCCTTCTTTGAACAGCATCCAGAATCTTTTTCCTGGGCCCCAGTGGAACATTGATACTTTTCAGATCATTGTCCGAACACAACATAAGAGCTTCCAGATCTATTTTCTCCTTCTTAAGGATAGAAATAAACTCAAACATATTCAAAGAAGCCAGGAAGGTCTCCAGGGGGCTAGTGTCAGATTCGATATCATCATCCAGACCCAGTTCCACTTCATCCCAGGGCAGGTCCTCCAGATTCCTCTCCTGCAGGCTGTTGGCACTGCCAATACTGTCATTAAGACTTGGCGAACATTGTAGGTGGCTGTGAAGCTTAACACTCATCCTATCTATATTACCTTCCCCCAAAATACTGGGATCATTTTGACCAATCCCAAATAGTCCACTACTGACATAGTTCCTCCGGAAAACCATGGTGCCAAGTCCAGGACGATTGAATAAAGAGTCACGACCAGAATCAGTACTGACCTCAGAATGGGTGGAGTCCATATGCAAACCTGGATCACTTATGGCCCGGGAGACAGTATCTTCATCAGACAGAAACATATCCCTAACATTTCTCCGGGTCCATTCCTTTGGGCTAATGTAGGTTCCTTGTTTCACAAACATGACATCGTTGCCCAGTTGTAAGCCAGACAAGGACCTCACACTTTTCCTCCCATCCTCATAAATTTTGAATGTCCCATCCACCTGTTTCTTTTTCTCTAGCTTTTTCTGGATTTTTGTCTTGCCCTTGGCTGTGCCCTGTATGGTGGCCTGAGAATATGGCAAGGAAGTCATCATGGACATGTGTTGAAGTCTCCTGCTCAAAGTGCTACTGGAGTAGCTGGAAAAACTCATTGTGTCTGAATGGTCAGACATCTCTTTCTTGTATCGCTTCTCCATCCTTTCGTGGTGCTTTTTCTGCATCTTTACACAATCCTTAATACGCTTCTCTGCATCCTTAAAGGCTTTGTCCTTCAGCTTGCTCACCAGCTTAGGGTTGAGACTGCTTTGCTTGGCAGCAATGGAGTCCAAGTAACGCACACACTCCATGTGACCCTTCATTGCTGCCATGTCCAGTGGTGTGTGGTAGTCATTGTCCAGACACCAGATATTGGCCCCAAAAGACACTAGGAAGGAGAGGCAATTCAGGTGGCCATTGGCTGCTGCCAGATGAAGAGGTGTGTTCCCCCAGATATCACATTTGTCTGGATCGCCCCTAAAAGGATGTGGGAAACAGATAGTAAGTTCTCAGAGAAATCTGTAACTCTCATTTGTAGATGTTCTTTTAGACTTACAGAAATACATAAACCAATTTTCCCTAACTTGGTCACTCTCCAGTTGTGTGAACTTCAGTTCCCATTCTCAACAATGGCTCTGATGGCTGGGGAATTCTGGGAGTTAAAGTCCACACCTCTGGAGAACACCTAGTTTGGAGAAGACTTGCATAGACCAGTCTTCCCCTACTTTGTGCCCTCTGGGTGTGTTAGGACAGGGGTCGCCAACCTGTGGGCCGCGGCCTGTTAGGAAGTGGGCCGCGGGACTCCCTCCTGCAAACCCTGCCCCCAGTGCACGCGATTACCCCACCCCTGGTGCGCGCAATTGGCTCCCACCTGCAAACCTTGCCCCCTGGTGTGTGCGATTGGCTCCCACCTTCAAACACCACCCCCCCCGGGTCCATGGAAAAATTTTCTTCCACGACCGGTCCCTGGTGCCAGAAAGGTTGGGGACCGCTGTGTTAGGAGATCAACTCTCAAAATATTTAGTCAGCTGCCATCCTGGCTGAGAATCCTGAGTTTTTGTGCCATCTGGAGGGCACCATGTTGGGGAAGGCTAGCATATACAAGTAATTTATATTATTTTTATTCACTGGTGCTACTTTACCATACTTACGCTATTAAACTATTAGAGTATTGTTCAAGCATTCTTTGAAGGAGGAAAGCCTAGCTTGTTTAAATGGTACCCAACAGTAACATTTGTAATATATCTTTATAAAGTGAGGAGTATCTATGCGAGAAGAGAGAAATACCCTATATACATTGCAGGTTTGAACAGACAGCAGCGCACACATAGTTGTTGTGATGAGTCAGCTGGCATAATTCAGCCTTTCTCAGCAAGGAATTCTCAGATTGCAGTTCAAGACATCTAAAAATACAGATATTGTGCCCACTCTGGACCTAGGTGTGTATTTTAACACAACCTCACTTTTCTTCATTCAAAACACAGGCTATGGGTCCACCAGTCACCCCACCCTCTAGACATTGTAGGAGAGCTATGGCAGGCTATGGTAGCCAAAAATCAGGAGGAGTCTGGTAGCACCTTTTCAGACTAACAAATCGTATTAAAAAGCATAAGCTTTTCTTCCCGATAATATCTCCTTCCACATATCTTGCATTGTTGACCTGAAAGGTTCTGGGGGATGGGGAGGGAAAGATTTCCTAAGTAGGAACACTAAACAACTTCGGGAAGGGAAAATTTTGGCAGCATGGTTTGCAGACTTTCGTGGATTCACATTTGTTACTTTCTCTTTTTTATACTGTATATAAATTCTTCTATTACTTTATCATTCTCAACTCTTGACAAAGAGCTGGTGGAGAAAAAGATGAATCTATGGAGTAGAACGCAACAGGTCCCTGATTTCCTTAGCTGGATCCCCAGTGAAGACATCCAAAATCTTTCTCTTCCCTCTCTCCTCTCCCATACTTTACTTTGAACTCCTTTCCTGCTAATCTAGTGGGATTCTTCTTCCTTTCTGTGCTAGGATAGGAACCATCACCAGCAAGGCATAATTTAATTTCTTCAGCCATTCTGAGTGCTAGAAAGAGGGTAAAGGATTGCAGAAGCCACACAACAGTCATGCAAGTCTCAACCTGTCGGAATTCTGTCCCCAGGAAAGCACAATCTTCCCTTCTCACACCTCTTTCCTTTTCAATTCCAGAACTCCAAAGTAAGCCCAACAATTCACACATACTTAGAATCAAGTTTCAAGAGGCAGCAAAGATGAAGTTTCTTTGCTTAACTCCCTCCTCTACCCAGGATCAATCATTATGTGACCCAATGAACCGTAGGGAAGTCAACCTTTGGGGGTGGGGGAGGCATAGAGGCCTCCACTAGATGACTGGATAATTACCAGTGGTGGCAGTTAGGGATGGTCAAATCAAGCCTTCTAGATCAGGGGTGGGCAACGTCAGGCCTGCAGGCTGTATAAGGCCCGCGGGGCTCCTGCCTAAGGCCCGCGGGGCTCCCGCCCGCAAACCCCGCCCCTTCCACACGATTGGCTCCCACCCACAAACCCCACCCCCCAGTGCTTGTGATTGGCTCCCGCCCGCAAACTCCGGCCCCCGGTCCGCGGAAATCCCAGAAACCCCACCCCCCACCCCCCCGGTCCCCGGTTATAAATATCCAAATGGCCCTTGGCAGAAAAAAGGTTCCCCACCCCTGTTCTAGATAAAGAAGTATACTCTGCCCTGCAAAAATTATGCTTGGCAACATTTAAATTTAGTTCATTTGTTTTATTTTATATTCTGCTCTTTCAGAAGCTCAAGGTAACAAACGTACTTGGCCTACTTCCAGTTCCCTATTTTATGCTTTTTCACTGAGATGAGAAAGACTCAGTTCAAGGTCTCCTTCAACCTTAAATTTCCTCAACACCTTTTCTACACAGCCTGCTTGAAAAGATCGCTCTGCAGGTAAAATGGGAAAGAGAAAGAGAACTAGGTGAGATGCTCTTGGAGAAAAGCATGGTATTGGTAGAGTCAGAATAAGGTTTTTGCAGCACTTCTTAGCTGCTTTGAATTTTATAAGACAAGGCAGGAGGCATATTCTACTTTCTTAGTGGGGATATTTGGGCAGCCTCCCAGTGTTAACAAGTGCTAAAGGGACCGTGCCATAAATTCTGAGCATTTTGTCACAAATCTTGACATCTCAAACACATCAAGTGGCATTTTTAACTCACTGATAACGTGGGGAAAGCAAAGACCCACAAGAAGTGGAGTTGTCAGACAAGAGAATGTGGGAACAGGGTTTCTTTTGGTTGGTGGCTGCTCTGCTGAGAAGACCCACTTAGGACCTGCAACAAGTTTGTTTGGGCTGTTTCCTTAGCCCACCCTCTTTCCTTATCCTTGATACTGACCTATCAGTAGTGGGAAATTGAGGGAAAATATCAATATTTGATGAAATGCAGGCAAGGAATAAATTATTGATGGTATGTGGTTAAAGAGACAGTGAAACTGAAAATGCCAGGGCTAAACTTGGAGTCTAGGGTGTGTGAGGCTTTATGTTCTGAATGAACGCCTGTGTATTAGAGTGAGCATACATGTCTCTGTGCAGGGAGAAAAACAGAATCAGGTCATTCTCATTTTTCTCCGCTCCTCCCTTTTTCTGTCTCATTGTAACCCATTGCATATTTCCTAGAGAAATAAATATATTGCACCATATTTGTCCCAAATAGTGCTGGGCAGAAAAATTTTGTCCATTTTTGTTTCAACACTTCATATTAAGTTTGGTGGAAAAGAAATCAGTTTTTTCCCCTACTAATGGAGAACATTTTGATAAAATCCTCCTGCATGGGGTACTAAGTTACTCAGGTGTGCATGAGAGAGAGTGGTCTGTCTTGCTGCACATTGTTATCTTCCCTTAGTCTGCGACCTCCATGATTTTCCAGCCATTAATTAACTCCCAAGGGAAAATTATGATGGAACACCTCCTATGATCCTTTTTTTCTAGGAGCAGATGCAGTTAAAGGAATTTGCAGCATTATAGAGGAAAGGTAACCTAACAATAAAACAAACACCCACATCATCACAATAAGCATTAAAAAAACATAAAAGCACAGTGAGAATGACATAGAAAAACAGAAGCCCCTTTTGCAGGAAAAGACAACTTTGATTCTGTTGATTTTGGCAATATTGACCCTTATAGTATTGGGAGTCGTTCTTCGCTGTGGAAGAAAAAAAACCCTTAAAAATATAGTTCCTTTGCAGCCTTCAACATACCATATTAAGCACATCATGCCATGATAGTCCTTTGAACTTGGAATTCACTAAAATTAAGCTGGAAAATTACCAGCCATTTGACCATTTAGATCAGTGTTTCTGCTGGCTGGGGAATTCTGGGAGGTGAAGTCCACACATCTTAAAGTTCCTGAGGTTGAGAAACACTGATTTAAATTCATGCATAACTATTTGCTCCCTATATTGAGCTCATTTTTGCATAGGAACAAAATAAGGATACCATGGTTGGTGAAATACAGGGCAGTTATTTATTTGACCATAAACATTGACTTCTTGATCTTTGTGCTCAAATATCCAGTGAGGGACCTTAGAGTCGCAATAAATGCAAATAAAATGAAAAGAAACACATACACATTTGTGCCGTGTACCTCAACTGATCGTGTTTGGATGCTGATTTTGTTTTGGTGCTTCTTAGGTAAAGGTAAAGGTTTTCCCCTGCACAGTCATGTCTGACTCTAGGGGGCAGTGCTCATCTCCGTTTCTTAGCCAAAGAGCCAGCGCTGTCCGAAGATGCTTCCCCGGTCATGTGGCCGGCATGACGTGCGCGGAACGCTGTTACCTTCCCACCAAAGTGGTACCTATTTATCTACTTGCATTTGCATGCTTTCAAATTGCTAGGTTGGCAAGAGCTGGGGCGAGTACGGGAGCTCACTCCGTCACGCGGCGCTCAGGTCTCAAACCACTGACCTTCCGATCGACAAGCATGGTGTCTTAACCACTGAGCCATCGGGCCCCATTTGGGTGCTTATTAATTCTAATTAATTCCAGCCTCAAAATGCTGAGAATAGGCAGGGAATGCCCTGAGCCAGTTAGTGTTCCCTCCAGCCACCAGGAGGAAATGCAAAAACCATCATTCAGTCAGTGCGCTGTACCTTGAGTTATGGCAGCTCCTGGAATTATTGAAGTCCTGTCACCCCTGCTCCACATTGAAAGAGGAAAAAAAACAAATTGCTAACCAATCTCCACCTCTATTGGCTTCAGGATCTGCTGCATGTATTTGCCAGTCCATTGTTAAATATATATATATATATCAGGTGCTGGTACTAAGGAACAGCTGCCTGCCATCAAGACATAATTTTTCCTGCATAGAAATTCCCATTAAAGCTGGGATGATGGCATGGCCCTGTGCTTCCACAGTCCGAAGCTTTTCCCAATAGCTAAAACCATAGTTGTAGGTTGTTATAGAGCAGGGTTTCTCAACCAGGGTTCCATGGAACCCCAGGGTTCCGTGAGAGGTCACTAGGGGTTCCCTGGGAGATCACAATTTATTTTAAAAATTATTTCAAATTCTGGCAACTTTGCATTAAAGAGGTAAGTTTCATTCTTTACTTTTAGTTTAAGAACACTGTTAATGCCTGTAATACAGGCCTACACATGAAACGAATATAATAATTTTGTAACTTCTGGCCTATATTTGAGCCTGAATGCGCAGGGGTTCCCCGAGGCCTGAAAAATATTTCAAGGGTTCCTCCAGGGTCAAAAGGTTGGGAAAGGCTGTTGTAGGGTGCTTATGTTGGTGGAGTGGGTGGGGGGAGGCTCATTTAAGCCCAGAGACTGAGAGGTGGAGTAAGGAAATAGCTGGGTGCTCCTGGCCTAATTCAGCAGAGAAAATCAAGCTGAGCAATTTTTAGACAGTAGATTGTGAAACTGACCAGAAAGTAACTAGAGGACTTCACTGTAGGACTAGACTAGACTTCACTGTAACCACATATCTGAACCTGGCAGGATGAGAAAATGGGAAAACAGCCCACCCCCAACCCCCATGGGCTCCAGCTGCTGAAAGAGAAGGACACAGGAATACAATGGTGGGCTGCCAGTGCCAGTTCTGCATAAATACTGCATTTGGAGGGCCCCTTTCTTTTGCAGGAAAAAAAATATTCCACTTAATATCGCTACTTATTATTTAACTCTGTTAAATCATGCAGCTAACACTGAAAAGATTACATGTACAATGCCATTCCATAGTACCGCGGTCATAAACCATTAACACACACACCCCATTTTACAGAAGTATAACCCTCTGTATTCCTTGCTGCTGACCAGGTTGATCAGGGCTACTGGGAGCTGTAGTGCACTGGTCCCCCCCCCCACCTTGTGCTTCGTAATCCACTGAAGGCTAACCAAACAACTGTAGTGTTTATGCCAGAAAACCCAAATGGCATCATATGTAAATAGTTAACACACAAAGATTTGCTACCCTGGGGGGCGTGGTGGCTCAGCGGGTAAGACGCCATTTTTGTCGATCGGAAGATCGCAAGTTCGGAGGTTCGAATCCCTAGCCCTGCGTGCGGAGTGAGCTCCCGCACTTGCCCCAGCTCTTGCCAACCTAGCAATTTGAAAGCATGCAAATGCATGTAGATGAATAGGTACCACTTTGGTGGGAAGGTAACAGCGTTCTGTGCGTGTCATGCTGGCCACATGACCGTGGAAGCGTCTTCGGACAACGCTGGCTCTTCGGCTAACAAACGGAGATGAGCATCGGCCCCTAGAGTCGGACACGACTGCACAAATGTGTGGGGGGTACCTTTACCTTTACTAATAAAACCTCAACATCTACTACCTAAGGAGGAAGGCTGCCTCACCTATCTGAAGAAAGATTTTCTATGCTTCTTTGAGATGTTGTCAGACTATTCCTTGAGACAGAGTGGTGTTTTTTTCCCTTCAGTATGTACTTTGGGGAAAATCACTCTTCAGTGAGCTGAGAAGAAAGGTAATTAATATTTACTTCTGAATTAGAATTTGAGTCTTGGATAATAAAGGGGAGAGCTTATTGGTTTCTTCCCATCCAAAAGAATTTTCAAATGCAAGGCAACACCATAATTGGGACAAGTTTCAGTGTTACATGGTGGATCACAGTATCTTTCATTCTGACCTAGGACAAGGTTGGTATTATCCACTTACACAACTTCCATCACTGTCTGGTATAATGATGTGCAGCGTTCAAGCATCACACCATGATGCGTGGGCAAGGGGAATACGGAAAACAGAGACCAAATTAGCCCCATACGGTTAAGGGAGTGGTAGAGGAAGCAAAACCTTCAGATCACCTTCCCACGTTTCAGATCCTCATTTCTAGAGAAGATCTAATAGACTCAACTAGTACATCAAGTTAAGAAAAACATAATTATGTGCAATTATTACATTGCAAAAGAGACTGAAACAGGAATCAGCAAGTATTGGGAAACAATGGGAAAATCCTGTTGTTAAGATAGTCCTGTGCTACACTGGCATATGTTCCAGTCAATACAATAATAATAGTATTATAGTGATAAAGCATGTGCTACGTTGTTAAGGTCAAAGTCTTTTATTTATTTATTTATTTGTTTGTTTGTCTGTTTGTTTGTTTGTTTAATTTTTATCCCGCCTTTATTATTTTTATAAATAACTCAAGGCGGCGAACATACCTAATACTCCTTCCTCCTCCTATTTTCCCCACAACAACAACAACCCTGTGAGGTGAGTTGGGCTGAGAGAGAGCGACTGACCCAAGGTCACCCAGCCGGCTTTTGCAGTGCTGAATTAATAATGTTATCACTTCCCATGATTATTTTTAAAATATATATTTTGGATAAATTAACAAATGGCTTATAGTGAGTCTCAACATTATTTTCTCTCATACTCCCTAATCTTTTCATTTGTTATCAGAGATAAGATGATACAATCCAATAAATTAGGCCATGGTCGTTTCTATACATGGTATCTAAATAACTACAAGTATTTGGAATCGTCTTTTTTTTTTCCTTTCAGCACTCTTATGCCTTAGCAGATAGGAATTCAATAGATGTTACTTTTTCAAGCCTGGTTGTTCACTGCCCAGAGTCACTTCTGGTGAGATGGGCAGCTCCATAAATTTGATTGATAAATATTTTTTAAAAAACCACCAAAAGAGGGGGAAATGACATTTGTTGAATGTCTGCATTACCATTACAGTATGTGCACATGCTGTCAGAACAGTGATTTTTTTTTTAGATTAGCCAAAATCAATTTTATAGGCTACAGTGACCGAAATCATTTTTAATACTCTTTCATCTTGCTCACTTTTAATCCATTTCTGTACATTCATTTGACTTTTCATACCAAGGTCTCCTGGCACATATTGGTACATAAAGTTAGAAACAGACCCCACAATTCCCCAATTTTCGAACACATGGATTTTGTAGAAAAAATAATGGGGTTGTGCAGTTCTTCACATTCAGTCACAAAAGGTACTTTGGAGTGTACATTGGTGCAAACATAGCACCTGTTGCAATGCTTAATAGCAGCCGTATTGTTTCCCAGGCAACAGCGAAAATCAGTAATGTCATCCTGAGAAAAGATGCAGCTGCCGTAAAGAGTTGCAAAGCAGTGTTACGTTCATGTTCTCACCAACCCTAAGCATCTTCTCCAAATTATTTCTTAATTGCTACACAGTCCTAAAAAACAAATTCTTCTGTGATTCTCACATGTCATTGTTGCCCTTTTTTCTTACACAGAAGAAGCTGTACATAAGGAGTAGAAATCCCTGTGTGTAACACACTCCAAATCTTCTAACTCCCAGTTCTATCTGTAACAGGGTATATCCTATGTCTGGAGTGTCTATGCTATATTATCTATACATCAGTATCACTCGCTCCTTTGTCCTTTCGATCATCTCTTCCCATCATTGTTTAATCTTCCTTTGCCTGCAATAGAGATGTACCATAGATTTCATCACAGGATTTTGCAAATGAAACTGTAGAAATTCAAAAAGAGCAATGAAGCTGTAGAAATTCAAATGCAGTACATATTCTCAGAATTAGACAATTTGTGTCCCATGCCATATTTGACAGATTATATCTGAAGTATATCCCTTTAGAATTAAGAGAACCTCCTACTTCTGTTTTTCTATCTCATTCTCACTTTCTATTCTCAGGAATAACACTATAGGACTAGAAGAGCCCTCTCTTTGTGAGAGAATGAGGTTACCAAAACAGCAGACTGCCTTTTCTCTGTCTCATCTCCTGAAACCCTTCCTTGTCGAACTCAGCTAATCATAAGCTTTGACATGGCCCATCACAGACACCCCACTGAAGAGGCTGTCAAAGGCCTGCAGTGAAGAACAATGATCTTGTGGCAGCAAATGCTGATTCATCTCCCTTTTTCCAGCCTTCACATTAATTCTGCTCTTTCCTCTGGTTGGAGCACAGACAGGAAGAGGAGAGATTACTTTTGTCTAACTAATGAACTAGGCCAGGGGTCGGCAAACTTTTTTATGCCAGGAGCCATTTTGACATTTATAACATTTATAATATCACTCGAGGGCCAGGGGGCGGGGTTTGAGGGTGGGAACCAATCGCGTGGAAGGGGGTGGGGTTTGCGGGTGGGGGCCAATCGTGTGGAAGGGGGCGGGGTTTGCGGGCGGGGGCCAATCGCGTGGAAGGGGGCAGGGTTTGCGGGCGGGAGCCAATCGCGCACACTTAGGGCCTGCTGCCGCCATGCCCGCTGCCACGCACACCATGCCGCTGCCACGCCTGCCCCCACCATGGCCGCGCCTGCCCCCGCCATGCCCGCCACGCCTGCCTGGGGAAGAGCCACACTCAAGGGGCCAAAGAGCCGCATGTGGCTCGTGAGCCGTGGTTTGCCAACCCCTGAACTAGGCAGAATCCTGCCTCCCTCTAGTGCCTGTGCTGGATGAAAAGCTGTGAATTTTACATACACAAACCATCCATCTGTGATGTATGACAAGAATATTGCCTCCTTATTCCTTACCTGTAAGTTAAGGGCTATGAATACTACATTTCAGCCACCATGATCAAAGTACATAACAGGAGAGATAAAAGCTGAGGCCCTTCCCTCACTGCTGAACTGAAGTGCAGTCCATCCATTCTTGAACCGGTAAAGAAGTATTCCAGCATGAAATCTGCTGCCCTTATTGCCAATCCCTATCCTGTTTCTATTGCTTTGCTTCAACTCACTGGTGAAGGGTGGCAAAACCTGACATATTTCGCACACCTTGAGGCTGCCCTTGGATGGTGTCAGAATACCAGGGAACACATTCCTTCAATAACGCTATAGCTAAGGATGACTTAAGTCCATCTCGCTCAAAGGCCAGGAATGAGATGGAGGCAACATCATGGGAACTATGGCAGAAAATTAATGATGTTGCCAGGACATGTTTGTGCTGTGGGTAGGTACAAGTGCAGATATGGCCTTGGAGAAGAAGCCAGACTGACAGATCCATGCGGCTTCTCACTAGGTCTGTGCCCACAGTATTACAGCTGCTTAATTTTGACTCAGAAAAATCCCCAGAAATTTTACAAATGGTAAAAGCACTCTGAATGATTGGGCCCACAACTCTCTTAACCACAGAGTTATATTCCCTTCAAATTTCATCTTTGCCAACACAGAAAATGGAACTCTTGTTAATTAGAAGGGGGAGGAGCATTGATTGATATTGAACTTCAATGCTTTGGCTCTTCTTGGGGCAGTAAAGCCTTCTCCCTCTCTCTTGCAAATTCCTTGCTTATTTCAATTAAGTTCCTGTATGTATTTCTTCTGCCCCTGATAAAACACAGCCAATGATGGAAGGTTCTTTTAAAACATCAGGACTATCTATCATTTCCTAATAAGATTCTTCGCCAAAAGGGCAGGAGCATTTTTAGTACTATATCCTTCAACAGACAGCAAGCCCTTTTTTTCAGTTCATTAAACACTTGCTGGACTGCGAGCAAGATTCTTTGCTGGGAATGTTTACTTCCGCCTGTATGTACTAGGAGCGTCTTTCTACAGAAACCAACTTTTAAGCCTTTTTCGTCATGGAAGAATTATATGGATTTCTGAGTTTCCACCTCATCCTACAGCTTTTGGCAGTGTTTTTTTTAAGCAAGGGATGTGATTTCCAGCAAGAAGGGGAAAGTGCTGGTTTACCCAGTTGTGGCACCTAGAGAGAATTCTGTTATTTGGTTCAGTCCAGTACATGCATATTTAAGAACCAGTGGTTCTGAATTCAGCAGAACTCAGGAATACAAGAACACAAGAAAGTGTATAAATGAAAAAACGAGGGACACAGGGCATGCACACCAGAGAGAGTTTTCATACTCGGCACTGGAGAGACATCTACTCCTTATAAGCATGTGTGTTATAATATCAGTCATGAAAATAAAATTTTAAAAAACCTCAATGTGAGGGCCCTTATTGTTTCCATTTATTTATATGTGTCTTTTAATTGTGAAATCACAGGTTTAAAATGCCTTGTGAAGATCTTATTTTGTCCACCGAATTTGGGGCCCAATGATGCCACTGCAATATATTGTAGGAATGAAAGTAGCTCAAAAGGATTCCACCAAGAAATGGGATTCCACCACTCACTGGTTGGCCTTAGGCAAGCCCTGATTTCTTCCACTAGTTCATCTATAAAATGGGAAGGAGACCAGTTGTATTACAGAGAAGTATTACTGTAACATAACAAGTAACCCAGCTCCTTTACCTCTTGTAAAGCTCAGCTTTTGGGCCCTACCTCAGGAAGAACAACCTAAGAAGTGCCTCCAATAACTCCGTTACCTTCCTCAGAATTTTCTCCTCCCTTCTCTTCTCTTTCTATAATTAATATCATCAGTGATTGTATCAAAGAAAATAACTGCATAAATCCAAACTGGCTTTGATCACAACTATTTGACAATCCTAATCATCCCACTACCTTCAGTGGGTGTTGGAAAGAAGATGCATAGGATGGATTTCTGCACTGAGCAGGGGATTGGAATAGATGATCTTTAAAATCCCTTCCAACCCTGACTTTCGATGATTCTATGAAATACTTCTTCAAATTGTAATGAAAATGAATGCTCAGAGCAGAGCTTTCCAAACTTTTCATGTTGGTGACACATTTTTTAGACATGCATCATTTCGTGACACACTCTTGCAGCAGGGCATCATTTCGTGACACACTCTTACAGCAGGGCACAAGGCAGGCACTAGGACCTGCGCGGAATCACAGCAGGTTTGGAGGCAGCAAGGCACAAGGCAGGCACTGGGACCTGCATGGAATCCTGGCAGGTCTCAGAGGCAGCAGCAGCCGCGACACACCCAGACACTGCAGCCGACACACTAACGTGTCCCGACACACAGTTTGGAAAGCTCTGGCTCAGAGAATCGGATAGTTTCTTCCCCGCAGTGAAGATATGCTTCTCTTCAGCCAATACATGACCAACAAAAAGAGGCCCGGTGGGGTCAACCCCTTCCTAATGTTCAGTAAACCCGAGGGGTGGGAGTACTGGGGTTCCTCACAAGAAATCCGGGAGTGATGGAGACCATTCTATAGCAATGTCAGCACAACCCTCAGCAAAACATTCAGCTGTTAAAAGTTGGGATGGGGTGAGGAGGAGAAATATCAAAGGAATGGATCCAAGTCAGAGCTTTTCAGCTTTCCAAGTGCCTTGAGACAGATTTTGTCAATATGTCTATAACTTCATAGATTGACACATCCTGAAACCCAGCCCTTCCCCAACAGCAGTGAACCCGGGGCCTCTCACCAGCCACCACATACAGATGGAAGCTGGGGTCCCCTCAGTGGCCTGCAAGTGTCAGTGGAGTCACTACCCAGAAGGAAGGGATAAACCTTTCCCCCAAGGCCTGGGGGGAAAGCAAAACGGAACAGTGCAAAACGCCAGACTTACCCTCTGCTAACTATCAGCCTTAAGGCATCCAAGTTGCCGTGGTAGGCGGCCCACAGGGTTGGGGTCATGCCATCTTCATCAGGGGAATTTAAGTCCTTCTTGGTGGCTTCCTTCAGCAGGTCCAGATAGCCGTCCCTGGCTGCACGATGGTACTGGTCATTCATGGTGTAGCCTTAAAGCCTGCCCATGTCACTGGGAGGGGGAAAGAACGGCACAGAGATGGCAACAGAGTTCTAGGAAAGCAGCTGTCAGACAGGAGGAGGGAGCTCCGTTGCCAGGATACTTGAGATTCCCTGCCCGGAGAGGGCAGGAACTCCTCATATTGAAGGCATGTTATTTGCTGTGGATTCCCCTGGGTCCTAAAAATTCCTGTCTTTACCTTAGCTAGCCCCTCGCAGAAGACGCCTGCCTGGTGGGAAGATACGCTGGGGAATGCAACTGGGTTTGCCTTCTCTGCCCAAGATGGGAGAGAGGCAAAAGAATTATTATTTGCTTTGGAAACCTTGGCTTAAACTAGCAATGCAACAGCTGCTAAATCAAGAGTGTGCCACTTCAGAATACGGGGAATCACCCAGCCTTGGGGCTCATGTTTTATTACAGAGTTAATCTGCCTCATTCAAAGAATTCTGGCAGGGTGAGTGGCAATGTTCAGAAGTTAAGCCCTTCTACATGGAACCTCCCCAGGCTTACTCACCAATTTTTCCATCCTTTTTTTTTTTAGGGGGAATGAGTAAAAAGAGAGACACAATAATTACACAGTCACTTTAGACTCCATCCGCAAGCTCCCTTACCTCTATGTAGTTCCCACTGCTGGCCAGTAATATTTGTTTGTTTGTTTGTTTATTTTTGTGCCTTCAAGTCAGTGTTGACTCCTGCCAACTGCCTAGACAAGTCCCTTGGCAGTTTTCTTGGCAAGGTTTTTCAGAAGTGGTTTGCCCTTGCTTCCTTCCTAGGGTTAAGAGAGAGCAACTGGCCCAAGGTCACCCAGCTGGCTTCGCGTCCAAGGTGGGACTAGAACTCACGGTCTCCCGGTTTCTAGCCTGGTGTCTTAACCACTAGACCAAACTGGCTTTCTGGCCAGCAAAATATTAAATATATGCCAGGCCAGGCTTATGAAGTCATTTAGAGAATGGATCAAGGTGACAGCCTGACGCTGGGCACTCCACTGCACCAGCATGGATGAGCTCATCTCCAACAGATGCATGGCAGGCCGCCGTCTTTGCACAGGGGCTACTAAGTGCAGTCTAATCTGTGGTAGCATGTCAATGCATTGATTATAACCTAGGAGAGAGTGGGAACAATATACATACACACAGAGGACATGTCTGCATGGAGCTATAATTTATATTTCATGGGTATGTGTGGAACGCAGATCCTTTCTCGGTCACAGCTTTGCAGTGAGTTCAGATAAAATAAGACAATTAAGTGTATCAGCTCTGACATATGAAGTTTCTCTTCCCTTACATTAATATAAATCAATCTTTAAAAAAAAAGAATCAGCCAGCATGAAATTGCTATCAGAGATTTCATTTATTAAACAACAACAAACCTGGACTTGACAGTAAGGGATAAAAATACTATTAACCCAAGCTTGACTCCTGTTGATTACATAAATGCATCCATGCAGCTTTCTTGGAACAATATGGACATGGTTTGCTTTCTTTGAAGATTCTGTTGTTGTAGACTTCTAAGTCTAGCCTACAGCCACATGATCTCCCATCCATGTATTAACCAGGCCCAATCCTACTTAGCTATTGAGCTCAGACAAGATTGGGCAGATGCATCTGATTTAACAGACCAGATGCTGCCAGGTATTTACTATTTAGTAGCCTCCAGTTAATCTTCATTTTTCTGGGCATCCAAGACATATTTGTTGCATTCATGTGCTATTTTGTGTGTGTATGCATGTGTGCGTGCCTTCAAGTCAATGTTGACTCCTGGCGACTGCCTGGACTGGTCCCTGCAGTTTTCTTGGCAAGATTTCACAAGTAGTTTGCCCTTGCCTTCTTTCTAGGGCTGAGAGAGGGTGACTGGCCCAAGGTCACACAGCTGGCTTTGTGCCTAAGGCGGGACTAGAACTCATGGTCTCCTGGTTTCTAGCCCAGTACCTTAACCACTACACCAAAGTGGCTCTCATTCATGTGCTATAGTCTGTGCATTTTAAATACCAAACAGTGAACTGAATTCCACACCGGTAATCTAATGCAATGAACCTAATTCAGCCTCTTCCCCTTTTCCCCACTGCCCCATCCCTATGAATTTAAATTTTATACACATCTGATGAAATCAGCTGTAACCCAAGGCCCTTGAATGCCAAGGCCCTTTTTGGAAACATTTGGTCCTCTGGTGCCATCTGTTGTTGGAGAATCAGAAAGAGTCTGACAGTACTTTTTCAGACTACAGTAATGTATTTTATTAGCATAAGTTTTCCTGGGTTACAGCTGATTTCATCAGATGTGTATAAAATGTAAATCCTTGGGATGGGGCAGTGGGGAAAAGGCCGAATGGTTGTATAAATGAAGGTTCATTGGATTAGATTACCAGTGCATTATCAAGTAATGATTGTATTAAAAATCCTTTATGCTTGCTGAGACTTCTTGAGATAGCCTGAAACCTACTGATGATGTATGTAAACTCAGCTGTCTCATGCTTAGTTGTGCTGGAATAATCTTTTTGCTCCAAAACTGCTATTTTGAGATCTGTAAGGGAATGTTGTGGGTGGTTAAAATGTTCTGCTCCGGTTGGAGAATAAAATTCATAGGAAACCTTAAAATCCAAACTCCACAACTAAGCAACAGCACAAAAAATATGCAAACTTGACTTTTTAAACTTGTAGCATTTTGTAAATTTTGTAGCATTTTGGCTTGTCCTAATATTTTCTTAGCAAACTATTTATTTAGAGGACTTTTTCCTCATGGTTGTTTTTAATATTATTAATTGCCAGAAGCACCATTTCTTCCAGCCTTTTTCAGTTAATGCTGTGTTAAAGACTAGCTAATGGAGCTTGTAATGTTTTTTTTTTAATTTCCCCTTTAAGATAAAGAGGGGTTATGACATTGACTAATGAACAGTACTGTTCCTGACCTTTGCTGTAAAAATAACACTCTTCCAAGTAATCTAAGATGTGAAATTCTGACAAAAAAGAAACAGATCCCTGGCCACACTGGCCTTTCAAATGAAATAACTTACATTTACTTCAAAACTGTAAATGTTCCTTGCACTGTAAAAGAATGGAAGCAAGCCAATCTCTTCTTCAACAGTGCCTCTTTAACAACAGGACCCATTAGCAGGTGATTACCATCACCATCTCAAAAAGCTTCAGTTGCCGATTGGCACAGATCAAATTTTAATTGGGTGGGAATCTTACAGGCTTCAAAATATTGCTAAACTACAGCTTCCAGCCTTTCTCACCATTGGCTGTGTGGCCTGAGACTGCCGGGAGTGGTAGTTTAGTAGCATTCGGAAGGCTATAAGCTCCCCATGAGAGGAGGCAGTAAGCTGGGCCTTTTCCTCTACTAAATATAAGCAACTTCTCCAATGCCCACTAAAACTGTTTGCCGCTTTTCTGGGCTTATTGTTAGAAACATCTATGCTAACCTGGAATTTATATCCTTCTTAGATTTACTTTCTGCCTTTTCTGCAAGAATTCAGGGCTGTTTCCCTAGGCATCTTTCCCATTGCACTTCCTTCTTGGAATAAATATGTAAGGTAGGTTAGGCTAAGAGCTGGTGACTGGCCAAAGGTTTCTCTGGAAGCTTTGGGTCCAAGTAGGAACTTGAACCCAGATCTCTTTAATTTAGATTGTAATCATTAGAACACTAGCCCTTGATTAGCTGGGATGTGGTTTATTGAATTACCTAAATTCACATAATACTTGAACCCACTAATTATGCAATCATATTTTAGCCTAGAGTGTTATTCAAATACAGCCAATGGCTATTTGCAGATGAAGATGTTACCTAAAAAACTAGCTGTCTTTAAAATTGGGAAGCCCTTGACTCCACTTGCTGAACTGACTGTCACATCAGCTGGGAAGTTACCTGCTCCAGAGGAAACCAGTGGCTGGTTTACATGTCGCATTGGACCATAATGTGGTTCATATTGGCTTAACAGAATGTGTGAATTAGGTCCTACAGCTAAGTTAGCCAGCCATAGTTTAAAAAGCTGGTTTAGTGTGATCTTAGAACTCAGGGGCACACCTTTGACACCTTTTTATAGAAAAAGGCCCTATGTAGTCCTTTGGCATTCAAACATCAGCAGCTGAAGCTTTTATCATTATGAAAATATGTTACCTCTGGATTTCTGCCTCTTAAAGGACATGGCATGGAGAAGTGCCACATGAGGGATTTTTTTTTCTAGTTCAGGACTGACAGATGGATTCTAAATGAAGAACAATTTTATGCTACTTTTCATAATGTTTTTGCACTTCTGCTTTTGTTGGCAGGTTTTTTATGATGATTTCTTCCCATTTTCACTATCAAGTAACCTTGATCCCCGTATCTCTCCCACATCTTTTTTTTCCCCTAAACTTAGCTCATGGACAAAATGGGTCCTGCGAGCCTTACTAAGACATTTATGAAGCAGACCTGTCAGCCCCACCAATGGTGTAAATCACGAAGGCATCCAGACAAATATAAATTCCAGGGCCATCGTGAACTGGGAAAAGAGGAAGCTTGTGCAAAAGTGGTGAGAACAAGAAGTCGACTCGCAGGCAGAAAGGTTGGTGGAATGGTGCTTGGCTAAAACCATAGTTCTCATTCTGTCTGCCTAGTTATATAGATGCTGAACTTAATATTAGTAAAGGATCTAACTTTTACACTTCTTTATTCTCCTTTAGTTTCCATTGCTTTCAATGGGGCTTACATTTTATAAGAATGCAGCGTACAGCACTAATCTTAAACACAGTTACTTGGGAGTAAGCCACAATGACTGCAATAGAATTTACTTCTGAATGGACATGCTTAGGCTGGTGATGTAAGAAGAGCAAGTGAATGTGTTCAGAAGCTTGAATGGTGCCAATGTAAAAAATGGTATTATCTTCCTTGATTGGGTTGAATTGGCGATCTGTTTTTTCACAATACAAGAGCACCCTGAGATAAGTTTTGCTTTCAATTAGCAGTAGAAAGAAGTCTTTGCAATATGGCAATTTGTCTGTGTTGGGTTTTGTTGTTGTTCTTCTGGGAGACGTGGTATCCAGTACAAAACATCTTGCCCCAGTTCTTGCAGACCGCATAAGTAACGAAGGAGGCATGCTGCCTAAGCACTTGGTGGATTGTTATGTGTTAGTGAGCCTGATTTAACAATAAGCCAGGTTTTGGCCCACAAGCTCCAGGAGACATTGTGGAGGCTCTGAGTCTATTCCATCTTTTTGTTGATGGATCATGATATGGTTTGAATCAGGATCTAGAAAGCAGAGACCTAAATTTCAAAAATTAAGCTCAGTTGTTGGTCAACCAATAGAGTATCAAAAGGGAATTTGATCTGTAAGGTATATCTAGATAGAGAGGTAGAGAGAATGTTCACTCAGTAGGTAAGAAAACAAATGTATATCTCTGCGGGGTTTTAAAAAGATAGGCGTAAAGGAAATCTCACCAAAAGATTGTATGTCATTACATCTATCATAATAACCAGAGATGATTAACAAAATGGGGTTTCATTAAATTATATGAAGAGGATCATATAGAGAATTTCATCCAAAGGGTAGTTGAGAAATCCTGGGTCAAGTCTTATTTAAAATAGACTTACATTTTGAAATTGCAAAATGCCTTGCATCTAATCATTCCACCACCATTAGCCTCTCTTTGAAGGAGACCTGGACTCTGGTATAAAAGAATACATTTTGTCCTGATTTGTTCTCACATTCTCTCTTTGTCTCTTTTCCTTTATGCCAGCAGCTCTATATCAGTGTCGGTTAAACCATGACCGAAGTGTCTTTGGGGAAAGACAGTGAGATCAAACGTGAAGGTTCCATCATGGGCTCTGGCCAGAGAGATGACAAGAGCAGCTTTGGACCTGATCATTTACCTCCTGTTGGCCAACGTATCCATCGGTTCTCCTCTGTCTCTTTACCACATAGCCCCAAGGAAGTCTGGA
This sequence comes from Charina bottae, assembly GCA_023362775.1. Taxonomy (NCBI): domain Eukaryota; kingdom Metazoa; phylum Chordata; class Lepidosauria; order Squamata; family Charinaidae; genus Charina; species Charina bottae. The sequence goes on along the minus strand of JALMGJ010000002.1, from coordinate 126,847,475 downwards.
AAAAAGGCGGGCGTGTTTTCTCTATTCTGCTAGGCATCAATCTGGTGCTGCTAGCCTGCACTCTAGTCAGTGGTGGGGCATTCAAAGACGTCAAACTGCATGACTACGATGCCTTTTTCATGCTCACCGTTGTGATGCTGATCGCCATTGTCTGGATGCTGTTCTATATTTTTGGTACCTCCAAGCGGCAGGCTGCCATCCCCTACAAAGACAATCATGCAGGACCTATCTGGCTAAGAGGTAAGGAGAGGCTAGTAACCAGGTACATTTGCTAAGAGAGGAGGCAAAGCAGAGCACAACCAATATTGTTCATTTATTTATTTTATTAAATTTATATTACACATGTATTTCATGGGGGTGAAGCAGGTGGAGGAGTGCTGTGTTTATCAGCCCTACCTGTGTTTGTCAAAAAAGTCTCAGTGGCTCCCATCACATTTATAAGATTCAAAATGTTGAATGCTTGTGAGTAGATGAGCACTGGGGAAGGAAGCTGTGAATTAGAATTGATCGCAGCTCGGCGAAGTTAGGCTGTAATTAGAGCTCAGGAATGTTCAGACGGCTCCTAAGCTAAACCTTGGATCCAGCTCAAGCCTGCTTTGTGCATATGTAAGCTATGGCTAAATATGGCACTCAGGGTGGACACAGATGGAGCATGGATTGAGAATTATAAAAGTGAGCAAGCAGCCCAGGTGTCTTGCCTGAGCAAAAAGATAATGGTATACCGTAAGTTTATTGTCTCAGGGCTCAACCAAACCCAGGAGCTGGTGCCACCACTACTCCTCGAATAAACCCCAAGGATTTGAAAGACTTTGTAGAAAAGAATGTTTAACCCTGACATTGAAGTTGGGCACCAGACTTGCTCAAGGCAAGATTTATACAATAATCAACCAGCTTTATGACTTTGATGGGTGCAATATAATAGGGCTCTGGTTTTGACAGAATTGGGGTATCACTTGTCCTCTTTCATGGGCTGTGGGAGATTTGTCATGGCTTTGGGTAGAAGACATTCAGAGGTCCATAGAACTAGATTAGAAAGTTTGGGTTGTGTATTTGTTATGGGAAGATAATGACATTTGCTTTCCAAAACAGGTGGCTTGATCTTGTTTGCAATCCTCACATTGGTGATGGATGTATTCAAGACAGGATATTATTCCAGTTTCTATGAGTGCCTATCAGCCATCAAAATCATGTACCCAATTGTGCAGGCTGTGTTCGTGATCATCCAGGTGAGTTTGCATCTGTTACATATTTAAGCACATTTATATGCAGCCAAATCCTAAATGGTTCAGGGGGGCACAACCTGGTTGTGAGTTGTGGGATCTAACTAAAGTGTAACACATCTTGAAATATAGTATATCAGAATGGCTGGGATCTGTGTTGTAATTAGTAGCAATAACATTGGGGTATAATTACCAGGTACCTCCAATAATCTGTTTTAGGTCTACAGTAGTGAAATCCTGCAGAGTGCATTTTAATAAGTCTAGGAAACTCTATCCCTGGTTATACCCAGGACAACAGAATGCTACACCGTCAATTGCTTTATATGTTCAAGACTAGCTAGTTTTGTTAGCCCGAGACAAACTAAACATTTCCTGTTTCTTCTGCATCCTGGGTGACTTCTGATCATCTCCTATAGAAAGCAAATTTAAAAGCTGTATTTCTTTCTTTCTAGACTTATTTTCTGTGGGTCTCTGCCAAAGACTGTGTTCATGTACATCTGGATCTTACCAGGTGAGTATCAAGTCCATTCAGCAAAGTGTCCTTCCATCTTGTTAAGCTGCAGGTGTCACTGGTTGAGTGGAGAATGGGATGGGTTTGGGCAGGCAGAATCCCAATGTATTATCTATAGCAATATTGGCAATATGGCAGACAATGAGAATAAAAACTAAGATCTTGTATTGTCTCCCTTTAGAGTAAAAGTGGGAAAACTTTTGGAGACCTAAGTTCACCAACTTTGAGAGGCCCCCAAATCCTTAATGCATGGGACACAATCACGCAGCCAGGATTTTCCTTTGTATTTGCAGTAGTGTAATAGTTTTAAGAGACTGGGGATTTTTGTTTAATTATGTCAAACCTACTTTACAGCTTAGTCTACAATGTTCACTTATTTCTTGCCTGAAAATGCTGGGAAATCACTGCCAATTTTCAGCAATTGTGATGAAAGAGGGCTCCCGGTATCACAAGAAAGATATTCAAGGGCTCTATGCAGCTCTGGAACAACCACTTGCCAATCACTGCTCTATAATATGTCATGTGGGGAGGGGGGTATAAGGCAAGGAATAGGGATGCTATATCAGCCTAACTGAGGAGTATTTCTACCAAAAAGGAAGAAGCTGTGTGAGAAATATTTGCCAGCAGAAGAGTTTGGCTCATTTTGGAATGTAATTAAGTTACTATTATCCTTATAACAGAGCCAGTTTGGTGTAGTTAAGGCACCAGGCTAGAAACCGGGAGATCGTGAGTTCTAGTCCTGCCTTAGGCACAAAGCCAGCTGGGTGACCTTGGGCCAGTCACTCCCTCTCAGCCCTAGGAAACAGGACATGGCAAACCACTTCTGAAAAACCTTGCCAAGAAAACTGCAGGGACTTGTCCAGGCAGTGTCCAAGAATCGGACACGATTGAATGGGTTTTAAAAAAATCCTTATAACAGTTCCATAAGGTTGATCAATACTGTAGCTTTGCTCTGTCTCAGAAAGTGGGTTGGATGTTTAGAATGAGTAGAGCTTATTCATTAAGCCAACATTCTCCATTATTTTATGATAGGTGTGGGTTGATGCTCATCTTGACCACCAATCTAGCAGTGTGGATGTCAGCTGTAACAGATGAATCAGTGCATAAGGCGGAATCAAAAAAACCAGATGGGAATATTTCACACAGAATGAGTAAGTTGACTGGGAAACATGAGAATTGTGGTCAAATTGACCTAGAGGGCACTACGTTGAGGAAAGCTGTCTTTCAGTGCTGAGAGGATTCAGTTGGGTTCTCTCTTCTCTTGCCTGGCATTGATCATTATCAAACATGGACACCGTCACATATATGCCAAGTACCAAAAACAGTAAAGTTTAAAAAAATGAAGGAATGTAGAACTTGAGCACTTCAAGACCTCTCTCTTCCTCAGGAACCCTAAATAAACACATATCCTTTATTTGTTCATTTCTTTATTTTTAGCCACTTGGCTGCAGAGTGGGTGGCTAACATCTAAACCAAATTCACAAAATAGTCATAAGATAATTATTATAAGGCAATAAAATAGAATGAAATGGCCAAAATACACATGAGGTCCCCAGACAATCCATATTACATATCTTAAACTCTAAATCCGCTTTCTTAAAGAACCAGGTCTTTGTTGTTCTGCAGAGAGAGAGGGATGTGGGGGTCATACAGATGTCAGGTGGCAGTACATTCTGCATGGATGGGGCAGCTATTGAAAAGACCTATTTCTAGATCCATTCCCCCTTGATCTATTATTATTATTATTATTATTATTATTTATTTTTATCCATTAAAGAGAGAGAGAAGGCAGAAAATCTCTTCATGAGTGAATTGAACCAGACAGGTAGATCACCTCTAGTTTTTTTTAAACTTTTTTAGGTCACTTTAATCCTTCTTGAAGGAGAGGAGAGATTAAAAGATAATTTAAAAACTTCCATCCATTGAGTTTTGAAAGATCATAGAGTTGGCTCTGAGATTACACGTCACATTTCAGTACTATTCAAACATTGTAAGAAAAAAAGAATTTTAAAGATTACAAAAAGAGGTGACTTCCGACTTTTAACAGTGAGAATATACAGCAATTTCCATAATCAAACCCTTACGCTATATCAAACCAAAGTCACATTATTTCTATAAATCATTCCATTAGCACATTATAAAAATCACTAAATACAATTGTTCCCTCCCCTTATATTAAAAGAAAAAGAAATATATAAACCTCCTAATCAACTTCCTCCCCCAAAGACTACATTTACTTATTTCTTTTCTACCACAATTCTATACATTTCTGTCTACTATAATAAAAATCAACCTAAAAAAACTTATAAATTGTCTACTTTTATAATTAATAATACTATAACAATCTTAACCCTATTAACCCTAAAACCAAATAATTATTATACCTTATAAATCTTAACAAATCATTAAAAAGAAGTAAAAACAAGCAAACCTTAAAACAATCCAATTAATCTTAATCCAAATTGTTAAAAAATAGAATCATACAAGCCTTAAAAGCAGTCAAAATAAACATTCTTAAATCTTTACCCCACTTCAAAATATACCAGGGCATTTACATATCTCCATAATACACACAAGGCATTTTTCATTAAAAAAAATCAAACAGCCCAACTGCCCCCCTTAGAAACTCAGACTTCTCAGCAGAAAACCTCCCAAAGAGCAAAGTATCTTCTTTCCCATAACATTCCACCAGAAAAACAATTCAATTTGTGATTTGCGATTCGGTCTGAGCCTTTAACTCCTTCAGCACCAGAATCTGGTCATCATCATCCAGCACAACAAAAGCTTCAATTTCACTGTTGGTAGAAACATCTCCATCTTCACCAGAATCAACTTTTTCCACAACCTCCTCAGCCAGATAAAACATTTCAAAGTTGATATTTTCTACAATGTCCTGAATATCTTGCATCATAGGTTGACAGGAATCAGAGAAAATCTGTTTGATCTCACAACGAAGCTCTGAGAATGTCTGCTTAAAATCCTCCATGTTACAGGCAGTAGATTATGGTGCCTCCTAGATACTTAACTGGCAAAAGTAAGAGTTAATAGAAGATTTCTGGCAATGTTTACAAAAGTAAAAGTGATAAGGGGCAACTTCCCAGAGAAAGTAGTAACAGAAAGCTGATCGTTCAAAACAGCAGATTCAACATGTAGGGAAGAATCAAATTCTTCAAATTCAGTACAAAAATAATAGCATGGATGCACCTATTTATTCTCAGTCTTCCTTAATATTTAAATGGGGAAACAAGCCAAAACTTTAAAAGATTTTTAAAAATTAATCCTGAAAAATAACGATAAGCACCAAGAGAGATCGCTTCTCCTTGCTGTAGAAAGCCTCTCTTGGGATACATAAACTTAAAAAATATAAATTGGGTGATTTAGAAATGGGGTGGCTCGACTTAGTGTCCCTTTAAGGCTACAGTGCGGTTTGGAAATGGTGACGTCCCAGCCTCCCGCTGTCTCTTACCGGATTCTCGCCAACGTGGTTCGTGATCCTCTAGCTACAAGGCTACGTTCTGGAGTACAAATGGGATGATTCCGAGCGTTTTCTGTCCGTGAAAATGCTCTGGGGCTTCAGGAAAAGCCTGCCTGAGCCCATAAAAAAGCCACGTTGTCAGATCTGCCTGCGGAGCTCACAGGCACAGCTGTTCAGTCGGCCATGTCCCCCACCGGAAGTCCTTCTTTTTGTAGTTTTTTTGTTTTTCTGTAGTTTTTATCTTTGCTTTAAACTTAATAAAATTCTTATTTAAAAAAAAGTACCATTCAAACATTATAGATGTTGATGTCTTTGACGGTTTCTGATCAATGTCATTTTCGGTCAAAAGCAAAAAACTTCCTGGGCTAGTCTTGACCTGCTTTCCTTCTGTCCTGCAGTTGGCCTAAAAGAAAGCTCCTCCGACAGCTGTGGCTGCAAAAGCAACCTCTGCCAAATCTTCAAGAATGGTTACTTTTGGCTGTATCCTTTCAATATCGAGTACAGCCTTTTTGCTTCTGCCATGATCTACGTAATGTGGAAGAATGTTGGCCGCATCATGGACCACCATGCCAACCCTATCCATCGCCTCAGGTTTAAGCTCTTCAAGAGGACCTACTTTTTGGGCTTCATAATGGGGCTGTTAATAATGGTGGCTGGCATAGCAATCCTGATTGTGTATGAAATCCAGGTCAATTCAAAAGACAAATCTAAAAAGAATCAGGCGCTCACTATGTACTACATTTTCAACATTGTTTGCCTGAGCCTGATGTCCCTCATCTCCGTGGGTGGCTCCATTGTTTACAGATTTGACAAGAGAGACATGGACCGTGAGAAGAACCCAACTAGAACTCTGGATGTGGCCTTATTAATGGGCGCAGCCTTAGGGCAATATGCCATTTCTTATTACTCCATTGTGGCCACTGTGGCCAGTTCACCAAGGGATGCTATCAACGCCCTCAACTTGACCTTTTCCTTGCTGATGATTGCCCAACACACTTTCCAAAACATTTTCATAATTGAAGGCCTCCATCGACAGCCCTCAAAAGGGGAAAGCAAAGTGGACCAGCTGGAGAAGGATATTTATGGACTCACTTTTGTCAACTTAAATGCTGTATCCCTCCGCGTCCCTGAAAATGGAAGCGTTGTATCGTCAACACCATCTCCAGGACTAGCAATTCATGGTCCCCTTGAAGTAACAAGGTCCATCGGGATGTCCAAGAAAGTGAGCTGGAGGAGGAGATTTTTAAAGGAAAGCTCATTATTCCTGCTCCTGTGTAATGTAATTGTAAGTAAGACAATTTTATTTGAGCCAAAATTGGGCTAGTCATCAATAGGTATAGTATGTAGATGATTAGGATTCCTTCATTGTTGTTGAATAGCAAAAGATACAAGGAAGTTATGAAAAATATGTTATGCATGGCTTGATACTCTTATTTCACTTCCAGAGCTAGCTTCAGTCCTGTTATTTAACCAAAACATGTTCACACCGAAATATGAAGCTTTGCTGGCTTTATTGAACTGTCTTAACTATAACTTAACCCCTCATAACTCCCAGTAAGCATGCCCAAGAGTTGCAACCAAGCTAGCTAGGGATGATGGAAGTAGTAGTGTGAAGGGAGGACTAGATGAAGGGAGGACTAGATTGAGGAAAACCTATTTATTTATTTATTTACTTACTTACTTATTATCCCCCCTTTATTATTTTTATAAATAACTCAAGGCAGTGAATATACCTCATACTCCTTCCTCCTGAAAATACAAAAGACATGGAGTTGCTACCACTACGTGATCTCTCTTTTCTTTCTTCCTAGAAGCCAAACATATGACATTGTATTGTTTTCTCTATTAAGCTTCACATCACTGGCGGATAACAAAGAGGGGAGGAAGAGAAGTACAAAACATAAAATGTGATAGGGGATCCCTGTATAAGAAAGGGCCATGGATCAGCAGAGCCATCCATTCTTCCTTGCCTTCTTAAATCTAGCATTCTAAAAGGAGCAACAGTTGTGCATAATTTGACTAAAACATTGCCGTAGAATGATGTCCCCTAGATTCTGTTTAACTGTATACAGTTTCCCAAACTTTATCTCAAGAGAAACTAGTTATGACTGCTGGTGGAATGCAGATTAGCTGCAAATCCATCTCCCTCTTCTCCTAAAGCTTCTTTTTCAACTTTTTAAAGGCTGTACAGATAAATACAAATGTGGCACCTTTTTTTCAAAGTAGAAGGATAGAGCACCAGAAGCATGAGGAGAGGCAGGACTAAGTCTGAACAAAAATTGAGTTTGTTGTCCAGAACACACTGCAAAGGAAGGGGAAGCTGAATTTGACTTCTGGAAGAATACATTGCAGCACTTCCTGCTCTCATATGGATTTGGCTGCACCTGAAATAGTTTGAATACATTAATGACCTTCGCATTTCTTGCATTTATATTCCACTTTTTCTCTAGGGAGCACGAGGCAAGGTATAATGGATCGTCCCTCATTTTTATCCTGACATTGTTGTAATACCCTTTCTGTGATGGAAAAGGCACCACATAAGCCTGGCAGGATCCTTGCAAGAAAATGTATAACAGTGAAAAACAAACCAGAGCATGGGTATCTTTCACAGAGTGGAGACTCTCTTTGTAGACTGAAATGGAGCTGCTCAACACCACAAAGAGCCATTTGTTAATTCAGTTTGAAATGTGAACATGCATGTGGCACTCATGGGATACTGGCATGAAGGGGGGGAGTAGATTGTGGCACTGCACAGCAAGATTGTGTGGGTTTTGTCCATTAGGCAGAGATACCTATAGCAGAGCAAAGTTAACGAAATTCTAGGGCAGTGTTTCTCAGCGTTGGCAACTTTAAGATGTGTGGATTTCAATTCCCAGCATTCCCCAGCCAGCAGTCCACACATCTTAAAGTTGCCAAGGCTGAGAAACCCTGTTCTAGGGCACTCCACAATGCCTTGGATCATGGCCACTGCCATAAAGAATTCAGTGACACGGAGACATAATGTCGGTTAAATGTTTATGCTTAGATGTCATCATTTCTGATGCTCTTGGATTCATGCTGTCCTGTGTTGAAGCAGCTTGAGAGTTCCTCATCTCTCTGATATCCTTTGCATCAAGAATTGTGCCTCGCTAGTCTCATTCTTTCTTGTTTTTCTTGCTGACAGTGCTGTTCTTTTTGCCTCTCTCAAACAGCTCTGGATTATGCCAGCGTTTGGAGCCCGGCCACAATTTGATAACACCACGGAGCTTGAATTCTATGGTTACTCCATGTGGGCTGCCATTGTGGATATCTGCTTGCCCTTTGGCATCTTCTACCGGATGCATGCTGTTGCTAGCTTAACGGAGGTCTACATCATGTCATAATGAGGAAATGAAGAACTTGTTAGATGAACCCACATTTTTCATGCCACCCAGGACTTGAAAGCCTAAAGAGCTGCACGGAGGGGGTGGAGTTCCATTTGGGTGCCAGGCCCAGTGATTTTGTGGGCATTATCAGGAATACTGGCAATAGCCAGAACAAAACCTCTGTTTTGTTCTATTTAAATGACTCTTTTCTTGGTAATTATCTTCAGGTTTTTTTTTTCTACCAGGAAATACTGACATCATGGACCTTACCTAGGCTTAGATTCATTCCTGGTCACTTTAAAGGACGCTTTGACTTCAGTAGAACAGTCTGGGGAGACTCAGCTTGAAAGAAGTATTTAGTGAATGTTGAAGACGGTGAAAAGTAATTGTGCCTTGCTGTCGTTTGGATGGCTTCATAGATTCCTTCCTATCCCTTCAATCCCTTTTCCAGTGATTTATGAAGGCCTCAGTAGCGTGACCCGTTAGAGCTCATACATGATAAGAAGAATCCTGGAGCTGAATTCTGGGTTTCAGTGGGACTTCCTTGCTGTCCTGAATCAGGGCCTGAAGACTGTATGAGTCCATCTAAAGGGTTATTCTGTCAGGAGCATAATAAGAAATGTTAGTTTTTAATAGTAGTTTAATTTTTTAATGAGCCTATTTTTATAAAATATATATTTATTGATTCTCATTGTGATAATTGAAAGGAAAATCAAATCCAAGAGGACCACCATAAGGAAGACACTTCCCCACCACCACGCTTCATGCTCCAGCTGTGCTTATCTGGCAGCCTCACCAAAGGACGTTGGCGCTTCCTGTGCTGCTTTGGCTCAGAGTTTGTAGCAAGGGGGATGTTGTTCTCCTTCATATACCATTGGAGGATCTCTTTTAGGATGATATGAAGTATCTACAACTATATGTCTACCTAGATTAGTTAATTAGTGCTTTCTTCACAAAGTCATATGCACAAACACGAATATACACATTTTAGTACAGTTCAGAACTCAGGATGATGGTCTAACATACAAATTATTCCAGGCATTCTTCTGCATTGGCTTAAGGTCATCATCATGTCCCTCCTAGCCCCCCTAGCACTAAATGGGGAATCAGCTATCAATGAAAGTTTATGGGTCTTACTCCTTTACAGCAGCCTTTCCTAACTTAGTTGTCCCTTCACATGTATCAAAACACAGTTTCTGTCATCCCCTACTTTCATGTTAAGAATTTTGGGCATGTTGCTGGAGTGATGGGAACTTTGGCAATCAGGTTGGAGAAGATTGCTTTAGAAAATCCTCCCTTTTTTTGGCCACTGTTGAAACATCCCTCCTATGCCTGTATTTGGATGTAGGTAGTCCAGAGCAAATCTCGTGCATCTTTGTATTAAATTTAAATCATGTAATTTAATTATTTGGTATGGCTATAAACCACAGTTGACAATATAAGAGGAAGAGGAGAAATGGGTAGAATCACCAGTTTCCATTCCAAAAGGTAAATAAATACTGCAGGTCCTAATTTTCAAGATTTGTGTTACCTACTCCAGCTTCAGTTACAGATTATGAAAATCTTACTTGCTTAATGTGGTGATTAATTGAACAAGAGTAGGAGATTCTGGCAATTTTAGAGTCTTACTGAATTCAATAAGTCTTTGACATCCATAGCAGAATGGTAGCACTGTCTTTGTGCCTATGCATATGCAAAGCCTATTTGGTAGAAAATCCCCAAAGCCTTTGTTGCTGGATTCCATCTGAATGCATTCTGACATGTTTTTTTTATCATGGCCCAAAACTGGGTTTATCAAATTCTTTCCAGTGTAAAAGGTAATCGCCAATCTAATGCAATGAATTTTTAAAATACTTCAATGTATGGAAGAATTTGACTAGAGCTATGGTTGATCATCACAATAGTCATCCATTCACACTGTCAAGAGTCCTGTTTTTTTTTTTCCTTATGAAATTGTATTTACAATGGAAAGACATGTGATTTTGGAAAATGGCTTGAGGAGAGTAAGGATGACAGGCTCCAAGGAAATCAAAATATCTCAGATGATAGAATAAAAGGAAATTGTTCCACTTTGTCCTGCAGATCTTATTGGCTTCTGAAATTTATTATTTGCCTGTTTTATTAACCTGCCCTCAGAATGTTTTTTCACCAAGCTGCTTCGGAAGTTTCAGAGGGAATTCTGCTACAGCCAGTATGGCATCATAATGACAGAAGGTTGGATATGGGAATAGGAAACCCAAAGTAAAGGCAAAGGTAGTTCTTTAAAGCAGAACTAAAATCAGGTTATTCATAAAGGGCTTGTGAATTCATGTCTTGCTTGATTTTCCCTGAAGCATCCTGTTCAGAAATGGTATATTGTGATCAAGGGTGCTATTTCCACCACAGAGGCTTGGAAAGCACTGATTCCTGGAATGAAATGAAAAATGAAACGAAACGAAACGTTTTATTGTGGTCATTAACCAGCACAGCCAGGGTGACATGGAATGGGAGCATTCCTATAGATCACAGCTTTCCAAACTGTGTGTCGCGACACAGTAATGTGTCGCCTGCGGGGCCCAGGTGTGTCGCGAGAAAGCGTGGCAGCAGCGGCAGGCCATCAGTGCTTCAAGGTTTTTGCGCGACACACCAGGACGATGACGCGCCGCTGCTGCGCTGCGTGAAACCCAAAAGCACTGCGGTCGCGGCACACAAAAACCTGGAAGCACCGCGGCGGTGTGCGAAAACCCGGAAGCCCCGCGGTGGCGGCGGAGCTTCCGGGGTTTCGCGTGCCGCCATTGGTGTGTCGCCAACAAGAAAAGTTTGGAAAGCCCTGCTATAGATCCATGAATATGCTTAAGCGCTTATTATTTGACATCTCTCAGCCAGCAATTATTGCTGAATCAGTGAACTTCTCCTCACTCACATCTAACTACAGCAAAAACAGGTTGCCTAAACCTAATAATCACCCCATTCCTGAGGCAGCCTTAAGGGGTCCTTAGCTGTATTGGTGTATTTTTCGCCTTATCCCAACACAGGTTTTTGCCATGGAGACAATCTATTGCACTTCATTGATCATTCAATCAGTGGCGCAGTCAAGTGACCCCAAGAGGTAGGGTTAGGGCTGGTGGGGGCACACTTCCAATCCCTCAGCCTTGACTTCCAGGGGCATTTTCCTTTGGGCAACTGGAGAATCCATTCCTTTCAGACCAACCTCTCCCCTCCCCTCTGCCAAGTCTCTGGGCCAAGCAGTTCAAAGAACTGGATCAGAGGTGGCAGGGGTGGGACTACATATTTAAGCAGAAAAGAGACCCAAGTTGCTTTTTACTGCTTCATGGCTTGTTTGGGTTTCTTTTGATCATGGATTTAGAGCTTCTCTGGGTTAGTGCCAAACCCATGCCCAAAAGGAGCCTATCAGCTGATTGCAGACTCTTTGAACACACCCACCTAAAACACTTGCGCAAAACAAGTTTAACCATCTGTCAAAAGTAATTTCCTTCCCCATCTCCATCCCATGTTAAAGAGAGTGATTGGTGAATGTTTTCCTGCTGCCTGGTGATGTTTGGTGGGAGTGGAGGGAAACAAAGCTGAAGGAATCCACCAATTCCTGTCCTTAACTTGCTTTATATTCCATAAATAAAAATAGCATTATGGGGATCACCAGGTGGATAGCAGATTTTACACCAAGATAGTTTTCTGCTGGTTCAAGGACTAGCAGTAGCATTTTAATTCAGCCATAAAGACGAAGGATTTTTGACGTACACAGTAACATTCTTTTTAGATTACAGATCTGACCACTTGTTAACAGGAAGTAATCTATCTGTTAATAGTTGGATGTTATATTATTAACAAATTGTCCACTTTGACCAATGCTATTAAATTTCAATCATTGAGATTCAGCAAGATATTTTCCACTTTGAGGCAGGGAATGTGAAATTGATAGTGAACTGCTTAAAATAAGCTGAGTAGATCAGCCTTCCTCTACCTTTTGACCCCGGTGGAACCCTTGAAATATTTTTCAGGCCTCGGGGAACCCCTGCACATTCAGGCTCAAATATAGCCAGAAGTTACAAAATTATTATATTTGCTTCTTGTGTAGGCCTGTACATATACATTAACAGTGTTCTTAAACTAAAAATAAAGAATGAAACTTACCTCTTTAATGTGAAGTTGCCCGAATTTGAAATAATTTTTTAAATAAATCGTGATCTCCCAGGGAACCTCTCGTGGAACCCTAGGGTGCCATGGAACCCTGGTTGAGAAACCCTGGAGTAGATGGATTTCAAAAAAGTGCCCTAAGGGCACAGCCAGATGGCCATGTTAGTGCTACACATCAGTCCTTGCACCAGCAGAAAGTTTGTTGGCCTGGTTGTCACGCCCTATCCTGCCACAGTAATGAGGCCAACAGCTGAGGCTGCCTCTGCTGTTTTTGTGTGGGACAAGTTAAAGAAAGCGGTTGGTTGATCCCTTCTTCCCTTCCTCTACCACCAAGTGGCATCTGCTGATGGGAAAATAACCACCAGTCTCCCTAATTAGGGGTGAGGTGGGATTGGGGAAATGTTGGCGGGTTCTTGGAACAACTTGTTTAGCCACCAGTTAAGTTGCCCAACTAACAGATCACAGGCCCAGAGGTGCTCCAGTCCAATAGCCTGTTGAGCTATTTCCAAGCATGGGTCTAACACTCTTTCAAAAGAGCACTAAACCCATGTAAAAAAAAATAGTCCAGCTGGCAGGTCACAGGTACAGAGATGGGATGTGTAGCGAAGAAGGAAGAAGTGATTGATAATGCGCAAGCACCAGCCTTGACAAATACTACAAAGGACTGGCAGTGCTGGCAGTGAGTCCTAGTCCATCCTTGTGGCTGCCACATTCAGATGTAGGCTGCAGACAGCCAGGGGTCTGGAATGGAGGAGGTAGAATGGTGAGCCCTCCCCAAAGGAATAAAATCAGTAAAAACAGTGGCCACATGAAACCCCTTCTTTGCAGAAGCAGCAAAGATCTTATCATGCACCCAGTGGTGACCAAACCAGGAACACATAGCTGGCAGAGCTTTCCCTGATTCAATGGACCTTTGTGCAGCACAGGATTGTGTTTGAAAATCTGTACATAGAAGAAGCCCACATAAGAACCTTCAAATGCTTTGGAAAGAGTCGGACAGAGGGCACATGGGCAGAGACCTCTGGGGAAGCCAGGTGTCTGGCCCAAGCCAAAACAGCAGTTCCCAACCGCAGGGGAGAGGTTGTGCCCACAGCAACCCAAAGTGGCTAATAGATGCTGGCAGATCTCACTCCTGACCACATTAGCAACTACATCACCAATGAAGCATGCCAGATCATGCTGTGGCAAATACTGTATATGAGGAGGACAGGGGAAACGCCTCTTTAAAATTGAACGGAAAAGATGTCTTTATGCTGCCTCAGCTGTAAGTGAGGGATGAGACAAAGGCAACATCATGAGGATGTGGCATGGAAACTGTTACCAGGGTATCTTTATGCTGAAGTTAGGGGGATGTGAGGAAGAGCCCTAAATCTCCCACTAAAGCTGGAAAAATGAAAAATCCTTTGCATTGTCACTCAGCCAGCAGGAGCCTGGCCATTCCTTCAAATTCACCCATGACGACCAGTGTCAAAGCAAGGTGTGATGCCAAGGCAGTCCAGCTGGCTCAGACAGCAAGAAATAAGTCTGGGTGGGGTAATGACAGGGCATTCAGGAACAGGCAGGTAGGACTAAGCAGGCACAAGGGAAATCATAGGGTAGGGAGACTGAAGAGACAGAGTAGCACAAGGGAAGAAGAAACAAGACAGGCCATCTGAAAAATACGGAGAAGGAATCAAGTAAGGAGTTTCAAAGGCCGACCAATAATCAGATGCTTCCATGTGACCTTCAAATCCAAGGCAAGACAGGATAGGATTGATCCACATATTAACATTCATTATGTCCATAATAGTTATTACTTGCTCTATTATATTATGCAGGGGTTCGAGGAAGTTTGGTTCTGCAGTAACACCATCTTCTGCAGACCAGTGTTCTTTAGATCTTTGACAGTTTAAGGAACATAATGGAGATCTTATACCTATTTTGTTCTTTACAATCCTACTAAACCTCCCGAAAACACAAAAGGGGATAGTTTCCAGTTGAAGCAAATTGGGCCAAAATATTGGCATTCTGGTTTAGGATGATCTAGGAATCTAGCCGTATTGCTCTCCTGAGATATACCCAGATCAGGTGCTGTGTGATGATGAGCAAGTCAGTTTTCAGAGGGGAGGCTGGTGGAGAAATCTGGAAATAGGGCAGTGTCCATTCTCACTGTTTTTCTCATTGTTTCCTCAGTTTAATTATCTTGTTCCAATCTGTAGCTTGAATCATGTCAACTGGATTTCTATTTTCTCAGTGGAAACGTTTCGCTCCTTATCCAAGGAGCTTCTTCAGTCTGAGCAAAGTTAGTAAGGGAATCCTTAAATATGTTTCTAGGGTGGCTGTGTGACCTTGCACCTGGGGCTAGGTCATGGTTATTTGAGATGTTTATTTCTAAGTCCCTTTATCATCCAAAGGAGGATCGTTAAGATTACCATGCTGCTGTTGAGCTTGTGAAATGGTCTTAATCTTCCTAGGCACAGAAGACAAAGCAGGAAGGAAAATAGGGGAAAGATTGTGCCTGAGGCCCCCACCTCTATTCAAGGAAGGATTTTCCAAGTTGGCATAAATGGACTCCTTGACCCCTCTCTCAAACCACCTATCTTCTCTGTCTAAAATGTGAACATTAATGTCCTCAAATGAGTGTCCTTTTTCCTTTAGATGAAAATAAACTGCTGACTCTGGTCCTGTGGTGTTACTTCTCCTGTGTTGGGCCATCCTCCTGTACAAAGGTTGTTTGGTTTCTCCAATGTAGAGTTCAGAGTACTCCTCACTGCACTGGATTGCATACACTACATTGCTTTTCTTGTGTTTTGGAGTTTGATCGTTGGGGTGTACAAGCCTCTGTCTCAGTGTGTTGGTGGGTTTGAAATATACAGGTATGTGGTGTTTGCCAAATATCCGTTTTATCTTTTCAGACACGCCAGCCATGTAAGGAATGACCAGGTTCTTCCGTTTACAGAATTCTTCCTTGAATAGAGGTGGGGGCCTCAGGCACAATCTTTCCCCTATTTTCCTTCCTGCTTTGTCTTCTGTGCCTAGGAAGATTAAGACCATTTCACAAGCTCAACAGCAGCATGGTAATCTTAACGATCCTCCTTTAGATGATAAAAGGACTTAAAATAACATCTCAATATAACCATGACCCCAGGTGTAAGGTCACACAGCTACCTAGAAATATATTTAGGATTCCCTTACCAACTTTGCTCAGACTGAAGAAGCTCCTTGGATAAGGAGCGAAACGTTTCCACTGAGAAAATAGAAATCCAGTTGACATGATTCAAGCTACAGACTGTTCCACCTGGATGACTGAGAACCTTCATCGACATATCTTGTTCCAAATACCTTAGAAAATCCCAGGAGAAGACAGGCAGAAGCTTTCTTCTTAACTAAGTCCATTAGGGCTTGCATCCTTACTTCCTAGTACATTCTCTCTTAATAATGTTTGGCTTGAAAGTAGGATGCTTGGGAGATTCTGTCAAGGTAAAAGGAAATATATCTTCATGCAATGCCTTGTTAAAAGATGGAATTCATTCCCACTATATGTAGTAATGCCAATCATATAAAGTCAACTTTAAAAGGGGAAAAGACTATTTTATGGAGGACAAGGATATGAATTACTGCTAATCATGATGATACCTCTAAGATCAATAACACCCATTGCTGATGAGCATGAGTAGAATAGTCTGCAGAATTTCCCTCAGGTTGCAACAACCCATCTCAGATTTGATTTCTATGAGCAGAACATTAAAAATGCCACTACTTGAAATGCCCAATATTAATTAAATTTAATTTTTTTACTCTAGCAAGACAACATCAGGACATGAAGCAGGCCAACCTTGGCCCATGAGTTGTAGGCAGCTCTGACTCCCTTATTAATGGCCCCTAAATTCCCTGAAATTACATGGCTGAGAACTAGGCTGACCATATTTCCTTGAGGCAAAAACGTCGCCGGACAAAGTGGGCGTGCGGGTGCACGGGGGGGCGGGCGCGCGGGGAGAGCGCGTGGGGGCACACGTGGCGTGCGCACGTATGGGGGTGTGCAGGTGTGGCGTGCACGCGTGCGCGCATGTGTGTGCTTCACTGGGAAACTTTCAAAAACGGGACAAAATTGAGATTTTTACTATAACGACGGGACGCTCCAGAAATGGTGAAATAACGGGACAGTCAGCCTACTGAGAACAATTGGTTCTACGACTTCACATCACTACTCTGCCTCCTTGCAGTTGAAGAAAAGTAAAAAAAATTAAAAGTGTGACCTGTCATACAGAAATCCTTGAGTCCAATTTGCAGCAACAGGATTAATGTATATTCCAGCTTGCAAGCAAGAAGGCAGGGACCCAGCCCTTTCCTCTCTGGGCATGCCTTTTATGGTTTTGCATATTCAGCACAGTAATTGTACTTGTAGCAATTAGGATCTGTTCAGCAAAAGTACAAACATTCCTTCATTATCTTGCTTCCTCTTTATCACTACACACCCCACTGCTCACCAACTTGTTTGTCCTTGCAGCTAGTACAGCTGGATGATTTATCACATTCTCGTATTCTTTCCCAGGAACATCTTGTGAGATAACAGAAAATCAGACAATCCAGCATATATAACAATTTAATAAAGAGGCTCTACATAAGGCAAGATGGCTTCTCTTAAACATAAGATTGATTCCTTCACAAAGCACTTTTACACCTCTGATCTGTGAGCAAGACAGGTGTGTGTTGGAGGACCAAAGCATAAAAGTGCCTAAGGAAGTCTCCCAGATAAACTGCCATGCTTTGTTCAACTTCCTATTAACTTGCTTTTTTATTGACATTTTACCTATTGATTAACACGTTAAGAAATCCAGTTATATTTTTAGGTGGGAGCCTGCAAACAAAGGCAGCTAATCAGCAGGAGGAACCAATGATGATTTGAAAGCCTAATGCTCTTTCAGCCACTATGCCCAATCTTTGTAAAATGATTGCATCATGGTGAAACAGAAAAACTAGCTGATTCTCTTCATCTTTTACTGCCTTGGTGGAATCTGGACCACATGATTTGCTAACTACTAAAAGCCAAAACTACTGGATTCCATCTCAGTTACAACCAGGCTTTGGTCCTAGTGGGTTGCCAATCCCAGTCTGACTTTGTAGGAGGAGAGCCGTGTTAGTCTGTGGTGGCCAAGAATCAGGAATCTGGTAGCACCTTTTCTGACTAACCAATTTTATCAAAAGGCATAAGCTTTTATGATGAAGTGAGCTGCAGCTCACAAAAGCTTATTTATGCCTTTTGATAAAATTGGTAAGTTGGAAAAGGTGCTACCAGATTCCTGATTTTTTTAATTCAATCCCCATCTGCTGCTCGAAGTAGCAACTTGATGTAGTCAAATGGTCAAGTTAGCCCTGATGCTAGGCAAAAGAGGGGGGGGGAGGCACATTATGGCTGTGGGCAATGCCTGAATCCAGTCATTAAACAATTAAGATGGGAAAGCTCATCCTAGACTTAACCACTGCAGATCTAGGAATTGCATGCTTAGAGGTCTTCTGGGCAAATAATCTCCCTGCGTGATTTTTAGAAAGCCTTACATGTTAGTGAGAATAATTCTAGTGTATCCTTGTTTCAGTAGCAGGATTTTTCCCCCTGTAGGGAAGCATCTTAGGTCAGTCACCCATCTGTTCAATGCAACTGGAAATGGAATATCCTAGAACAGTTTCATTGCCTCTTGGAGCACATCTAAGAGACCAACAAAGCAGTGCAAACTGCTCCATCTGCCAGCCATAGCCAATCTGTGCTTGGCTCAACAGAGCAGTAATCCAAGTCCAGAAACAGTGAAAAAGCTGCCCTAAAGGAAAGAATAGGAAACTCAAGGTGCCATTAGATCCAGCTTTCAGATGGCTACATCTACCTTCCACCAAGACTGGTGGCTGCCCTTTCTACAAGCAAAAATGTTTACTCTTCCCACAGTTATTATGCCTGCCTCTGTAACAGACAGATGAACATGCTGCTATTAGCACTCTATGGGAGCAGATAGATGACCCCCCCAACTCTTGTTCATGTGGAGCAACAAAATAGCTGAACCAGTATCTCGAATAGGTAATAGACTGGATGATGGAGGCAAAACCAAAATTCAGTTTTGACATAATAGAGGAGCTAACAGTCTGTGGTTGGTCTATTCAAGGAGGAGAGATCAGCCCTTCTCTTCTCAGAAGAATTGGGTTCATGGTCTGGGATTGTTCCTGGCCCCAGCTTTGTCCAAGACTAATTGGTGTGTGCAAAACAAGCCCTAACACAGTGTTTCTCAACCTCAGCAACTTTAAGATGTGTGGACTTCAACTCCCAGAATTCCCCAGCCAGCCAGAAACACTGCTCTAGCATTGCTAGCTGAAGCTGCTGCATCAGCTGCCTTCTTCCTAGATAAGCCAGCAGATGAAGTCATGCTCTTTTGATGTCCAGAACTGAATAGTTTAATGTATTGTAGGATAGGTTATCTTTGGAAGCTACTCAGAAACTGTAGCTGCTAAACTATTGATTAGCACTTGGACATAATGCTGATGTTTTAAAAGGGAAGCTCATACTGCAAGGATGGCCCAAAACTTTGAGCTGGGAATGCTGGGAATTGTAGTTCAACATCTCTGCATAGCACTGAGTTGGGGGAGGCTGCCTCAGACGTCTAGTTTTTCACATTCTGAGTTTGAAATTGCTTCATGGTTAATTTGATGTTGCTGTTATTAGTGTTGTTACATTCATTTTCAGCTACATTTTTGGCCCTGAAATACCCCAAATGAAATGAAATGTAAATTAAACACTATATCCCAAATTTCATCTAGAACCTTGGTCAGCTTTGCTCTTATTTTGAATCACCCTCCTGTGGCAATCTCCATTCTTGGTGGGATTGAGAAAACTTCCACTATTTTGATCAATCTCTCTAGGCTTCAAAGTTACAGAAAATAACATGCCGGACAAATAAAATAACTGACAAAAGCAAAGAAACAGGCGTGGCGGATCGTAACAGATTTATATTACCTTATCCAGTTTGCCAAGAGTGGGGCCATTTCTGGAGCCTTGGATGGCTATAAAACTGCAGCCTTGTGGCCATTTGTCATGAAAGCCTGTGGCTTTGCGCTCAGCACGTTCTGAGCTGCAGCCAAAGCCTGTTGATAGGAATTGACCAGGCAGGTACAAAGGAAGGTGCTTGATTCCCATTGGTTGGGCTTTCCCAGGCTAATGAACCTCTCAGCCTCATAATTAATATAATGACAAGGCTATCCCCAAAGTCAACAGGGAAAAAATCAATGCAAACTACACTTTCCATTGGCAACTCTGCATGCCGGGGACGACTTCTCAGTCCTCCTGAGAAGAAAGAACGCTTCCACCCTAGAGAAGAAATTGCATTTTAAAGGGGGAAAAAACCCTTTTGTTAGTTCAATTTCTCTGGATGATTCATCTCTGATCCTTTTCTCTGCAGAGGCTGCTGCTAAGCCACCAGTCCTGAGGTAAGAAGAGCAAGTTTAGAATCCTTGCATTTTCTGCACTCCACCCTTTGTTGAAGGCTGTAGATCTCAAGGGGATTCTGTTCCTGGGACTTTAATGACAAAAAGAAAAATGCCTTGTAACGATTGTTTGGAAATAGGATCTGAGGATTTCTGAAGTATATATGAATCCTAAAAATCCCTCCCTACACAACACCCAAACACACACATACCCTAGCTACCCAGACAATTTGGGATCTCTAGTGATCTCTGCAACAAAAAATGGCTTAAAGCAACCCAACATACATGAGTGCTATTTACAATGGAAATGCACCTTAAATTAAGTTCTAGTCCCGCCTTAGGCATGAAAGCCGGCTGGGTGACCCTGGGCCAGTCACTCTCTCTCAGCCCAACTCACCTCACAGGGTTGCTGTTGTGGGGAAAATAGGAGGAGGGAGGAGTATGAGGTAAGTTCGCCGCCTTGAGTTATTTATAAAGATAATAAAGGTGGGATAAAAATTTATTAAATAAATAAATAAATAAATTGACCTGGTCCTTAAGAATGGGCTTAAAGGGGTGACCTGGATAGAGGGCCTTGTTTGTTTATTTTTTATGCTATTTATCTACTGCCTCTGTCCTCATGGGCTCAAGATCATGCACATCCTCAGGCTATGCCTAGCCAAAGCCAAGCTCCAAAATATCACATGCAGATTGTGATGAAAATTCAGCATCTAAAGTAGCTCTGTGGCTGAAGTATGTTAAAATGATGCCTGGATTTGGAAAAGGGGGGAGAGTTTCACAGCTTCATCCTTACTTGACTATGGCATCAATGGACCATATAATGCCAAAGCTGCCTATGCCGATTTTTTGTTTTTTAGATTAGTCAGTTTGCAGTATTCACCACCATTTGTATGCGATATTAATGATGCTGAAAGAAAAAGAGGGGAGGCTGGCAGAGACAGTTCCCGGTAAAGGATGAGGCGCCACTGTCTGTCTTAGCTATGCGTTCTATTTGTTAGTTGTTACTCAAGGGCAAACACCAAACACAGAACTGCCGGAGTCCATCTTCTGCATAACTATGACAGCTACAGGAGCGGTCCCTTCTCCTGTATGCCCCCATCATCCTACAGCAGAGCTAGATAGAGGTAGAAGGGTTTTTTAAAAAGCAAGTGTCATTTTGCATGTTTGAGTGACCTGAAAGGCATGAGAACAAAAACATGGAAGAACTGTGGTTCAGACTTCTGTTTCACCTTTAATCAGTCTTTCTGAGATTCTGAGACTCAGATGTGCAGACCCCCAACTGATCTATTCTCAAAGTACCTTTTTATCTGTTCCCATCTATTGGAACCTCATGCACGGATTATTGACTTCACCATGAAAGGGATTTTTCTGCAGCTT
The DNA here is from genome assembly GCA_023362775.1 of Charina bottae. Lineage (NCBI taxonomy): Eukaryota > Metazoa > Chordata > Lepidosauria > Squamata > Charinaidae > Charina > Charina bottae. The sequence goes on along the minus strand of JALMGJ010000002.1, from coordinate 126,825,974 downwards.
TTAATTTTTTGTGTGTCAACACAGTAACAAAACTAACCCACAGAGGCTGCCTGTTTGATGTGTCAGCTGCTAAATGCAGTCAGAGTGCTGGTGCAGTGTGGGAACAGTGGCGGATTTGTTTTTGTTTTTTTAAAGGAGGGATGACTATAACAAGTAATGTATTATTTATTTTAGTTGCATAAGGTATTTTCTTGTTGCGTTGCTTTAATCAAACAAGGGTAGTCCTTTCTTATTAGAAAGGTGAATCTGGGCACATGATGGTGGTTGCTATACACCAATTGAAAAGTCTGGCAGCAGGGTTCCTTTTACAAATGTGAAATATGCAGCAACAAACTGCAGAATGTATTTTCTTTAATTTAAAAAGAGATTTTTTAGAAAAATTTCAGCAGAGCAATTGTTGACATTTATGTTGGCATTCAAAAGTATCCTTTGATTTTAAAAAAAATACAAGGCAGCATATTAAGCTTTAAAAATAGATATCTATCTCTGGCATTTAGCTTTTGATTTAATATAAAATAGAAGATGGCGGAGTGGACTGAGATGGCTTGGCACCGACTCGCATCTCATGTAAAAGTGAATGGAAGATCTTGTCCATGTGCTCAAGAAAGAAAGGGAGGGACTAAAAAAGAAAGAGCCAAAAAGTCCCAAACAAATCACTTTACTGTATTTATAAAGTCTGATGCAAGTACCCTTGAAAAAAGTGTCCTTCTGAAATGTGTTGGGCCTGTTTAATAATTATTTTTCTTCACTGGCATTTAGGACTTTCTTCTGTCCCTTATTTTTAATTTGCCAAGATTTATATTATGCTAGTACTGCAATGCATCAACTCTTAATTCTGCGAATCTGCAAATCATTTACCAGGTGCTTTTACTTTTATTGCCCCAGCCCTAATCCTCTCCTGTATTTGCTTTCAGGCTTCAGTGACTTAGGCTGCAATCTCATACCCCTTTTCCCCAGGAGCAAGCAGCCCATGAAGTCAGTGGCATTTACATCTGAGTAGACCTCTAGCAGATTGCATGGACAGGCTGCAATTCTATTGACATTGACATGGAGCCAGAGTTTTTGTGTGGATACACACAAATGTACAGTATATGGAGTGTACAGGGCTTTCAGAAGCAGAACCAAAGTATTATTATCATTCTGTGTTTTTTGTTCTGCTACAATCACCTAGCAAAAAAAGGAGAAAACAGATGAAAAGTTTGGAATAAAAAAGAGGGAACCTAAAAATGGTGGGAAATGGTTAGGGGGAGGCGAAATAGTCTGAGGGGGAAGGCAACCCCTGAGGGCTGGATATTTACTACCAGTTTACTTTACTGAGAAGCAATAAAGCAGTGTCTTTTCACTGCTACTTATGCCAGCACTACTTGCAACAAAATGACAGTGGATGCTGCATCTGTATAATTACTTTCCAGTTGGGTATTGGTTTTTTACCAAAATGTAAATTTCGCTCCCTCTAGTTGGGAATGGCCCAATATGAAGAACGGTTAAAAGAACAGGGTATGTTTAGCCTAAAAATAGAGAAGGCTAAAGGGAGACACAATAGTAGACTAGACTTCCAATACTTGAAGGCTGTCACAGGGAAGGAGGTGTGGATTCATTCTCCATGGTGCCCGAGGGTAGGACAAGAACCAGTGGATGGAAGCTTTACAGAGAGAGATCCAAACTTGAAATAAGGAAGAATTTCCTGACTGTGAGAGCTGTTAAGCAGTGGAACAGCTCTATTGCTTCATTTGGAAGTTTGAGAATGTGTTGTGGGCACTTCTGCAGTGTAATAAATTTTTCTAGACAGGTAGGTATAGAACTCTAAGCAGAGTTCTGGGCTTCACCTCCCTATCATTTTAATTTTCTCTAAGAATGCTTCCAGAGAATAAGTGGGGCTCCAGAGAATCCTTGGAACTAAATATCACTTCCAATTAACCAGTCTTTTCAATTCCTTCCCACCCCACCCTTCCTATTCCAGTTCAAAACATGTCAGCAATCAATGTTGTTTCAGCTACTTCAGCCTTATTGTTCCCCCTTGGTTTTACACCTATAACACACATCTCTTCCCCATCTTAAAAGAAAAATTAGAATTTTTGTGCTCTCCGTGTTAGCATTCCTCCTTTCCATTCCAAACTGCTATTGACATGGCACCTGTTTTGTATTAGGCCCCCTTTGTGTAAAAATGTTATTGTAGCAGAATAATAATAATAATAATAATAATAATAATAATAATAATAATAATAGGAACTGGAAGGCAGAACTGTCTCCTCTAATGAGACAACATTAGAGACCACATGATATGATTCAAATGATTCACATTGATTCAATTTAAAGCTGAGATGCAGTAATGAATCTCAAAGATGCCGAATAAGCTGGCAATGTAGCACAATACCTTGTATGTTCCAGACTTAGAAGGGTTTTTGTCAATGAAAATTTTAACACAAAAAGGACTTACAATTATATACTGTATGTACTATTTAAACCAATTTCAGAACTCAGTGCAAGGGCACAAAAAGATGAACGCAGTCAATGTACAATTTAAAAAGGCAGAAGTCTGTACAAGTAGCCAACAGAGTGGATGCATTCATATTTGGCATAATTGTTGGGACATAGGCAGCTAGAAGACGTATTAGAATTACAGAGACAAAATTTAACAAAGGATCTCAAGATGATCTTATGGTCTGAAATAATGAGAAGTGCAATTTTGCTTCTGCAGCAAAAGTTACAGCTTCAGACAGAATTGATTCTCACTGGAGGATAGATCAGGATGTTACAGGATTACACCAGGAATTACTGAAATGTTCAGCAAGTATTTATTTATTTCTTTGACTTATATAGCCAACCACGTAGATACAATGCCATCTGCTCCATGAGAGGCTTTGGCACCTATATCTGACTCTAGGGGCCGGTGCTCATCTCCGTTTGTTAGCCAAAGAGCCAGCGTTGTCCGAAGACGCTTCCACGGTCATGTGGCCGGCATGACGCACGCGGAACGCTGTTACCTTCCCACCAAAGTGGTACCTATTCATCTACTTGCACTTGCATGCTTTCGAATTGCTAGGTTGGCAAGAGCTGGGGCGAGTGCGGGAGCTCACTCCGTCACGCGGGGCTAGGGATTCGAACCTCTGAACTTGCAATCTTTTGATCGACAAGCCTGGCGTCTTACCCACTGAGCCATCCCACCAAAAAAAATGGTGACACAAGGAGCCTCATCAGTACCAAGGAAGATGCCACAGATGCCATATTGGGTACTCAGGACCTACACCTAAGCTTTCAGTAATCTAACTTTGTTTAATACCACAGATAAAGAACTCCAGAAGCAATATCCTTATCAGGCAATAATCATGGACAGCAAAGAGATAATGGGGGAGGGACACCAGCTTCAAGAAGCTGGAGATGAATCAATGACTACTCAACCAGAGCCCTGGAAGATCCATTATGAGAAGTCATGGCTCCATCAGCATTGCTCTTCATTGTTACACCGTGACAAGCAGGCCCAGAAGAACGGGCAGCTCTTCTCAGGACTTCTGGCCATGAATGTAGTGTTTCTTGGCAGTGCATTCATATGCAGTATGATTTTCAACAAGGTAGCCATTACAGTGGAAGATGTCTGGATTTTCTTGTCCATCCTCAAGATCCTGTCCTTATGCTGGATAGCATACTATTTACTGTTCACTAGAAGGAAACTGCATGCCATCTTGTATCAGGATGCCCATGCAGGGGCTATGTGGATTAAAGGTAAGCATTGCTGTTCTAGGTCTTTCTCACAATAACTAGATTACATGTTATAGTAAGGCAGGAGTGAGCAACCTTTTCAGGCAGGGCTACCCCTTATGGCCTCCAGAGACCACTGGAAAGGTATCTGGTGACACAGAGACATCACCTAGGGTACAGACAACACACATTTGGCACTTTTTGTATAAATACTGCAGATAATTTGGAAATAATGAGAAACTTGTTTTTTGTTTTTAGATTTTTTTAATCCCTTTATTATTTTTATAAATAACTCAAGGTGGGGAACATACCAAATACTCCTTCCTCCTCCTATTTTCCCCACAACAACAACCCTGTGAGGTGGGTTGGGCTGAGTGTGTGTGACTGGCCCAAGGTCACCCAGCCGGCTTTCATGCCTAAGGCGGGACTAGAACTCTCTGTCTCCTGGTTTCCCATTGGCTCCTTCCTAGGGCTGAGAGAGAGTGTGACTGGCCCAAGGTCACCCAGCCGGCTTTCATGCCTAAGGCGGGACTAGAACTCACAGTCTCCTGGTTTCCCATTGGCTCCTTCCTAGGGCTGAGAGAGAGAGTGACTGGCCCAAGGTCACCCAGCCGGCTTTCATGCCTAAGGTGGGACTAGAACTCACTCGATCTGCTCTTCACTTTCTAAATATGCTGGTCTCTCTGTGCATGTGATAAATATTATAACCAGTTCATTGTTAACAAAATTGGGGGGTGGGTTGTATGTTCATATAGGGTCTTTAATACTGTTTGGAGCATGCAGTGTTGCCTTGCACACTTTCCGGATTGGGTATGACATTATCTATATTCAGAGCAGATCGCACATGGAAATCTTGTTCCCATCCATAGAAATACTCTTCATCTGCATTCAGGTAATAGACCTGCTTCACTACAAGCTCTTAAATAGTGTATAGAAAGGACAGCAGTTGGGGAAAAGCATCTACTACCTAACAGAAGACTAGCTCAGAGATAAGCTAAGCCTTATATGCAGTGTTTCTAACCTTGGCCACTGTGTGGACTTCAACTCCCAGAATTCTGGGAGTTGAAGTCCACACAGCTCAAAGTGGCCAAGGTTTATAGGTATTATATGCATACAGCCTATGTTATCATTACCAGCAACTTGCTTCACAGGAGCAGGGATGGAACTAGGGTCTGTGTCACCTGGGGCAAACATGGATTCCACGCCCCCCCCCCATGGGTTATTTTGTCATTTTGGCGCCCCCCCAGCGCAGCGCCCAGGTCACATGCCCCGCTTGCCCCCCCCTAGTTGAGGGTGCAATGCCTTCATTTGGGTTTCCACATTTTTCTTTACACTGGAGGAGAAGGGCAGCCCCATTGCCTCCCAAGGGCAGCCCCATTGCTTCCTTAGTCCTTTTGCCACCTGCTACTCCAAGAAAGATGGTCAATAGACATGGAGAGAAGGAAAAGTCGGGATTATTCTATTTGGAAGTAAAGCGTGAAAAGCATATTTCTTGTTAGCCAGGGGTAACCAGTGCTACTCATGAGTAACCATATGTGTTTGGTAACTCTGGTCCCATAGGCTCTAAACAAGCCTCTTTACCCAAGTGGACAACATGAGAAGAAGACTGTGAGTTGCTTAACCCATGACAGAAACATACTGAGAAATACCATTTCATCTCTGGAATACTGTATTTTCTTGACCAAGAATGCTAGATGCTGAGTCCTTTCCCTCTCAAAACATTGTACAAGTTGTTGCATAAATGTGTTTTTGCGCTTCACACCTAATTTTACCCTCCGCATTGCTTTCAGACTTACTTTATATGGTGTCATGCAAAAGACTGTACCCAGGTTCAGCACAACCTCACCAGGTAGGAAAATAAAAGCAGCAAAGAACACACCACTTTGAACAGATGGGAGCAATGTGCTGCCTGTTATTCTTTGCAGTGACTAATAAAAATATATTTCAGCTGTATTTATTCAAATATCCTGAAGGCGATTCAATAAACTGGCATGATTAAGAGCTTATGTTACCTTGATTTTTTTTTAAACCGGTTCAATCGTGTCCATTTCTCGGACACTGCCTGGACAAGTCCTTGCAGTTTTCTTGGCAAGGTTTTTCAGAAGTGGTTTGCCATTGCCTCCTCCCTAGGGCTGAGAGAAAATGACTGGCCCAAGGTCACCCAGCTGGCTTTGTGACTAAGGCAGGACTAGAACTCACAGTCTCCCAGTTTCTAGCCTGATGCCTTAACCACACCACCAAACTGGCTCTCACTTACCTTGATAGGTAGGCATATTATTTATTATATATAGATATATACTTCAAAGCCAGTTTCCAATGTTCAATTCTACTCTACAGTATACTTTAGAATGCTCATATTCTATCCTTCTGCATCCTTGACAGTTTACCCTAAACAACTGACAAGACTAAAACAATATAACGCAGATATAAAATTCAGTTGGTAAAAGTTTTGAAATTATGTAAAACAAGATTACAGATGAAACAGAAATCCAGAGAGAACAACAAAAATGATTGTATTAGTGTTACTATAGATTTCCATTGCTTTGCATCATTTTCTATGCAGGGCTGTTACTAATTCTCTGTTTTATATCAAGCATATGCCTGATTACTGGGGGAAAAGGTTACAAGGTAACATGTCATTCCCATCTTCAGAAGTGTAATTCTAACTCTGTTTTTATGAAATTTGACATAAACCCGAAAGGTTTAGATCAAAGTTTTTCAAACTTGGCAACTTTATGATTGTGGACTTCAACACCCAGAATTCCCCAGCCAGCATGGGAATTCTGGGAGTTGAAGTCCACACATCTTAAAGTTGCCAAGTTTGAAAAACACTGGTTTAGATTTTCTACTTCTTTTGCCATTCATACAGTACTAATACCTCAGTATGGGCGAAAGGAGAACGGACTGATTAAAACGGAAAAATGTTAGAAAGAAATTATGTAAAGGGACCTGGGGAATCTGTCCATCAGAATCTGAAAACTGAATAGAATGGAACCAAATTTTCCATGAGGGAGAAGTGGCGAAAGAAAGGTTAGGTTTGAAAATGGGCCAGATCAGGCAGGGGCCGTGGAGGAAAACAAGTCCGGGGGGGGGGGATCCCCAGTGGGAGAGGCAGGACACTAACTGCTCCATTCTAAGACCCCTCCCCCTACTTTTCCTCTCAGTCATGTGACCCAGAGTGGAACTGCTATTGAGGTATGGCAAAGAATTCCACAAGCCTGGCTCTACAGAATACACACACACACATACACCGGTTCTTTTTATGATGATTATCTGAAGTTCTCAGGCTTGTCTCAATACTGAATGCCATATTTCTGGAGTGGGATGGTATTCTTGGCTAAAACTATATTCTAATTGTAACTCAGCTCCTTAATTCTTACATACAGTAGTTGCCATTTAGAACTCTCCAATTCAGCTACTGACATGCCGATTCTCATAGCGCACAAGGTCTTCTGGGAAAAGAGAATATTCCATAAATGAGTGTAATACAACTTGTTTCATAAAGATCGATGGCAAAGATGATAAAAAATGTGTTTTTCTTCTTTGACAGATGTGGGCTAATGCTGACCTTGACCACTAACCTCCTCCTATGGCTTTTAGCAGTGACCAACGATACAGTTCACAGAGAAATTGAATCAGAACTTAACCAGTCTCTGCAAAGATATGAAGGCAAGGGCCATTCTCCACTGTAAATTAATTCCAATTAGTTTGACATTTTCTTCCCACATGTATCCTAGAACAAAGGGTTCTAACCCTCATATTTCAATAACTGTCTTTATATTTTCAGTTAAGTCACAATATGGGTTGGTTTTGGCTTAATAGGTTGTGTAACTCTGTTTCTATGATTTATAAATCCTGATCTTGGCTTAGTGATGCATGTATCCAGCCACATCATGATTAAGCAAGCCGTGACATCCACTGGGGGGGAGGGGGTTGTCCAAATCAGCAAGATGGCAGATGAAGAATTGTGATGCAATTTCCACCTCTTTTGAACATACAGTATGTGCAATGTCAGTGCATATACAAATGGGGTGGGGATTGCATGGCAATGCTCCATCCACCATCTTGCCAATTTCAACATGCACACTTAATGGATGCTGCTGCATGGCATCATGTTATAGGCAAATCCAGCCATTAGTATGTAGAAAAGGGATAATCTAAAGCTTCCTGATACTGACTCAGATTGACAGCATGATAAACCAGTGGATTACTTGGTGTCTGCTGGACCTTCACACTCAGCATTTCACTGCTCAACAAAGAAAAGAGCAGACAACACTCAGCTACTGATTTAGACAAAATGTATAAAGAATCATTGCAACAAGTATGTTCTTCTGCCTTCTATGATAGTAGCACCAATGTCTGAGAAAATTCCTTATTCAGCCTAGGTGTTAACATATAACTGTATGCATTTCATTCTGAACAAATGTTGAGAGCTGGAAATCTCATAGCTGCCTTCTGCATAATCCTTCATTTTCCCTATCTTGTTCAGGTAATTTGACATACTCCTGCAAATACTCAAACACCATCTCCTGCAAGATCCTCCAAAAAGGATATATTTTGTTATATCCCTTCAATACAGAATATTGCCTGATCTGTTGCTCCATGCTATATGTCATGTGGAAGAATGTGGGCCGGCGCATAGCTCAGGACCATAACACTAGTATCCAGCCTAGATTCAAACTCCATGGCATTATTTGGGGGCCTTTGCTTGGGATTGCTGCAATAATTATTGGTATCTGTATTTTCATGATATATCAGATCCAAGCCACCAATTCTTTCCCTAGTTATAAATCATTTACACTGTATTATTCCTACTATATTTGTTTGTTGCCTGTAATGACCATGGGGGCCTTGGTTGGAACTGTTATCCATGCCCTAGAAGAAAGGGAGCTGGATACTCTGAAAAATCCAACCCGAAGCCTTGATGTCATCCTGCTCATGGGAACAGCCTTAGGCCAAATTGCCATCTCATATTTTTCCATTGTAGCCATTGTGGCCACACATCCAATAGGTATGTTGAACAGCATCATTCTAGCCTATTCAGTAAGCCTCATCATTCAACACATTTCCCAGAATATCTTCATCATTGAGGGGCTCCACAGGCAACCACTACTGGTGAGTGAGGACCCTCACCATTCCACTCAAGGGCCTACCTCAACCCAGGTTCTGCCTAATGAAGATAGGATTGTATCCCATCCCTATGAAGAACCTGCCCCACCTACTGCCAATAACGAGACAGACAAAAGTGAGAGAGACAAATGTGAAGACAGTTCCCCAAACATGGATAACCTAGAGATAAGACAGGAAATCCAGAGAGTTTCATGGACTTACATCCAGGCCTACAGGCATTTGAACTGGAAAAGAAGAGCTCTGAAGGAGATCTCCAGCTTCCTGATCATGTGCAATATCATTGTAAGTACTTATAAAAATGATAAGAATAATTGAAAGTAATACAATATCCCAGAGATGACCTACCAAGTTCCCTCCAGATGATTTAGATGACGATTCTATTGAAATCTCTGACCAATGGCAGTGTGACCAAGTCCGATAAAAAATGTAGTTCAAAATATCTGGAGAACGCTAGCTTTCATATCCTGTCATACATTTTCAAGCACCCTTATCAACAATGGACAAATTTTACTAGACCTTAATATATAGTGTGGGCCAGCATCCACAAAAAGATCAAAGAATCTTTTCATTTGGGGTCAAAATAACCTAGTGCAGAAGACAGTGAAAGGCTCCTGGCATTATCAGTTAAAAATACTGTGCAGGATTTCTGTCTTTCTCTCCATAATGGATTTTCTGAAGAAAAATGACTAAAGATGCAGAACAAAAACATGAGGAAGAGGAAGGTTACTAAGGGAAAATGCCTGGACCATGAATTAGGCAGGGAAATTGCACAGTGAAAACAAACAAACAAAAACTTATTCGGACTCTCCGTGTAGTACAAGGAACCAAGGCTGTTAAGATTTTCACTCACTAGAAGTGGAGAAACTAGGAAGTAATATCAAAAACTAAGATAAAATTACAGTGATTGGTCCCCACAGTAAATGCACAGTAAACCCACATCCCACCAACCAGAGAACCAACATTTTCTGATTCCTGCTGTTTTTACATCCCCTTTCCAGCTGTGGATTATGCCATCATTTGGAGCACATCCAGAGTTTGAGAATGGAATAGAGAAGTCCTTTTATGGCTACTCCACCTGGTTTGCCATTGTCAACTTTGGCCTTCCATTGGGCGTGTTCTACAGAATGCATTCTGTTGGTGTTCTTCTGGAGGTGTATCGATCTGCCTGAAGCAAATCCAGAGTTTCTTGCATTGCTGTTTTTATTCTGCTACAAATGCAATTATGAAGACCAGTAATAAAATGGGTATAATTATTATGAGAATTTCACATTAGAGAGATTTGTGATATCACTTTGAATAGTTTGGTACATCAGAAAGAACAACAATCTGATCTTGTGGGTAAGTAGTTCATTAATCATTGAAGGTTCATTTATCCATAATAGCTCTTTATAGGATTGATTTGTTCTGTACACATTACCTACAAATATAATTACAGTCACGCTGAACAATTATTAACCTTAGGAATACAAGGCTAATGCCATGTTCGAAAGAGAGGTAAACTATGTTGAGCATGGCAATCCCCTGGGTAAAACCGTCGCTTTCCATTACTGTATCAGTCCTTGGATATGCTTGAATCATTGTGCAGAGACTGAGAAATGGACCACTTTAAGTTAAGGACATTTCTACCAATCTATTTTGAAAAAAATGGATGATATTCTGGAGGTGACGGACTCAACCATGGGGGAGCTGGGGATGGTGACGGGCGACAGGAAGCTCTGGCGTGGGCTGGTCCATGAAGTCACGAATAGTCGGAAGCGACTGAACGAATAAACAACAAATTTTGAAAAAGGCATGAAAATGTCCCAAGTGTTGCACCCATTTACATCTATAATCAAAACACAAACATCATGTGTATCATGTGTCTCTGGCAATACAAGGCCATTATAGAGATGTTCCTGACAATCTGTCTTACATTTTGCATCAATGGAGGCAATAAAGCACATGGCATAAAACAGAAAAAGTAATAGTCAGGAGAACTGAAACATAACTTTGATATCAAGCAAATAATAAGAAAATGTCTCAGATTACTGATATACTTTGGAACAATCTGAACTTTATATCTGGGATCTGTTGCACGTTTTTGGATAAAATTATGAGAAGTCTGGAAAAGGGCCAGGAGCTCTCCTTACAAAGCAACAAACAACTCTATTTAGGAGACACACCATACCAACAGTCCAATCTGCACTGGGCACCCTTGTTCAGATGATCCCCACACCATGACGAAATGATTGCTTCTTCCAAGGCTGTCTAGTTAGACCAGGATCATACAACTTTTAAGTTAAGATAGGCCAGAGGTATAATCCTGTTTTCATTATTTCTCTTGCACACCCAATATCTAAATAATAAAAACTGGAATGGGAATAAATATATTAAAGCAGAGTAAAATATCAAGTTCAGGATCTGATCAGAACCACTAATTTAATTATTGAAAAATACAGAGGCAGAACTGTGGGGAATTCTGAAAAGCTTCCAACATCTTAAAACGGATAATAATTAGCTAAACTTTCCAGGTTTATTACACGTGATCTAATTGCTCTGCCCAGAGCTCAGGATGCAACAAAACAGGCAGCAATGGAAAACTGCCTCTAAGTTATAACAGACGTTTGATTATATAAGGGATTAAAAACTGATACAAGCTTTGTGATCAATCTACCTTTCAGTAATATCTAACCCTTTCTTTTTGATAAAAGGTAACAGATGGAAGTGTAAACATTTCTTGTTTTATTGCTCTCATGTAAAATAAATCATCTGAGAGTTACTAGGATAGAGTCCAGGGCTGGGCTTTCTCACAACTCCTTTTAGAAAATCAAGCCAAAATAGGCTGCCAGAGATTCATTCAGGCTCCATTCAGAGAACGTCTGTTCCAAAGAGGCCAGTTCGCCCAAACACCCAAAGGACAAACGCTCTTAGGGGTTGGGACTTCGCATTTTGGCTAGTTTTATTCGGTTCTGTATCAATAAGAGTTGCCAGAGGAAATAAGAGTGGGATAAATTAGCACTCTTAAAAGTTGCCCCACTCCTCACAGGTTGAAACCCAAGATCCTATCAGAGGAACTTATTGAAGGTTAGTGGTTTTCAGGGAAAAAGCAGGGAAAAGTTTAGAGCTCTGGCAGTCAAGATTGCTGCCCGTGCAATTAATTTTAATTTGTATTTCTATTTCCGTTTCATTCTTAACTTTTAGCTTTGTATATTTAAAAATCTAATAAAATTTATATATAAAAAAAAAGATTGCTGCCCGTGCAAGGGGAGCAGCCTGGAGCAGACGCCATGGGAGCCGTGGGCCTTGGACCAGCTAGTTCCCCAGAACGTACATATATCTTTCAAACTCTGAAAAGAGAATTCTCACACTCCTCCCTCACGACAGCTTGCAAAATCATGTCAATTTCCTTCAATTTCATATGGCTTTGAAGGTACAGTCATTCTGTACATTTTAATTCCACCAACTCCTATAGAACCTAAGATATAGTCCACCTATCCCATTCTTCTCACTAGCAAACGTGCTAGTGAAAAATTTGCCGCACCATTGTTCTTTCAGGTGAACAGTAAAATATTGATCCAAGAGCAACTCTGCAGCCCTGCCTTTAATGGAAAGGTACATGTTGCAAAGAATTCCACAGCATCATAAATCAAACAGTAACACAAATAAGCTAATAAAAACCTCTTGTGATATAGATAAAGCCAGCTACAGTGTTTAAGATAATTTTATCTCCATATGTAAAGTAAATAGTTTATAGTGCAATTTTGATTCTTCATTGAACAAAGAGCAGAGCTGCAATGCTAAAGAAAGCGAAAGTCAAGATAAATTCACAAGAAAGAAACACATTAATATAAAATAAAAAGTTGGAGTATCACAAAAGTGTGCATACACACATATATGGGAGTGTTTGTGTATACAGTTGAAAGACATAGGTCAGTGTTTACTAACAAAAATCTTTACTCTGCAGTGAGGTACAAATACGGTACAACTGACCAGAACCTTACTTGGGCATCGCCAAAGACATTCAAAGGAAAATATAGTCTTCATTCTGTCAGTGGAGATGTAAGAGGAATTTAATAGCAGGTTTTTGTTAATAAGGAGGAAATGAAATGATGAATGTCAAAGGGAGAAATGTCAAGAGGAACCACAATGGCCTTATTTATTCTTTCCCCAATCTAACTCTCCAGAATTGTATCTAGTTAATATCTATAATATGCTCTCTTTGTTGTAATAAAAAACCTGAAAATATCTATTCTTGAGCAGAAAAAACAAACTGCATTGGTATTAGTTTTACAGGTTTAAGTTGCACTTTCCTATGCCACAAGGTGTAACATTTACTTAACTTCAGGTATGAAAAGGACAAGTCTTTATAAAAAGAGAGAGAAAAGGCCTATGTCAAAGCAGCCTCTCAAATTTTAGATTCTCTGGTTAGGGCTCAAATAAAAGCTGGCAAGGAGGAGATCACTACATAACATACTTGCCATCCTTTGTGGTGAGCAAAAACACACTTATACTACTAGGGTACTACTGGATCCTGCAAGACCATGCTGAAAATTTATAAGCAAGAGATACTTTTCTTATATTAAATCAATTATAGTTTAATTAATCAGCTTAGAATACAAGCCACACGATGTGACTTTCTACAGAATAAACTCCATTCCAGCAGTTTGACTGCTCATTTCAATACATTAAAAAAAAAACACAATCTTTTCTAAATCCCTGAAAATAGCATGTGCCCAAGCCGTTTCCTCATCTCTCAAAATGTCCCACGTTACAATATTTTTTCCAGAGACAATTCTTGCAATAAACACCAATTTTAAAATGTGAGATATATCTAAGACGCACATCCATATTTAAAAGGAGCTCCTAGAAGGTTAGGGGAACAAAGAAACAAAAGTGGAATTGGAGGGTTCAGTTACAATACCAGAGCAAAGGAATTAAGCACATTTTCACGGACAGGGGAGAGTGAACAAAACCAAAATATTGCCCTGAAGATAAATGAGTGGACTGTTGGGTCAACAATCAGCTCCTAAATGAAACTCCTTCCCGCCCCCTACACGATGCAGTAAAGCAGTGGGGGGGGGGAATGGGAACAGAGGACTGTGAAAGAAAGGGCTGACAGGCTACATTCTTTGGAAAAGAACCACAAAGCTACTTCCTGCAGTTGCGCTTCCTTCACTGGTCCACTTTCCTAATTCTTTACATTCAACGTCTTTTTACATAAAGGCTGAATCTGACCAGGGAGGGAAAAAATGGTTTCTCTAGCTAGTCAGATTCAAAATTGCACCGAACGCACGCATGGGGAAGATTTGATGAGCTCTTGTTTGGTTTCCAGGGTGATTCCCAGCAATGGCCATTCCTTCAACATCCTTCCCTCCCACCTTCTCTTGGGGGCAGGCAAAGCCAGGAAGGGCCGCTGAGTTTTAAAGTGGCAGGGGAGATGGCTGTGGTTGTCCTTTGGAACATGCAGGAGGCAGTGAAATGAAGAAAGCTGTGATGAAGAAGCGCACAGCAAGATCCTTGTTTCCAGGGTTTCTGCTCAACCAGAGGCAAGTTCCACTCCTCAAACTCGTTGAATTTCAAACAGCTTTACATCCGTGTCATACCAGATAGGAGGATCCACATTCCTAAAGAGAAACAGATATTCATTTCCTTGTACATAACAGAAACTCCAGGGGTGGAACTAGGAAAATCGCTACGTTCCCAGCACTTTTTACATGTGCAAACAAGTGAAATCAATAGACCGAGATATACAGAGAATCAAGCTATTTAATATTCAGTCATTTCTAATGACATTTTTTATGCTACTTCAACTCTTCAAATTCATTTGTAATCTAGATTTCTGAAAACCTTAGCACTAATGTATCCTTTAAAATGTATTATGTCCATGACAGCTACTCTGGAATAAGAAGTATAAGCACATAAGGCAAGTGACAAGTGTCCTGGATCAGACTCAAAGGCTATCTTAATCCAGCATTCTCTTCTCCCAGTGGCCAACCTATTATCTGTTTTGGAACAACTGATAACAAAGGACTGTTCAGAAATCTCTCCAGTCTGACAGATCTGAGGAAACTTAATTTCTTCCCTTCAAACGTGTGTCAGCCCTTTGAGGCAGGCAGGCCAGATCAGGAAACAGATACCACAAAGAATTATTGGAACTCTATTGTTGTAGGGTGTAATAGAATCGTGAAAGCGTGACAGGTTTCCTCTGCCTCCTCTTACATGTTAGTGAGGTTATCTCGTTTCTTTCTCACCCTCTCTTTCTTCCCAGGGCTAAGTAGATGTTTACCTAACCATTCTCGCATTCCTTCTTCAAGTTTAACTCCATACTCCTGTACAACATGTAACTAATACTGTAAATATCATCCTCCCATTACCCCAATCTCTTGTAGGACGGAGTTGGTTTTTAAATCAGGAGAGAGCAAAGATACCATACATGATTTTCCAACTAAAAAATCACATATGATGGTATTCTAAAGTTCAGTTTTGTTTTTCATTTTAATTTAATGCACTGATTTCAGCAAATATTACAAAAGTAAACTGAAACAAAAAATGAGATGGCAAAAGATCCTAAGATTCAGGTTCAAAGCTATATGAAATAAATTAGGAACGAGTTACATATTAATTGAATAGCCCAGTACTGCACTTGAATATACTTCCCCTAACTAAATTCCAGTATGGATTGAGACCCTAGTCCAGAGGAAAGAGGATTTTACATGCATTTAATTGATCTTTCAGTTTAAATGCAGCATTTAAATCCAGTATTCCAGGGGCTGGTGAAAAACTGTTCCCCTTTTTTATTTTTACTATCTAGGAATAAATCTCCTTTTATTTTTTTCAAGTGTTCAGATCCTAATTCATTTCAGCCCCAAACGCATGTTACTTTCAGGTAGTGAGAAGAGTTTGGTCACTTTTTACAAAACGTCACAAAGTTTATTGAAAATGAAATGTCACTCCATACACAAAATCTGGACATGTTAGAATCACAGAGTTTCAAGATAAAGTAATATATGCTGTGCATCAATGAATCACAAAAGCACAAAAATAATGCAAATTACATTCAATTAATTAACTGCATCCTTCCGGCTGATGCTGTGAGGGTAGCCTGTGATCCTAACCACTGAATTGAAGGACCAAGCCAAACCCCAGGCTACTACTTCTGACCCAAGGAATGTTCTCGTCCCGCATGCTACTGACAAGTAAGAGAAAATTGGATAGAATCCTGCTAGCTTACCTCAGATATATAACTCCCCACATATAAGTGCGGAACCACATAGCAGTACCAGAATTAGCCTGGTATTTGCGGATCAGGATGGGATGAGGGACAGGAAGGAGCCCCACCAATGTGCCATGCTGCAAGAATTTCAGAATCTCCGATTCATCGGTAAGGCCCCTGCAGACAATGGGAACACATTTATTCATATATTATTCATTTATTTATTTATTATTTAAATTTCTATCACCGCCCATCTCCCCCACCCCCAAGGAGGGACTCTGGGCAGTTTACAATAAAAATAAAATCTAAAATTCAGTATAAACCCGAACTAATACATTAAAAGGCCTACAGCTAAAAAATAGAATATAAATAGAATAAAATTCAGGTGGCAAAGGAATATTATTTTAGTCTGTGAATATTTAAGGGGCCATTCTAGGGCACCAGCCATCTCCAAGAGTGACTATTCCCCTCCCCGCCCCAGGCACGGTGGCAAAACCAGGTCTTCAGTTTTTTTATATATTGCATTCTCTCTGACACAAGTTACAGATAATTGGACATGCAGGTTTATATTTTATAAACGTAGATTAGATCTTTCCATAACAAATAAAAAAGGATTATGCAAAAGCACAAATAATCTCTAGCATTCTCACGAAATCTTACCAAATGTTACCAGTAAGTATTCACTCATTCTTTCTCCCAAGGACACAAGAGCATTAGTTTCATTTAGCAACAGACTGTGGGTCAAACTCTATATTACTGGGGATGTCAACCTACATTTATTTATGTAAAAGTCATCACAGGACCCCCATTGTTTAGATCACAGGTATGGCATAGGCAAGGAAGTTCCAACCAGTTAACTGCAGCAAGGCTTCAATAAATCAGGATATAAATTTAAAAAATGAGTAAAAGTAGCCTCAGAATGGATTAAAAAATCAAATATTGCAGTGGTTCCAACTTCTGCCTATTTCCAAAGAAATAAAAGAGCTTCCCCTCCCCAACACACACATACACCACACACCCACAAAACACCCATCTACAGACTCCAAGTCTTCTGAAAATGCTACATCTGTTGTTTGCTTCCACGAACGATTTTGTTTTTCAGGGTGTTTATTGGTAGTCAAGACAAAGTAAGCTACTCCTATTTATTACTAAGGTAACAGAGATGTGTCCATTTGAAAATCAATTAAAAATATAGTTTTAAATGCCAAGGGGTCCATATAGCCCTTGTTTATTAAGTCATCATTTGTTTTGGTGATATGATATGATCTCTGTGAATAAGGAATATTGCACTGTTATATTATTTATTATGTGTAACAAGTTTCACCATGAAATGTTTTCATCAATGTACTTTATCAATAAGTATGTTAAATTGATCTGGTTTAAAACGTTATTTTAATCATCACCATGCTGCAGTCTATTCCTGCTGATAGGCAAAAGTAGGGCTTTTAGTTGGTGGGAGTTTACTCACAAAGATGTGCATTTCTTAAATAATCCCCATTATCCCATTCGTACAGGGGGCAGAGAAAACCTCTCAAGATTAGGGTTTGGGTTCTGTCCTCCATGTTCAAAATGACATTAGAAAAAATAAATGAGTGGAGTGAAATGTCTTTACTGTCTGATGAGGTTGGAGTCTGTTTTCAAGTTTGGTGTGAGGAAGCACACAAACACTGGATTAATCGCTCCGCCACCCACCCAAGTAGGCAGAAATCAAAGAATTGTGGCCTGTATAAGACTTTCTCAGACTTCTTCCTCCTACCAATTATTTCTATAAGAAAGCTACAATTAAAGCAAACTTAAGTGATAAGCTCTTGGTGGAACAGACCACCAAGAACTAACTTAAGAAAAGGAGGAGAAATATCTTCCTCCTTATCCACTGCAGCAGAATGTGCAAGACATAAGATGCTCAATATTCATTCAAGATGAGGGTGGGGTTGAATGCCTCTGTCATGCCAAATAAGAACCTTCACACTGAGTATTCACTGCCTTTCCAAATTTGTGTGAGGAGGCATACACACATTGGGAAGAACACCTACTAATTTGACTGTAAGTGCTGGCTACATTCAAAACATTATTAATAAATGTTAATGCTGATGTGCCAGAGAAGGCAAACCAGAATTGTAAGACATTATTTCAGAGAGACAGCTTCAATCTACTAGGAAGATAAAGAAGTGAACTCCAGTATGTATTGGCTACAAATACATGCATATATATACACATACATAAATATACATCATGCTGCTCTTTCTGGGTAAGCAATACTACTATAGTGGATAAGGAGAAATTTATTTATTTATTTATTTTTATTAATTCGATTTCTCACCGCCCAACTCCCAGAAGGGACTCTGGGCGGTTTACAAATCATCAAAATTACGAATATTAAACATTAAAACATTAAAATAACCATTTAAAATACCATAAATATAAAAATTAAGAAGGCGATGTGTTCTTTTATTTTTTATTTTATTAAATTTATATTACCGCCCATCTCCCCCAGCGGGGACCCTTGGGTTCTTTCAGCCTTGGAAGGGCTATTCTAGGACTATCTTACTATACTAGCCATCCCCAGGAGTTTCTGCTCTTCTTTCTGCCCCAGGCCTGTTGGCAGAGCCAAGTTTTAGCGAGGTGGACTGTCTTAACTCTGGGGGAAGGATATTCCACAGGGCAGGCACTGCTGCAGAGAAGGCACGCTTCCGTGACCCCGTGAGATGGAATTCTTTAACTGATGGGGTCCGTAGCATGCCCGCCCTGCATGACCGGATGGGACGGGCCGATGTGATGGGGATAAAACGGTCCCTTAGGTAACCTGGTCCCATGCCATGAAGGGCTTTAAAGGTCATAACCAACACCTTGAATTGCACCCGGAAGCAAACTGGAACCCAGTGCAGCTCGCGTAATAATGGTGTCACATGAGTCCGATATGGGACTTCTAGGATGATTCGTACGGCCGCATTCTGGATCAGTTGGAGCTTCCGGATACTCTTCAAGGGTAGCCCCATGTACAGCGCATTACAGTAGTCTATATGTGAGATAACCAGGGCATGAGTGACTGTTCGAAGGGCCTCTCGCTCCAGGAAAGGACGCAACTGGCGCACAACACGAAGTTGTGCAAAGGCCCTCCTGGCCACGACTGCCACCTGCTCTTTGAGCAGGAGTCGTGAGTCCAGGAGGACCCCCAAGTTACGTACCGGGTCTGTCTGGGGCAGTGCCACCCCATCCAGAACTAGAGATGACAACTTCCCAGATATTGAGGAGCCATTAATCCACAGCCACTCCGTCTTACTAGGGTTCAGTCGAAGCCTGTTTTTCCCCATCCAGGCCCCTACAGCCCCCAGGCACTTGGACAGGGTAGAAACTGCACCACTTACTTCCCCTGGGATAGAGATGTATAATTGAGTATCATCAGCGTACTGATGATATTTCACCCCATGGAGACGGATGATCTCACCCAGCGGTTTCATGTAGATGTTAAAAAGGAGCGGAGAGAGTACCAAGCCCTGCGGGACCCCACAAAAGAGGGCCTGCGGGCCAGATCTCACTCCCAATCAACACCGACTGGGACCGGCCCTGGAGGAAGGAGGCGAACCAGCGCAATACAACGCCGCCCGCCCCCAACTCCCTGAGCCGCTCCAGAAGGATACCATGGTCGATGGTATCGAAAGCCGCTAAGACAGAGCTTTCCAAAGTGCCGCTGCGACACACCCGGCGGCGGCGGCGACACGCGCGCGCACGGAGACGGCGCGGGGGCGCGCGGGGGGGCATGCGGCGGCGCGCACGGCGGCGGCGCGGGGGGGGCGTGCGGCGGCGCGCGTGCGCACGGTGGCGGCGCGGGAGGGGCGTGCGGAGGCGCGGGGGGCGTGCGGCGGCGCGCGCAGGCGGCCGCCGTGCACGCGCGCGCCGCCGCTTCCGGGTGGTGTGGCGACACACCACGCTGTGTGTGGCGACACACTTTTGTGTCGCGACACACAGTTTGGAAAGCTCTGCACTAAGAGGTCAAGAAGAGCGAGAATGGATGCACCACCTCCATCTCACTCCCGCCAAAGATCATCCATAAGCGCAACCAATGCAGTTTCAGTCCCATGACCAGGCCTGAAACCTGACTGAAAGGGGTCCAGATAATCCGTTTCCTCCAGAATCCTCTGAAGCTGCAACGCCACCACCTTCTCAACCACCTTCCCCAAAAAGGGGAGGTGGGAGACTGGACGAAAGTTATCCAGTACAGTAGGGTCCAACGATGGTTTCTTGAGGAGAGGGTGTACCAGTGCCTCTTTAAAAGCTGCCGGAAACACCCCCTCCCCTAACAATGTATTGACCATCGTCTGGACCCAACTGCAAGTCACCTCCCGGGCTGCTTTCACCAGCCAGGAGGGACATGGATCTAATTGACAGGTGGTGGCATTAACAGTTCGGAGAACTCTGTCCACTTCCTCGGGTCCGACAGGCTCAAACCGTTCCCAGTTAACAAAGTAAGTACGCTCCCTGGGTATCTCAACAGACTCTGTCTCACACTCAGAATCCAACCCAGAGCGAATCCGAGTGATTTTATCCACTAAATGCCGAGAAAATTCTTCCGCACGGCCCTGGAGGTGAATTTCTACCTCCCTTTTCCCCAAAAGGGATCGGGTAAGTTTGAAAAGGGCCGCCATGCGGCATTCCGCAGATGCAATAAGAGCGGAGAAATATTGGCGTTTCGCCGCTCTTATCGCCACAAGGTAGGCCTTAATAGCGGCTCTAGCCTGTGTTCGGTCGGATTCAGTCTTTGTCTTCCTCCAGTGGCGCTCTAGGCGTCTCTTAATCCTCTTCAAGGTCCTCAGCTCCTCCGTAAACCAGGGTGAGCTTCGGGCCCGACTGGACAAGAGAGGCCGCATAGGTGTGATCCTGTCCAAGGCCCCCGCCTCTCTATTCCAGGCAGCCGCCAGGTCCTCCGCTGGACCGTGCAGCAGACCTCCGGGTATAACCCCCAGCTCCCTCTGGAACCCTACCGGGTCCATCAGTCGCCGGGGGCGGACCAATCGAATAGGTCCCGCCTCCCTGCGGAGGGGAGCGGTATAGGAAAATCTCATGGTCACCAGGGCGTGGTCTGACCATGACAACAGGGAAAGATGTAACTCTCCCCTCAGATCACTTTGCCACTGCTCCGACAAGAAAATTAAATCCGGGGTGAGGCCGCTGTCTCGAGTTGGGTCTTGGATAATCTGAGACAGGCCCATGGTCGCCATGGTGGCCATGAACTCCCGAGCCGCTTCTGAGGCCCGTCCCAAGGAGGGCAGATTGAAGTCCCCCAGGACCAAAAGAAATTCCATCCCAAGAAGGTCAGACATGAATCAATCAAACTAAAGCTTTTGTTCTGTGCATATACAGTATTCTTGACTGAAGCAGCTGGCTAAGTGACACCTCTCTGAATTAGCTGTACATTTACCTTTTTCCCATCTTTTATTGTCTTTCACTCCTGTTAATTCCCTAACCTTGTTACACATAATAGAAGACTTGATCTTTTTTAATTGACTAAGCCCACTCATTTTGAAAAGATTCTCAATTTATTACTTTCTTCCTATTAGGCTAAGCTACTGAGAAAAGTCAGAAGAGAATTGCCACCGCATACGTTGACAATTACACTTTTCATTCATTTTGTTGGAAGATTTATCTTCTAATATTTTTTTCATACAGAACATTTCCTTTCCCTTCCTGCAGTTGGTCTGCTTTCAATCTAGGTTTTACCTTTCATTTTCCTCTATAACACATTTTGGCTAGCATGCCACAAGTTCAACCAAAGCTAAATTCTGTTAAAGCATGCTCATGGTATTCTAAAATCATTAATCTAGAGCAGCCTTTCCCAACCTTTTGACCCTGGAGGAACCCTTGAAATATTTTTCAGGCCTCGGGGAACCCCTGCACATTCAGGCTCAAATATAGGCCAGAAGTTACAAAATTATTATATTTGTTTCAAGTGTAGGCCATATTATGTATGCATTAACAGTGTTCTTAAACTAAAAATAAAGAATGTAACTTACCTCTTTAATGTGAAGGTGCCCAAATTTGAAATAATATTTTAAATAAATTGTGATCTCCCAGGGAACCCCTAGTGACCTCTCGCGGAACCCTAGGGTGCCACGGAACCCTGGTTGAGAAACCCTGAGCTAGAGATTAACATGCAAGTCAACATGCTGTTGTCTACAGACTACCAACTAGGAGGTATACACACACTCAGGATCTTTTGCTATACTATTTTTTGTAATGTGTATAGATTTGAATATGTGTAGGTGTATAGAGATGCTTTTTATTTATCAAGGGGCAGCTAAGATGCACTGTTAAATAAGGAGTACCATATACCATATTTTTGAAGACTGAGAGTAAGAGTTTACACAACACCAGAATATTTTATTTTTGGTTTGGAGAACTGAGGTAATCAGCCCTCACTTATGTTAGGGGAAGGGGTGGGGGAAGTTGATTTATCAACGAAAGGAAAGGGGAGAGAGTAAGAGAGGAAAAATGTATTCATATTATTGTTTCTTTTGATGGATAACTGGTGTTTTAACATTATACGTAGTTCAGAACTAAAATCATAATCAGCAAGGCATTAAAACAATTATGTTACATGTGAAGAGACTAGAATATGTAGAGAAACGTAAACATACAGTATGACCCAATTTATAAAAGATAGGAAACTTGCAGTAATTATGCTACATAAAGGACAATTTATTTGTTACTTAAACATTCTTGTTTTCAGAAACATTTATGACTAAACTCCAAGTGAGTCGCCATTATATTATGTAGTTCAATACTGTAAAATTATAGAGACTCTAAAAGATAAAAAGATAACTATGTTTACAAAACTATATTCAATGGGATCAAGGTAGACTGACCATATTTCCTTGAGACAAAAACGGGAGAAGAGGAACGGGCGTGGCAGAGCGGCTGGTTGGGGGGGAGGGTCGCCTCCGCCTGTCAGCGTGCGGGGGGCAGGCCAGGCGGCACGGTGGGTGGGGACAGAGTGGCTGTTGGGGGGGCAGGGGGTCGCCTCCGCCTGTCAGTGCATGGGGGCGGGACGGGCAGCGTGGTGGGCAGGGATGGAGCGGCTGTTTGGGGGGGCCGGGGGGTCGCCTCTGCCTGTCGGTGCACTGGGGGCAAGCCAGGTGGCACGGTGGGCGGGGCGGAGCAGCTGGTTGGGGGGGCGGGGGGGTTGCCTCCACCTATCA
Organism: Charina bottae; assembly: GCA_023362775.1. Lineage (NCBI taxonomy): Eukaryota > Metazoa > Chordata > Lepidosauria > Squamata > Charinaidae > Charina > Charina bottae. The sequence continues at coordinate 126,802,763 of JALMGJ010000002.1, read as the reverse complement.
GCGCGCGGGAGGGGTGGGCCGGGCAGCGCGATGGGGAGGGGTGGAGCAGCTGATTGGAGGGAACCCAGAAGGGGAATCACCTCCGCCTGTCGCGGTGCTGGGCCCGCCTCTCCTTTGCCGTGCGCTGGTGGGCGGGGGCAATTCCTCCTCCGGGTTCCCTCCGGTCGGCTTCTCCGCCTCCGCCTGTTCCTGAAAAACGGGACAAAACCGGCATTTATGTTAAAACAACGGGACGGTTGAGAAAAGGGGAAAAAACGGGACTGTCCCGTTCAAAACGGGATGTATGGTCAGCCTAGATCAAGGTTATGGTAGTATACTTTATGTCCCAAATAAATGACTCTTTTAAAAAAACTGGTCATAAAAAATTGACTTCTTTGCAGAAGGTGAAATAATTTTACGCAGAGATTTGAATTTCATCTCTTGTCCGCAACTAGAGCAGATCAACATTGAGAAATCTGAAAACTGTAAATGGAAGTTTATGATAATATTGATATAAATTGGTGGATGTATGGAGAGAAGGATGTAATCATAGTTATAAGCTATACATATTATTCACAAATTCACCAGTTGCATAGTATTGATTTTATCTTAGTATCAGCAAGACAGGATGACTGTTGTAAATATAGCTCCAATTAAAGTAACAGAAAAGTAATCAGTGAAATGTGGGGTTCCAATGGGAATCAACTATAGACATATCCCAAGCTGGGATATTCTATATTGTTCATTTTCGTTTTTCATTCTTTGCCTAGTACTATTATTGTTGGTGTTTGTCACTGTATGTTTTATTTTGAATAATGTTAATGAATAAAAAAGAAGTACAGAGGCCTCCTATGTAAAGTCTTTGACTTGATTCCATTCATCATCAATGCTGCCTTGAAGTACCATGAGATTGCACTGCCAGAATTTGGCAGCAAAATGGCTAATTTTTAACTTAGTGGCAGTAGCCAAATACTCGACTGCTATCGGCTTGAGAGACTGGAAAATACTCTAACACTTAGAGCCATTTGAGAAAGGCTAAAATTGTTCTCTGGAAGGCATGCTGTCTAATGGTCAGAAACAGTTATTTATCAAGTACCTTTCATCAACAGTTGAACAGTGCAAGGACCAAGATCTCAAGTAGGTGCTGCCATCCAGTGGTCAGAAGTAACAATGAACCAAATATCCTGTCCTAAGGTTCCCCCCACACATTTGTGCAGTCGTGTCCGACTCTAGGGGCCGGTGCTCATCTCCGTTTGTTAGCCAAAGAGCCAGCGTTGTCCGAAGACGCTTCCGCGGTCATGTGGCCGGCATGACATGCACAGAACGCTGTTACCTTCCCACCAAAGTGGTACCTATTAATCTACTTGCATTTGCATGCTTTCAAATTGCTAGGTTGGCAAGAGCTGGGGCGAGTGCGGGAGCTCGCTCCATCACGCGGGACTAGGGATTCAAACCTCTGAACTTGTGACCTTCCGATCGACAAGCCTGGCGTCTTACCCGCTGAGCCACCACGCCCCTTATCCTGTCCTAAAGTGAGGCATAATTTCACTGGGAATGTGAAGGAGCCAAGAATAAGGATTCTAGATGGTGCCTGTAGTGTTATGCTCCCACTGATGTACCTCCAAAGAGGAATCCTAAGTTCAGAATGAATGGAAAAATGGATGTAAGGAAAGATGTGGAAGCTGCTTGGTCACAATGAAACAATTATGTTACACAGTCCCACAAAACTAGTATATGAAGTTACACTAATGGGAAGCATGAAAAATAAAACTTGGTATAAAAATGAAGTGAAAGGCTCTAGTGGGGGAGAAATTTCAAGACAGCAAAGGCATCTGGGAAAGTAATGGATAGTACATTGTCTACTGTGAGGAATGAATATTTGCCAAAAAAAAGGTAAAAATGGCTCCTTATAAGAGCATGTTTCTGTCCACTTTGGGAAAGTGAAACCTGGGCATGTGAAGAGAAAGATAAAGATAAATTGAATGTAGGAAATAAGTACCCTTAAAATCTGTGAGGTAAACAGGAAGAGATGGGATCAGGTTGGACTGGGTCCTGAAGGAGGATAAATTGAATACAGAAGTTAGTGACTGTAGAAATGATGTACACTGAGGTAATATGCAGAGTGAATGAGGATCAAAGTGCAAAACAAACATGTAAAGAAAGAACAAATGGGTTGTGAGAAAGGAAGGAAAGATCAAGAGAGTCATGGTTACATGGATTTGAGGAGATCTTCAAAAAATAGTGATATGAGAAATTTAAAGAACAAAAGGCAATGTATGAATATAGTGGAAGCAGGTACAATTTGCAAGGCTAAAAAGGTATGGAGAGGTATAGTGAATGGTATTAATGTAAACTAGATTTAGCTGTGTTTCCTTTTCTTTTTCTTATTATTTCTGTCTTTAATTTCTTTGGGTCATGAGTTCCTACTCCTTTTCTGTGCTCCGCATAATGTTGCTTATCCAAAAAGGGAAGTGTAACAGGTAAGTTTGTATGCATGATCCAATCAACCTGATTCAACAGTGATAGTCCTTGTTTATAGTCTGTAGAAACGTGAGAAAAGGACAAGTCTAATTTTACCACAGGAATTATGTTTAGAACTGAGTAAGGAAATTCATATCACCATACAATTTTCCCCCCAAACAGCTTTATCTACAAGACCCGTGGCACTTACTTGTCAATGCAAATCTTCTCTACCTGGGGAACCAGGACCTGCAACAGCCTCATGATTGTCTGCAGGGGCAATTTCGACTTCCAAGATACCACCTGCAAAGGAAAAGGATAGCAGTTAAGACCCAAGAGTTTGAACAACTCAGCAAAGCGGTATCTGACAGAAACACGTTCATTCAGATGACAAAAAGCATCCAAATCTAAGTCATTGTGCACTAAAGTAATTACAACTTACTAACAATCCCAGAATTAGTTCTGCAAGAAGACTTAACATTTCAGTCTGAATATAAAGGCACATACCAACAGTCTGAGTCTAAGGCCACTTCCCTATCCCTGACCTTGCCTTTTACACTTCTATAGCACTTCTGTGCACATGAATGTGTGTTCTCATGGCTGCTGTCTGGGCTTTGGAAGATGAAGAAAAGGGACAAAGAATGACCATCTAGCTAGCCATCAAGAGAGCAAAAACACAGTGCTTTTCTTCCAGATGAGGGAAAAACAACAACTATGCAGGTATAGCAGCAAAGCTACCCTTCCAATTATTCCTAATGGTGGGGAGAGGAAAGGGCCTTAGAGAAAGAAATGAATTCCTGTTCCAGAAGACATTCCACTAATGGTTTCCCCTGCCATAGGGTGCCTAGCTCATTAATATACCCAGGCTTTTTATGATTGCTTATATTCATTTTTTATATGAGATGGTTAGATAGCATCACCGATGTAATAAACATGAATTTGAGTAAACTCCGAGAGACAGTGGAGGACAGGAAGGCCTGGCGTGCTATGGTCCATGGGGTCACGAAGAGTCGGACACGACTAAATGACTGAACAACAACAACTACTACTGTACCTCTGAACATACTATACAAACTTTGAACCCTAAAGCTTTCTGAAAGAAAATAGCTGTAGAAAATGACTGTTTGAGAAGCAGGGCAACCTATTTATTATGCGGGGAAAGGAAAGCTGTAGATGATAACAGGGAGAACTATTCCATTATTTAAATTATTACGTAGCGATCCTGCTTTTCAGGAAGACAGAATCATCTGGACTTTTAACCATCAGAGTTTCAACATTCCTCCTCCTTCCAGTTCAACAGCAACTAAAATGGCCCACTTGGTCTGTCAGATAAAATTCAACCCACAAATAAAGTGAAACACTTCTGAGCAAATACACTCTCTAGCACATAGCTTTCCAAACTGTGTGTCGCGACACTTTAGTGTGTCACAACACAGAATTTGGTGTGTCGCAACACAACCCGGAAGCGGCGGCGGGGGCGTGCACGGCGGTGGCGCGGCGGGGCGTGTGGTGGCGGTGTGCACGGCGGCGGTGGCACGCCATCAGTGCTTCTACGTTTTAGCGGAGGCCGCCGCCGCTACCACCATGCACACCGCTGCCGCCACGCGCCCCCCCCGCGCCGCCGCCGTGCACGCCCCCGCGCACGCCCCCACTCCGCCGCTGCCGCCGTTGGTGTGTCGCCAACGGCGGCACTTTGGAAAGCACTGCTCTAGCACCTTTTAAGCATGCATGGCAAAATGGGGTGAGGCATGTACTTCCTCCAAAATGAAAGCAGTAGGCTATTATCATGTTGGCTAAGGAAAGAGGTACTCCAGAGACTAGTAAGCAGATGCTGTATTTTTCACCTCCCGCTGTGCTTCTCACATCACTACTGCTTTCATTATCAAATGAAAACAGTAAGGAATATTGCTCATGTGATTAAAAAGCAAGTTATATCTCCGTATTACTTGTTAACAAGAGTTGCCAGCTTCTCTTACCCATTCAGGAGTTGGATTCCACTGCCCAGCTGAGGACGTGCTGGACAGACGTCGCCGATCCCGCTTGGGCTGTGAGGATTCCTAAGGACAGAAGGTAAATACAATTGCTCATCCTTGTGCTACGAGTTCTCTCTGTTCTATACAGCTACAAAAAAAATCAAATATTGTTTAGTAAGGATCTCTTTTCCAGCTTCCCAGTCTAGGACTGAGAGAGGGGGACAAGCCCAAAGTCACCCAGCTGGTTTCCATGCCAAAGGAAGGACTCCCCATTTCTAGTCCAGCAACTTAATCACCATACCACGCTGGCTCATTCATGTATGTGTGTGTGTGTGTGTTACACACACACACACATACAGGTAGTCTCGGGTTACGATGCCAATTGGGATCAGAATTGCCATCACTAAGCAATGCGGTCGTAAAGCGTAATGTCACATGACCGCGTCGCTTACCAACAGCAATTCCGGCACTCTCAGTTGCCTGTCATTAAGCAAGAATTGTGCAGCTCATTAAGCGAGGACCTCATGTGACCACGACTTCCGACTTCCTGCTGGCTTCCCCATTGACTTTGCTTGTGGGAAGCCAGCAAGGAATGTTGGAAAATGACAATCATGTGACTGCGGCTCGCTGTGACATCATACGAACTGGGCGCCAAGCACCCAGATCGCAATCGCTTGACTGCAGGGTCGCTGCGATGGCCAGAACTCCAAGGACCGGTTGTTAAGTCCCCCTCATTCAGCACCGTTGCAAGTTTGAACAGTCGCTGAACGAGTGGTCGTAACCCGAGGACCATCTATACACACACACAGAGATACATACACATATACATACATACACATGCACACACAGATATGTACACACATACATACTGTACAAACAAACACACACATATTCTTATTTTTATTACTCTTACTCATATTCTCATTAATTATTGGGAGGAGAGTGTAGAAATTTTCTTAATTATGTTAGCACTTCTAAATTAAGGTTGGGAAATCTATATTTTAATATCTTTTATACATTTATTTACTGCCATATTATTAGGAATCTGTAAGCTCAAAACATTTACTGTGTAATCCTTGCTCCTTGGTAATGGTTATCAAACTTTCTTACAGTGTGTATGTGTGTGTGTATCTATGTCTGTAGCTTGAATCATGTCAACTGGATTTCTATTTTCTCAGTGGAAACGTTTCGCTCCTTATCGAAGGAGCTTCTTCAGTCTGAGCAAAGTTCCTTGAATAAGAATAAGAATAAGAATAAGAATAAGAATAAGAATAAGAATAAGAATAAGAATAAGAATAAGAATAAGAATAAGAATAAGAATAAGAATAAGAATAAGAATAAGAATAAGAAGCTCCTTGGATAAGGAGCGAAACGTTTCCACTGAGAAAATAGAAATCCAGTTGACATGATTCAAGCTACAGACAATTCCACCTGGATGACTGAGAACCTTCATCGACATGTACAGTATCTATGCATGTACACACACACACACACACACACACACACACACACACCTCGAATAACAGCACTTCAGCAGGACAAAGCTATAGTATATTACCCACAGCCAAGTTCTTCAGGCTGAGTAGATATCATTTATCTTCAGAACTGATCTCTAAAACAACTGGGAAGCAAGCAAGATACAGGATGTCCCGAGCTGTTACCTTTGCTGTCTCTGGGATTTATTTATTATTGCATAAAGCAGTCATCCAAACCTGTATTATTTACAATTCCTGTAACTTTACGGTCATAGGCTCAGAGATTGGTATCACTTCCAATAAATTTTCTTTAAAATAAATTCATAAAAATACCTGCTTTGGGCACAACTTGTACTGTCCTATTCCCAAAGCATGAGAATCTATTTAATAGGTTAAGAGTTTATGGCAGGATAATAGCAATGAGTCAAGTAGACATGCTTCCTAGATTGTTCCCACTGATGGGAGGGGAATGAACTGAGTTTAACCACTGTGTCTGAAGCCGCCTCAGTTTCCTGTAAGAAAATGCAGGAAACTGAAATAGTAAAATATGCCCCAGCATTTATATTACATTATTTTATTTTCTGCACATACGTTTTCTTCTATTTTAGAGGATTTACTGCCAAGGATAATGAAAGCCTTGACTACCCATATATGAAGCACCAAACATTACATTAAGATGCTGTTCTGAATTATTCAACCGTTGTTGCTGTTTTTTCTCCAGGCACTAGCTACCCAAGAGCAGTTTGCAAACTTACCACACTCCAAGTTTCAGTATCGCTGACCATGCCTGGGGGGCTTTCTTCTGCTGGAGACGGAGAGGACTCTGGCTCTAGGGAGCGCATGGTCCCATCCTCTGACACCTGAGATTTCTCTGTGAGTTTGTCAATGCCTAAATTTTGAGAGGCAGCATTAGGGGGGAAAAATGGGCTAGACCTAGAGGGTTTGTCAACATATACCATCTTTCTAGTCAAGAGCAGAACGCAATCCTACCTACAGCAAGTTTCCCTAGCACTTGGAAACTCAGACTCTAGGAAACAAGGAAACATCAACCCACGTAGCTGACAAAGCAGACCATGTCAGATGAATGTGGTCAACGTTTTTCAAACACAGCTTAATACATTTTTCTATATGGGAAAGCAACTATTTTCATTACCTAATAATCTTGTTTCCTGAATAAATCAAGTAATATCAGGCTGACTTTGCATCATCCCGGGTTTCAACCACTTAAAACGAAGGTGCTCAGTTTGTGGACTTTTCTGCCTTCTTCTCTCAGCAATACTGTCGAGGCCATGCTGTTTTTGGAATGCAGACATTTCCTAGGACAGAGCTTTCCAAACTGTGTGTCGCGACACAAAAGTGTGTCGCCACACACAGTCTGGTGCGTCGCCACACAACCCGGAAGCGCTGATCATCATCAGCGCTTCCGGGTTTTCCCACGGCGACACACCAACGGCGGCGCGCAAAAACCCGAAAGCGGCAGCAGCGCTTCCGGGTTTTTGCGCGCTGCCGCAACGGCGGCACTTCCGGGTTTTCCCACGGCGAAAACTTTGGAAAGCCCTGTCCTAGGAGGATGTAGCAGAGAACTGCAGAGAAGACTCCATCTGCAGTCATGGGACAAGCTCATATTCTCCATCCCACTGCACATTTGCTTTGGGCGTGCTACTCAAAAGTATAACAATGTGATAATTAATTTATAATCTTACATAGTATATAATTACAAGAAGCTCATTATCTGTTACACTTATTAATATTTTAAAAAATGATGCTATAGTGAATTTGGTGTTAGTCTTGTATTTGGTTATTTATTTATTAGTTCCCTTATTTGATTTATATAGCTGCCCATCTCGCACAAGTGACTCTGGGTGGCTTACAAGATTAAAACCGGCAAACCCACCAAACATAACCCCCAGCACCCAAGGATAAACAGTTGACCTCGCTCACCATCAATAGCAACAGAGCTCATCTACCCACCTGACCCAAATGCTTGGGGAAACAGCCAGGTCTTCAATGATGCAAAAGGCTAAGAGGACTGGGGCCATCCAAATCTCTGGGGAGTGGGGGTGGGAATGCTGTTCCACAGGGCAGGAGCTGCCACTGAGAAGACACAGTTCCAGGGTCCAACAAGATAACAATGCTTAATAGAAGGGACCCAGAGCATGCCATCCCTGCTAGATCTGGTAGGATGGGCAGAAACAGTAGGAGAAAGATGGTTCTGCAATAGCCTGGCCTTCTGTATCTCTCTGTATAAATCCAGCTGTGTGGACCTAATTACTCTGCCCCATTTAATAAAAATAAATAAAATTATGTTTAATAGGTGGTGTTGCTATAATTTTGGCAAGTTATGTTGGATTATTTCCATCTTGTAGATTGAGGATAAAAGACAAAATATCTGGAGCCTTGTGGACTACCCCAAGCTTGCCTGAGTCTTCTCCTTCTTGGCTGATGAAAGCAGTCAATTCAATGCCAACATGGTTAATGAAACTGATTAATGCTAGCTTGCCAGAGCAAGTTGTTCCTTCCTGCTTAAAAGAACTTCCTTCAGAATTCCACACGGACCCCACTTTTTCCATTTTTTGAAAAAGATGCTAGGCTATTATTGTTTAAAACATTATTTTTGGTACTTTTGTAGCTATTTTTAACATTTCATAATAGTTTAAAATCACATATTTTGCATTTTTATGGTATTACTACTGTTTATTTTTATTTGTTCTACACATCCAAGTAACTTTTAAAGAAAGAGAGTATTAAAGTATCAAAATAAAAGATAAATTATATATAAGTTAAAAGACAGAAGCAAATAATAATCGCTTGCCATTCAGACCATGGAATAAAAATTCTTTACTAGCAGAAACCTAGATCCAAGTCTTAATCCATCCAGGCCAGACATCAAAGGCTTATCCAGTCTGCCTCCTGGACTGAATTAAAACCTTATGTGAGCCTCAATGTCACAAATACTCTGGACTCACCTGGGGTTGCTACTAGGCTGGCCTTCAGTGTTCCAGGCTCTGCAGGTGCAGCAGGTCGTGACCCTTCCATGGACATCCCCTCCTGGGAGTTGGTACGAGAGATGGGCTCAGGAGCTTTCTTTTTGCGTTGTAAAGCTTTCTGGATGGACTGCAAGTCAGTAGGTAGGTTGGCTAGCTGATGGAATACATTTCGTTTGCGAATAATGGCATATACCAAATTGGAATTACCTAGGAAATCACAGCAACAGAAGGAGAAAAATAAAATATTTAACCTTCTTTAAATGGGAAAAACAAATTGAAAAAGATCTGCAGACAAGCCTGTTGGCTTATCATAGATAGGATTACTAGACCTGCAAAAATCCAAGTAACCAATGGCTTCCTGCAATTTAATGGCTGCCTGGATTTTTGCAGCTCAGATCTGATAGCCCTGATCATGAGATGATAAGAAACTAACTAGAGCTAGAGCTATATGCTCAGTTTCATGCTCAGGAAGTAGAGGTTTAACATTGTTCTCTTCCCCCCTCCCACCCCCACCTCCCTTCTTCATGCTGGTCAAATTCTAGCCTGCAGTTTTTGAACTGTTATTCCTTCAGGTGATGATGTCCACCTTTTAGGTCATCACTAGATTACTGTGTCACAAAAGAATAAACTGATACCTTATCTGTTACAGAACTCTGGCTGTTTCAGCATTATATCAAGAAATATTTCTAAACATTTTCCTAGTTTTATTTATTTAATTTATCCCCGCCCATCTCCCCAAATAGGGGACTCTGGGCGGTTGATATTTCCCAGAAATTATTTTAAAACACAATGAAATAAAGTGATCATTTATTTTCCGCTGACCAGCATGTAAGATTTGAGATTTCAGGCATGCATTGGCTTTCTGACTGACTGTCAACCTACTGAGGTTCTGGCCTACTGATGGCCTCTCAGGCTTAGTTCCCAACTTGCAAAGTGAAAACTACAGAAGCATGCATTCGAAAAGATTTCGTGAACAAGTGAAAAAGCAAAAGAGGGCTAAATTGTACTTTGTAGATTAAAAATGTCATAAAGTAATGAGCAAGAAATGTTAAAGGCAACAGCAGTCATCAGTAACAGGAACTTCCTTTTCCAATTAAAAATAATAATAAAGGACCACATTTACATAATAAATGCTAGTAGCCCTCAAGAACAAAACCATCAGATAGTTCAAATATAAGTGAGAATTATATTTTACTACTACAAATGGCAAATGTAAGAAAGAAAGAAAGAAAGAAAGAAAGAAAGAAAGAAAGAAAGAAAGAAAGAAAGAAAGAAAGAAAGAAAGAAAGAAGGGATATTTGCACCATTTTTGTTGGAGAAGCTTCACAGTTTATACCTAGGTGAATATTTATTCTTGGAATAAATTAAACTATCAGAGAGGGATAGACTTTGTTTACTGTTCAGCCACTCACCATCAAACTGGTACTGGATGATATTGTTGAAGACTTCCAGCAAAAAGAAGACAAGGTGGTGGTTTTGGACCGTGGAGAAAAGGAACCAAGTAGTTGAAAACGCTTCCAATAAGTGCAGCAATTTGTTAGCTGCTACCATGGAAAGAGACTTCAAGTATGGAGATACTAGAAGACAGAAAATTTAAAAAAGGTCCACTATAACTACATATTAGTGTACCATCAGTGTACAAGGAACTTACAGAGTTTCACCCCTCCCCAAGGAGAATACAATCTAATTCTGACAGTGGGGAAAAAACAGTAAGGGCAAATATAGGAAAGCAGCTGGGGTGAGGATTAAGGCAAAGGCTTCAGTGAAAAATACATTCCAAGAAAATGGTTAGCTCAGCCTTTTATGAAAAATCAAACACTACCATATTTCAGATGGGCATAACAAATAAGAGCAGGAAAAAATGATTTTTTTTCCCAGTAACAATTAAAATAATTTAATTGGAAATTTCCCAGACCAAAAATAAAATAAAATAAAGTAAGTAAATTAACTAAACAGATTCACACCTAATTCCAGAAATGTCTGAACATGTAGCAGAAAACTCTGTTGTGCAACATGATCCATATCTTAAGACCTACTATGGGGAGGTACCACAAACTAATTTCATAAAGGGAAATAGCAGAAGTGTAATATCCAAGTTTCACTGAACTCTTGAACAGCTGCATCATAATGGCAAAGAAAACTAGTGCCATCTACTGAAAAAGAGGCAGTATTATAGCAACTCTTCAACTGCTCTTAAAAGTATGTCAGCTCTGAATGATAAAATATAGTATCCCTCAAGTAAAAGCAGCAGAAGTTCACAGCTACACACACACCTCCCAATATTTCCTTCAACAATTACCTCCAAAAAGAGCCTTGGGTAGTAAAATTAAATTTCTAGACATGGTAAGGCCTGCATGCATGACTATACTGGTCTCAGTTCTGAAGGAAAATGATGCTGCACTGTTTGTTCCCAAAATTTTGTAAATTAAAAATGTATTTAAAATATATATCACAGCCTTTCAGTTTGGCTGTCATTATAGATTAGGCAACTTACCATTCACAATGATGGTAAGGAGGCAGTCAAATAGGGGCTGCAACCGCTGATGTCCGCTAGTGATGATTTTATGAAAGACCTGGAGGGTGGAATGAAAGCGAGAAAGTGAACAAAAGGCTACAGAGTTGTCATGCTATTTTTACAGCGGCCATATTCTCTGCTGATACACAAGCAAATACACTGCTAGCAAATTCCACACTCACAATGATGAGAAGATCTGCGTGTGTCCCTGTAAAAACAGGAATATCCATTGGTACTCGTACAGAATATGGTTTGTTGAGGCGGACACCAAAGTTTCTTTCCCCACTCAGCAGCAATAGGATGAAGACACCAATATGCATAAGACCAACTCGAGCTGTAAAAATATGGTGCCAACATTAAATCAGTCAGTGACCAAGAGGCAAGCCAGCCATTAACAATAGCAGTAGATCAAAAACAAAATATAATGCTTACCAACACAAATACCCCCCTCTCATTCAGTGTGCTGTTCTAAAAAAAAATTTTGGTTCAACCTCAGCCATGCTGCTGTCCAACATACAGTTTAATGTCAAGAAGCCGCCTGCGTCTGTGCTTTGCACTGTAAGCAGAACTCCAAATGTAACCCATGTGACTCAATATATGGATAAATACACATGGCTGCTTTTGGTCCCAACTCAGGCACTTGCCCTTCTCCAACCAGGATCTCAGAAATCTCTCTGGCTTGATCTATCCCATAAAGAGACGTGGAAATAGTGTGTGCGCTTATCTGAATTCATTCATTTGACCTCTAAAGCCTATAAATAAACACATCTCTCTGGCATATCCTATAATCCTCATCCTCATCCTCACCATCAACAAGAGAGAGAGAGAGAGATGGATGATAGATAGATAGATCTAATCTCTCCAATTAGAGAGAGAGAGAGAGAGACAGAGAGATAAAAACATAAGAGATGGGCAACCTTTTAATGGCAGAGAGCACACTTAATGCTTTTGGGTATTGTGCAGTGAAGAAAGCTACAAGGGACAGTTCAGTGATGCAAAATTGGTGAGGTTACATTGTGTGCATCATGAACCAGAGGGTTTCTTCAGTTTCCTGGGGTTGGGCAGTTAACTACAGGCTTACATTACAATTTTTATCTATTTCCTACCTCTAAATTGTGGAAAAATGAAATCTGTCGGTGCAGCCAAATCGTCAGGGGTCACAAAAAAACAGAGATTCAGGAGCCACAGGATGCCCAGTGCTGTCCAACCATGCCGGACACAGATGCCAGTTGAGAGCATTGGGATGGGGCCTTGGCAGTCACATGCAATTTTGCCTATATTAAGGCAGGGGCTGGAGAGGCTTTCTGCAATGTCACCTTTGGTCATATAGATTAGAAATGCCAGATTTGTCATTCTGTAAATAAGTACCAGCCATCCAGGGACTTGGATCCAAATATAATTATATTTATGAAATTAGTCTCGGAATTAAGGAATCCGTTGGCAAGGCTGTCTAAGTCTACCACAAAACTTTCCAGCATAAATTCTGAGAATAGATAAATCCAAACTTACATTGATCGGCTCTAGCATCATTAAGGAAGTAGAGTATTGGCACCAGGATATCTAAAACATCACTGCTTTTCAGAACAAAGAAGAGAAATTTCTGAAACAGAAAAAGAACAATTAACCACCTTTAAATGAGAGATTTTTTCCTCTGTTAGTGTCAGGAAAGCAGGACAAAACAAATCTGCATCAATAGAGGGAGGAACTACAGGTATCAGCATGTTCATTAATGTTTTCTAGCAGGCCTGTAAAAACATTGCATTTTGAAACATTTAAAAACAAAACATTTTACATACCCTAATTCAGTGCTTTCCAAACTGCCGCCATTGGCGACACACCAACGGCGGCAGTGGCAGCGGCGCGGGGGCAGCGGCGTGCATGGCGGCAGCGGCGGCCTCGTGTTTTCCGCCAAAACGCGGAAGTGCTGATGGCGCGCCGCCACCGTCGTCGCTGCTGCTGCCGCTGTACACACCGCTGCACGAGCCCCCACGCCACCGCCATGCACGCCCCCTAATTCATAGCTTTCCAAGCTGTGTGTCGCGACACTTTAGTGTGTCGCGACTCAGAGTTGAGTGTGTCGCGACACAACCCAGAAGTGGACATGCACAGTGGCGGCGCGACGGTGGTGGGTATGGCGGCGGTGGCAGCGACGGCAGCAGCACGCCATCAGCGCTTCCACGTTTTAGCGGAAAACACAAGGCTGCTGTCGCCGTGCAGGCCACCGTGCACGACGTGCGCCCCCTCGCGCCATCGCCATGCACGCCCACGCCATGTGCGCCCCCACGCCGCCGCCGCTGCTGGTGCAACGGTGGCAGCGGTGGCGCACATGGGGGCACGGGTGTGCACGGTGGTGGTGTGGGGGGCGCGCAGCAGCGGCCTCGTGTTTTCCGCTAAAACGCGGAAGCGCTGAAGGCGTGCCGCTGCCGTCGTCGCTGCAGCCGCCATGCCCACCGCCGCCACCGTGCGCACCCACGCGCCGCCACCGTGCATGTCCACTTCCAGGTTGTGTCGCAACACACTAAACTGTGTGTTGCAACACACAGTTTGGAAAGCTATGCTGTACAGGTTGCTTTCAGATGGTGGTTTCTCAGGGATACGGATTCAACAGGCCTGATACCTGAAGACATACAGGAACTAAACTGAGACTTTTTAGGTATGCAGCATCAGCAATGGGGTGAAGGACTCCAAACAACTACCACTACTGCATCATACCCCAATATTTCAATAATTTGTTTCTCTTCTAATCCAAAATTGTTAATCTTGATAAGCTCACCATCACTAAGATTCTCCCATTCCCACCCCTTGAGTTCATTTAACAGGTTCTGATCCTGCTCTCCCGCCCCAATTCTTTAATAATGCCAGAGATAGAAGACAGAACCTTGTTGAAATCACAGAGTTTCCAGAAGAGAACCAAGAGCTCCTGATGGAACTGGATCTTTTTAGTAGAATTTGGCAGGTAGGTTTGGACCAGAGGGTTGGAGAGCAGACGGGCTACTCCTTTCAAAACAAACTGGAAATCCTGACAACATAAAGAACATAAATAGGTCACGGCATGGAGACTTAAGATTAAGCCAATAGGGCATCAGAAGAAAATCTGATACATTACCTCTTCTCTGTGTATCCTAGACAGGTAATTGACAAACAGGTTGTCTGGTCCTGGAGGCTGCATTAAAAGAAACTGAGTGAATGCTTCTTAGCTTTAGAACACTCTCAGGGTATAAAAGTATGTCTCTGAATTCATTGCCAAGTGACATTTTCACTAAATCAGTCAAACAATCCTGATACAGTGTTAAATATTAAACTACAACTGACCACCTGTGATCCCAGTTTTTTATTTATTTATTTATTTTATTTATTTATTTATTTATTTATTTTATTTATTATTTATTTAAATTTATATGACCGCCCATCTCCCCCAACTGGGGGACTCTGGGCGGCTTACAATAAAAATTGCAATTAAAATACAAGTATAAAATTACGATAATCAATATGATATAATAAATAAGTATAAAATCCAATCTAGACGAATCGATCTTAAACAGTGGGGAGGGCATTATGGTACTAGCCATACTAGATATTGGTGAACTACAATTCCCAAGAGCCTCAATCAGCATGATCAATAGTAGGGGTACTGAGAGTTATACTTCAGCAACATCTGGAGAACTTTCACTATGTTAAGCATTAGGATATAATGGTTGCTTTTCATTTTATGAAATAAAGAAAAAGTAGGTTTAATATTTCATTGTTTAAAAAAATACAGCATAGAACAGATTAATTAGTTCATGTATTCAAATCAGAAAATGAGTGCCTAGAGTGCTCTTGTCTCTGTTCATTCATGGGTATTATGCAGCATACAGTACAACTAGGAAGGAGAAGAAAACTTAAATATTTATGCTAGTAATGCAGTGAGTGAAAAGTTCTGAATTAGTAAGCATGCACATGAAATAAGAATTCAAACTAATTAGTTTGGTAATAAGAAGGCAAATATTCATCTTTAAGCGCTTAGGATGCTGGCATTTATGTCTCAGATCCATCACAATTGCTGTAACATACTTGATAAATGTTAGCTTAAAATGAAGTCAGAAAGATGGGCAAAATCCATTTTCATGTTTGTGCCCAAACATCTTCTAATGTTTCAGGCCAAATATCTGGAATCTTGAGTGCCATGGAAAACTACCATTTGGGAAAAGAATTTAGCACCATCTTTCCAAGGCTACTTATGTACTCTTAAATCTTCCATTCAAAGCTGCTTTGCTTTGGGAAAGTCTGTTGAGGTTTTGTCAGGCGTATCTGCCGCTCCTCCACATTACAAACACAGCTAAATCTGGGAGCAACTCACATCAGTATCATCCATGACTGTTCCAGTGGTGGTGCCATCTACTGTGGGACTGGAGCTGGTGGAAGTGTCATAGTCCAATGTAACTATAAGGACTTGAGCAGCCTGCTCCACCAGTGGTTCACGATAGTCCGAGAAGAGCAAGTGGTTATAGGGGATCCCGTATCCCACTGGGTCGTAAGCACAGACGATATTCAAGAGGGAAGTAAACAGTGGAAGGGCATGCCTGGAAGAGGATCCAACATGCTCAGAAAGGTACACAAGAAACTTGAAGTGTTAAAAGCTTTCCAACAAAGAGTAAGCTTTCATTTCATTAGCACTGATTAAACAGTGCTTTTATTCCTCAGAAACATGCATTAGTGAAAAGAAAACCGCAGTTTAGGATTTGGGGTTATTATTCTTAGCTATTTTGATAAATGAAGTAATATGCTATATGAATGACAATACAAATTGGAACATCCTAATTTGCTCTAGAATATGGCTGGGTGACTACAAAATAATTATGCAACATGCCACAGTCATATATTTAAAAAATGACAGATCTTTTTCCAAAAATTTTGCTCAATGCAATTTACAATAGAAAGTACTCATTCATACCACACAACTTGCTGTATATTGCAGACTGTTTATTTTATAGTGCTTCCTGTCTTGAAAACAAACAAATGTTTATACCACTTTTTAATATCAGAGCACATGTTTAGCCTTTTTAATAACATGACTTGATTCTAGTACTGTAGAGGGGGGGAAACAACTGCACCACAATACTACATTATTCCATGAACAAAGTTCATTTTGAATCAGCTAAGAAAACATTTTTATTTAAGTTCAGATAATAAAAGTACAACATTCAGAAGCAGGGCCAAGCTACTTATTTCATAGCTTAAATACATACACACAAAAAGAAACACCAACTGTAAGTAGTATTATTATATCAAAGAATAAGGCAATTTGTTTTTTTAAAAAAAGCTAAAGGTCATTAACTATGAATACAATCAAATATTGTGCAACTAAGTAAATAAAACCAATAGCAAAACATTAACACAGGAAAAAATGGTAGGTTAAAATTATCTTTTAAAAAGGTTTGCCCTCATACTGGGACTTTAATGCAGTGTCAAACAAACCCTTCTCAGAAAAATACTGAATATTCAGGGGACCACCACCAAAAAGGCCCTTTGTTTTTCACATGAAGCATGAATGGCAATGGCATAAATCCAGTCAACTTGCGTGATGAAACTGGGGATTTCCAAGGCTGTGACATAAGAGGGCATTGTTCACCAGGATTTAAAGCTTGCAAAGCAGATAAACAATAGTGTACAGCGTCAGAGTTGTCCTTTCTAATATTTATTTATTTATTTATTTATTTATTCAATTTATTCCCCGCCCATCTCCCATACAAGGGACTCTGGGCGGGTTACAACAATCAAAGTTAAAAACAATACAATAATTTTAAAATTATTTTTAAAATTATGTACTTTTATGTATTTATGTACTTAAACTCACAATGAAGAATCAGATATGGAAGATCTAACCTTGTGCTTCAGAAAATGAAATAGTTTTCATAAGAACATAAGAATCACCTGTGGAATTATGCATTTGTGAAGAAATACTTTCCTTGTCTGTTCTAAATCTCTTCCCAATCAGCCTAAGGCTGACCTGTGGTCCTAGTGTTTTAAGAAAAAAGTTCTTTTTGTCCATTTTCTTCACACTACACTTAGGGTTACACTTCTGAGAACACTTGACAGTCCCAGACCTCAATTTGTTCTCTTTTAGCATGCATCTGGCTTCCAGGACTGCCCAATAACATTTTCTTATATCACTGATGCCAATGTGGACAGTGACCGCTGCTTCCTCTTTGGAACTATAAAGCGATTCATCTAGACACCACATGATCTCTACAACCTTTGCACCAGGCAAGCAAGTCTCCATACAATCTACAAACCTGTCCCAACCTAAGCTTTCAGCACAGTATTACCTACTTCAGGTAATACTAAGGACAAATCCACACAGCCTCTTTGGCCTGACACAGGGACAGCCCACTGTCTCCCAAGCACATGTCAGTCAGTAGGTGGCAGCAAAGAGCTGGGGGGGTTGTATCTTTCGGCAGCCATCCAGTGGTCATCCCACCCTGAACTTCAAAGTTAAACCCCTTTCTCAAACTTCAGCCCTTATCCACTGGCTGCCTCATCAGCAAATCCAGATGAGTGTACATGGCTGTCCTGGTTCAGCCTCTGCCTCAGGGCCTCAGTGAGGAATCAGAAGACGAGCTGCCCCTGGCAAACCTCCAGGGGATTGAGCCAGGTGAGGCCCCAGACACGGGCACGGTCCCAGACAAGGAGCCAGCACCGCAGGAGTTGGCAATACCCGAGGCTACAAGGGAGCAAGCTGGGGATTGTGGTTTGTCCCCACCCTCTAGCTAGCAGCCAGCAACCAAGGCTACAAGGGAGCAAGCTGGGGATTGTGGTTTGTCCCCACCCTCTAGCTAGCAGCCAGCAACCAAGGCTACAGGGGAGCAAGCTGGGGATTGCAGTTTGTCCCCACCCTCTAGCCAGCAGCCAGCTGGATCCCATCAGCCTCCCAGCTCACCTGAATCCCCCAAAGGGCAGAGGCGGAGGCGTGTGCACCTCGCCTTAAAGGACAGAAGGAAAAGTGCTCTGCTGGCTGCTAGGGATTTATGCAGAGGGCAGGGGGAGTCTTTGCAGGACCCAGAGGACAGCTCCTGAGCTCCTGATAAATTACCAGCTAAGCAGTGAGGGAGTTGTGGGAGCAATGTTGCATTTTGGCTTCGCGACCACTCTGGTATCCTGTCTTGTTTCCTGCGTTCCTGACCCTGTTTGGATTATCGTTACCCGGACTTCTGGACTCCTTGACCCGGCTTTGGATTTATGACTACCTCTTGGCTTCACTCTTTGACCATTGGCACACGGATTACTGGTTTGTCTCTCTCTCTTGGCTATTCTTGCAAAGTGACTCTGGGCTGCATTCCTCACCTCTGGCTGACTGCCAAGACTCTCTGTAACCTGATCCAGAGGCTAGCCAGCACAATGGCAGCCAAGAAATGCAAAAATCCAAACGCTTTACTGCCATTTAGTAATCAACCTATAGTTTCACGGAATTTTTAAAAAATCAAATTGGTTGACAGTACAACAAGAAAAGGGGAAAAAAATACAGTGCATGGACTAACCAGAGTGCTGGGAATTTCAACTGGAGGAGCCTTTTCATATGATGGATGATGTTGGGCAGGGCTGGAATTTCAGCCAAAGGAACCACTGATCATGGCCCTTAGAATGCTGCATGTTAAAAGTATGTGGACAGCAGCTGAACACAGACCCGTTCCAAACGCACAGTAAGGGTGAGCTGGGGACAGCAAGATTTGGGGTTGCAGAATTTCCTGCTGGCTCCATGATGGGAGGGTTAGAAGCTATGTGGATGTAGTTTAGTATTCCAGCACCATCCACTATTTGGATAAAATGTTGGTTAGCTCCAATTAGGCAAACATAGGCTGACCATATTTCAGGATGGCAAAACAGGACAGGGTCTTATGTAATATTCCGTATTCATGAAAAAGACAGGGGTCCCCGCCCCCCGGTCCGCGCGATTGGCTCCCACCTGCAAACCCTGCCCCCGATCCACACCTCGGCTCGGATCCTCCTTCCGCGCCATTCCCGCTGGGTTTGAAAACAGGACAAAATTGAGATTTTTATGAAAATGACGGGACAGTTGAAAAATGCTAAAAAAACGGGACTGTCCCGTTCAAAACGGGACGTATGTTCAGCCTAGGCAAACACTAACCCTAAAAGTATACATACTGAAGTAATAAGGAAAAAAAGAACAACAGAAGGCATAAGGTGGGGAGAGACGGAGTGATGTCTATCATATCTAAGCAAACCTTTTAATAAAATAAGGTTTAGATTAAAGAAAATTATTCCAAGACATCTATCACATACAATTTGCTATTTCTCACCTGTTCTCTGTAGAACAGAAGAACTGGACCCAGGGATTAGTGTTGCTGCTATCCGAGGAGGGAGGCAAGTACATGACCTCCGAGAAACAGGTCAGTAGAAGTTTCAGTAGCTCTGTCCTGAAAAGCGTATGAATAATAAGTTTCAGTCAGAGGGAGTATTTCTTATCATTCATACGGTAATGATATTTTTGCTAGGGTTTTGTTTCATTTGCAAAGTATTCTTTATTTTGTATGGGCAAGTTTGTTAATCTGTTCTAAAAGAATTGTGCTAAAACTAGAATGAAGAATTCTCACCAGTAGTATTTCTTAAAGAAATACAATTAGTATTAGTATTAGTCCCTTTAGCCATCAGGAGCCAAAAACCACAAAGACATTTCCTTGTTCACTACAAGCATGTTTACTACAAGATGTCAGTTTATTCAAGTGAATATTCTGCTTAGCCCCATCCCAATCAGAGTTTATGTAGCTACAGAAAACTAACAATGAAGTAAAAGATAACAAATTGTGCAGTTGTATATAAGGCATTTGTAATAGTACTGACAATTTCTGCACTGTAATAAATTAACAGTGTCTCAATTTTCGTATTTCATTATGCTCATCCAGAAGATGAACTTGAAAAGGAAAGAAAAAGTGTCTCCCTCCTTGAAATTAGTAAGGCATTTGTAATAGTACTGGCAATTTCTGCACTGTAATAAATTAACAGTGTCTCAATTTTCATATTTCATTATGCTCATCCAGAAGATGAACTTGAAAAGGAAAGAAAAAGTGTCTCCCTCCTTGAAATTAAAGGTTGTAAGAATTGTAAAGATTTCAGCACCTAGAATTCCATACACCAAATGATTCATCAGGGATGAGAATTTCACTTTGTACATAATTCTCATGACCTTGTCACTATTACACAAATAATCTTCCCTTTAGCCCGATCTGTCATTTTTTGATGTCCTCACCTATTTAAATCATGGCTGTAGCTGGGTGGTGGTGAATGAGCAAATCCAACACCAGCCTCCCAGATGTATTCACAACTATCGATTGCATGGATATCCTCAGCCGTGTCCTGGAAAGGAAAAAGAAATTAGCAGCCAGGCCAACAGAGATGGCAAAAACATGGAACACACTGAATACTGCTGAACCTTCCAGGTGAAAGTATGAATAGGATTGTGAAGATTTAAACAAAGTCTCTCAATTATCTTGCAGATAGAAAAAAGAATTTAGGGAAATAAATTAGGAGGTGATTCTAGCATTACTAAATCAAATAATCTGATACAGTCTTTTCCACCTTCATAGATTTTCCACAAGAAGAAGAAAGGTGGAAGAAACATGGAAAAACAGGAGAAGTTTACAGAATTCTGTGAATGAGGAATAGTGGTTGCACAGTAAGTCTCATATGGAGAAACTCAGAGCACCATATTATATCACAATACATGTCAAAAATCCAAATATTCTTCCACAGGAAGAAATGGTGGACTGAAGACAGCTGCGGTGAAGAAGGAAGAACCGGCAAGTAAACCAGCTCTTCGAAACTTCTCCGGAAAAGGAGAGGACTTGAGATCGCCCACAAGTGCTCCAGACAGTTGCTCCTCATGAGGAGACCACAAGACAGTGGTCTCCAGTGGGTTTAGAGCTCTGGGAGACGAGGGAATGCCAACTTTTTTGCTCAAACCATGGTCATTGCCTTCAAAAGGACACTGGGTTCGCATACTTCCTTTTCTAATCACTTTCGGAAATTGCTTATTAACTGTTTTTCAGTTATTATGAATCTTTAAATCGACAAGTCTGAAAACACTGGGTGAGTTTCCTTCAATCCTTAGCAAAAGAAACTTTAAATACAAGTTTAAGAACTTATAAAAAAAATTGAATAGACAGCAAAAGGGTGATTAAAACTCTTTTAAAGTTACAAACAGACTAAGGGTCCAGATAAACTTGAAATAAGATTTTGGAATTAATTATAAAGAATCCTTCCTGTGGGAAAATGCTTTTGCTTTGATTAAAAAAAAATGTGAAAAAAATGAAAATGAAAAAAACGGGGGGGAAATGAAAAGAAATCAAGTTCTAGGACATTATTTGAATGGACTGAAGAATAAGATTGTTAGATGTAAAAGGAAGGAATATAAATTGTTCATTTGATCAAGGTTAAAATAGATATGTTGTTATCTCTGGTAACCCTTAATGGACTTTTGATGACACCAGGACTGAAACAACGATGCTTTATGGATTTGTTTATAGATAAGAGATGGGATATGGGAAGAAGAGATCATTTGTTATATTTTAAGAGGAGGTGATAAGTTACTAAAATTGTTTATACTTGTGATGAAGGTTGGAAGTCACTTCTTTATATATTTTTCTTTTTGTGGAGTCCTTGGTGCTCTCTGAGCCTTGTTGTTTTCTTGCAGACGTTTCACTGCCAGAGTAAGCAACATCTTCAGTGCGAAAATGGGGAGTGGGGTTTGCTCTCTTTTTATATACAGTGGCTTGCCCTGCTTGTGT
This sequence comes from Charina bottae, assembly GCA_023362775.1. Classification (NCBI taxonomy): domain Eukaryota; kingdom Metazoa; phylum Chordata; class Lepidosauria; order Squamata; family Charinaidae; genus Charina; species Charina bottae. The sequence goes on along the minus strand of JALMGJ010000002.1, from coordinate 126,780,593 downwards.
TGGTGGGGGTGTTGTTCTCTCCTTGGTAGTTCCTTGATTAGGCTGTTGTTTGCTGCTTGGAACTACCAAGGAGAGAACAACACCCCTACCAACACAAGCAGGGCAAGCCACTGTATATAAACAGAGAGCAAACCCCACTCCCCATTTTCGCACTGAAGATGTTGCCTAGCCTGGCAATGAAACATCTGCAAGAAAACAACAAGGCTCAGAGAGCACCAAGGACTCCACAGTTCAACCCTGAGCTACAAATATTCTCTTCGATTTTTCTTTTTCTTTACTATATTTACTATATTCTTTTCTATTTTTCTTTCTATTTTCCCTTTTTTCTTCACTTTCTACTTTCTATTCTTCTAACTTTCTCTTAGTTCGCATCAGTTTTTACTATTGTAATTATAATCTTTAATAAAATTACTATTAAAACAATCCAAATATTCTTGAAGACCCATTTGTTTGTCTTTCTGGCTATCATAGTATTCTCCATCACCAAAGTTCAAAAGCATCAATACTCTTTCTATTCGGCTTCTTCAAAGTCCAGCTTTCATTTCCAGAGTATCACAGGGAAACCATTGCCTGCGTGATTCTGATCTTCACAGTTATATACTCATCTGGATATCTTTTCCAAGGGCTTCGTTGTTACCCTACCAAGTGCTAGTCTGTAGCCTATTTCTTGACTGCTGGTTCTTTTACTGTTGCTTGTCAATCCTAAAAGGCAGAAGATCTACCATTTCAGCATCTTCAATGTCAATTCTAAGGCCGTTACTGTACTGGCTATCATAAATTTGGTCTATATTTAATCTTAGTCCCATTATTTCACTATACTCCTTGACTTTCATTACCAGAGCCTATATATCATTTCCATTTTCAGCTATCAGATTAGTGCCATCAGTATAGCACAGGTTATTGATGTTTTTTCCACCAATTTTAATATCATGCTCATCTTCTTCCAATCCAGCCTCCCTCAGTATATATTCAGCATACAGGCTGAATAAATAAGGAGAGAGTATGCAGCTTTGTCTCACTCTGTGTTCCATCTGAACCTGTGGAAACTTATTGTAGCTTAACATTTGCAGGCCAAAGTTCACTTCACCAGAAGCACGAACAATAATCTAAGTGGAAGTTTGTTGAACTATTTTCAGTAAGGTGATTCTAACTTTTAAATAATTTAAGTATGTGCAACAATAGCTAACCCAATCTTTGTGAAAGCTAACATATTCAGGAAGGTCCTATCATCAAATGCAGCCCAAATATAAAGGTGTGTGTTGCTGTTTCAGAATGAGTCATACTATGGTCTAGAGATATATGAGTCATTATTTTGCAGACTCCAGTTCTACAGGTTTGCTAGAGGCCTACTACACAAGAGTCTTCTATACTTGTGTGCAGAAATCTTACAAGTAAACTTCCCCACAAATACCAAGACTACAAGCACTGTACTGACAACCTTCTCATCCATAGTGCCCATAGGCAATAATAGCTATGCTTTTAAAATCTTCCTTAGGACTGCACGTTTCATGTGTGTGTGTGTGCATGCAGTGCAATGCAGGCAGGCAAGCAGGCAGATTAGAAAAATCTTCAATTTATTTATTTTATTTATTTAATTTTTATCCCGCCTTTATTATTTTTATAAATAACTCAAGGCGGCGAACATACCTAATACGGGGATAAATTAAATAAATAAATAAATAAAATAAATAAATACTCCTTCCTCCTCCCATTTTCCCCACAACAACAACCCTGTGAGGTGTGTTGGGCTGAGAGCGTGCGACTGGCCCAAGGTTACCGAGTTGGCTTTCATGCCTCAGGCTGGACTAGAAGTTACAGCCTCCTGGTTTCTAGCCCAGCACCTTAACCACTAGACCAAACTGGCTCTTCTATTCTTCAATTGAATATTCTTCTAATCTTCTATTGCATTGCAGTGGTATCTCTTCTTTCTAAAATCTCCTCAAGATTAGTGACAAAATTCAGAATAAGTCAGAATTTTTAAGAGTTCTGGCTTATTGTTATTAAGCAAGATGCTGGTTCACACTGTTCAACAGATTTACTGGTTTCTCTGATACCACCAGAGAATCCCACACATGATTTGAGTTTAGTGTTACATGCAAACCAGAATCTTGTAACAAGCCAGAATTCTACAAGTCAGTTGATTTAAAATTCTAGGTTGTTAGAAAAGCAACATGAACCTAATTTCAATATAATGTTAAAAAAAACTGAAAATATGGGCAATGGTTCCCAGTTGGTATAGCTACCCCTGCCATCAGGGCTCCAGAATTCAGGCTTAGAAGTGCAAACTGTGCCAGTGTCAACTGACATTGAAGTGGCTTACAATGTAATAATATCATTGCAATTGGCAATGATAGTTTAGCCATAAATATCAAACATTTAGCAGACTTCAGTTAAAAGAGCAAGCAGGGATGCAGTGTTTTTTTTCCCACTAACTGCAACCCAAAGCATAGTATGTCCTCTTAATGTAAACCTTGTTGTTTCAGAGTTATTCACAGATATTACATTTACAAGAGGATGGCATTAAATGAATCACATGTGTCAGAATTCTCCATTCCTCCATTTCCCATAGTAGCTGGCCTCCATCTTTGACAGAGAATGATAGCCCAAGGCAACCACTGTTTTGCTTAGTGGAAATTCCACCTTAATGCAGACAGTTAATCAACTGCACTGGACTGTATGCAAAAAAATATTATAGCAGCAAATGTTTTCTATTGACAGTTTGACCTTGGCCATCTTAAAAACTGAGGCTGTCATAAAAAGGTAAAGGTTCCCCCCGCACATTTGTGCAGTCGTGTCCGACTCTAGGGGCCGGTGCTCATCTCCGTTTGTTAGCCGAAGAGCCAGCGTTGTCCGACAACGCTTCCGCGGTCATGTGGCTGGCATGACGCATGCAGAACGCTGTTACCTACCCACCAAAGTGGTACCTATTAACCTACTTGCATTTGCATGCTTTCGGATTGCTAGGTTGGCAAGAGCTGGGGCGAGTGCGGGAGCTCACTCCGTCACGTGGGGCTAGGGATTCGAACCTCCGAACTTGCGACCTTCCGATCGACAAGCCTGGCGTCTTACCCGCTGAGCCACCACGCCCCTGAGGCTGTCATACATGATCCTAAACAATCAAAGTCAGACTTACCACATTGTTTTTTCGATGGCTCTGGACAGTGAATTCTGGACAGAAGAGCAGATCTGCAATGGCTAGAAGCAGTGACTCAGCCAGTGGCCTAGCATTTTCATCATCTTCATCTCCCTATAAATCAGCAATAAGTTACAGTATTCTGTATCTGACGTTATTGCAGAGCACTGCTAACATAAAGGGGGGGGGAAATCTGGATGATAATTCTTGAGCCATTTATTAAGCCAATATTGATACTGATACTTTATTACAAATTGTATACATAGAAAAAGGGCATTTACATAAGGCAGAAGTTATATTATAAATACTGTAAGATTTATCCTCATAATAAAGGCACTACCCAAGGCAAAATTCAAGCAGCTTGAACTACAATGACTGCAGACTACTGTAGTCTGATACCTGTAACTACAATTTAGATTGGCTTCAATTATTTTATCTTTTGAATGAATAGAATTTAAGCAAAGCATGTAACTTCGTTTGCTATGGGGGCAGCCTGTGACAAATGTGCTGTAGAAGCAGGGATTACTTATAGAAGGGATGTTCTCAGCTTGCTGAGACAGAAGTATCTTCCTGCAGAGCAACCTGACTGCTTCAAGGCTTTCAAATCAAGCTCCGTCCTTTTGTCTCAACGCTGATGCTTCACTCCCCATTTACAACAGTTTCCAAGGGAACCATATATCCTCGTCAGCAGGTCTCCAGCTCTACCCCTCAATGCTCATCCCGGATCTCATATTCCTCCCCCTCCCCACTGGAAAAATGACAGACGCTTATCTGCGACAGCCAGGCTGTATCAGCTTGTGCATGGCAGAGACACAGAGCCTTTCACTCACAGCAAGCAGACTGGACTATAATAATAACCTGCATTGATCTGACATTATCTAGTGCCACATCAGAACAACCAATAAAGCATTTCAAATGCAGAAACAGACACAAGACATTAAAAAAATCAACTGCAGATACTTTCATTTAGCTTTGAAATTAGAGAAGGAAAAAGGAGAATCTTAAAGGTTAAAAGCATGAATCAGTTAACTGAAGAGATCATTCTATTACTTCATCAGTCCCATAATAATGAGGATATTTAAAACAAAGCCATACCACACAGAAAAATCGCAGTACAGCACTGATTAGTAACTGGTTACAATTCTACATGAGATTCTCCAGCTCAGTAAAATGAACAGAAGATACCATCGTTATTGTATACTTTTAACTTTTGCTCACCTCAATGGAGCTAGCCCAGAAGAAGCTGCTAGAACAGAATGTAGTGGATTCATAGAATTTACTGAGTGAAGATTAATCTGTTATTTAATAAATAACAAGGGTCTTCATGCATTCCCAGAATTACAATATTGAGTAAAATAATAAAGGTGCCCTCAAGTTGACCTCAGCTCCTAGTAATTGCATCAGTGCAGGAGGGTGTAGTAGCATTACGGAAGGGTTTTACCACTGTTGTTTTCTGGCAGTGTTTCTTATTTCCCAAACTGGTCTACAGCCCTGGAATTCCCAAGCCACCCTCTTTCTATGTACTAACCAGGGTTGATCCTGCTTAGCTTCTGAGATCAGCAAAGACAGCTGGAGGTTGCCACCTGCTAGATTAATTATTTAAAACATTTTAGAAAGCAACACATTTAAATCAGCTGCATATGTTTGAGCAATTCCAAGGTAGAATAGGATGCAGGACAAATCCAGTGTGCTTGCAGCCCATGCAGGTACATAATTCATAGCTGCAGTAAGGACAATTTGCAAGTGAACAAGGAACAATATTCTGTTGTATTTTCGTATTAATTATTGCTTGCTTTAAAAAAAAAACCTGTTCCCTCACATTTTCTGTTTGGGTACAGAGTTATGAGGGTTGGGACAGGAATTAGTGTTACTTCCTGGTCAGGGGAGCCTCACAAGAATGGTTGATTTGATAAAACTATTCCAAAATTGTTAAGAAAAAAATCTAACTAAGAAATCATATTACAAGTATATGTGGGTGTGGTATGTGCATATAAGCACATATTGAAAGTTTCTGAATGATTACATTTGAACTGAATTCTTGTCACATTCTCTGATAGGAACTGGGAGAATCATGGTACTGGGAAAAATGATTCATATGGGTGTTTCCAGATGATAGCAAAACATTTTAAACATTACTGTAGAATGAGATCTCAATCCTAATTGCACATTTCTTAATTACCATCAGGAGCATTCAAAACAGTAACTATGAACATCTTTATTTATTCAGTGACCAAATGATCCAAAGATGGGTAAAAAAATGGATAAAGGAGCTTTGAAAAATAGTTAAATCATTACTGGTGGGGGGAGAATGAAACAAGGGTCTGGATTCAGCCCTTCTGTATCTGACTAGTGGAATTTTTGAAAGAGTCCTCACACATATTCTTTTGGAGCTATAATGGTTCCTGCTGCTTCAATAACCATGCTTTTTATGTGAATGTGCATACCTTTTGCATGTACTTTGTTCACAAAACTCTACACAGACATCAACAGCAGTTCTCACACAACACTTACACAAGATACTGCTATGTGGCACAAGAATTTTAAGGAGAGGAGTCAGGATAGAAGGCAGGCAGTGAAGATACAGCAGGGCTACATAGCCACCAGACAAAAATAATGCCTTCTCACTAGACAAGCCAATAATGGGGCACTTGCCAAGCCTGTGCTGCAACTATAACAAAAGTTATTAAAATTCATGTAAAACAGCTCTTGGAATTACTGTACAGGGAACAATAATTGAAGGCAATGGTTTGGAATGAATATATCCTGGATTTTCAGGAATAAAACTGAAAGCATATGGAGTCAGTGTAACATACACAAAAGTTTAGTATGCATGTAGACAGTGTTGGACTTAGCTTCCAAAAATTATCTCCAATTCCAGGGAGAGGGACTGAATCATGACAGAAAGAAGTTCAGTAAATGAACACAAAACAGGAATACCCACTGAAGAATTATAGGAAATATACATGCATTTACACACTGTGGAAATATATTCTTTCCATCTCACAGGGTGTGTAAATGGACTGAACCACTAGAACTATTGACACCTTGATTCTTTGGTCCTGATTATGTATGACTTAGAACATATCAATAGTACTTGCCATTTCCCACCATTACTGAAGATCAAAATAACTCCTGAACAACTAACTTAAATGTTTAGTAACATACAACATTTTACACTGCTTTTCTAGTGTAATACCTGTATTTGCTCATTTAATTTTCTTCCCTCCTAGTCCTGTTTGAAGAGTTAACTTTAAAGCAATCCAGGCTGCATTTGGACTTTGGTTGCTTTCTGCTACTGTTCAGAACTTTCTCTTGAAATGCCCACTGGTGGAAACTCAATTTTAATAGTACTATAAAAATCCTGGGATAAAACAAGACCATTCATTCATCAACCTTCCATTGGTGAGTCAGTCAATCTCCCATGAAAGGATGCTGCAGCATTCTTTTCTAAAAGACAGAAATCTAAAAGGATAAGAGCAAGGCAAACTACACAGCACAAATATGCCCACGCCTGATAAGAGTTCCTCATTGTGAATAAAAATAATCCAGCAGGTAAGAAATTTAGATTCCAATTATCTCTCTTTGATTAACAAACAGCTCTGGCGTCTGCATCTTCTCCACTCTCCAGAAAAGGAATAATGTAATTTAATAAATACATACTCCTCCTCGTCCAGCCCCTGGAACAGTTGACCAGAAGAAACCTCTCCAGTCAGGATCTTCAAATATATACGGTAGGATGCGGGTCAAGAGACGGCTGCAATTCAGGACAATCTGCTTTTCTTTCTCAGAGTGACAGCCACTCTCAGTCCCCTGCACCAGTTTTTCCACTGCCTGGAGCGAATTAGAATAAAGCAAATGACAAGAACTATTGGTATGCAGGTAACAATTCTTGCCCAAATACCTCAGGTTTCTGAATTATGCACTGCAGATTTATAATACTACAGAGAATAGGCAATTGTTTTATACTATTGCTAAAAAATCCATCATAAAAAGACATTTCCTCAGAATGTGACAACTTCATTAATGTGAGATTGCATATGTGCATATCGTGCTTGAGTGTGTGAGAGAGATAGAATTCCAAGACTTAAGATAAGCTATGACACCAAAGTATCACTTTCTACCCTGCTCTAAAATCAGTGTGAAGATTCTATAAAGAAATTAATCTCCTTAACAGAGGACCTCTTATGACTTTGTAGAGATCAAACATGTTGGTCCATGTACAATATAAATTTGGAGGAAGAAGCAAAGCGGAGCCTTTAGAAATTGGAGACGATCACTGCATGCAAAATTGCCAGCATGGATATCTGTTTAGGGATATGCCACTGAGATGCATTTAATGTCACTGTTTTTCAGAAAGGAGGATGCTGACTCCAATATCATCCCCCACAATTATTCTTAAAGTAATTTGCTCTCTAATAAACACTGCTTCTGTAGAATGCATAGGAACATACTGTAATTCTGCAGGCAGGTATAAAAAGCCTAAATTTCCACCAAGGCATATAAAGGTAGTCCAACCAATTGATTCCTGGGTGCAATTTATGGTAAACATGAAAGGAAATGGAATCCAACATGAAAGCAATAGTCCAACTTCAAAAACATTAGTAATGGCAATCAGTTTTAAACAACAACAGTATGCAAGGGAAGAAAAGCAAAATCAAGGATCTGAAATATAAATATAAAACTCAGAGATGCTTTTATATATCCATTTTCAAGAATCAGGGATATTTTGAAGAAAATACTGTATGTTTTTTACATTCACTATAGTAAATGAAGTGATCCCATAACTTTTGAAAAATATGCATTTTAAGATATTTTCACCAATATACAGTATTCATTTTAGCACACTTTCCTCTAATATATGGATTTGGTACACATTGTTTGGAAACTGTACCACCATGTTTGGTTGCTGAATACTGAAAGATTATTGAAGCTAATTACTTTTTTTCTGAGAAGTGCAAAAACTAAGAAATAAAAAGCTAAAGAAATTAAAGGCATATGAGAAGAAAAAGAAATATGGCTAAATCGAATTTAGATTAACAATTATTAATTTTCAATTCCCATTTTTGTTTAGGAAATACAGATTAGACAAATCTGCATTAAATTAACTAAAATTTTAGGGCACCCAATCTAGATTGGAAACAAGGTGCAGGGGAACAAAGATTAGCACTTTCCACTGCACTATTTTTCCACTGAAAATATATCCCCCTCTTCCCAAATAAAATAACAAGCTTCAGGATCAAAAAGGTTGGGAATGGGTTTGTACTGGAAAATGGCATGGGGGACGAGAGCTTAACAACCACCGCCCTTCGCTGTTGTTGTTGTTTATTTGTTCAGTCGCTTCCGACTCTTCGTGACTTCATGGACCAGCCCACGCCAGAGCTTCCTGTCGGCCGTCACCATCCCCAGCTCCCCCGAGGTCGAGTCCGTCACCTCCAGAATATCATCCATCCACCTTGCCCTTTGTCGGCCCCTCTTCCTTTCGCCTTCCACTTTCCCCAGCATCAGCACAACATGGCTCTTGTGCATTAATTTATTGAAAAAGAAAAGTCCTAAGCATAGGATTTAGACATAAAACTGAAATTCATATTTAGTTTGGTTAAAAATGTAACAGGTATTTAATCTTGGTTGAACTTGCTCTTACGAAATAAACCACCCGGAAGTAAGCAGGCAATTCTATAGCTGAATTTCAACAGGGAAAAAAAATGCTCCGTCTTACCTTATAGCACAAAGTAGCCAAATTTGAAGGAGATTCTTCCCTCACAGCTCTGATTTCTGCAGCAGGAACTAGAGCAAAGACATCTTGGACTGAAGTAGCTGTATCTGCCCAGAACTGGTCCCAGAAGGCATCGTCTGTGGCCTCTACAGGCTGAAAAAAATAAAATAAAACAAAAATCAATTTGGGAACATAAAAGCTATAAAAAGCTGATCGATATTCATACTGCTTAATATTTGATCTGATAAGTATGTCAAGATACCTCAAGATACTTCTGCAAATCTCTACTAAAAATACAAGGCTGGAAAATATTCTATGCTGTATGTACCCTGAAATAAACATGAATGCATCATTAATATAGTAAGCTACCATTGATGATATGACCAGGAAAAATGGAGGAAAAATAATGTAAGGAAGTTAGTAAAGGCTAAAAACAATACAAGGTTAAAAAAAAAATCAGCTGTGATTTTTAAAAAAAATACATTTCCTATCAAAGTCAGAAACAACTTGATATGCATAGGTAGAACAATATACAGCATTCCGCACATTCATGCTAAGACTCAGGGACTACAAAATATTTTCAATTACTCTTCAATTACACAAAAGGTTGTTACTCTTTGTAATAAAACTATGCAGAAAATATTTTATTACATGGTACAGATCTACAAGTCTAGTCATTATGGTTTAATGGAATGCATCCAATAAGCCAAAATATGAGATGAAACATATATTCTAGCTTGACCCCTTTTCCGGATGTGACATGATAAAGATTCGAAAAGCAAACAGCAGCTCTTGACTAACAGCAGTTATTCTGAACCATCGCTGCTTTTGACCTGTATTTAGGGAAAATGAGTGAGAAGGAAAGATACTGTACGTTTGTTTAAAATAAAACAATTTCCTGGCTTACATTTTCCTGAAGTTATGCTAGTGTAAACATGGGAGGGTTGTTTAAAAGCAAGGCAACACTTGATTAAGAATTGGCTGTGATGAAGGAGCACTGCCTTATCAAACAGGCAATGTGTCGTTAAAATAGAAAAGGCACAAAGTAAAAGGAGGTAAGCAAACTATAAACTAGTTGAGCAGGTTTTGTGGTTCTACCAAGCCTGGGACTCGGCAAATAGGATAATTTTACATAACGAAAAGAAACGTATCCTCCTGATATTAAGGAATGGATTCAAGATATGAGCCTGTTATCAATTTTTGAAAAGTCTTTAATTCTAAAAATGGGAAGATGAAGCAATATATGGTCTAGATTTAATGACAAATTTAAGGACTGAATTAATCCCATATTGATACTAAATGGATAGCATATGGATCTTTTTAAATTAGTTGTTTCCCTTTTCTATTACTTTTAGTTTATTTTAATTACTATAGTGTATGTAGGGGGTTTTAGTACATATAACCACTACCATATTTTTGTTAGTTGGTTGGTTGGTGTTTGCTTGTATTTCACTATTTAAATTTTAAAAATTTAATACCCCCCCTCCAAAAGTTTAAAATTAGAAGAGCAGGTTTTTCCTGCGGTGGTTTTGTATTCCTGCACAGGCTCATGCCAACAACTGCCCTGCCACCATCCTTAAGCCCCTTTAAATTCCCTACTGGTTGGCACTTAGTCACAGGTGACTGCTTTAATACAGGAAGTATTTACACATTTAGCCAATGGATAACACAGCAAATCTGCATTCAGTTCTTTTCATGAGAAAGGAGAGGAAGGGTGAGACATTTGAGATAAGCACAAAAACATGGCTATGAATGAATCAAGTATTTTTGTAGATCATCTGCAAAGCTACAGTATATAGCAGTCCAAGAGAACAGTGACAATGGAATTCAAGTTAGAGGATGCTTGTTAAGTGGAAGTGGCTCTCAATTTGGTCAAAACAACCACTGGGCAAAGAAAGTATTATTGCTATAATTGGTGAGAACTGTATTCCTTAATTCAAGTATATCCATTTCTTGACATATATACTAGCTAACATGTTTTCAAAAGACTATTTTCAACGCAGCCTTGAAGCAAATTGCAATATGAAAATCTTGGTGAGAATAATCCCAAATGATCCAGACATTATTATACTGGACAGAAAACTGTGTTTACTGAAGATAGTAAATTTCTTCACTGCAGTCTTTTTCTTTGGGTATAAGCATTTACTTTATATTGTAATAAACTGGTTTAAAGTTACTGCAGATACCATTAAGCATGTACCAGCAAAATCCATAGGACCAACTAAAGGTTATGGAAGGGGAGGGGTGAGAACATTGTCTCAGCATATTCCTACAAAGATTTTTACTAGCTGCAGCACCCTAGAAATGTTCTATAAATACTACCGATGTGTCTACCGCCATTTACTACATAGGACATGATGGTTTTGGAGATGGTTTTGGAAAATACCAAGGATTCTGTTTTTCAGGTTTCTTAGGTATCTTTCACCTTGTTCCCTCTGAGGATGCAGACAAAAACCCTGGGAAACCAGTAACCAACCAACCATGTACTTGATCCTTCTCTGCCCTCAAGGGTAAAATCAATGTAGTCAAGTCTCCACACAGGCTAAGGTAACAGCTCCATGAAATTGAAGGAGACAATGACAATCATTAAAATCATTTGGATCCTCTGAGTTGAATAACTGCAGTCTTGTTAGATGTGATATATGAGCAAGTATGATAGTGCAGCTCTAGGCTTTAAGAGGTCTGACTTCATTAGGTATTTTCTGGATGACTGATGGAACATGGACTGAGAACCATAACCCTTTCATTCACTGGGACCCCTCAACAAATATAGTGTCAGCTACAGTAACAGGAATTGTCAACATGTAGATGGTAGATATTTTCCATTTCTATCCGACAGAAAGGATGCTGGACTCCTAACCTAATTCAGGCAAAACAAAAGTGCTGCAACTAAGGAGATCATCTCATACAGGTTTGGGTGTGCTGCACTGTCTGGTTTTGATATATTACAATGATCCCCCTAAAAGATCAGGTCTAGACTGAGAGGTCTCCTGTTAAATGCAGGAAATATCAGTGGCAAGGAACACTTATTCCCTAGCTTTAGCTAGTTTGCCAATCACAGCCTTTTCTGACGAAGTCAGATTCTTGCCATAGTTACTCATTATCTAATAACCTCTAGATTCGAATTGAATTATCCATTCAGTCGTATCCGACCCTTCCATAAGCCAGCTCTCTCCATGATTTCTGATCTTTTACAGCTTCTTTCAGCTGCTTTAAATTTTGGCCCGTGTCTGCTTTGATTACATCCAACCAGCGCGTCCTTTGGCGTCCTCGTTGTCTTTTGCCACTGACCATTCCAAGCATAACGTCTTTCTCCAACGATGTTGATCTCGTGACATGACTGAAGTAACTCAGTCTAAGTTTTGTTATTTTTCCTTCAAGTGACATGTCTGGTTTTATGCGCTTCAACACTTCTTTGTTATCTTTGCAGTCCAAGGGATTCGCAAGAGCCTCCTCCAACACCATAGTTCAAAAGAATCAATTTTCCTTCTATCCAACTTTTTCATCGTCCAACTTTCACAGCCATAAGTAGTTATGGGGAACACAATAGTGCGGACTAGTCTACACTTAGTCATCAAGCTGACAGCCTTGCTTTTCCAAATTTGATTCATACTTATCATTGCTGTACGACCCAGCATGATTTGGCATTTAATTTCTTGGCTACATTCGCCATTTTGATTGACCACTGATCCTAAAAAGGTGAATTCTTCCACGCATTCCACCTCATCTCCATCAATTACTATTTTGATGTTTCCATTCTTTACAGTTGTCATGAGTTTGGTCTTTTTGATATTCAGAAAAAGGCCAAACTTCTCGCTTTCTTCTCTGAGTCTCATGATTAGGTGCTTTAGGCCTTCCTGGGTTTCTGAGACGAGGGTTGTATCATCCGCGTACCTAAGGTTATTGATGTGTCTTCTGCCAATTTTTACCCCAATTTCTGATTCGTCTAGCTCCAATTTCCTGATGATCACTTCGGCGTACAAGTTGAATAAGAAAGGTGACAGAATGCAACCTTGTTGCACACCTTTCTCGATCTTGAACCAATCAGTGTCACCACATTGAGTTCGTAGAGTGGCTTCCTGATTTACATACAGTGATTTCATCAACTTCACTAAATGTAGTGGCACCCCAAGGTCTGCTAGGGCTCTCCATAGATTGTCATGGTCAACACAATCAAAAGGTTTCCTGTAGTCGATGAAGCACATATAAATATTCTTTTGATATTCACGACATTTTTCCATTATCCATCGAACATTTGCAATGTGATCACGGGTGCCACGGCCCCGTCGGAAACCAGCTTGTACATCTGGCAGTTCCCTTTCGATTGGAGCCAGGCGTTGTTGTATGATTTTCAGTAGAATCTTGCTAGCGTGAGATATGAGAGCAACAGTGTGGTAGTTAGAACACTCCTTTGAATCCCCCTTTTTTGGCAATGGAATAAACATTAATTGTTTCCAGTTATGTGGCCATGTGTCGGTTTCCCAAATTTTCTGGCACAAAGCTCTGATAATTGCAGTTGGTACTGGCCTTAACAATTCAGCAGGGATGTTGTCAACTCCTGGGGCCTTGTTGTTTTGCAGTTGGTTCATTGCCCACTTGACTTCTTCATCAAGGATGGCTGGTTCTAGTTCTGTTTCCTTATCCTTCTCTCTTTGATGTTGCTCCTCTGTACTAGTAGCATACAGCTCTTCCGCATATTCTCGCCATCTATTCATGACACCTTGTTGGTCGGACAATTCTTTCCCTTGCTTATCCTTGATGATACCTTTGCGAGCCTTGAACAGTGCCTGAATCTTTTTGATTTGTGCAAAAGCATTCCTAGTGTGTCCTTTTGTATAGTCTTCCTCTAATTCAGTGCTTTCCAAAGTGCCGCCATTGGCGACACACCAACGGCGGCGGCGCACACGTGCACAGCGGTGGCGTGCGCGGCGGCATGCACAGCGGTGGCACGTGCAGCAGCAGCGTGCATGGCGGTGGCGGCCTCGGTAAAATGCAGAAGTGCTGATGGTGCGCCGCCGTGCACACTACCGCCCCTGCGCACACCCCCGTGCCACAGCTTCGCGACACACTAAACTGTGTGTTGCGACACACTAAAGCAGGGCTTTCCAAAGTGCCGCCGCTGGCGACACACCAGCGGTGGCAGCGGCAGCAGTACGGTGGCGGCATGCACGCGCACTACAGAGGCGTGGGGGGACGTGCGCCGGCGCACGCGTGCACGGCGGCGCAGGGGGGCATGCGACGGCGCGCGCGTGCACAGCGGCGGCGTGCGCGTGCACGGCGGCGGCGGCAGCCTCCGCTAAAACGCGGAAGCACTGATCCCGCGCCGCTGCTGCCGCCGTGCATGCGTGCGCCGCCGCTTCCGGGTGGTGTGGCGACACACAATGCTGTGTGTGGCGACACACTTTTGTGTCGCGACACACAGTTTGGAAAGCTCTGCACTAAATTCTCGTGACACAGAGTTTGGAAAGCTATGCTCTAATTGTTTGCAACATTTCTCCCAGTAAACTCTAGATTGCACTACTATAACAGACTCTGCAGGCACTCACCTTGCAACAACTGCAATCAGTGCATAATGCTGCAACCAGAGTACTAATTCATGTCAGACATTCAGAATATACCCATTTTGTTTGACCTGCACTGGCTGCCAGTTTGCTTGTGGACTGAGTTTAACATTCTGCTTTAACCTCCAATGGTCTTAAAGGTTTGGGCTAGGAGTAACTTGTTTATTTATTTATCTATCACTTTTACATCTTGCCGCAATCATATACAGACTCTTGGTGGCTCACAATATGGGGAAAAAAGCAATAAAAATTAACACACAAAAACATATCCCAGATAGCATCTGACATCAGTCCCCAAACGCTCTCCAGAAAAGCTCCACTCTCAGAAGTTTCTGGAGACAGCTAGAGTCGGGGCCAAATGCACTTTTCACAGGAGGCCATTCCAGAGGACCTGCCCAGGGATGGAAAAACAATACCTCCAGGCCTCAGTGCCCCTGTCCTCCCCAAAATGAGGACAACTAGCTGCTTCTCCCAGCATAATCAAAGGGGTTGGGCCAATTCCAGTCCTGAAGATAATTTGGAGGCAACCCACAAAGGCTTTATAGGTTAAAAAAATTTAATTGCACTTGGAAGCCGATAGGAAGCCAATGCAGGACCGCAAAATAGGTGTGATATGTGCCCACCAGCAGGCATCTGTGAGCACCCAGGCCTCTACATTCTGTACCAACTGAAGTTTCCAGGTAGTCTTTAAAGGCAGCCCTGTGTAAAGCGTGTTGCAGTAGTCTATACGCATGGTGACGAGGGCACGGGCTACCCCCTCATGAACTATCCTCTTCCCTATATTCCTTTCATTTCACTGGAAGCCAATGTTCGAATCTTCAACCTTATCCCAGTGAGTGACTCCTCAAATTAGGACCTTTGCTGTATGGCATTTGATTCATGAAATACCTTCAAATGTGTCTTCAATTTTGTTTTAGAAACCTGGTAAGTGAGGGTATTTAGTAAGACATTGTCTGACATTTATTTGTGTGTAATGGTTTGTCTTTATGATCTTGTTTTCTCAGAAATATTTTATTATCTATGTAATACTAGTCTCTCATGACTGCTTTTAAAAAAAAAACCAGCCAACCAATCAGGGGGCTATTTTGCTGTACGTTTTATATTTTCCTTTGACTGATATCTAAAGAATGGCAAGATACAGCTAATTACTTAATTATTTAAAAAGTATGTAAGGAATAGGTTTAACTCAGCAATTATTGATACTAAGAAATAAAAAGAGCATTGCTGTTTCTAAACGCAATCCTTGGAAACAGGATACATTAGCAAGTGATTTGGGGATGTCATCCACTGTGAATATATAACCTGAATGAGCACTTGCAGGTGTGCTAACTGCCTTGTTTTTACACTTGAAGTAAATTAAAAAATGAGCAATTTAGATTTCGGCTGCCTTAAAACAGAAAAACAAACAACTAAGTGAAATCCATATGGAAACAGGATACATCTGTGAAAAGAAAAAAAAGGAGGGATACATCTGCGAAAAGAAAAAAAAAAGGAGCTTCCTTTTGAAACAGGAAAAAGCTATAAAACAGTCTGTCCCAGTGCTGGATTTTCAGAGATAACTTAAAAGATAGGACAATGAAGATGCTTTAGTTCGGATGTGGAAGTTCTGAGTTCAAATCCTTGCCAAGCCAATTCAGTTCAATACATATTTTTCACACGTTGTGAGAAGCTATAATGTAGTTTGATTTGTTTTGGCTTAGAAAAATCTGCAAAACCAGCCAACTATTATTCAACAAATCATCATTAAGCTAAATACTAGCATTATTTTGTGGCCTTTCATATGCAATTTCAGATTTCAAAATAGTTTAATGGTCTTTTAAAATAATACTTTTCAAATTAACTAGTGTTTTATCATGACAAAAACAATAGTCCAGCAGAAAAAAAACAGTTCAGTATCCATACAACTATACATGTGGACAAAGGAAAACGTAAGGGTTATGTGCTCACAAAAAGAAAAACGTAAGGGTTATGTGCTCACAAATTCAACAACTTTCAGTGAGACTAGAAAGCAAGTTTAGATTTGCAGCTGGATATTTACAAAACAATTGTTTATTTTAGGAGGCGAGATTGCACAAAAGGTAAAGTAGGGTGTGTACATACATACGGAGACTCTATTATATCCAGTGGCTCATATCTGTCAGCCAGTGTGAGAGCAGGAAGACATGACTTGATTTTTATGTTGGCAAAATAGTCAAGAACAACAATGTCAAGTTTATTATTTTTAATTACTTGTATAACCAGCTTTCTCAAAATGTTCCTAATTAGGAAGCTAAGAATAATAACATAGAGACTAAAAACAGAATTATAATTAAACTAAACACAATTAAATATCATCAATTTTTGCCAGGAAGATCTAAAGCTCCCTGAAATAGAGTAAATTGCATCTGGAAACTCTGAGGCAAAAATCCCTTAAGAGGAGACTCCCGAGAAATACTCCTTCTCCAAGACTGAACTGCTAGTGAAGCCAATGCTGAACCCCGTGGAACAGGGGGTAATAACCCAACCAATGGACCGAGGACTGACAGAAAGAAACAAAACTTCTTATGAGTAAAAGTCTACTCCCATAACTCAATATATTCTATCATCTTTCCCTCCTTTCCCCCCCCCTTTTTTTCCCCTTTTAAATAAAAAATACTATTCTATGTTTTATTTTGCTATCTCTTTGTTGTAGTTGGTTGAATCATAACTGTCATAATCCCAACAAACCCTAGTAGGGCTTCAGCAAGTATTAGACTCATATTGAGTCTAATACTAACTAATAACAATATAAGTTATGCTAACTTATATTGTTAGCATAACTTTACATTCTCACAGTGTTCTACAAATCCTAGTGCTTATGTCTTTTTACTGTATAGTTATCTATCTTAGTTATATATAGCATTTAGACTATTGATTGTAAAATTGATCGTAATTTTATAGGTCTCTCCCAGGTTTTAATCCCTGTACTTTGTAATTTTACGTTAATAATTTTATTTTTACTTTATTTTATTCTATTAATATGATTTTTTAAATTTCTATTTTAGAGTGACTGTTATTAGTTTTATGCTGGTCTACAACCGAAATAAAATAAACAAATAGTTGAATGGAATAAACTGAAATGTTAATTAGAGGGTGTGGTTTATAAGTCTAGTGCTGTATCTTAATACAGCACTTTTGGTGACTGGCTCAAACAAAAATCTGCTAGGAGGGCCCTTCAAGTATGTAAATATAGGTGTTCTACATTCAGTGAGACTAGAAAGCAAGTTTAGATTTGCAGCTGGATATTTATAAAATTGTTTATTTTAGGAGGTGAGACTGCACAAAAGGTGCAATCTTTCTACCCATTTTTCCTCATGGCATTCTTCCCCAGCACTTTCCACACTTGCTCACTTCAAAATGAGTTATTTTTGAAAGTCAACGAACATAATCATGATTCCTATTCCAGGGCCACACTAAAACTTTGAAACTAAAGTTTATACCAAGGTTGCAATTCTATATTTACTAACCTGATAGTAAGCTTAATTGAACTCAGTAGGCAGTTCTTTTGGCTGGACTTGCCTACACAATTATTTCTCACCTTTTACCACTTTGAGGTACATAACACAAATAATATATTAGCAGGAGTAAAAAGCAAACTAAACCTTTCTGTTCTTATTTTATTTATATTCCACCTCTTGTCCGAGAGCTCCAGGTGGCACATTCTGTACTCCCTCCTACAGGCATTCTTTCCCGGAACAGTCCTGTGAGGTGGATTAGACTGAGACAATGTGACTCTCCCAAAGAGATCAAATTAACTTCCATGGCTGAGGGTGGACGAGAATCTGAATTGCCCCATTCCTAGCCTAACATTTTCAGTGCTCCACCACACTGGCTCTAACGTTACATTCTTAAGTCGATGAAGGTTCTCAGTCATCCAGGTGGAACAGTCTGTGGCTTGAATCATGTCAACTGGATTTCTATTTTCTCAGTAGAAACGTTTCACTCCTTATCCAAGGAGCTTCTTCAGTCTGAGTAAAGTTAGTAAGGGAATCCTTAAGTATGTTTCTAGGGTGGCTGTGTGACCTTGCACCTGGGGCTAGGTCATGGTTATTTTGAGATGTTTATTTCTAAGTCCCTTTATCATTTAAAGGAGGATCGTTAAGATTACCCTGCTGCTGTTGAGCTTGCGAAATGGTCTTAATCTTCCTGGGCACAGAAGACAAAGCAGGAAGGAAGATAGGGGAAAGGTTGTGCCTGAGGCCCCCACCTCTATTCAAGGAAGGATTTTCCAAGTTGGCATAAATGGATTCCTTGACCCCTCTCTCAAACCACCTATCTTCTCTGTCTAAAATGTGAACATTAATGTCCTCAAATGAGTGTCCTTTTTCCTTTAGATGAAGATAAACTGCTGACTCTGGTCCTGTGGTGTTACTTCTCCTGTGTTACATTCTTAACTTGTATTTTTCTATTTTCATTCTTGCCTCTCAGCTCTTTGTCCAAACTCCAAGATAATACAGATTTTACAAACTGATAACAGAACAAAGAATTATGAGGGCTTCAGGATCCCTTACTGGGTTTAAATTATGGCCTTATATCATTTATTTTCCTTTTCTCTTTTTATGTTTTTCCTATTATTACAACTTCTACCTATGTATACATTTGACTATGCATATTTATTCATTCTTCACTCTATAGCTATCACAAAGTCCTTTCAGCAGAAAAATATTCAATGTATTCAGCTACAAGCAAATATTTCCCAACTATACTGCTGTTGATCAAAACAGATTTGACAGCAGTTGTGGAAACTGCTTTAATTTCCCTCATCTACTGCCCAAGGTAAAAATACAAAGTCTGAAAATACACAGACATAGCACAGTAGAAGCTAAATGCTTCTGGAAAACACAACCTGTTCTATGAGATTGCAAGCATTACTTACTGCTTTTGCAACTGTTTTTAAGCATAGCCAAACCTGATCTTTAAAAAAAAAATAGGGAAGAAGTGACATATCATGTGCATAGGAGAAGGCCAAAAAAATTGTTTTGGTGTCTCTCATCTGCCAGTTTCCTTAAGGAAAGGATATTCTTTTGTTGCTGTTGTGTTTTGTTTATTGGTAGATTACTGTTTAAATACCTCCCATAAATTTAAGACAGAACTACTCCAGTACAAAGAAATTGAAATTGATAATCCTAATAACACAGTCTCTCTGCATTACTTCACTATAACTGCCTCTCACAATGGTAACGAAACTTAAGCATTTGTAGACTGTAGAGGATTAGTTGTTGTATTTTGAACACAAGAATACCACAAGGTAGATCAATACATTCCAGATTCGCATTTCAAATTTCTCAGAGACCATAGAACCAGCTGTTGTTTTTTGAATGACCAGTTCTCATCCCTCAAATACAAAGCAAAGGCCTTTTGTCAGTAAGCAGCACTTTAGGCGTTCAACCTGCTTCTAGTGTGTGGGATGTTTCTGAAGTTGTAACAGCTGTTGCACTTGCCAGTACTCAGCAACTCTACTAGGCTTTGCCTGTAGGCTACTAGTTATTACTTGAGAATTTTTCTCCCTGACAATACATCTGAATCTATGCACCTGACAACATTTTTAGGGCAAGAACCAAAGGGGAAGGCTCTTATCAGCCAGAGGCCCTGAGCAATCTTTATTCTCCAAGCCTCCCAGAAAAAAATAATAGAAAGGATTAGATCACTAAGGATAAATATTGGAGCTCAAGGCAGCTTACATGGGAATCTCCCTTCATTAATGTGTCCCCACAAAAACAGCCCTATTGGGTTGATTGGGCTGAGACACAGCAACTGGCCTAAAATCAGCCAGTAAGTTTCTCTGGCTGAGGGGACTTGAACCTGGATTTTCCCATTCCTAGAACATTTTAACCACTTTACTACTCTCTGTCAGATCCAGCATAGTCTAACAGCTCGACAACATATATATGAATAGATAAAATAGATGCCATCAACGTAGTTCCATGATTCAGAGAGAAGTAAATCCTTCAGCTTCAGTCCTACACATGCTATGATTATTATTTTGGTGAATATTGTGACTGGAGGCCTTCTATCAAGTCGAATTGCACAGTATTACCGCAAGGCACCCTTCGGATTTTCACACTGCTGTTTTCCTTGTATCCTATTCTCAAACCCCATGAGGTGTCCACTCCCACTTTTCCCTCCTGTTCTGCTAGTCGGTCCTCCTGCTACGGTCAGGTGGATACTTTTCTTAGGCCTAAATCCTGAAAGCTCTGAACGCAAGCCAGCTCGCCCAAGATCTGAACTTCAGGAAAGCCAGAACGGATGGATGGTTACACCGATTTCTGGGGGTGCCATGCAAACTGGAAGCCTGTGGAGTGGCGATGCTGCAGGCAAAGGGTTTGCAGCCCAGCAGTGCCTGTAGGTGCCGATGCCCGGTCAAGGAGTAGCCATCTCTCCGGAACCGCATTAGTAAGGTTTCTGACCCATCGTCGGCTCTTCTCCAATCTAATTGCTGCGTGTCCCCGAGCCCAAAGCCCTAGGACGGCGGGGAAAGGCATCTTGTTGCAACCCCAGCCGAAAGTGTCTGCAGGGAATGCCCCGCCGACGCCACCCCGCAGCTTGCCTCCGAGAAAATGCCCCGGCCCCACCAGCCCTCCGCTGAAAGCCCCTCGAAAGGCCTCTCCCCGCCGCCACCTGCCCCGGACGCCTCGGATGTAAAGCAGCGAGATGGGCCCGGCTGCTTTGCAAGCCGCTCACCTGTGTCTTGGTGGTGAGCTGGATCACCGCCTTCCTGAAGTTGAGCTTGGAGTCGGCGTTACCCATCCTCCCGCACCAGGATCCAGGTCCGCTTCCCTGCTCCCGCCTCTCCCGCCCGCGGTCGCTCCCTGCGGCGGTGGCCGTGCCCTCCTCCTCTTCTGCCGCCGCCCGTCCCGCTAATCTCCCTCGTCCTCGCCTCCTCTGCCGGATGCGGCGGGCTCCATCGGCGCTGCTCCGTCCACCTGCTCCCTGCAGGCTGCCTGGTCTCCTCCCGCTTGTCAAAGGCAGCTGAGGCTATTCCCGGCGCTGATCCCGCCTTTCCTGGTCGTCAGAGGCGCGGCTCCGCCTCGCCTTCGCCCAGTTACACGACAGCCGCCTCCTTCCCCCACCAGGGCTCCGGAGAGCCGCCGGCTGCTTCCTCCCTGCTGGCTCGCCAATCGCGCTGTTCTCTCCATCTTGCCCACCGGCCAAGCCGTCTCTTCGTCCCCCAAGGCCGGGCGAGCACCCCGCTGCCGCCTCCCCTGAATGCGGCCACCCACCCGTCTCTGATTCGGCCTGTCCCTTTTCCTCTCGCTGCCTGCCTCTCCATGGCGCCAGTTACTCGGAAATCTGTGTTTAAAGGGGGTCACGCCAGGTAGGCATGAGGGGAATTGCAGTTTTACAAGGCCCCTTCTTCCCCACATTTTTCTTGGCTGCTTCCCCTTGAAAATAGACCCTTAGGTATTTCCTCCTTTTAGGCACACTTGCTTTGTATTTTTAATCATGCTTATTCATTGAGGTTTCATATCCCACCTCTTGCCCAAAAGCTCAAGGTGGCTCCCTCTCTCCTCCCGTTCTTCCACAACAGCCACCCTGTGAGGTAGGTAGAACTGGGCTAAGAAAATGTGACAACCCCCAAATCACCCAGTGAGCTTACAGTGCTGGGGGTGGCTTTGAACCTAGGTCTCCCCAAGGCCAGTCCAAACCCTTTTATCTTGATTTTTTTAAATTGGTGATAACTTTCTATTTACATTGACTCAATGAAGTTTATCCAGAGTGGATCTATACCTCAGTAATTTACAAGAGAGTCACACACATAAGAGCATTTTTTATACTTGACTAACAATATGGCAATAAAATAAATCTGTTTGCCTGCCTTAATTATGTTCAAAATCTGCCATGCAAGACAGCTTCCCCACTGTACCTCGGAGGGAGCCAAGTCTGTAAAATGATCCCTGACTTCCTTTCATTGGCCTCTCCTTTACATTATTTATTTATTGCTGCGCGCCTTCTCCCTCCCAGCAGCATAGCATTCAATGGGGACATTTTAAAACCTTATTCTGCTTTATAATTCACTATCCATGTACTTACGCATAATCTGGATTGTTAAAAGGAATTTATGTTTCTTCCCTTTTAAATGTTTAATGTTTTTAAATGCTAATTATTAAATATTATATCTATAGGTGTAAACATATATTAGTGACCTGGTTGCAATTCTATTTATCTTAACTGGAGTACGTGCCATCGATGAGACTTTCTTCTGCATACAAATAGGGTCCCACTGCAGAGTATAAAATTAAATATCGTAATTTATACCTTGCCTTTTCCCTACAAAAGTACTCAAAGTGGCTAATAATAATATGCAAATAAATTAACAATGTTGTTAAATATTAAAACTCATCAATTAAAATCACATCTAATAAAATCACATTAACCAGAAATTAATAGCAGCCCTTCCCAGTTTGAAATTTATCTTAATAATAAGTTAGCCAAACAAGACACTCAAATCTTCTTGAATAAAAATCTTTACCAGAAAGACTATAGGGATAGAGTTAGCCTTGCCTTCCTTGATGGGGACTTTGGCTTTCTTAATCTTTGGCTTTTAGTGTAATGAGGAAAAAACCACTCTTCTATGAAGGTGCACCAGTGTGTTTATGTAACAATTACTAGACACTTTTCACATCAGTGTGAAAATCCTTTCTTACATTGCTGCTGCTACAGCCATCTGACACTGAGTACATGTATCCCTGTCAGACAACTATAATAAGAATCCAAGCAAATTTACTGCCTGCCTTGAACTATACATCTCTCTAAGATCTGATCCTTACATGACCAACTAAGTCCATTTAGGATTTATAATTAGCCTAGGGACTGATAAAACTATAAAACACTATGAATTTGGGCCACTATATGAATTTTGGGGGATTTGCAAGAAATATCTCTGAGGATTCAGTCAAGCAAGAGACTGTTAACCATGAGATTTGCTGCCTTCATCAAGATAAAACTTTGTGTGGTAATTTCAGCTGCTAGCTCAGGATGTGTATTGGGATGAGAAAACCTTAACTAACCAATTCAGAAAGGAACTATTGGATCAAATCAGAGATGACCTAACTCATCAAGGCACACAAGACATAATGATGCATTAATTCATGTCTGCCTGGGCACACAAGGAACATGGGGAGTATTTTGTCTCCCCATGGAGATTATGGATTGGAAAGCTATGCACCGTTACTCACTGTCATATCCTCCCCACTTCCAGCCATATATCAGAGGCTTCAGAAATACCTTGTTATGTAAAGTACCAGTAAGACAATTGTCCTGAACATGTACCCATGGCTGAATTCACCTCCACTCAGTTGGCACCTTGTTAAGGCTACCTATGCCTATTATCCATGTCTACTGCCAAATGCCTACAGCCCTTTCCCATTCCAAAAGCTTCATGCTTTCTCTAGGAATGTTAGACTGTCAGCACTTACTGAAGATCAGCTACTTCATGCCAAGCCTTCCTACAAGTGGTCTTCTGACCATCACCACCAGGAAGGCCTCCATCAGTGGTGAAGATCAAGCTTAGCTTTCCACCAGATTTTCCCCTCCACTTGACCATCTAAGATGAATGCCCAGTTTGTTAGGTCATTCTCTGTGATAGCATTAATCAGGTCTACGGCTTTTTATCTGCAACTTCCAGGCATACTGAAAATGCACCCATTTCCCACTGTTCCCTTCTGGTCCTGGAATGCTCTCCTTGACCTTTGCCTACCTCTACTCATTCCCACATTTTAGTGGAAGGAAGGAAACATCTGCGGTACAGTGTATTTTAGACTCTTGAGTTCTTTTGGAAGGCCCACCCAGGCACAAAGCATTCTTGGGAGATGGTATACAGTGGTCATCTACCTTGCCTCCTGTGACAGCTCCATTTGCAAGACCCTCACAGCTGCAAGCTGCCCAACGGGCTGTGCAATAAAGCTTCTGCACCTGCCAGTAGTTCTGACCCTGGACAGTAAGTGATGAAGCCGAAGAAAAGAAAAGACCTCTCCTTCCCTCTATTTCAAGTCAGGAAGGGGGGAAAGTGGAAAGTTCTGAAATGGGGGAGTTCCTGACAAAGTAGAAGAGATGGAAATCGTGTCCCTTTTCCCGCTGGCTTGATTGAGGAGATAGGGTAAAGAAGCCTGAAAGGGATAGGAGGGGAGGAGGGGCCTGGAGAGGGGAATAGAGTGAAGGTTGAGGCTGGAGCCAATGGGTCTCCAAGCAGAGACGGCAGTTATGTAAGCATGCTCTGCTTCAATGCCACCAAGTGCAATGTCAAGAGTCCATTAATTCATGGGAAAAAGAGAAAGAAACACTACGTTTAAAACACTAGAGCAGGGCTTTCCAAAGTTTTTCCCGTGGCGACACACCAACCGGCATTGGTGTGTCGCTGCGGGAAAACCTGGAAGTGCCGCCATTGCGGCAGCGCACAAAAACCCGGAAGTGCTGCTGCCGCTTTCGGGTTTTTGCGCGCCGCCGTTGGTGTGTCGCTGCGGGAAAACCCAGAAGCGCTGATGATGATCAGCGCTTCCGGGTTGTGTGGTGACACACCAGACTGTGTGTGGCGACACACTTGTGTCGCCACACACACTTTGGAAAGCTCTGCACTAGGGTATGATATATTTCCACCATTACACTTGCAATCATCTATTTTGTGTAGCTTCATTCTTGTCTTTATTATTCATTCTTGCAATAAAGATTCTTATCTAATCTAGCTGCGTCTTTTGAGTTTTTTGTCTACTGTAGTTATGCTGAGGAGCTGAACTAAGCCATGAAGTATCCATTCTGTGATTTATTACTGAGTCCAGCAGAGTTAATTTAATTTAGCATTTAACTTGATTAAAATTAAATTTGGCACAACTTTTGAAGTGGTTTTGGGGTTGAATACGAGGCTTTTGAGGGCACATGTGCCTCTTGGGCTACCAGTTATATACCTTTATCCTAGCTCTTACAGGCCTGGACTGCTTATTCTCATATTTTTCCTTTTTTGCTTTTGCCCTTCATTGTAATTCTTAAAATAAATCTCAGCTACATCATCCAGCAACACCATTTTTCTACATGAGGCTGTTGGGTGAGATTATCCGTCGCCATGGGGTGAGGTATCATCAGTATGCTAATGATACCCAATTATACTGTACATCTCTGCCCCTGGCAAATTAAGCAATACTATGGATGTCTTATCCCGG
This sequence comes from Charina bottae, assembly GCA_023362775.1. Classification (NCBI taxonomy): domain Eukaryota; kingdom Metazoa; phylum Chordata; class Lepidosauria; order Squamata; family Charinaidae; genus Charina; species Charina bottae. The sequence continues at coordinate 126,755,018 of JALMGJ010000002.1, read as the reverse complement.
TGTCTGGAGGCTGTGAGGGTCTGGATGGGGAACAACAGGCTTCGGCTGAACCCTGGCAAGACTGAGTGGCTGTGGGTTTTGGGACCTGCCAGTTCTAGGACTATGCCATCTTTGGTGCTGGATGAGGTTGTACAGCCCCAGACAGACCCGGTGGCCAATCGGGGGGTCTTCCTGGACTCACAATTCCTGCTTGAAGGGAAGGTGACAGTCATGGTTAGGGGGGCCTTTGCAGTTTCGTGTTGTGCGCCAGTTATGCCCGTTCCTGGATCGGAGGGGACTCTGCTCAGTTACTCATGCCCTAGTCACCTCCTGATTGGATTACTGTAATGCGCTCTACATGGGGCTGCCCTTGAAGAGTATCTGGAAGCTTCAGCTAGTGCAAAATGCAGCGGCGCAGACAGTTATGTGCGCTTCTAAAACAACACGTTACACCTCTGCTCCAGGAGCTGCATTGGTTGCCAGTCTGCTTCCAAGTCCAATTCAAGGTGCTGTTTTTGACCTTTAAAGCCCTTCATGGCATGTTGCCAGGTTATTTGAGGGACCGCCTCTCCACGATTACACCTGCTCACCCCATCAGATCCAGCAAGAGAGGCACACTGCAGGTCCCACCTCCCAGGGAACTACACTTGGCAGGCCCGAGGAGGCAGGCCTCTGCCATGGCCCCCGCCTTATGGAACATTTCCACACACACACCCCCAAAATGAGGTCAGCTCCATCCTTCCTTATTTTCTGGAAGTCACTCAAGACGTGGCTTTGTCATCAGGCCTGGGGGGACCAGTGAGATCTTGAGGTGGCTCCGTTGCTGAACGAATCTTGTGCGTCTCTGTGTAATTATTTTTAATATGATTGTTTGACATGCTGTTTTTGTATTTTTTTTGCTGTATGCTGCCCAGTCACTTCTTGTGAGATGGGTGGCCATATAAATTTGATAAATAAATAATTCATTCATTAAATCAGAGCTTTCCAAACTGTGTGTCGCGACACAAAAGTGTGTCGCCACACACAGTCTGGTGTGTCGCCACACAACCCGGAAGCGCTGATCATCATCAGCACTTCCGGGTTTTCTCGTGGCGACACACCAACTGCAGTGCGCAAAACCCAAAAGCGCAGCGCTTCCGGGTTTTTGCGCGCTGCCGCACTTCCGGGTTTTCCCGTGGCGACACACCAACACTGGTTCGTGTGTCGCTGCGGGAAAAACTTTGGAAAGCCCTGCATTAAATGCTTCATGTTGAACTAGTAAGGTTAATCAGAACAATGAAAAGGCTTTTTATCCAATACCAACTATTTCTCCATCGTACTCAAGCAGCATTTGAATAAGGGTGCTTTTACATCCTTTCAAAGTCTCCCACAGACTAGGTTTAAGTACAGATGTTGTACTGCAGGACCAGATTTGAAATGCAGATTTTATTATATGTATTAAAGGAAAGCAAATCATGGTCTCATGGGTGAAAAAGCCCTGTCAATGAAAATAAGGACCAAATTGTGGAAGATACTTGGTGTATTGACATAATGAAGATTTTGCACACATGAACAGGTCTACCTACATACCTCTCAGGAATAAGGCTGCTTAGCCTACTCTGAGCTAGTTAGGCCCTATCCCGTCGCAGTAGTACTATCATGTATGAACCCAATCTTTCCCCTCAGTCATGCAATGTTTTCCTCATCTTACCCCTAGCCCATGAATAAAACAGCCTACAGCTATCATTAGTCTTTCTCTCGTTAATGCCAATACTATTCCATAACAGGGATAAGGTGTGAAAAATCTGTTATGCTTTACAGTACCACCTGTTATCTTGAAGATGAGGTTAAATTAACTGCTTTGGATATGATCAGAGGCGTCTTTTGGGAGTATCGGAACCATGGATGTGCCCACTCCCTTCTAGTCACTATCTAGCCTCTGCTGCAGCCATTACTCATCCAATGTTTGCCATCTCCATTGTTGTTGTTTATTCGTTCAGTCGATTCCGACTCTTCGTGACTTCATGGACCAGCCCACGCCAGAGCTTCCTCTCAGCCGTTGCCACCCCCAGCTCCCCCAAGGTCGAGTCCGTCACCTCCAGAATATCTTCCATCCATCTTGCCCTTGGTCGGCCCCTCTTCCTTTTGCCTTCCACTTTCCCCAGCATCAGCATCTTCTCCAGGGTATCCTGTCTTCTCATTATGTGGCCAAAGTACTTCAGTTTTGCCTTTAATATCATTCCTCAAGTGAGCAGTCTGGCTTTATTTCCTGGAGTATGGACTGGTTTGATCTTGCAGTCCAAGGCACTCTCAGAATTTTCCTCCAGCACCACAGTTCAAAAGCATCTATCTTCCTTTGCTCAGCCTTCCTTATGGTCCAGCTCTCACAGCCATACGTTACTACAGGGAATACCATTGCTTTAACTATGCGGACCTTTGTTGTCAGTGTGATGTCTCTGCTCTTAACTATTTTATCAAGTCTGTAGCTTGAATCATGTCAACTGGATTTCTATTTTCTTAGTGGAAATGTTTCGCTCCTTATCCAAGGAGCTTCTTCAGTCTGAGCAAAGTTGGTAAGGGAATCCTAAATATGTTCCTAGGTAGCTGTGTGACCTTACACCTGGGGCTAGGTCATGGTTATATTGAGATGTAATTTTTAAGTCCTTTTATCATCTAATGGAGGGTCCTTAAAATCACCATGCTGCTGTTGAGCTTCTGAAATGGTCTTAATCTTCCTAGGCACAGAAGACAACACGGGGAGGAAGATGGGGGAGAGTTTGTGCCTGAGGCCCCCACCTCTATTCAAGGAAGGATTTTCCAAGTTGGCATAAATGGATTCCTTGACCCCTCTCTCAAACCACCTATCTTCTCTGTCTAAAATGTGAACATTAATGTCCTCAAATGAGTGTCCTTTTTCTTTTAGATGAAGATAAACTGCTGACTCTGGTCCTGTGGTGTTATTTCTCCTGTGTTGGGCCATCCTCCTGTACATAGATTGTTTGGTTTCTCCAATGTAGAGTTCAGAGCACCACTAAGAAAATAGAAATCCAGTTGACATGATTCAAGCTACAGACAATTCCACCTGGATGACTGAGAACCTTCATAGACATATTTTATCAAGATTTGTCATTGCTCTCCTCCCAAGAAGTAGACGTCTTCCGATTTCCTGGCTGCAGTCAGTGTCTGCAGTAACCTTTGCGTGTAAGCGTAGAAATACAAAGTCTGTCGCTGCCTCCACTTTTTCTCCCTCTATTTGCCAGTTATCAATCAAGCTGGTTGACATAATCTTGTTTTGAGGTTTAACTGCAACCCAGCTTTTGCACTTTCTTCTTTCACCTTCGTCATAAGGCTCCTCAGCTCCTCCTCCATCTCCATTAGTACTTGGTCTTTTTTAATTCCTTGACACATTTTCTCCAAAGGCACCAGATAACAATGAATAATGTCTAATTTATAAATATATCTATTTTGTTTTATAACATTTTAGTATTTTCAAAGCAAGTTCATCTTCCAAAACTGCTCACTACAACCAAGATTCAAGTCCACCCTCAGCCTTGGAAATTCACTGAGTTACCCTGTGCCAGTTAATCTCTCTCAGTCTAACCTACTTTGCAGGGTTGCTATTGAGAGTATACTTCAAAATGAAGGGAGAATCCTATGAATGCTGCCTTGAGCTCCTGGAGGAAAGTCAGGATATAAGACAAATAAGTAATAAAACATGAGATGTGGGTCCTGTCTTCAGGCATAAGAACAAAAAACCCCAAAAAGTAATTTGACAGAAGAAAGAAGTAGAACAGATTAGTCTGACAATGTTAGAACACTTAGAGGCATTATTCTGCAATTGCAGTCCAGCTGAAAGTGACCCAGGACCTTCCATTTGTAATCCTCTCACTGCTGTTTTTTTTCTTTCCACAAAAAGGCCTTTAAGTAGGAAAAGACAGAAGATTTGCACAATGCCTTCTGTCTGGTGGTGCTATCCTCTAATTCAGGCCAAACTAAGCTGTCCTGGGGCAAGAGAGAGATGCCATTGTTCCTGTGGCTTGTAGCAAAGGACAGAAAATTCTTCCCAGTTGCACTTCAGGTTAGCTAATAAGAGGGTGGGGTTTTGTGGTGTTTTTGGCATCTTTGAAAGAAAATTCCACACAAACCAAAAAGAACCGGGGAAAAAAAGCAACCTCTACCTTCAGTACTGTAATAAAAGGCGGTGAACCTAAATATGTTGCTGCTCTTGTTAGGGTCACTTATATATGAAGAAATAGGACCAAGACCTAAGAGAGACTTGCTAAATTCCAAGAGGGTATGAGAAGATTGAAAGTAATGATAAGAGGCTCCTAAATAAGAACACTTTCAAGCCAAATATTTCAGTATTTGGTTTAGGTAGGTTTTGCTCAGCACAAATATGAGGCCAAATCCCTGAGGCTAATTCTGCTGATCCTTATGATAACCCTCCATTTCTTAGATGAGATGAGAAGCAGAGGCACGACAGTGTAATTTGCTGATCTGGGCCCGGAGGTGGTGTTTGATTTCTAAAAGAAAAGGAACTTCTGAGGTATTGGGCAAACGGGAGTTACTCCGGAAAATGAAGCTCTGTGGCTCAACATACGATACTCTCAACAATACTCCCAACAACGATACTTTTATGTGGGTTGAAGAAGTACAAAAAATCAGACCGCGGGGCAACCGATAGAGAGTCCTGCCACCCAGGGCCGCAACTAGGGGGTGGTGGTGAAGCGGGGCATGTCCCCCGGGCGCCGCGCTGGGGGGCGCCAAAATGACAAAACAACCCATGGGGGGGGGGGCGGAATCCATGTTTGCCCCGGGTGACACAGACCCTAGCTCCATCCCTGCTGCCACCGATAAATGCGACCCACCCATCTTCTTTCTTTATTCGGTGCCATCTGTTATTTGTCTCTTCAGCTGTAAAAAAAATGCCCCTTCTAATTTAGCAATTAGAAAACCATCGGGACCGTTTTCCAGTCGGGTGGTTCTTTTACCGCAGCAAGAGCAATAGCGAAGATTTCCCCAGGGAATAACAATGGCGAAGAATTCCACCAGCAAGAGGTCCGAGCGATCCCTCGAATGGCACTGCTCGCTTTCTTAGACATGCGTCCAATGCGTGTAAAAGCTCTTCCATTTACATGCAGATTTCATCGGGTGGGTATATGCCCCCCCAAAACGCTCCCCGCCTGGCACCGTTAGGGACTCCGCCCCTGCTCTCCGGATCCTGCCGGAATGCAAGCCTCAAATCCGCCTAGTAGCTAAAATGCGTCTAGAATTCCTCTAATGAGGAGAACGGGAGGAGAAAAAGACGAGGAGGGAGGTTTGTCGTCCTCCCTTCCCGCCTCCTTCCCTCTCCCTACGTCTTTGGCCTGGATTTTCTTGCAGCAGTTCCATGCTAGAGGTCTCCACCGAGCTGCACAAGTCGGAACTGGCTGCATAGGAAGCTTGCTCTTTCTTTTGTGCATCACCCAGTGAACTCGCTGCAAGTAAGAGCCCTGCAGCATTCGGGCCCGGATTTCCATCCGTAACAAAGACTCAGCACCTGTCCTCTCTTTTCAGAAAGCGCGGAGGACAAGGAAGGAGGAGGGAATTCGTGCGCCACGTCCCTGGCCTTCCTGCTCCCTCCCTTTCTCCTTGGCGGAAAGGAGATGAAAAGAGAAGGAAGGTGATGCAGACAGTGGGGAAAAATCTTTGAGCTTGGGGGTACCGCTGCAGCAGCGCTGATTACAATAGAATATCTGCAAAGCCATTGTTTCGGCCTCAGGACTCACGGGATCAGCCTCAGTGGCTCATCCTCGCCGATTCCCGCCTTAAAGTCTGGCGACTGGTCGCTTCCCGCCCTCACCAGCGCCGGTCTCTTGGAAAACATCCCCTTGGTTTCCTCCCCGCTGCGTTTTCTTCCCACCCCTTGATTCTCTCTCACTCTGCAGTACAGTATTATCTTTGAGAGGTCGGCCTTTCTTTGCTTGCAGCTGAGTTTTGGATGTTTGCGGAGTAGAGTTCATGCTAAGCGCCGACAGGATGGAAGAGTTTCAGAGTGAGGAGGAGGAACCCTGGTACGACCAGCAGGACTTGGAACAAGGTAAGGAAACGCGTAATCACGAGCACCCCAACCGGGGTGCGCTTCACACGGGGGACGGCAGGAGTCATGACCCAGCAGATCAGAACAAGACCAGGAGGAAACTGGATTTAAAAAGGAAGCTTCTCATCTCTTGTTCTGAAAGCCCTATTTTGCAAGCATCTCACGGGGCATTTAAAGCCACCAAACTGCATGTGTAACCATTCACAGTGTGCCCTGGGGACAATTTCAAATTAAAATGCCTCTGTAGACCCAAAGGAAGATTCGCTTTGCACTTGTTACTTTTTCACACTAAAACTGGTTTATATCGTTAGGGCTCATGGAGTTTGTCCCCTGCAGAAACTGTTAAAATACTTGGCTGATTTATGTCCAATCAATTAGCTTACTCATCCTGCTAAACTTACCTCTTTCAGTGGAGTCAGTTGCAGACAGTTGTAAATCAGAGACATCTTACCAGAGAAGAATCAAGTTTTCAATTGCAAATAATCCAGCAGGAAATGAACCAACATTTTAAAAAGACAGATAATTTGTAAATTTCGTATTGGGCAGCAAAATGTTACATTGCTTGCTTTCGGCAATATTTTTCAATGAGTCACAGCAAATTCTGCATTTCATTTTGCTGAAACAAAAGTTTTCCCAACTTGGGGAGTAGACCAAGGAATTTGAAGATTAATAATTATTTAGACCTTAAGTATTTTTTTTACAACATTACAAAATGATGATTAGGTATTTAATTCACATTAGATAACATATTATTATTATTATTAGGTATTTAATTCACATTAGATAACATATTATTATTATTAATAATAATAATAATAATAATAATAATAAGTGATGCAGTGGCTACCCTTTCTCGGTGCCTGGAGGCTGTGGGGGTCTGGATGGGGAACAACAGGCTTCAACTGAACCCTGGTAAGACGGAGTGGCTGTGGATTGATGGCTCCTGTGGATCCAGGAAGTTATCATCTTTAGTTCTGGATGGGGTTGCACTACCCCATTCAGACCAAGTGCGGAATCTGGGGGTTCTTCTGGACTCACGGCTCCTGCTCGAAGAGCAGGTGGCAGCCATGGCCAGAAGGGCTTTTGCACAACTTCGTGTTGTGCGCCAATTACGCCCTTTCCTGGATCAGGATGCCCTCCATACAGTCACTCATGCCCTGTTCATCTCCCATATAGACTATTGCAATGTGCTCTACATGGGGCTACCCTTGAAGAGTATCCGGAAGCTTCAACTGGTCCAGAATGTGGCTGCTCGCGCAGTTATTGGTGCGCCAAGATCAGCACATGTGACACCTTTGCTGCGACAGCTGCACTGGGTACCTGTGTGCTTCCGGGTCCAATTCAAGGTGTTGGTTATCACCTTTAAAGCCCTACATGGCATGGGACCAGGTTACCTGAGGGACCGTCTCATCCCCATAACGTCGAACCGTCCCACTCGGTCATTTAGAGAGGGCATGCTGCGGATCCCGTCGGTAAGGGAATTTCACCTGACGGGGTCTAGAAAGCGGGCCTTCTCAATAGTGGTGCCCACCCTTTGGAATATGCTACCCCCGGAGGTGAGGCAGGCCCCATCGCTCCCGGCCTTCAGAAAGAACTTAAAGACCTGGTTCTGCCACCTTGCGTGGGGGGGGAACAGTTCCTCTTGGGGATGGCTGGTGCCATAGAGCCCTTTTAAACATCAACCCATCACATCCTGGATTTTATATTTAGTTTAATTATTATTGTATTAGAGAGTACTATATATATGCTGTTTTAATTGTTAAATTTTAATTGCTGATTCTTGTAAACCGCCCAGAGTCCCCTTGTGGGGAGATGGAGCGGTAAATACAAATCAAACCATAAATAAATAAATAAATAAAATTATTATTATTATTATTATTATTATTATTATTCCTAGATGGCTTCTTGGGAAATTGTTTAAAATATTAAGAAATTAAATACTGACCCTGGTATATCTATTTTAGTTGCTGGTCAGTTCTTTTTATTACAGAGAAAGGGCCATAACTTAGGACCTTTGTGTCACATTAATTTAAGCATGTCCTAAACTTTTCCACGAAAAGACTGAATCTTAAATTTGGTCAGGTTATCTTTATTTAAGGATTATAACTTGTTCCACGTTGTTTGCATAAAGTCAAGATCCTAAAAGGAAAGATAAAATTGGATCCTCTGTCAAGAACCTTGATTAAGGTAGGATCAGGTGAACCTGAACATATACAAGTTGGCCCATTTTTTGAGTCAGCAGCAGTAAACATGTTCTACAGCAGTAAGATAACCAAGCGGTTTGTTTGATGACTATGAACTGAAAGTCTTGCGGTACTCTTAATAATTCTGCATTATCATTTGAATGAGAAATAAGGTTGTGCAATATGAAAATATGTGTTTGTATAGTACTATTTGGAGAGCTAGTACATCTTTAAATATCAAAGTTAATATTTGCTGAGCTAGTGGTAAAGTGGTGAAGTTGGGAATATGGCAACTGCAGCCCTAGTGCAAGATCAGACACAGTTTTGCACTGTACCTTACAGGGGTATCATGGCAGCACATCAGGCTGATAAACTGGCAAAATTATTGAGGAACAAGGTTCAGAAAAGTAGTGTTTATAATAAATATAGAAATATAAATAAGTTCCTTAAAGTCAGTCTCAATTTATTGTCGAAGGCTTTCACGGCCGGAGTTCAATGGCTGTTGTGGGTCTTCCGGGCTGTGTGGCCGTGTTCTGGAAGTTGTGGTTCCTAACGTTTCTCCAGCATCTGTGGCCAGCATCTTCAGAGGGCAGGACCACAGATAGAAGCAAAATCTCTGAGATTTTCCTTCTATCTGTGCTCCTGCCCTCTGAAGATGCTGGCCACAGATGCTGGCGAAACGTTAGGAACCACAACTTCCAGAACACGGCCACACAGCCCGGAAGACCCACAAAAGCCATCAGTCTCAATTCCTGGTGAAATTCATGGACATCTTCATTAAAATTGTTGACAACAGTATGGAAGTAGTTTGCAAATGCTTTTTTTCCAGGATTTTCATTTTCCTAGTCTAATCCGCAGGCCTGGTATTTTCTGGTGATCTGCTAAGCAACTACTAGGCAGGACCAACCTTGCTTAACTTTTTGAGATCAGCCAAGGTATCAATACAGAGAAAATATAGGGATTAGCCTATGATTGCAAGATGCACATGACAAGATGCTGTCATGTATTAACACTATTGTACTATATGGAGTCAGGCTAATACTCTAAAACATTGACACTCATAGTAGAGTTGTCATTTTTGGTAGGGAAGTGTGGAGGCTGGTATGATGCAGTGTGATTATTAGTTATGGAATATAAAGGGAATTTGGATGCTATCTATGAAGAAAAAGCAAAATTTGGCAAGGGTCTCTGCTCTTCAGATTGAATGCTTTCATTGCTAAAGGCAAAATACTTTAAGAACAATGGTTGTTTGGTGAACTCATCTGTAATGGATATATTAGTGTGGTTTTTCTAGTTCAGTTAATGATACGTAGAATATAAAAGCTTTCTATAAGAAACAGTGCTTTAAATAGAAGCTAACCTAAAGGGTTACACACACTAACCACCTGACTTTTATAGTAGTGAATTATATCCAGTGGCAAAAGTATATAATATTTATAACACTTGGTTGCATTTTCTTTGATTCTTAAGCTAGTTTCAGTATTCTTATGACTGTCCCAATGAGTTAGGTTACATGTAATACCAGTTTTTATGCTGCTTTTTATTTTTTGCTTTTCATTAATTATGTTCTTTTCCTAAAAAAAACTTAGTGTGTCCACTTAGTTCCCTCTTGCTCTTTCCTTGTAGCAGACCAGAAAGTTAAAAATCTGATATGAATAAAATCATTAATTTTTAATCTGGCTGATGCAAAATACAGAACATTGCAGTTTCATTTTATAATCTCAGTTCTGTCAGTCATCATAGTGAAAACATGTCTATCTCATATTCTTGAAAGGTTAGATGAATGGTATCTAAAAAGCTTTTCCCAAATAGATGTCCTCCAAATGTGTTGTAGGGTAATTCTCATTATCTCCAATCAGCATGGTCAAAAAATTATTTAGGCTCTAAGTCTGGGAGAAATTGGCATTAAGACGAAGAATGTAATTCCCATACAGTCCCACAAAACCTTCGGTGTAGCCTCCAAAAGGTACTGCTGAATTACCCATCTTTAATGCAAGAGGAAGGGGATATTAAATAAGGAGGAATCATATGAACTGTTTGAATTAACTTCAGTCAACAGCAAGATATTGTGAGATGAAATTCAAAACATTCAGGATGAGAATGATATTTGGGAGCTTCTTCTAGCTCTTCAATTCTCTGCTTTTGCAGATGTGTATTCCTTAGACAAAACTACTGTTATATTGATTGATTTTAAATTTTACATTATGCACAAGTGTCTTGAATTAATTATTTGCATAGGATTGGCTTCCTTTCAGATTTAAATCTGCTGGTGAATATGGGTAATGAAGTATTAACAAAAATCGGCTTATTTCGTTTCTAACAGTAAGATTTGGTACCTCCCTGTTCTTTTTTTATACTTCTTTCATTGTTAACAAACAGCTGGAGGCGATACTGCAACAGCACATTTAAACAGTACCAATAATTACTGCATTTGTTGGGTTGTGCCTGTACAGTAATGCTTCCATCCAAACACAAACAACAGCCTGTAGAAAAAATCAGTTTGCTGCAATATGCATTTTCATGCATGTATTTGGTTTAATCATTCTTCCCATTCCCATTTGCTGAAGAAAGGCATTCTGGGATCCAAGTGTTGCTCCTTGCTCCGTTCAGGAAGTGCTATGATTAGAATGCATGAACAGAGGAAGAACTACGGAGGGAAGTGGTGACGGTGAGCTTTGTTTCTGTCAGCCGGAACATGATGATGTGGCTCTTTTTGACATAATCCAGCAGCTTTCCAAGGAATGTTTGCTACGAGTTGTCAAGGGAGAGAATTAGGAAACTTAATTGTGAAGAATCAGATAACATTTTCTACACCTTTGCATCTTGCTTGCTTCACAATTAATGCTTCTTTAAAATGAATTGCAATTGGATGCCAAAAACACTTGGCTCTTGCTGAGATTTGTCAGTCACATTCAAGAGTGTGACACACACATCTCCTTTTGTAATCTATTTCTGTATATTGCATCCCACCCTGTGCCAGCCACCTTTGAAGACTTGGCGTGCTTTGTCCCCCATTTCATTCTCACAGTAACCTTGTGAAGTGGATTAGGCTGGCACAGAACAATTGTCCCAGATTTACCAGCAGAGCACATTTTAATTTCTTGTACATAATTACACAGATTAGTTACCACAGTCTAGATCAGACCTACACAACATACAGCCCGCCAAGCAGCCTTGTGCGGCCCGCCAGCATTTCTTAAAAACTCAATAAATCTATCACCACCCCCAAAAACACGCTGCCAAGCCCCTCCAGGCCTCATCACCATCAACTCCATCATCGCTGTGCCACTAGTCACCAAACAGCTGATTGGCGTGCCAGGTGTTCCTTGTGGCCTGTGATTATTTTTAAATAAAAATAATTTTAATCAATGTGGCCCTTTCCTCTCTACAAGTTATCCAGGCCTGGTCTAGATCATCATACCTTTCCAACATATACTAAGAGCAATATACTAAGAGCAAATTGCAACTTACAGTACAGTAATATGTTGGTGGTAAGTTTCCTTAAGTAAACATTGCAGCAGAGCTTTCCAAACTGTGTGTCGGGACACATTAGTGTGTCGGCTGCAGTGTCTGGGTGTGTCGTGGCGGCTGCTGCCTCTGATCCCTGCCAGGATTCCGTGCAGGTCCTAGTGCCTGTTTTGTGCCCTGCTGCCTCCAAACCTGCTATGATTCCGCACAGGTCCTGGTGCCTTCCTTGTGCCTCGCTGCCTCCAAACCTGCCCTGCCAGGATTCCACGCAGGTCCTAGTGCCTGCCTTGTGCCTGGCTGCCTCCAAACCTGCTGTGATTCCGCGCAAGTCCTAGTGCCTGCCTTGTGCCCTGCTGTAAGAGTGTGTTGCAAAATGATGCCCTGCTGTAAGAGTGTGTCGCGAAATGATGCATGTCTAAAAAGTGTGTCACCAACATGAAAAGTTTGGAAAGCTCTGCATTGCAGTAATGGATTGGCAAAAATGACTTCTGACTTCAGCAGTATTTATGCTGCAGATATTTTATAAAACTTGATAGTTTTGTAAAATTCTTGTGTAAATATATTCCACATGGCAAACTTCATAACCTAGCTAATTGCTGAATTACACAGTTTCCAACTTGAGATAAATTCATGTGTTCACATGAGTACAGCTAATTTAAAACATGCAATTAAAAATCCATGCTAGAGAAAAAGCTTGAATTAAAATAATAGTTGTCAAGAATATTTAAATCTTGTGTTGTTTAAATACAGTAGTTATTTAAATAATGCTGGATTGTTTAAAACTATCCTAGTGTCGATTTTAGGTAATCTTCACTCATTTTCTTGCCTTGGAGCTAGAAATATTGTCAAATTATTAGCTTGAAACTTTATTGTATTTTTATATGAATTTATTTTATCAAAATAATTTGTTTATTTTACTGGAGACATTTATAGTATATTAAATATAAGAATAGTATATAATAGAACTATATACTACTATATACTGTTTTTATATACTTGTGTGCCAGAAGTCAAATATATAATAAAAACCTATTTGCACTCAGAAACACTTCTCTGGAATCCATATTTCTATACTGAAGTATACAGTATGAGTTATTTCATTTGCAAAATTTTATATGTGAACAAAGCCCCTGCCCTGCCAAAAAAGCAACCATTGATATGTTCAAAAATACATTAGCCATTTAACTAAATTATGCCAGATTGTGGTTTATGTTACAGATCTGTATGCAGTCTGTTTCATCTAGCAATGAAAAATTAATTGCATTGTGGCAAAAATATGCAAAGGCTCAGAATTATTTTTTCATCCTTTTTCCCAGGGCATTTTTGTTTTGTTTTGTTTTATTTTCTGAAAATTGAAAATATTTTGAAAGAGTAAAAAATTCCCTCCAATGAAATAATTTATTTTAGAATAATAAATACCATAAAACAAACTCTCATCTATGCTATCCTTTCTTTCTCCCAGATGTTTTCTATTCATTTGTAATAGGAAAACGTGTAACTGACTAGCCCTCCTGTCCTGGGCTGGTAGGAGAAGCAGGGCGGTGCTCCTCTCCAGTGCAAGAGTCAGGTGCATTTCTGCACAACCAGCTTGTGGAAGGCCTCTTGTTTTTACCAAAGAAGGAATTTAGTCACTGATTTGCTTGTGGGTTTGTCTAGTGCTTGTGCAAGATCCAGAGCACTTCTTCTAAATCACTTTTGAAGTGTGCCCATCCTGTTCCATAAATCATATTTGGTCAACTCTGTCTTTCAACTTAGCAGGCCTGGCTTTTCACTGGTGTCTTACTGGGGTAGATACTGTATATTTTTAGTAAACACACTTTTTGGAGATACTAGCCATTGCTTTCTGTTTGCTGGAATTCATATTGTTTCTTAAATGATCATCCCCCAATTTCATGGAGCAAGTTCAATAATTCCTAGCTGAGAAGAATGTAAGTTGAAGCCCAATGCTGTATATCTTCAAGGCATCTAGATCAAAGATAGGATCTTAAATAAATTGTAGAGCCAATTTAAACTGTCAGAAAATCAAGAATAATTTTAATCTTTGCTGTACCATTTTCATTTTAAGTTGTATGAAGCCATATTTTCTTCCATGGAACAGCTTCTAGAGGAATGCAAATCCTTTCAAATTAAAAATTCTTCAAGCTTGAAATGGGCTGTTCTGATATCACAGGCACGGTTCTGAAGTGGTTCCAAGCTTAACAAAAGTGTTTCAATCTTGAAATGGGCCTATTTCAAGCTGAGAAGATGTTTGTGGTTTGTTTAATTTGTTATGTACCTTACGCCTATTGATAGTTTTGCACACAAAAAAACTCTTGAAAAGAGCAGGAACTTGCACCTCTGAGAATTAGCAAATTTTCACTGGATTTCAGTGATACAGTTCAGGGGAGTGCTACTTAAAAGATGCACAAGGGCCATTTGCAAGCTTTAGCTTGCCATTCCTAAATATTTCTACTGCTCATGGCTATGGATCACGTTATCTGATTGTAAATAAAGGAATTGTGAAGTAGTAGCTTGAAATCTTGTTGACATAGCCTTAAATCACAAATGTATTGGTTATTCTGGAAAATTAACATTGGTCTATTGTTGCAAAGACAACTGAGAGTTATATTATGCATTCAAAGTAGATTAAACCTTTTTTTGATTTGAAAAAGCTTTTAGGAAAAAACTGGAGCCTGAAGCAGAAGTCAAAAAGCTAGAGAAGTATTTAGCTGGCTGCTTCTCTTGAAAAATCTTCAGAAAAGTGTGTTATTGGAGGTAAGGATTTCCTTGCCCTTGGGGTATGAGTAAGGCCAAAATAAAGATTCTGATCTCTATTTAAGGGGCGGTGGGACTGATGTATGCAAGATGTGAGCCAATATTGGATTATATATCATCTCTGTTTATGCTTGGAAACTCTGCTCATCACACATATGGTAGTTACCTAAGTAAACTCAAAATGCCAATCAACACAAGGAAGATTACTAGTAATAGAGGTTTCAAAAAAGGTGCTGAAAATAAAAACACTAGAAAATTTTCTTACTAGAGCTCAGCAATAAGAGAAAGGGTTTTCTGAAGATCCTTCTGCAATTGTTCTATTTCTACATTTTCGTGATAAGGAATCAATACTAAGAAAGTGGAGAACCTGTTAAAGCATGATGGTCACTGGGTTTCAATACAGTATTTTAAATTCTCTCTTTGGAAATTTAATTTAAGTACAAAATTATGAACACAGTAATCATCCTTATAGCTGAAGGCTTATAGTGAGCATTGAATATGGATTTTTTTCTCCATTTATCAGGATGCAGGGAAAATGACTTGCTGGGACCTCTTTAATGGGCAATGGAAGATTTCACATGGTTGGATATAACTGATATCGGTTAAACTACCGAAGCCATCATTTGGCCCCGGGGGCAGGTTGGGGCCCCTCAGCCAATTCAGTTGCAGTATTATATAATGTGGGAGGCAGTGTTCCTCATAAAATGTATAGAAGCTGAATAAATTATAGTAAAGGGTATGAAGGAAAGCCATTTTCTACTCATCACATCTGTTCTAGAGAAGAACAGAAGAAGGGCTTAAAGATAATAAGAATGCAGGAAAAGAACCATATCTTCATTTAAACCATTAAAAGGGATAATATTTCATTTACAAATGATAGAATGATGAAATAATGAACAAATTTCTAAAATAAAGATATACTAAATCTGGGAGCGAAAAAAAGATGTTATGTATTGTTCAGTAGTTTGGTTGCCTCTGAGTTTTCATGACCCACTGGGTATCATTTTATCAGTATATATACTCTCAGTAACTGCTTCTCAGAATTCCTGTAAATTCATGTTTGGGACACAAGTGAAAGCACTGAGCCATGCTATCCTCTGCAGGCCTTTTTTGATTGCCTTCATTTTTTCTAAGTATCAAGGTCTTCTCTGATGACTTTGCCTTTGCATTGTGTGTTCAAAATATTTAAGCTTTAGCTTCATTATTAGTGCTTCCAGTCAGCAGTCTGGCTGTATTTTATCTAGTGTTGAATGATTTGTTCTTGAGATCCATTATGTTTTCAACATTTTCTCCAGCATCACAATTCAAAGTTAACATTTTTTTTCTTCAGCCTTTCTGATGTCTAAGTTTCTTAGCCATATGTCACAATCAGGAAAATAATGGCTTTGACAGTATGTACCTTTGTTGTCTGTGTAATACCATTGCACTCTTGTTCTACTTCCAACAAGAAATTCCTTAAATCTTCCTTGTTTCCAGCTATCAAAGTGTTATCAGCATATATGACTTGTTGATGTTTCTCCCAGCAATTTTAATGCCAATTTCTATTTCTTCAAGTCCAACATTTTTCACTATATAACATTTCTCACTATATTCATAGAAATTCAATGAATAAGATGGTTATACAACCTTTGGCATACTTCTTTCCCAGTTTTGAACCATTTAGTTGTCCGTATTCATTCTGACTGTTGATTCTTGGCCATAATACAGATGATAGGTGGTTTTAAGGGCCACCCACAATTTATTGTAGTTTTTTATATATATATATATATATATATATATATATATATATATATAATTTTTATTAAGAATTTTGATTATAATAGTAAAATCTAATACAAACTAAAGAAAATAGAATAGAATAGAATAGAATAGAATAGAATAGAATAGAATAGAATGAAGAAGTAAGTGCAAGAGAAAAGAGAGAGAGAAAAGAAAGAGAAAAGTAAGAATATAATAAAAAGAAAAGAAATACAGGTAGTCATCAACTTACGACCATTCATTTAGTGACCATTCAAAGTTACGATGGCACTGAAAAAAGTGACTTACAACAGTCGTAGCGTCCCTGCGGTCACAAGATCAAAATTCAGGCCCTTGGCAACTGGCATGTATTTACAACAGTTGCAGCATCCCAGGGTCACATGATTGCCATTTGCGACCTTCCCAGCCGGCTTCTGGCAAGCAAAGTCAATGGGGGAAGCTGGATGCACTTAACGAACATGTGATTCGCTTAATGACCGCAGCAAAAGTAAAATCTGGCATGACTCACTTAATGACCACCTCACTTAGCAACGGAAGTTCTGGTCCCAATTGTGGTTTTAAGTCAAGGACTACCTGTATATAAAGAAATTATTTCCAACCTTCATCACAACAAGTATAAACAAATTTAGTGACTCTTCACCCCCTATAAGTTTACAAACATTTACTCTTCATCCCATATCCCATCTCTTATCTATAAACAAATCCATAAAACATCATATTTTCAGTCCTGGTGTCAGCAGAAAGCCCGTAAAGGGTTGCCAGAAGTTGCCATACCTTGTTTTAACCTTGATCAAATAAACCAATTATATATTCCTTCCTTTTACTTCTAACAGTCTTAAACTTTAGTTCATTCAAATATTGTCATAGGATTTGCTTTCTCTTCATTTCTTCTTTGTTCCATTGCACATAGTTCTTCAAGGCTTTAACAAGCCTGTTTTGTAAATCTAATAGGAAAAAATTATCCAGGTCACTCTTGGTTTGTCATTTGTATTTCCCTTTAAATTTTTAAAACCTCAGCCAGTTTCCTTTGTAGATCCAGTGAAACATCCTTTTCTAAGTCATTCTCTTGGCCTGTCAGCTGTAAATCCACTTTCGATACCCTCTCTATCTTGTCAGATAAAATTTGTTCTACTTCTGTCATTTCTTCAATAACGTCTTTTAGACATAGTCTGTCCATAGAGGCAATTTATACAGTATTCTTCGGTAGTTTGGGCATTCTTTACCCCTGCCCTTTTTTAATATAAAATATAAATTGAACTTTTCTTAATCCTTTGCCAATGCCTTTTTTTCCCCAAATGTAAAATGCACGTAGCATTTTAATGGCACCAACTTGTAAGATTTAAGTCCCAGCTCAGTTGATATTTCATCAAACACCTCAGCTTTGTTGTTAGAACTATTTTCTAGGGCCCATTTAGCTTCACTTTCTAAAATGTCTGATTCTATAGTTCAGTGATCAAGCTTTGATGTATATCATTGATTTCGGATCCTTTTTGTACAGTTCTTCCTTTCATGCAATCTCTTTATCATCTTCTTTCTCCAGTAGAACAACTTTGCTTTTTATTGTGCCCATTTTTGCATAAACAGTTCCCTTGATTTCTTTAATTTTCTTTTAAAAAATCTCTTGTCCTTCCCATTTGATTATTATCCGCAGTTTATTTGCATTGCTTATTTAGATATATGTCCTTGTCTGTCCTTGCTCTTCTGTGGAACTCAGTGGTTAGTTGGACAGATTTTCCTCTGCCTCTGTTGTCTTTTGTTTTTCATCTTTCTTGTATTTTTAGTGTGTCATCAGTCATTTTGTTCCTTTTGCTTTCTCCCATTTCATCATATTTTTGTTTGTTTCCTGTTTAATGATGTCACAGATTTCAGTCTAATCCATTAATTTTGTTCTTTATCTTTACCACATCATCAAGTAGAATATCCCTGATGTTGTATTGTGTAGATCTGATGATTTTATTTGTCTTGTTTAGGTTGCCTTTTTTCAAAACAGAGTCACGGTTTGCACTAGGTCTTCTTTTTGACCAAATAGAGATTCTGCATCTTTGCTTGCAGAATGCATACTACATTTGATTTAGTTGTTACACATCCATTGATCTCCATGTGTATAGTCATCCTTTATCTTGTGGGAAGAAGTATTTGCCATAAACATTGATTTTTCTTGGCAGAATGCTATTAGTCTGTCTCCTGCTTCATTACATATACCAAGACCAAATCCAAATACTATTTTACTTCCAACTTTAGCACTCATTCTTCTATAATTAGTATGCCTTTTAAAAATACTAATGGTGTTGTGTCACCAAGATGTTACAGTGTGCCGTAAAAATATTCAACTTCCTCTTCTTTCCATCTATGAGTGGAGCATAGACTTAGATCCCTGTAATATTGATTTGCTTGCCTCAGACTTGAATGGAGATAATTTCATTGTTTGGGGGGTGGTAAATGATGACCTTTAATTACACATTGGAGAATGATCATATAGAAGAATTATTATTAAAACTTTATTTGGTGTGCAGTTTAACTATTAGATAATTGTTAAAATAGATTAAGAGAATAAACATACAGTTGCAAGTTTTATGAACAACTATTTATTTATGTTTTATTTAAGCTGCCCTAGAACTGATCTGAGTGTGACAAATGTGTCAGGTCACCCAGAGCTATTTCAGTAACCATGACAACTTGGTTCCTGGACTGTTGCCGTTTTGTTCCATTCTGACTTTATGAATTCTCGGTTCATGTTTTCTTATTATGCAGCTATCTGCCTTCCTTATTCTTCTTGACATAATACTGTATGTCTGTTTTGAGGAGAGGCAAGCTGCTAAAGCACTTTTACCAGATTTTATACTGAATAATAAATATTTATTCTGAAAGCGCCTATATGATGTAGCAGTACTTGTGTTTTACGGAGGTACAATGATTTCCCAAGGTCAGTTAGGCAGTATGTAATGAAGATGTCCAGATGTGGGTTTTCAATTGCATCCTATCTCCCATAATTCCAAAAAAGAAAATTTGCCAGATCAGTTCTCATTTATTGCTTCTATGGATGGAAGTTCTGATGAGCTCAGTTTCTATAACCATCTTAGCTGAATAAGCTGTATATACAGTACATCCTCATATTCTGGTTCCGCTTTCCCTCCTCGTTTCTTTAGATCAGGAACTCTACAATTGACCACCATTTTCTATTTCATCTCAGGGAATAATGGTCAGACCAAGTAAAGTAGAACCTTATGCCAGAGTTGATTTAAAATCCTGGCTTATTCCAGAAGTGGTAATCCCAGTTTCCCAATTTAGATGCAGTTGTGTTTGTCAGTGCCTTTTAGGTTAACTCCAAATGTGAGAAAATGGGGAGGACTGCGCATACATGGCTTGTTCTATTTTGGCTTTTTCATTCAGTAATAAACTTTGAAATTACCATGGTAAAGAAAACAAGCTACAATATTAGACCATAAGAAATTGCATTTTAAAACACTTGGGGAAGACTATTTTTGGTGGGAAGGGAGCTCCGTGTCTTTATGTTGAACATAGCCAGTTTGGTCTAGTGGTTAAGGCAACGGGCTAGAAACCAGGAGACTGTGAGTTCTAGTCCCGCCTTAGGCATGAAAGCCGGCTGGGTGACCTTGGGCCAGTCCCTCTCTCTCAGCCCTGTGAAGGAGCCAATAGGAAACCAGGAGGCTGAGAGTTCTAGTCCCGCCTTAGGCATGAAAGCCGGCTGGGTGACCTTGGGCCAGTCCCTCTCTCTCAGCCCTGTGAAGGAGCCAATAGGAAACCAGGAGTCTGTGAGTTCTAGCCCCGTCTTAGGCATAAAAGCCGGCTGGGTGACCTTGGGCCAGTCCCTCTCTCTCAGCCCTGTGAAGGAGCCAATAGGAAACCAGGAGGCTGAGAGTTCTAGTCCCGCCTTAGGCATGAAAGCCGGCTGGGTGACCTTGGGCCAGTCCCTCTCTCTCAGCCCTGTGAAGGAGCCAATAGGAAACCAGGAGTCTGTGAGTTCTAGTCCCGCCTTAGGCATGAAAGCCGGCTGGGTGACCTTGGGCCAGTCCCTCTCTCTCAGCCCTGTGAAGGAGCCAATAGGAAACCAGGAGGCTGAGAGTTCTAGTCCCGCCTTAGGCATGAAAGCCGGCTGGGTGACCTTGGGCCAGTCCCTCTCTCTCAGCCCTGTGAAGGAGCCAATAGGAAACCAGGAGTCTGTGAGTTCTAGCCCCGTCTTAGGCATAAAAGCCGGCTGGGTGACCTTGGGCCAGTCACACACACTCAGCCCAACCCACCTCACAGGGTTGTTGTTGTGGGGAAAATAGGAGGAAGAAGGAGTATTAGGTATGTTTGCCGCCTTGAGTTATTTATAAAAGTAATAAAGGCGGGATAGAAAATAAATAAATATCCAATGAATTGTACAGAATAGCAGAAAGATCAAGGATAAGTCTACTTTTTCATTTACTGTATTGTAATATTTTCATTGATATATAAAACACTAAATTATATGGTTGTTTGTAAGCATAATCTGTGAACTCAGACTTTATAGTCTATAAATCATAGCTTTCCAAACTGTGTGTCGCAACACAGTAGTGCAGGGTTTTCCAAAGTTTTTTCTGCGGCGACACACCAACCGGCATTGGTGTGTCGCCGCGGGAAAACCCGGAAGTGCCGTCCTTGCGGCAGCACGCAAAAACCCGGAAGCGCTGCTGCCGCTTTCAGGTTTTGCGCACTGCAGTTGGTGTGTCGCCGCGGGAAAACCCGGAAGCGCTGATGATGATCAGCGCTTCCGGGTTGTGTGGCAACACACCAGACTGTGTGTGGCGACACACCAGACTGTGTGTGGCGACACACTTTTGTGTCACGACACACAGTTTGGAAAGCTCTGCAGTAGTGTGTCGCCTGCGGGGCCCAGGTGTGTCGCAAGAAAATCTGGAAGCGTTGATGGCCATCAGCGCTTCCAGGTTTTCACCTGACATACCAGGATGGCCATGGTGTGCGAAATCCCGGAAGCGCCGCCGCAGTAGCGGCGCTTTTAGGTTTTCGCACACCGCCTTGGTGTGTCGCCAACGTGAAAAGTTTGGAAAGCCCTGCTATAAATCATGGTTAATGGCTTGGCTGGGTTCCCAGAACATAGTAATAACTATTTGTTTAACAAACAATAACTAAAGCAAATCTAGTTTAGTGTAATGTCTGAACCCAGTCAATATATGCATGCAGAGTCCCTGGATATTTAAAAAAACTAATATATTAAAGAAGCAGGCCTTCAATGGTTAAGGACCTGGGTATATGCAATTTCTACCCATCCAATAGGATCTAGTCAGGAGTATTCATTTTGAGACCCATTCTTGAATGATTACCATCATCAGAGAACTTTTTTTTTCTTTTTTTTTTCTTTTTTTTTGTTTTCTGTTGCTTCCTTTCCTTGTGTTTCACCCAAGGTTAAGTCAGCACCAGTCCAATTAGATTTCAGGAAAGCCACCAAGGCCTGGTGGTTCTGGAATGCCTTGAGAATGATAGTAATTTCCCTGCAGTAGGTGATTGTTGCTGTTGTCATTATTGTTTTTTCCTTAGTGTGTTAAAGGACAGGAAGATTTATTTTTATTGGTTTATGGATTTATTTATGTTTTCTTTATTATTCTTTCTATTTTATTTTTGTACTATTTGTAAACTGCATGGAGTCTTTTTGAAACTGAACAGCACATAAATTGTTATTCCAGTAATAAATTAATAAAAGTTTAAATAGACATTTTAAAATGGAAACTTTGTCTTTCAATGAAGTACAGTATTACTCAGTCATAGAAAAAAAAATTTAGAGACAGAAATATTGCTTGTTGTTGTTCAGTCGTTTAGTCGTGTCCGACTCTTCGTGACCTCATGGACCATAGCACGCCAGGCGTTCCTGTCCTCCACTGTCTCTCGGAGTTTACTCAAATTCATGTTCATTACATCGGTGATGCTATCTAACCATCTCATCCTCTGCCGTCCCCTTCTCCTTTTGCCTTCAGTCTTTCCCAGCATCAGGGTCTTTTCCAGTGAGTCCTCTCTTCGCATTAGGTGGCCAAAGTATTTGAGTTTCAGCTTCAGCATCTGTCCTTCCAATGAGCAGTCAGGGTTGATCTCCTTTAGGATTGACTGGTTTGACCTCCTTGCAGTCCAAGGAACTCTCAAGAGTCTTCTCCAGCACCACAGTTCGAAAGCATCAATTCTTCGGCGTTCAGCCTTCCTTATGGTCCAACTCTCACAGCCATACATTACTACTGGGAAAACCATAGCTTTAACTATACGGACCTTTGTCGGCAAGGTGATGTCTCTGCTTTTTAATATGCTGTCTAGGTTTGCCATAGCTGTCCTCCCAAGGAGCAAGCGTCTTTTAATTTCATGGCTGCAGTCACCGTCTGCGGTGATCTTGGAGCCCAAGAAAATAAAATCTGTCACTGCTTCCATTTCTTCCCCTTCTATTTGCCAGGAAGTGATGGGACCAGATGCCATGATCTGGGTTTTTTTAATGTTGAGTTTCAAGCCAGCTTTTGCACTCTCCTCTTTCACCCTCATCAAGAGGCTCTTTAGTTCCTCTTCACTTTCTGCCATTAGGGTGGTATCGTCTGCATATCTGAGGTTGTTGATATTTCTCCCGGCAATCTTAACTCCGGCTTGTGATTCATCCAGCCCGGCATTTCTCATGATGTACTCTGCATATAAGTTAAATAAGCACGGTGATAATATACAGCCTTGTCGTACTCCTTTCCCGATTTTGAACCAGTCGGTTGTTCCATGTCCGGTTCTAACTGTTGCTTCTTGACCCGCATACAGGTTTCTCAGGAGACAGGTAAGGTGGTCTGGTACTCCCATCTCTTTAAGACTTTGCCACAGTTTGTTGTGATCCACACAATCAAAGGCTTTAGCGTAGTCAATGAAGCAGAAGTAGATGTATTTCTGGAACTCTCTTGCTTTTTCCATGATTCAGCGAATGTTGGCAATCTGATCTCTAGTTCCTCTGCCTCTTCGAAACCCAGCTTGCACTTCTGGTAGTTCTCGGTTCACATACTGCTGAAGCCTAGCTTGTAGGATTTTGAGCATAACCTTGCTAGCATGTGAAATGAGCGCAATTGTACGGTAGTTTGAGCATTCTTTGGCATTGCCTTTCTTTGGAATTGGAACGTAAACTGACCTTTT
This sequence comes from Charina bottae, assembly GCA_023362775.1. Lineage (NCBI taxonomy): Eukaryota > Metazoa > Chordata > Lepidosauria > Squamata > Charinaidae > Charina > Charina bottae. Next base: position 126,731,678 of record JALMGJ010000002.1, on the reverse strand, counting down.
CCAATCCTGTGGCCACTGTTGAGTTTTCCAAATTTGTTGGCATATTGAGTGCAGCACTTTAACAGCATCATCTTTTAGGATTTTAAATAGCTCAGCTGGGATACTGTCTTCTCCGCTAGCTTTGTTGTTAGTAATGCTTCCTAAGGCCCACTTGACTTCACTCTCTAGGATGTCCGGCTCAAGCTCAGTGACCACACCATCATATTTATCAGGGATATTAAGATCTTTCTTGTATAGTTCTTCTGTGTATTCTTGCCACCTCTTCTTAATCTCTTCTGCTTCTGTTAGGTCCCTGCCTTTTTTGTCCTTTATCATGCCCATCTTTGCACAAAACGTTCCCTTGATATCTCCAATTTTCTTGAAGAGATCTCTAGTCTTCCCCATTCTATTGTTGTCCTTGATTTCTTTGCATTGTTCATTTAAGAAGGCCTTCTTATCTCTCCTTGCTATTCTCTGGAAATCTGCATTCAGTTGTTTATATCTTTCCCTTTCTCCCTTGCCTTTTGCTTCCCTTCTTTCCTCAGCTATTTGTAAAGCCTCATCAGTCAGCCACTTTGCTTTCTTGCATTTCTTTTTCTTTGGGATGGTTTTAGTTGCTGCCTCCTGTACAATGTTACGAACCTCCATCCATAGTTCTTCAGGCACTCTGTCTACCAGATCTAATCCTTTAAATCTATTCCTCACCTCCACTGTATATTCATAAGGGATATGATTTAGGTCATACCTGAGTGGTCTAGTGGTTTTCTCTACGTTCTTCAATTTAAGCCTAAATTTTGCGATAAGAAGCTCATGATCTGAGCCACAGTCAGCTCCAGGTCTTGTTTTTGCTGATTGTATAGAGCTTCTCCATCTTTGGCTGCAAAGTATATAATCAATCTGATTTCGGTATTGACCATCTGGTGATGTCCATGTGTAGAGTCGTCTCTTGTGTTGTTGGAAAAGAGTGTTTGCTATGACCAGCGTGTTCTCTTGACAAAACTCTATTAGCCTTTGCCCTGCTTCATTTTGTACTCCGAGGCCGAACTTGCCTGTTATTCCGGTTATTTTTTGACTTCCTACTTTAGCATTCCAGTCCCCTATGATGAAAAGGACATCTTTTTTTTGGCGTTAGTTCTAAAGGGTGTTGTAGGTCTTCATAGAACCAGTCGACTTCAGCTTCTTCGGCATCAGTGGTTGGGGCATAGACTTGGATCACTGTGATGTTGAATGGTTTGCCTTGGATTCGAACTGAAAGCATTCTGTCGTTTTTGAGGTTATTGCTCAAAATAACTATTTTATAACTCAAAATAACTAAAATTATTATGAAATATTGCTAGGTTGGTTTTAAAATCCTGATACTAAAATCCTGGGCTTCCTAATCCACTTAGTGTAACCCCAATCCCGGCAGATTAAATTAGATGTCATATGGTGGGGAGAGAGGGTTATGAGTGATGTAATCCTCAGAAATACAGGAAAAACCCTAAGCTTTCCTACCTTTTTGAATCGGCATGAATACTTCTGTGCTAATACCTAGTAGTTCCCATCCCACAACCATATCCTTATTTTATTTTTGCATTTGAATTTATGCAAAAAACAAAACCCAACTATGCCTTTGCTGGGAGCTAAAAAGACGCCAAGCTGCCTTTCCCCTTGAAAGACCTGAAGCCCAAGAGCTGGAAAGCATTGTGAGACAGAAGCTTCTGCAAAGGAGAAATGGATTACAAGCTCCACGGTGCTGCAATTCTTTTTATTGTTGTTCCAGTGCAATTTAATTCTGACTTTACTTGTGTATACATTGGACATTGTGGGATCTGCTTTCAAACTCACAAAGACTTGTATTGTCGAAGGCTTTCACGGCCGGAGTTCAATGGCTGTTGTGGGTCTTCCGGGTTGTGTGGCCGTGTTCTGGAAGTTGTGGTTCCTAACGTTTCGCCAGCATCTGTGGCCAGCATCTTCAGAGGGCAGGAGCACAGATAGAAGCAAAACCTGGGCACAGAGATTTTGCTTCTATCTGTGCTCCTGCCCTCTGAAGATGCTGGCCACAGATGCTGGCGAAACGTTAGGAACCACAACTTCCAGAACACGGCCACACAGCCCGGAAGACCCACAACAGCCATCACAAAGACTTCATGGGGAAGTGCTCTTAGTTTGATATTTCTGTTACCCTTTCAACTGAATTATTGCACTGTGTTGTATATAGAATTACAGGTACAGCTAGTTCAAAAAGTTCAGTTAATCCAAAGGAGAGGGTATTTCAAGGAACCTACTCCCTTATGTATCTGGCTGGGCTGTTCAGTCATCTTTGGAGGTATTTTTCTAGGTGGCCCACTAAGGGAAGGGCTCCAAAGGATCCTTCTCAGTTGTGTGGCTCTGCTTTGGAATGCTCTCCAATATCCACATTAATGTATTTTCCATATCAGGAAAGCCATTCTTCCTCCAGGGATTTCTGGATGTTTTTATCAGTTTAATTTTAAGTACCCAGCCTACGCTGAAACAGTTGGATTTATATTTCCTGGGTAATTCAAGTGTTTTAGGTAACTTTGTAATTTGGCCAGAAACTTTGGTCATGGAATATAGGAGGAGTATAATAACTAACTAATACTATTTTTCTTTCCATCTAACCCATTTTTGTTATGTTGTCAGTCTCCTGAGTGCACTTAGAAAATTGGAGGTGACTTTATAGTCTTTTTAGCAATAATTATCACTCCTTGTTAATATGGCCCATTCAAAGAATACAGTTGTCAGCCAGGGCTTTCGCATATCATGATTATTCCAATTAACATTCAGTTGGTTCTTAACAGTTCATTCTGGGCTGTAGTACTCAGAACCGGAGATCAGATTTCTGGGGAATAACCAACAGATAGAAGTTCAGGAATAACAAACTCCTAAGCCAGGCTTTGGATATTATATGGTGCTTCCTGAGAAGTCTTTGCCTGTAAAGGAAAATTAAGCAATGTTGATCTACTAATAGCTTACTAGACATGTTTACCACAATTCACCTCCTCCTTTTTAGTACCTGCCCTCAGCTTTTTAAAGTTATTATCAATAGATTTAGTGGAGGCTGTAGTATAATCTTTGTCTTCCTATATACTGTATGTCCTAAATGCAATTAAAGGAAAGGCATGTCAATTCTGAAACCTGAGCTCTACAAGTGTGGGGAATGAAGCAGATGGAAAGAAGTGGGGCACCTTTCTCCTCCTCCTTTTACTATAGCAATCAATTCCAAATAATAGCTACCTAGCACCAGTAGCTCGTTAAATTCAGAGAAAACCAAGCAAAAGGCAGTGATTCAATTAGCACCTCAGTGCCAGCACTAACCCCTTCTGCTTCCCGCCAGGGTGGGATAATTAAGACTTTTCCCTACAGCCATACTTCCCTGAGAGAGCTGTCATTTAAATGGGCAGCTGCATTTGAATGTCTCCATGATGTTCCACTTGAGTCAGCCAATACTCCATTCTTCTCCCATATACGTACATTGACAAAATAGTGATCAAGCAGAAGTAAAGGCAGCTGTGAAGGCTTGGTGAAATTGCTGATGGGAACAAGAAAGGGATAAAACAGATTAGACCGTTGTTGTGCAAAACCATAAACCCAACTTCCTGAAGTTTTTTGTAAGCTACAAGACACTCTGGGTTTATTTAACCTCTGTGGAATGCAGTCAAGGAAGTTATTTATTTATTTTATTTTATTTTATTTATTTTCTATCCCACCTTTATTATTTTTATAAATAACTCAAGGCAGCAAACATACCTAATACTCCTTCCTCCTCCTATTTAACCCACAACAACAACCCCCCTGTGAGGTGAGTTGGGCTGAGAGAGTGACTGGCCCAAGGTCACCCAGCCGGCTTTCATGCCTAAGGCGGGACTAGAACTCACAGACTCCTGTTTTCTAGCCCATTGCCTTAAGAAAAAAAAAGATCAAAGCTTAATTTCTAGGCTGCACTTATATACCATCATACAACATGAGTTCTTATTCTTGTTACCAGTATTTGTTTCTGTGATCATAACAATCAGGGCAGCGTAGAACAGCAACTATAAAGGTATCAAATAACAGCAACATATAAAAGATGGAGTCCAAGCAAATAAAATGCCTTTAAAACAATGAGTCAGTTCACATAAAGTTCAGCCTAGCAAGTTAAATGCTTACTAGGACAAGGGCATTTTGACCAAGTAGCAAGATTATGAGAGAGGAATTTGAATAAATCTCTTTAGGAATGGGACCACCATAGAGTTTGTCTGGTCGTGGAGAAGGCTTCAGTCAGTCATGTGTCAGCCACTTGACAAGATGGAAGAATGGCAAGTTAATTTCTTAGAGAGGGATGGGCCAAATGTTTATAGCTGTCTCAGACAGTTGTTGGTTGCTTATACATTTTCAATACATATTGAAGGATCTTACAAAAATTATATTAACTGTCAGTATGTTTCCAGGTGAAATCAAAGGAGCTCATTTTTTAAAACCCTTTACAGCATAGGCTGGGCCCCTCATATCTTCAGGCTCTTCTTCATAAGGCTCTGAAGTAGTAGCAGATTGCCATGATCAAACCCTATTCCAGATGGCTTTGCATCAGAGAAGTAGGGTCTTTATTTCGGTTCCCTTGAAGGCATTGGAATGCTTTTCCTGATGATGCATATCTTTCTGTAGAGGCCACGAGACATACTCATTATAAGGCACATGTTGCTAGTTCTGCTGTTCTAGTCATCTCTTCCTTGTTATTTTTCTTATTATTATGGAATTTATATGCCACTGTTCAGGACATCTTCTCTGAGCAGCTGAGAATTATAATATGAAATTAGGATACCAGAAATACAATTAGCACTGCTGACTCCTAATTTCCACCAGGGTGAGATAATTAGGAGAATTTGCCCTACAGCTGAGCTGTGAAATAAATAAATCATAAGTAACCTTAAATCACTCATAAATATGTATGTGGAACACCGTAATAAAACATTTCTACCATGTGTAGGAAAAAATCATGTTGGAGGGAAATGATTCAATTATATAAGAAGTAAAAAAAACACCTCTAGTCTACAAAGAATCAGGAACAAAGAAAGTTACTTTTATCAAATACTGCTACAAGACTTGTAATGTCAGATGTTTGCTGAGTTTACTTTTGAAGTTTGAGTGATACGGCTTTCAGTGGCATTGGCTGCTTTGGGTCTTGAAAAAATGGGTTAAAAATACTTTACACAAGTCAACCCTACCAGCATTGCGTATGGTATTCCAAATTGCTTAGAGTAAAAAGCCTTCGTATATTTTGTTTCTTCTGCTTTTCAGACTTGCACTTAGCAGCCGAATTAGGGAAGACGCTGCTGGAGCGCAACAAAGAGCTGGAGGATTCTCTGCAGCAAATGTACACCACCAACGAGGAACAAGTACAAGAGATAGAGGTACTCACAGCAGAGACTGGGGAAGCACAGGCAAATGTATAACTCAAATACGTAACCCATTTATGCTGCAGGCGCAGATTAAGCATTGCTATGAAAATATATGTAAGTGTTTGAGTAGGATTTGATTTGGGACAGTCAAGGTTAGCAGTACCCACAAAGATGCATGATTAGGGAGAGGGGTGAGAAGCACACATAGAAGTTGCTGAAGCAAAACTGGATAAGCCCTTGAAGAACAGAGCAGAACAGTTCCATGACACAGTGTTTTGTCCCTATCCGGGGAAGCCCTCTGACCCCCAACTCACACACTGTCATCCTGAGCAGAAACTTTAATATGGGTCACTTTGGGCTAGCCCCGGATTCCTTTTCCTTAACAAAGCCCCTGAAATGGAGCTGTATTGCTTTCTCCCATTTGGCCCAACACAATCTATTTTCCACTGAATTCTCCCTCTTCCCCCCCCTTTTTTTTTTCTTTCTTTCTAGCTTAAAAGGTAGATTTAAAATGGCTTTATAATAACGGTTTTGGTTTTTTAAAACATATATTTGGGAAGGGGGAAGGGAAAGCACATTTGTAAAAACCCAATATTTCTCTATTTTTTTTATTTTCTACCCAACAAAACGTTAGAAAGAGATTATGTAAAGTGGTATTTCTCAACCTCAGCAACTTTTAAGATGTGCTGGCTGGGGAATTCTGGGAGTTGAAGTCCACTCATCTTAAAGTTGCTGAGGTTAAGAAACACTGATGAAAAGGGGCTCAGAACTCTCTGTCTGCAGGATAATTCTCCACAAACGAATAAATTTGATGTGGGAGAAACCAACAAAGAAAGATTGAGTTGAAAGTGGCTGGCCCTGGCTTGCGGGTAACCGAGGAAAGAAAACTTCCCCTCTGGGGTAGGAAGTTGGGCAGCATCTCAGAATGCTGCTGACTGCTTTGTCGTAAGCCCCCTTCCCTCCATAGGCTCATGATGCAGAGCAGTTTTTAAGAGGGTGGAAGGAATTCCAGAAGGCGTGCTGTGTGTGCTTTTCTGCTCAGTTAAAGGGATCTTAAATCAATGTATCTTACTTGATTTATTAAATGAATAATCATTTGAATGAATGTTCACAAATGTTTTTAAATTATACCTGTATAATTAAATGTAAGAGGGAGGGAAGGGAAAATACAGTGAGGCTTTCAAGACTGAGGTCAGTGCTTTGAGGTAGGCCAGGTCAGGAAACACTCCTCAAGAAAGACTGGAATTCTATTTTGTGGAGAAAGGCTATAGAGCACAAGAATCTTCAAAGCCTGACTGCGTTTTCCCTTCCCTCCCTCTTATACCCCAGGGAGTTAAAGCAGAGCCAGTCTGAGTTTCTTTCTAATGTTTTCTTCATTTCCCAGGCTTAAAACATGTTTTGTAACTGTCACCATAGTTTCCCAAAAGTCATCTCTCCAAAGATGCTACCTTTTGTGTGAAAGAAAAGATTATATTAATCTTTTAAGATGGCATGTCCCATTTGCTTGTTTTTATAATTGCCTAGGCTGTGCTAAAATTGATGCCTGATTAATCAGAGGCACATTTTTAGTCATTTAAAAAATTGTAATTGATTTGTCTCTCCTATTCATCTAAACATGTGGCTCTAGTGCAGGGCTTTCCAAAGTGCTGCCGCTGGCGACACACCAGCGGCGGCGCATGCGCACAGTGGCGGCGCGGGGGGGCGTGTGGCGGCGCGCGCGCACGGTGGCGGCGCGGGGTGGCCGTGCGGCGGCGCGGGGGCACGCACCGCCGCTTCCGGGTGGTGTGGCGACACACCATGCTGTGTGTGGCGACACGCTTTTGTGTCGCGACACACAGTTTGGAAAGCTCTGCTCTAGTGAATATTTTATTATGCTATTCTTAAGGAGTTTGGTTTGGTTTGGCTGCACTTCCTTTTGTTTTTTTTTCCAGTATTTGACAAAACAGCTGGAAATGTTGCGGCATATGAACGAACAGCATGCTAAAGTTTATGAACAGCTGGATTTAACAGCACGGGATCTAGAACTGGCCAATCAGAAGCTTGTGCTAGAGAGTAAGGCATCCCAGCAGAAGATACAATGGTAATGCTTTGTCTGGTGGGTCTGATGGTAGATTTAAGATTTTAGAAGTAACACTGTGCTATCCTCAAAGGATCAATTTTTGCATTCATGGTCATGGATAGAAAAGTATAACCCCTCCCCCTGGAGGTAATCATAAAGTCGTAAAACAATTCTTTTAAAAAAGTCTACTGAAGACCAAGTGAGCAAATGAATATTAATCTACTGACACCTTTACACAGACATTGGCATCGCCCCTCTTACCTCTGCAGCATGTCTTGCTGTACTCCCTGAATTTGCATGTTGTGGATTTTTGTGGAGATCCTTGTCTCAAGGAACTAGTACCCCAGCTAGCTAGTCAGTGGGGAGAGTGCAAAAATGGCAGTCAATCAGCACCCCTCCCCTGGGCTTGCCATTTCTTCCTGCATTTGCTTTTCGGGGGGAAAAGCAAATTTTCTGTCCACTGTGTAGATGAGTGGCATAACCACACCCCCAAACAGCTGGGTGGTATAGAGAGAAGGTGCCATAATGCCTTGGGTTAAAATGAGAGGGGGGGCTCTGAGAAGTGGGGAAGTGGAATGAGGTAGGGGTTCCCACTATTTGAGAACTGGCTGCTCCAGAGCAGTTGTCTTGCAGTTTTCTCTGTAGAGACAGCTGAACAAAAGGTAATTTATTCAGCTCACAAAGACCTTGAAAAGCCCCATCATATTGTGGGGCCCAGGGATATCATGTCTGTCTCAAGTATGTCAAAAATGAAGAGGTAGAGCAGAGCTTTCCAAACTCTGTGTCGGGACACGTTAGTATGTCGGCTGCAGTGTCTGGGTGTGTCACGGCTGCTGCCGCCTCCTGGCTTCCACGCAGGTCCTAGTGCCTGCCCTGTGCCTTGCTGCCTCCAAACCAGCTGTGATTCCATGCAGGTCCTAGTGCCTGCCTTGTGCCCTGCTGTAAGAGTCTGTCACGAAATGATGCATGTCTAAAAAGTGTGTCACCAACATGAAAAGTTTGGAAAGCTCTGAGGTAGAGGTTGCATTGCTGGCAGTTACCTGATAGTGGAAAGAGTACTCAGATCTGAGTGAGGGATTCTGTTTTCCAAACTAAAGATTAGAAGAACAGTTATTGTATTTCACAGCTTCTAAATGAGAAAAAACTGCTGATTTCAGAACTAATACGATGGTTTTGTATCCATATTCCCTCCTGAAAACAATGTATGGAATGTAGCATTTGCCACTAAGTAGGAAACATGTTCTCTTTTGAGAGGACCTGTTAAAAATAAAATGTAGTTAGCCAACTTCCCTGCAAGGGAAGAAGTGTATTAGATGGGCATGTGAATGGGTGACTTCTCTTACCCTGTACTTTGTATTGGGCTTCTCAGTGCTCCAGTGCTGTTGTTCATCCTGTTTCCTGAAGGGTGGTTTTATTTATTTTATTTATTATTTATTATTTGGATTTATCCCCCGCCCATCTCCACCATGGTAGACTCTGGGCGGTTTACAATCACAATATAAAAAGTTAAAAACCTATACATCTAAAAACTACTATAAAAAATAAATTAAAAAAATCCAAAAGATGGTGTGTTCTTAAAAGGAGGATATTACTAAGCTAACCATCCCTAGGAGGAACTATTATTTCCTTCCTTCCAGGCAAGGTGGCAGAACCAGGTCTTTAAAGACTTCCTGAAGGCCAGGAGCGAGGGTGACTGCCTCACCTCAGGGGGCAAGTTATTCCACAGGGCGGGTGCTATCGCAGAGAAGGCACGCCTCCTGGACCCCACTAGATGGAATTCTTTTAGTGATGGGATCCAAAGCATGCCCTCCCTGCATGACCGGGTGGGGCGGGTAGATGTAATCGGGATGAGACGGTCCCTCAGGTACCCAGGTCCCATGCCATGTAGGGCTTTAAAGGTGATAACCAACACCTTGAATTGGACCCGGAAGCAAACTGGTACCCAATGCAGCTCACGGAGTAGCGGAGTTACATGTGCTGATCTTAGAACACCCGTAACTACCCGTGCAGCCGCATTCTGGACCAGCTGAAGCTTCCGGATACTCTTCAAGGGTAGCCCCATGTAGAGCGCGTTGCAGTAATCTATATGGGAGATGACCAGGGCATGAGTGATTGTTCGGAGGGCCTCCTGATCCAGGAAGGGGCACAACTGGCGCACAACCCAAAGCTGTGCAAAGGCCCTCCTGGCCACAACTGCCACCTGCTCCTCGAGCAGGAGTCATGAGTCCAGGAGGACCCCCAAGTTTCGCACTGAGTCTGAACGGGGCAGTGCCACCCCATCCAGTTGAAGATGTCAACTTCCTGGAAATCGAGAGGCCATCAATCCACAGCCACTCCGTCTTACCAGGGTTCAGCTGAAGCCTGTTGTTCCCCATCCAGGCCCCTACAGCCTCCAGACACTGAGAAAGGGTGTTGACTGCAACACTTACTTCACCCGGGACAGAGATGTAAAACTGGGTATCATCAGCATACTGGTGATACCTCATCCCGTGGTGACAGATGATCTTGCCCAGCGGCTGCATGTAGATGTTAAATAGGAGAGGAGAGAGAACCGAACCCTGCAGTACCGCACAAGAGGGGTCAAGGGTCAGATCTCTCCTATTACCACCGATTGGGAAAGGTCCCGGAGGAAGGAGGCGAACCAGCGTAAAACAACACCGCCCACCCCCAATTCCCTGAGTCATCCCAAAAGGATACCGTGGTTGACGGTATCGAAAGCCACTGAGAGATCCAAGAGAGCGAGAATGGATGCACTCCCTCCATCTCGCTCCCGCCAAAGATCATCCATAAGCACTTTTTTAAAGTGTTTCTGAGTGAAAAATGCTGACACATAATTCCCACTGGAGAACAATATTGACTGTGTCCTCTATACCATCTCATATTTCCAGGGTAGGATTTGTAGGGTGGAAAAAGCAAGTGTTTGAGAATGTATTGAGGTGGGGAGGGGATGTGCGAGAAGCTTCAGTTCAGTTCCTAACATAAAACCAATTTTGATAATTTAGCACTTCTGAACAAATTGGCAGATGGAAACATAGTTATTCTTTGAATATATACTTCTTTAAAGATTTGGGAAGAAGCGTACATAGTTAATTTAATATTGGGGAAAAAAGAAACAGAAAAGCTGACAGCACAGTCAACTGGCCCTAATACGGGCTTACCTCTGTGTGAACGTAATTGCAATTTATAGGCCAGAGTTGTTGAAGTGTAAAAATTTACTTGAAGGGCACCTATTCATGTTCTCCAGGGATGGTGCTGCAGATAATTATAGCTTGGAGGAAAGTGGAGGTGGATGGATAGTACAACCATTTCCCCATGCTATAGCTGTATTTTAGTCTAGATAATTTAACACTCACCTTTTTGTTTTATTCTTTTTTCATCAATCCTGAATTTATTTACAGCCTGACAGAAACTATTGAGGGACTGCAAAATCAAGTTGATGAGCTACAAAAACAAGTGGAAGAACTGCAGAGCTTAGACCAGCTGCGTGTCCGCCGAGAAAAAAGAGAAAGGCGTCGAACCATCCACACATTTCCTTGTCTCAAGGAATTATGCTCAAGTCCCAGGTATTTTGGATAGGGGAAACAGTACTTCATTTTTGTTAAATATTTCTGTTTGGCCCATCAATTGATTTGTAGAGGAACCAGATGACCGTAACAGTGTATCTTACTTTGTGTGGACCTTTACGTCTGTCTTTTTCCTTGCCTGCTGTTTGTGCTATAATTGTGGAGATAAATGGTTCCCAATTTTGTAGCCATTCACAGTGTTCTCAAATCTCCATTTGGTACATCAGAAATCAGTGTGTCATTTTACTGAGTCAAGGCTTGGGATTTTCTGCAGTATTCTGAAAACTCTGAAAACTGATGCAAGAAAATATGTATTTAAAAAGTGGGGTTAGTTAACAATTGTTAAACTTCCTGTAGTGCCAGTGAGAGGTTCTCACTAGAATTGCATATATAGAATTGCAATCTTTGAGGCAGCTGAGCTTCAATTTCAGATAAAGCAAAAAATTTCCTAATACTGATCTGCAAATTTGCAGGAAGGAAAAAAAAAGCAGAACATTGAATCAACTAATTCTGGCATTCAGATGAGTTCCATTTTCTTCTCCCTACATTACAATCCAGTATATAGCACAAACAAAGACATGGATGGCTTTCTTTTACCTAGGGAAATGTTGTTTATGTAATGATACTGTTTCAAATAAGGATGATTCTATTGGAAGTAGGATAAAGAATCAAAGTGTTGGAAGGGGCATTTAGGCCATTGAATCCACCCTTCTGCTCAGCACAAGAATCCAGATAAGCAGATCTGTGACAAATGATTGTCCAGCCTCTACTTGAATACATCTAGTGAAGGGGAGCTCACCATTTCTCTTGGCAATTTCTTCCACTGTTGAACTGCTCTTACCATTAGATAGGGTTTTTTTAACATTCAGTTGGATTCTGTCTTCCTATAATCTAAAACTATTATTCTGTGTTTTGTACTCTGGAACGATAGAGAACAAGTTTTGGCCTACTTCTGTATAACATCCCCTTGGGTGCTTGCAAAGAACTATCATATCCCTCTTGGTTATCTTTCTCGAAGCTCAGCATACATAACCAGTTCCTTCCTCCTCTTCTCACAGGTCATGCTTCATAGACCCCCAATTATCCACATTGTCTTTCTCTATGCCTGTTCCAGGATCTCGGAATCTTAAAATGTGGTGCCTAGAACTGGACACAGTACTGCAGGAAAAGGGGTGGATTTTGACCAACGCAAAATATATTAGAACTTTACTTCCCATGATTTGAAATTAGTTATGTGGATTAGAAGCAGTCTCTTCTATATAAGAAGTCTCTTACATATTGTTAATTTGCTCTTAACTGTAATATAGCAATTCCTCCCTTTTCTGAGGGCATTTCTGACATTTTTTGAAAGTAATAAAATGCTGTATGAACTTTTTGGCTACAGAAAAAGCTCACTTATCTGGGAAGAAGCCTCATTAACTCAGTGGTGTTTACATCTGGGGGAATAGATAGATACATAATGCCGATCATCACATACATGGCAGATGTGATTCGCAAATCTTTGGGGTGTTTTGGTTTGTTCCCTCTCTGAAACAAACAAGTTGGCATTTGAAAGCAAGTGCACCTGCCATGTGCAGGGGCAGCAACGCAGAAAGAGGCTTTTAGATTAGTTCGTGCAACATCTCCCTAATTTATGCAAATAGAAGAGACTGTTTTGAAACAGGCTACACTATGTTCCAGTGATTGTTTCATCTGATGCCAGCAGTACCAAATGAATGGAAACAATCACTTCAAGAAGTCACTCTCCCCAGTGTGAGGGTTTAGAGCATTCCCCACCATTGCCTGAGTACTAGTAGTGTGCATTGCACATGACAGAGCACTGACTCAGTTCCTCTCACACTTGGATCTCCTCCATCCGGACATAGAATTGCAGAATAATAAGAAAACACACATTTCTGTATGCTTTACTTCATCATCATCTGAAGGTCAGAGATCTCATTCATCGTCAACACCAAAGATTTCTTTGGTGTCCCATCTGGTTCTAGCAGAAGCAGTCTAAACAGTCAATGAGCCACTCAGCAAACATAATTCATGGAGATCTGGCAAACATAATTGCTGTTGTTTTTAGGTCATAAAATAATTCTAGGCAAAATCTGTTAAGTAGCCATATAAAAATATTCTTATAATACCTTTGATGTGCTTTACCCAAAGTGTCTTAAGACTATGTATAACTATAAAATTTGAATTTGAATTTTTATAGATACTGATTTATAACAATCAAGGGGGGTTTCATTGCCCTCTTTCACTCAAGAAAATTCTATTCTCGATATGAATGAGACATGGAGAGTCTGGTATAGCTCACTCCTTTCCCACCCACAAGCTGTTTTAATTAATGGCTGTGCCACAGGCTGTTTACTAGGAGTCAGGGAAGAATATATGCTGAATGAGTTAAGCCAGAGATGATTTTCTCAGTACTTGTTTTATAACCATCCTCCCACTAACTCTGGACAGCTTCAAAAGCACCTGTAGACAAAATTTCAGAGATGAGTTGGCCAGTCCCCATGGTTATGTGTATTTCTTTTGTGTCTCTCCATTGTCTATTGTCAAATCAGTGTGGCAGGTTTTTGGGGGTTTGGATAGCACACCAGAAAATCAGAACAAGGTCCAAGAAGCATTGCCAGAATTGTTGTTAGATCTGTGTGTTTGATGTAAATGGTGCAGTTAAATATTGCACAATGTCCATAACACACAAGGGACATAGTATCATTTTGGTTATTATTGATTTAAATAATGGAGGATGATTTCAGTGTGGTATAACATTGAAGGTGTTGGACTAGGACCAAGGAGACGCACATTCAAGTCCACCTTTAGCCATGGAAACTCCCCAGACAAATTTGGGCCAGTCCCTTTCTCTCTCTCAATCCTACTTATCCCACTAGTGTTGGTTGAGGGGATAAAATTAAGGAAAATCCTTGTGTAAGCTATCTTGAGTTCCTGCAGAAAAGGCAGATATAAATTTAACAAATAAATAAAATCTGGACTCCTAGTCTGTAATTTCATGAATTGCTCAATAAGAGCCCAAGTGGTATGAATCTTAGGGGTAATGGGAAAGATTAAATAACAGGTTCTTCTCCCTCTTCCTTTTAGTATTGATAGTGATCAGCCTGCCAGTATGGATCAGTCTAGTGCCATTATAGTAGCAATGAAATAGTTGCTCTTGTTACTACAGAAGGACACTGTATTGAGAGGTACAGTGTCTCAATCACTTAAGGTAGAGCTTTCCAAACTGTGTGTCGCGACACAAAAGTGTGTCGTCACACAGTCTGGTGTGTCGCCACACAACCTGGAAGCGCTGATCATCAGCGCTTCCGGGTTTTCCCGCGGCGACACACCAACTGCAGCGCGCAAAACCCGAAAGCGGAAGCAGCGCTTCCGGGGTTTTGCGCGCTGCCGCAAGGATGGCACTTCCGGGTTTTCCCGCGGCGACACACCAACTGCAGCGCGCAAAACCCTACAGCAGCAGCGCTTCCGGGTTTTTGCGCGCTGCCGCAAGGACGGCACTTCCGGGTTTTCCCTTAGCGACACACCAACGGTGGTTGGTGTGTCGCCGCGGGAAAAACTTTGGAAAGCCCTGACTTAAGGGTACAGTAATTGACTTCCAGCACCCGTTTAGGGACATTTCAGTATAGGAAAGAAGCAGCCTCTGTATCTATGGTAAAGTTATACACAGATTTACTTTCTGAATCTGAGATACATGATAAGCAGAATTTTGAGTGTTGGTGAGATTACATATTTGAATTTCATATAGAAAACTAGCAGTTCAGGTTTGGGGGGAGGTACCTGTTCCAGTGGGGTATGAAACATGCCTGTCCTTAAGCCCAACATAATTATCTTATGTGGCTATCTAGAAGTATCCCACCCACCCATTTCACTAGAATGATAATGCTACCTACCCATGGAATCCTGTGTTAATTTGCTAACCATATTGTCTTTTTGATATTAGATACGAGGATGCATTCCAGATCCACAGCTCTTCAATGGAGTTCAACCAGATGCCCTTGGAACGAGAGAATGAGCGACTGCAAGCAATGGTAAATTCTCTCCGGTCCCAAGTTAATCAGGAGAAGCAGCGAAAGGAGAGGGTGGAGAGAGAGTACACATCAGTCATTCAGGAGTACTCAGATCTTGAGCAGCGAGTGTGTGAGATGGAAAGCTGCAAACTGCGCATTAAAGAATTGGAAACTGAATTAGTGGAACTCCAGCAGATGAAGCAAGTCAAGAAGTATCTCCTCAGTAGAGAGGACAACCTATCAGAAGCACTTCTGGAGCCATTAAACAATGCCCCAGAAGCTGACTACATTGACTTTTCTGAGGAAGATGGGGGGAAAAGCCTTGAATCCTCCATGGCAGCTTCTCCGAACCATCCTGTCCGGAAAAGCTGTAGCGACACAGCCCTCAATGCCATTGTAACCAAGGATGCTGTGAGCCGCCATGAAGGCAACTATACACTCCATGCCAACAATGTACGTAAGAGGGGAATGTCAATCCTGAGGGAGGTGGATGAGCAATACCACGCCCTGCTGGAAAAGTATGAGGAGCTTCTCAGCAAGTGCCGTCAACATAAGGACAGTGTACGCCATGCCGGTGTCCAAACCTCTCGCCCCATCTCTCGTGACAGCTCCTTTAGAGACTTCCGGGGGGAGGGTTATGAGCTGGAAGAGCTCAAAACAATGGAGAAGAGCCTTAGCAAACATGTGGAAGCTGTAGACAAGCGGCTAGAGCAGACTCAGCCAGAATATAAAGCTCTGTTTAAGGAGATCTTCTCTCGAATCCAGAAGACAAAAGCAGACAATGCCACCAAGGTGAAAAAAAAAGACCAGCAAGTGAATCTTCCCTCTTCCCCTGCACCTTCAGCCTCCTACTCTTCTTTTTAGCCCCAGGAAAAATTGCCTGGCCTCCTGCCTTTGTGCTCTGGAAGCTTCTTTCATTGACAGCTTGCACAGAAAGGGAACCTGTTGGAGTGCTTCAAAAGCAGCAAGAACTCAAGTCACATTCTTTAAGCTGGTACTCCAAGCTGTCTGGCTTTCTGAATCTGCTGCAAAAGCTGTATGTTGTAGTTGATATCTAAGATTTTATGAGGAATTTTTCACATCATGCAGCAGCCAGAATGCTTAAACAGGAAATCGGGCCAACTAACCACAGCTTCACCTGTTGCCACAGCCACTGTTCACTTTTCTGCATGGAACACAGGATCAAGCTTAGATTCCTTACTATGACCTGGAGTGTCCAAAATACAATTTTAAAAAAATGTCAGTTTCCAAAAGCAACTCCTGAACATGCAACTTTTCTCCTTTACTGTATTTCCGTTTTGTTTCTTTCAATGAAGAACCCATATAGTGCATCAGTGAAACTTTTAAATGGACAGCTCCCTTTTCTGAAGGGGAATATGTTCTTCCTGTTTAAGCCATTATTTTATTGGTCAAATTTTTCAGTATTTACAATGCAAGTTCATTGCAACTGGAAAAACTTGAAGAGAAATGTCAGATTGATTACTGTAATGTCTTCATCAGGCATACTTAATTGTTCTGATCATCTAACATGTAGAACAAAGGAAGCATAGGATGTATATTTCCTCCAGTATTTATTTCAGTAAGTTGTCATCACTCATTTATTCTGGGATTTTCCAGAAGCCAAACAAATAAGTGCTATTACTGACTTGGTGAGAGAGCTCCATCTTTAGTTAGGTGTTGGTTTTCCAAGCCTTGTTGCTCAAATGGTTACCCTTACTGTCTTCTGTGGCCTGCTCCTAAGATATAATTTGCATGCCTTGCAAAACCTGAACAGGGGTGACTCATACATCACATATTTATACACAAAGCCTTCTCTCTCCAGTCTCAGGAATCATCACTATCCATTTCATTGAAATTAAATATTGGGCTATTTTAGATACAGTGCATCATAATAAACAATAGGAACCCCTGCACATACGACGCTTACCAGTATTATATTTCATTAATGTTTAGGGTACACATAAATAAGGTTATTTACTTACCAAGCAGTATTATACTTGAAGAAATGTTGGATCCTTTTGGATATATCTGAATAAAATCCAAAGTCTTCATTGTTTCTTTGGAATTACGGTAACGTAAAATGAGATTTCAGTCTGCTTTATTATGTTCAGCATATTATCTTCTTGTTCTTTCATCTTTAAACACTGTTGTGGGATTTTTCTTACCATGATCCGCAAATCATATTCTTTAAAGTGATCAACATTACCAAGTTTCATCAAGGAGTTGGAGGCTCACAGATCTTTCTAATCATTATTGCTGCCTCTTGTCATGCCTCTGTGTTTCATCATGCTACATCTGTCTAGTTTTTATATCCAATTTCATGAACACAGTAAATAGAAGTTTAAGAAGGTAATTGTGTGGGAAGTCAACTGTGAAGTCAAAGAGAGTGAGCATCTTCATTCCTGTGTCACCAGATTGTCATTTCGTTATGCATTTGCTATATTC
The DNA here is from genome assembly GCA_023362775.1 of Charina bottae. Taxonomy (NCBI): domain Eukaryota; kingdom Metazoa; phylum Chordata; class Lepidosauria; order Squamata; family Charinaidae; genus Charina; species Charina bottae. The sequence continues at coordinate 126,714,244 of JALMGJ010000002.1, read as the reverse complement.
TTGCCGTGGAAAACTTTCTGAGTCCTTGTGCTTAGCCAAGTGAGGTCACTTTTGAAATATGTGGAAGTACTTTTGAGTTAGCCTGTCCAGGGGCTGTTCTTTTGAATTGGTTCTTCCTCTACTAAATGCCCAAACCTCTTCTGTACCCTGGATGTGGTCCAAACATGAGCCATACCCATGACTGGCTACCACTCTGGTAACCATATAGCAAACCTTCATGCCTTACAGTAAAAAAATCAGTAATCTGTAAAAATAACAAAGGAAGTTGGTTCTCTCAAAACATTTATGTTGATCTGTCGCCATCATAGCTGTGGCATTTTGTTTAATTTTCCTTTACTACCTTTTTACTAAGGGACTTCTGAATTGATATTTGTTCTAAAAAGTAATCTGTTGCATCAGTATTTTGGGTGGGAAGGGGCCATTGCAATCTTGGTTTTGAAAACTGTTAATGTGCAAACCAGCGTCTGTTTGTGTAGCATACTTAAAATTAATATATTTAAAAATGCTTTATTCTCTTCTTAAATAAAAAAAGAAATACCAGTATTATGAATGTTGAAATTTCCTGTATATATTTGCTAACATTTCAGAAATAGGCTTGCTGCCTTTGAACTTTTACCATGATTTAGACCATGAAAATGCTTTAGGCATAAAATAAAGTAGAGGAACCACACCAGAAAACAGTGTTCTTGCTGTTTTCATAGTAGATACTTCCTCCAGCTGTAGGACCAAAAGAAGAAGAAACCTCACCCTTACAGTTGTAGACATTCTGAATGCTCCAGTGGTTTGAAATACTTCTTTTTAATCTCTTTTCAAATACCAGTTCCGATTTATTTTAAACTGGCTCAATAATTATTCACATAAGCAACAAAATACCCACACAGTTTAACAAAGGAACAGCTGCAGTATAATGTCAGATCAGCAAAATATTGATAGTATATCTTTGACCAAAAATACTGGCACTAGTGAAACTACAGAAATTCTCTCCCTCTCTCTCGCGTGCACTCTCAATCACACACACACTATTTTCTGCTTCTAAATATGATTTATGTCAGTTAGGAATTATTCCATGTGGTTGGTTGATATCCAGTTTATTAATCCTGAACCAGGTTTCCTCCTGAAAGACACAAGTAGAGTTAGTAATATTATGTTAGATCTCTGTCTTGTTTTACAGACTTAGCTTGTTCCCAAATTACAGTGAAATATCCTAAACTGCCCATATAGGCTACTGAAAAAGAATGACTCTGGTATGTTGTTGCAGATTCGTTTTGGACTACTGTACCAATAACCAGATTCAACCAGACTTAATAAACCCAAAGCACTGGAAATTTGGATGGTTGGGTTTTTGTATCTCCCTTTGGTGGAGATACTTTTATTTTACAAAAGGAAAGCTTGCAAATAAAAAGGAATTGTAAGTTATAAATGTGTTCAACTAGTTCAGAAATGAATCTTAATAATAAAACTATTTTCTATTTTAACTCTGTATTTAATAGAAGCTTTTTATCTATGCCAGCCTTTCTCAACCTTTTGACCCTGGAGGAACCCTTGAAATATTTTTCAGGCCTCAGGGAACCCCTGCGCATTCGGGCTCAAATACAGGCCAGAAGTTACAAAATTATTCTATTTGTTTCATGTGTAGGCCTGTATACATGCAATAACAGTGTTCTTAAACTGAAAATAAAGAATGAAACTTACCTCTATGTGAAGTTGCCCGAATTTGAAATAATTTTTAAAATAAATTGTGATCTCCCAGGGAACCCCTAGTGACCTCTCGCGGAACCCTAGGGTGCCATGCAACCCTGGTTGAGAAACCCTGCTCTAAGCTATATTCTTTAAAGTCCCGTTTCACTATATTCTTATATTTTTCTATTCTGTATCTAATACATTTGTTTATTGCTGACTTTAATATTTCTGTAATCTTAATCCCTTTATATCTCTATTGTCGCTCTCTATAGAGCTATACTCCTTTTTCTATGGAGTTCAATCTTTTATCCTTTTTTTTTTTTTTTTGCTTTCTATTACTGTTCTGTCAAAATCTTGACTTTTTCTTCATCTTTTCCACTTGTTTGTTCTGGCTGGGCTTCTTAGTTCTCCTCTTCTGAATCTTTGCTCCCTCTGAGGGAAACGGCTAGAAGAATTTTACCTCACGCCAGCTTTGAGGGAAGGAAAAAGATGCTTCTCTCCCCGCAGTTTTCTCAGCTGCTGCCGCCTCTTTTCTGCTTGTCTCTTCTCATCGGGGCTGTCTTTTAGTTTGCCTCTTTATTTGACTCCTGGGCTTTGGCTCTGTTTATTCAGCCTCTTCTTCACGAGGCCTGTGGTGGCAGAGCTCCCAGGCAGCCATCTTGTTTCCCCTCGTCTTGTGCCCAGCGCTGCTGTTTGATTGGCAGCTGGGTTGTCTTGATGACCGGAGAGGGCCAAGAATGGTGGGGAGCAGGGCTTTCCAAAGTTTTCTTGCGGCGACACACCAACCGCTGTTGGTGTGTCGCCGCGGGAAAACCCAGAAGTGCCGCCGTTGCAGCAGCGCTCAAAAACCCGGAAGCGCTGCTGCCGCTTTCAGGTTTTTGCGCGCCGCCGTTGGTGTGTCGCCGCGGGAAAACCCGGAAGCGCTGATGATGATCAGCGCTTCCGGGTTGTGTGGCGACACACCAGACTCTGTGTGGCGACACACTTTTGTGTCGCGACACACAGTTTGGAAAGCTCTAGTGGGGAGGAAGGAGCACAGGTGCTTTTAATCTGCTCAGGCAGCCTGTCCTTCCACATACGTATCCGTGACATCCATGGCTTGTTAAATTGGAATCCACAAGATGTCCAGTTTAACAATCCAATTCTAATTTATTATTTTATTTTACTGGATTTGTTAAGGCCACCCAACTCCAGCAAGACTCTGGGTGGTGTACAATAAGTCCAGTACTGATAGTCCTCATTTAGCTACCACAATTGGGACCGGCAACTCGGTCATTCAGCGAAGCAGTTGCTAAGTGAAGCCACGACTGCTTATGACCTTACTTCAGCTTTCCTTTGCTTTACAGACCCGTAAAGGCGTGGATTAGTCACAAAGTTGCTTTTTCATCACTGTTGTAACTCTAAATGATCACTAAATGAGGCAGTTGCTAAACGAGAACTAGCTGTACATACATTAAAAACACCACTAAAAACCACGACTGCCTGGACTAAAACATTCCTAATGTTTAAAAAAAACTCAATGGGCTCCACAGCCACCCTAACCTTATGCCTGGGGACAGAGCCAGTTCTTAAGAGACCCAGAAACTGAGTGGGAACCGTGTGTATCTCTGGGGGATGCTGTTCCAGAGGGCAAGGCCTGCAACAGAAGGCATGCTTCCTCGGTCCCATAAGATGGCAACACTTAATTGATGGGACCTGGAGTGCACCCACCCTGCCCAAATACACTGGATGAACAGAAACAACTGGAGACAGGCAATCCCTCAAATAACCAGGCCCAATGCCATTAAATGCTTTAAATTTAACCACTTGATCACTCCAAACTACTTGTTGTTAAACCAGTCCAATAATAGGGACTCTAAATAACAAGGAGTTGCATGTAAGTACTTGGAAGGGCCAAGTTTTCTACCATATGGCAACCTGTAAGAGTAGTACCAGTAGCTTTGCAGCAAAAAACCAGCACCCTCCATTTGGTTGGGCCTGGAAAGATTGAGTAGGTTGACTGTTCAAAATATGCCTCAATAGTAATTTTGCAATGTGTCACCTTTTCACAAAGTTGCTGCCAAAATCCTCAGCACATTTTCCACCCTCTGCCCAAGTAACAACTATTTTTGTCCTCTTAAGAGCATAAATAATTCCTGCCTCATCCTGCTATCTTTAAACACCTGTTACCTATTTCGTTCCAAGAGCCAAAGGCCACCACCCCTGTTAGTATAGTTACCAGGACCACATACTCCCAAATTAAAACCTTTAAGTTAAATGGAATGTGGGGGGGGGGGGCGGGGAAGGAAGATGCTATAGCACTCAGCAGAAGCCCTTTCAACCCTTTGCCTTACTTAAAGCCTCAGTGTCCTCTATGTCCCTGATCAATAAGGTACATGATGTGGTGGAAACATGAGCTGCACCAGGTACTCTAAAGTGCATGGTAAAGAAACCAGCCTGTATCATAGGCATCTTCTGCATAATATTCCTGTAATGTAGGAGTGGACAAAACAAAGTTGGAAAAATATGAAATAGGTCATGAAGCTTTTTGGTTTAATTTAACCATGTATGTTTACATATGTACAGTATACCCCACATATGATGTTTACACTCTAGGACAGAGCTTTCCAAACTGTGTGTCGGGACACGTTAGTGTGTCGGCTGCAGTGTCTGGGTGTGTCGCGGCTGCTGCTGCCTCCAAACCTGCCCTGCCAGGATTCCACGCAGGTCCTACTGCCTGCCTTGTGCCCTGCTGTAAGAGTGTGTCATGAAATGATGCCCTGCTGTAAGAGTGTGTCGCGAAATGATGCATGTCTAAAAAGTGTGTCACCAACGTGAAGAGTTTGGAAAGCTCTGCTCTAGGAACTCTGCATTCAAAAGGGAATATATAAAAGAATGATAAATCAAGTGCTCTTCAAGTGCAGTCCCATGTAGAGGGCTTTGCAACAATCTAAATGGGAGGTGACTAGGGCATGAGTCTTATGTAATGTTAGTTTAGGCATACCATATCTTGGTTAGAAAGCAATGAAAAGTTACAGAAAACTCATAGCTCTTTTGCTGCCGTATAATAGTTCCCAGGATTTTTGCAGCCAACATATGGTATGCTTATGCTTGATTGTCATGAAATGTAAAGGCCATAAGAGAATGTTGACTTGTAGCCTTTTTTTCCAAACTGCTACAGACATAAATATTATTAAAAACAAGATATCCTATATTAATTCTAGTAGGGTCCATAAATAACAGAAGTCCCTTGTTGGGGGTGTAATTTAGACCCCCAAAATTAGGTTCAGGACTTGGTGCAAGTCCAATAAAAACACCAAGACAGAGATCAGATTTTCTATCCACTTTATTACAGAGCTCTGAAATAACACTTGGGACTCTCCTCAAAGGGAAGAGTCCTGAACACAGGTAAAGCTCTTCTTTTTATACTATTTCCACACAAAGCATACTACGTCATTGTCATTTATATACTTTATCATTATCTAAGTTTAATAAACTCTAAACCAATTACTTTAGTTCCTAAAAGCAATTACCTGCCCATTGACCCATGCATGCAGTCAATTTATTTATTTATTTATTTATTTATTTATTTATTTATTTATTTATTTATTTATTTATTTAAATTTATCCCCGCCCATCTCCCGAATCAGGGGACTCTGGGCGGTTTACAAGACAACAGTTAAAATGTATACATAAAATTACAGCAGTATAAAGTAGTTATAAATCCAGATGGATATTAGTTAAAAGAAGGACATTAAAATTACGGGATTAGCCATCTCCATGAGGAGCTATCCCTTCCTCCTTCCCATGCCAGGCGGCAGTACCAGGTCTTCAGCTCTTTCCTAAAGGTTGGGAGGGAGGAGATCTGTCTCAACTCTGGGGGCAAGCTGTTCCATAAAGTGGGTGCTGTTACAGAGAAGGCCCGCCTCCTAGACCCCATCCGATGACATTCTCTAATTGATGGGGTACGTAGCAGGGCCTCTCTGGATGACCGGGTGGGGCGGGTCGATAACATGGGGATAAGACGGTCCCTCAGGTATTCTGGCCCCATGCCATGTAGGGCTTTAAATCTTTAAATCTTTGCAACAGCAAACAATATAGCAAACAATCATGTTTGACAAGGAAGATCACAGGACATTCCTTTATGCTTCTGTACTTCATGACATCCTATTGCCCAATTAATCATTTCTGATTGCAATTACAATATGGACATCCATCAGGGCATTCACAAGCATGATACAGGTCACCCTGACTCTCACCCTCATAATAGAAGTTCCAAGCAATCCTAGTTACTGATGCTCTAGTGCAGAGCTTTCCAAACTGTGTGTCGTGACACACACACAGTCTGGTGTGTCGCCACACAACCCGGAAGCGCTGATCATCATCAGCGCTTCCGGGTTTTCCCGCGGCGACACACCAACTGCAGCGCGCAAAACCCGAAAGCAGCAGCAGCGCTGCTGACCGCATGGGAAAACTGATGGGAAAACACAACTTTCAAACAGTCTTCAGACCCACCAGAAAAATACAACAAATGCTAAAATCAGCAAAAGACAAAAGGGACCCCCGCACCGCTGCAGGAGTATACCGCATACCATGCAGCTGCGGACAAGTATACATCGGAACCACAAAATGAAGCATTCACACCAGGATAAAAGAACACGAAAGACACTGCAGACTACAGCAACTGGAAAAATCTTCAGTAGTTGAACATGCTCTCAAGCAAACGGGACACAAAATCCTATTTGAAAACACAGAAATACTGGATAACACCAAAAGCCACTACACCAGATTATACAGAGAAGCCATTGAAATTCACAAACACCAGCACAGTTACAATAAAAAAGAAGAAAGTTTAAAAATTAGCAAAACCTGGCTACCAGTCCTGAAAAACACAGCCTGCAAAAGGTCAACGAACTCAGTCCAACCACCAGGTCATGGGAATACTTCTCACAATGAACATGCTAATCACGCTCATCAGCCACTTGTTAACATTTCAATACAACAACAACAAAAAAAAAACCCACCTAATCGCCTATAATTTAGCTCTATAAATAGAACATTGCCACTCTACCTGGGCACAGAGATTTCGCTTCTATCTGTGCTCCTGCCCTCTGAAGATGCTGGCCACAGATGCTGGCGAAACGTTAGGAACCACAACTTCCAGAACACGGCCACACAGCCCGGAAGACCCACAACAGCCATCGAACTCCGGCCGTGAAAGCCTTCGACAATACAATGGTATTTTTATTTTTGTGCTCAGTGGGGCTTACTCTCTTGTAATCTTTTTGGGCTTGTAACCTTAATCTCCTGGCATCTGAAATCCGAACTCTATTCAGCCTCTCTATTAATGTAATTTCAGCTCAGTTCTCTGCGGTTTTGCTATGAATCGTTTACGCTTAAACATTACAGTATTAGGAACTGATACTTAAAAGCACAAAACTACAGTCCCCCTCTTAAGCATTTCTACCTGGGTCGAGCATCTTATGGTTCTGGGCGAAAACAGTGTAATACTTAAATATATACATTCAAATAAGTAATACTGATATATATGTAAGCAAAACTCGACGTCTTCTCGTTGATCAGAATATTCCCACCCTGCACCTCGTCCAGGGACGAGGCGGAATAATATTTTCGGGGAACGCCGGTGACAGGAAGCCGATTTCAGTCGGACTCCTTACAGAAGCGATCGGCACGTCTCAAGATGGCGGTACACGCGCTGTGCTGCTTGCGGCGAATGCAGGTTCAGCGGCTCCTTTTCTGGGAAACATCTTGGAAAATTCTACTTCGAGGTTTGACTTCTAGTCGTCCGGCCTTCGTTTCTGAATTCCGAAGTGAATACAGTTTGGAGAAACTCTATCCGCCGCAGGAAAAGGAAGCGGACACCGCAAAGGTTGGGATTCAAAGGTCTGAAGGGAGATGCTTGTTGGGGCAAAGATCATAGATATATAAGGAACAGAAGGACAGGTTCCATTAAATCTCTGGGGTAATATATCTAGTCAGCTCACTTTTCAATGTCAGGAGGGGGAAAAGATAATTAAAACAAGATTACCAATCGAACAGAAAACAAGATTGCCTAAGATTCCATCAGCTTCCATAAATCAGCCATTTCCCTTGCTGGCCAGCTAGGTGACAGCATCTCCTGCACCAAAAGCTGATTGGAAGTCCTAGGCGAGGACTGTAGGTGAGGCTGTGGAGTCAAAAGAAAATGATGGCAAAGAATTTCATATTATTGCCAACTAAAACAAAAACACCCAGTGAAGGTGTCCAACAGCATCTGCTGCAAACCATGATGATGCTCAAATAACACATGTGCAATGTTGTCTTCATGCATATGCTGGTCTAGTGGTTAAGGCAACGGGCTAGAAACCAGGAGACTCAGAGTTCTAGTCCCGCCTTAGGCATGAAAGCCGGCTGGGTGGCCCTGGGCCAGTCACACTTTCTCAGCCCAACTCACCTCACAGGGTTGTTATTGTGGGGAAAATAGGAGGAGGAAGGAGTATTAAGTATGTTCGCCACCTTGAGTTATTTATAAAAATAATAAAGGGATAGAAAATAAATAATAATAATAAAAAGTTGCAGTGCTCAGCCATATGCATCTCTGTGTTACAGGATTCAGCAAGCCAGACAATTCCAGAGATTCCTGTGGGTGAGTCCAGAACATAAGCAAAATGTCTTGTCTTTCCCAGAGAGATTTCCTTATGCATTTTATCTATTTTATGTTTTATAGGTTAGAGCAACCTTGGTCCCAAATAGGAACTAAATACTATTGAACCTAATGAGATTTATTTTTGATTAAATAGGCATTGGCATGTGCTGAAAATCAGAATATTAATAGAAAGTGTGGGTCATTGCACAGAAATGTCAAAGAGCAAATTGGCAAACTGATAAATTTACAAACCATAATTTGGATTCTCACAACATACTAAACCATAATATTGTTTATTTGATTTTGATTTAGCTTGGATTTGAATGCAGCTTGGATTTGAATGCAGCTTGGATTTGCAAAGTGTGGTTTATGGCATCCTCCAGAAGTGTGTATTTCTTCAGCCAGCAGAGCTATTGCTAATAATTCCAGGAATAGGCGGCCACACCAGTGGGGGAAGACTGGTTTATGGCAAAGTGTGCACATCGTACCAGCCAGTTGTACTTAGGCAACAAACCATGGTTAAGCAAACAATTTGAGCATGTTATATAAACCAGCCACTGAGCTGTAGTATTGTAGTTACAAGTAGACTTGTATTTACCAAGATAATGTTTTCATGAAAGTTAATCTATTATTTAAAGTCATAGGTGTATAGAGAAAATAAGGTAGGTGCAAAAGAGCAAGGAATGGGTAAGATTAAAAGAACTGTGGAGTCCTTGGTGCTCTCTGAGCCTTGTTGTTTTCTTGCAGACGTTTCATTGCCAGGCTAGGCAACATCTTCAGTGCAAAAAGGGAGTGGGACTTGCTCTCTGTTTATATACCATGGCTTGTCCTGCCTGTGTTGGTGGGGGTGTTGTACTCTCCTTGGTAGTTCCTTGATTGGGTTGTTGTTTGCTGCTTGGTTGATTGACTGAGTTAATAGTTCCTTGATTAGGGTCTATTGTGTTGTTTGATTGCTCCTCTGGTGCTAATCTTGGTGTTAATATTTGCCTATTTGGTTGTTGATTGCTGGCAAGGAGGTGTTCTGGTCTTCTGGCTTTTCTATTGTTTCTTATGAATGGTATGTAAATGTTGTTTACCTCTATGTGTCTGTTGATGGCTGCTTCTTCCCACTTTGTTATATGGAAATGAGAGAAACATGAAAATAAGTTGAAAGTAGTGGGAATGGGTTACTTAAGAACTGTGTGTGGTAAAACAAGAAGAGATACAGTCAAGACTGAATGGATTGAGTGATGAATGACTGTTGATTGAATGCAGAAGTGAGTATCCAGTATAGAAGTAGTACATTGAAATGGTTTGCGTCAGATATGAGTGAGAATCTAATTGCAAAACAGATACATGAACATGGGCATCCACTACAAACCACAGTGACAAAAAAAAAAGACAAAATGTGTATCACGACATCACAAGGTTTGTGCCTTTCATACTTGTCTCCTGACATGAGACACACACATTGTCACTTGCCCCCACTTCACAGATTCCTTTAGTATTATACCAAAGTGTGGTAAAAGAGAGATATTTAAGGAATAAAAGATAATGTATGAATTGATGCATAGGTGTGGTGAAGTAAAGGACGGTTTGCAGGGATAGAGAAAGGTACATTGAATGGTTGGTATTTAGGTAAGACTTTTTTTTCTCTCTTATCTCATGCCAGTTTCTTTTGCACTTTGGTATAATGCTGCTTACTCCAGAAGGGGAATAAGAGGATAGATAAGTCATAGGAACCATAATCCATAAATTAGTAAGACTTCTTTAATATTTGCACATTAGAAAAAACTACCCAGCAATATAAAGTACCACTTCAATCTTCTATGTAATATATATTTTATTTATTTATTTATTTATTTATTTATTTTTTCATCCATCCATCCATCCAATTTTGCCACCGTCCATCTCCCCCCCAAGGAGATGGGCGGTTTACAATAAAAATAAAACATTAAAATATGATCATACATAAATAAATATCAGATACAAATATAAAAAGTAGAAAAGATAAAATAAAATCCAGATGGCAATGACAGTTTTAATGCTGCTTATGTATATCTAAGACTATCTTAGGGCGCCAGCCATCCCATGGAGTGACTGCTTCCCCTCCCGCCCCAAGTGAACTGGCAAAACCAGGTCTTCAGTTGTTTTTGGAAGGCCACAAGAAATGGGGCCTGCCGTATCTCTGGGGGAAGGATATTCCAGAGGGCGGGAGCTGCTGCAGAGAAGGCCCGCTTCCTGAACCCCGCCAAATGAAATTATCTTACAGATGGGGCCCGCAACATGCCCACTCTGCATGATCAGGTGGGACAGGCTGATGTAATGGGGACAAGACGGTCCCTCAGGTAGGTTGGACCCATGCCATGTAGGGCTTTAAAGGTGATAACCAACATCTTGAATTGGACCCAGAAGCAAACTGGTACCCAGTGCAGCTCGTGAAGCAACGGTGTTATGTGTGCCAATCTTGGGGCACCAAGAATTGCCTGCATGGCTGCATTCTGGACCAGCTGTAGCTTCCGGATACTCTTCAAGGGTAGCCCCATGTAGAGCGCATTACAGTAGTCTATATGGGAAATGACCAGGGCATGAGTGACTGTGCGAAGAGCCTCACGGTCCAGGAAAGGGCGTAACTGGCACACAACATGAATTTGTGCGAAGGCCCTCCTGGCCACGACTGCCACCTGCTCTTCAAGCAGGAGTCGTGAGTCCAGAAGGACCCCAGGTTCCTCACCGGATCTGTCTGGGGTAGTGCAACCCCATCCAGCACCAAAGATGTTAAATTCCCGGATACCGAGGAACCCCTCACCCACAGCCACTCCCGTCTTACCAGGGTTCAGCTGAAGCCTGTTGTTCTCCATCCAGACCCCCACAGCCCCCAGGTACCGAGAGAGGGCGGTCATTATTTATTTATTTTATTTATTAGACTTCTCAACCGCCCAACTCATACAGGACAACTCTGGGTGGTTCACAACAATAAAAACAACATATAATTGAAATACAAAATACATGTAAATATAAATACATATAAATAATTAACTTTTATATTATTAAGACTGCCTTTAAAGATACTGAATCATAGTATTGGTTGTATTTTCAAAAAAATAGGAAGAGTTTATACTAAAGTCTGTCGTCACAACCCTATGTATTCTTACTTGGAAGTAAGTCTTGAAATCATTGGAAGATATTTTTGAGAAAAATGCATAGTGAGTCTCGAGTAATTTTCTTTTTTTAAAAAAAACCCTAAACCTTCAAACTGAGTGATGGTGAAAAGTTTGCCCTTTTGACTTTTCTATCTCCTGTTGACAATGCAGATTGGCCTAAAAGGTCACCTTTACAAAAAATCAACAACAGGAATGTCTGTCTGATTGTAACAGTTTGACTAGGCTAACATGGTCAGTTAACAACAGTAACAAAAAAAAAACTTCAGCAAATGGAGAACTATTTGCAATCATCAAAATGTTCCTAAAAATGGCTTTATGGGAGATATTGTACTTCAAGAGACCATCTATTCTTAACAGAGTCTTCCAGATGCTCTGTTCACTGTTTCTTCTTCTCTTTTACGTACACTTAGAGCATAAATGGATATCTTTTCAATCCTTCTTTTTCATGCTTTTGTTTTTTTGGATTTCCAGGTCGTTTGTCTATATCCTATTCCCGGAGTAGTGGCCCAGGAGGCCAGAATGTTAATAAAGGTAAAAACAGAACAAAACATGAAACCAGAGACAACTATACACATAATTACATGGGAACAAGTCCCATTGACATTAATGGGACTTACCACAATAAGATTAAGGTACATGTTTTGGAGTTGGGCAGCCTAGAAATTTGACAAATAAATAAGTAAGATCAGGTATTGATGAGCAGCACACATATTAGCGAATTGGAAGGCAAATATAGGCCTTTCCAAGCTGCATAACTCTTTTAATGTATCATGGGGAGTAGTAATTCATTTCTTCTCATCACACCCAGTGAATTCGAAAGCGGAAGTCCGATTCCATTTGGCATCAGCAGACTGGATCTCAGAAGAAGTGCGACAAAAAATGGCAGTGCTGGTAATTCTCAAAATTTATTTTCCCTTTTTGAGATAGCTTGTAAGTAGCATATACTTTACCAATTTCCTGCAACACAAAAAAAATTTAGACTGTTCAGAGGGCCCACTTAGGCTGTGTAGCAAAATATAAATCCATAAACACATAACTAAGCTGCTCAAAAAAATAAAGGGAACACTGAAATAAGACATCCTAGATCTGAATGAATGAAATATTCGTATTAATTACTTTGTTCATTACATAGTTGAACGTGCTGACAACAAAATCACACAAAAAGCAATGGAAATCAAATGTAAGCAACCCCTGGAGGTCTGGATGTGGAGTTACACTCAAAAATTAAAGTGGAAAAGAACACTACAGGCTGATCCAACGTTGATGTAATGTCCTTAAAACAAGTCAAAATGAGGCTCAGTAGTGTGTGTGGCCTCCACATGCCTGTATGACCTCCCTACAATGCCTGGGCATGCTCCTGATGAGGTGGCGGATGGTCTCCTGAGGGATCTCCTCCCACACCTGGACTAAAGCATCCCCCAACTCCTGGACAGTCTGTGGTGCAACGTGGCGTTGGTGGATGGAGCGAGACATGATGTCCCAGATGTGCTCAATTGGATTCAGGTCTGGGGAACGGGCGGGCCAGTCCATAGCATCAATGCCTTCGTCTTGCAGGAACTGCTGGCACACTCCAGCCACATGAGGTCTAGCATTGTCTTGCATTAGGAGGAACCCAGGGCCAACCGCACCAGCATATGGTCTCACAAGGGGTCTGAGGATCTCATCTCGGTACCTAATGGCAGTCAGGCTACCTCTGGCGAGCACATGGAGGGCTGTGCGGCCCCCTAAAGAAATGCCACCCCACACCATTACTGACCCACTGCCAAACCGGTCATGCTGGAGGATGTTGCAGGCAGCAGAACGTTCTCCACGGCGTCTCCAGACCCTGTCACGTCTGTCACATGTGCTCAGTGTGAACCTGCTTTCATCTGTGAAGAGCACAGGGCGCCAGTGGCGAAGTTGCCAATCTTGTGTTCTCTGGCAAATGCCAAACGTCCTGCACGGTGTTGGGCTGTAAGCACAACCCCCACCTGTGGACGTCGGGCCCTCATACCACCCTCATGGAGTCTGTTTCTGACCGTTTGAGCAGCCACACACACATTTGTGGCCCACTGGAGGTCATTTTGCAGGGCTCTGGCAGTGCTCCTCCTGTCCCTCCTTGCACAAAGGCGGAGGTAGCGGTCCTGCTGCTGGGTTGTTGCCCTCCTACGGCCTCCTCCACGTCTCCTGATGTACTGACCTGTCTCCTGGTAGCGCCTCCATGCTCTGGACACTACGCTGACAGACACAGCAAACCTTGCCACAGCTCGCATTGATGTGCCATCCTGGATGAGCTGCACTACCTGAGCCACTTGTGTGGGTTGTAGACTCCGTCTCATGCTACCACTAGAGTGGAAGCACCGCCAGCATTCAAAAGTGACCAAACTATCAGCCAGAAAGCATAGGAACTGAGAAGTGGTCTGTGGTCACCACCTGCAGATCCACTCCTTTATTGGGGATGTCTTGCTAACTGCCTATGCTTTCCGCCTATTGTCTATTCCATGTGCACAACAGCATGTGAAATTGATTGTCAATCAGTGTTGCTACCTAAGTGGACAGTTTGATTTCACAGAAGTGTGATTGACTTGGACTTACATTGTGTTGTTTCAGTGTTCCCTTTATTTTTTTGAGCAGTGTATATATAATCATCAGAGTATAATCCAATAATCATTGGCGATCACTCGTAGCCGAGTAAGATTGTCTTCCAAAGGTAAAATTTTAACAGTGGATCCGTAAGTGGCTATAAAGGCCAATTCTGGATCCGCACAACCTCCCACAATGAGGGCATAGGTTTCCGGGTGGGAGACGGTCATGATGAGGGTTTGCCTGACGTGCCTTCCTTTTAGCTCTTTTCTCCCTTTCGCCCTGTACTCATGCTTCTTCAAAGTCCATAGCACCATTAATAAAGGCTGACCTCCAATTGAAACGCTCATGTGTTAGGGCTTCCCAGTTCTCAATGCTGATATTACATTTTTTAAAATTAGCTTTGAGAGTATCTTTGAATCTCTTTTGCTGTCCACCAATATTCCGTTTTCCATTCTTAAGTTGGGAGTAAAGTAGCTGCTTTGGAAGACGATGGTCAATCCAATAATGAAGATCTGCTGGCAGAGGATTTTTATTTTTTCCTTGTATGTTCTCCATTTACTAGACAGATACAGGATTTCTCCTCATTCACTTTCTAGTTATTGAGCAAAACAGACTCTTGCAGTGAGGAAAAACAGCATTAATTGTTAAATTTATGTTAAATGTGCATGGATCGTAAAAATTGGTTTATCCCACTGTGAAATTTAGATTCTTTTTTTTTTACAAGCACTGTGACAGATAATATAGTAAAAGCCCAGGAAAAGAAATGTTAGGGACCACAGAAAACAGGAGGCACTTACTAGGCAAGTGGCTGATAATTCTGTCAATTGTGTTCTTTAGCCAAAACTTTATATGTTTGTTTATTTGAAGCATTTTACTTCTCTCTTTAGTTTAAAAAAATCCCTGGATTATATAAGAATATGAGACTGTCTCTGGCTTTAGGCTTATAGTCTAAAAGATATTACTTTAAAGGGAAAGAGGTAGGGAGGGAGAAGGAAAAAATATATATGCAAAATTGTGTTACTTCTTATTTCCTTTATCTCAAAGAATGAATGCCCTCTTACAATTTAGCAGACAGGTCCCAGTGTCAGAAGAACTGCTTTGAATTGTTTTAAGTAGAAATTGGGAGCAAAATATTTATGAATAAAGAGACATTATCCCAAGTTTTTAAACAAGTTAATTATTTGATGCTAAGACAAAAACATATTATAACTCGTCCACAAATATAAGGAATGATTGGCTTCCCACTTTACCTTAACCCTTAATATGGCTTGTTTGATTTTGGCTTAGTGGGATTATAAAACCATCATCATTGTTTAACATTATTTATTTATTTATTTATTGTATTTATACCCCGCCTATCCCCTCCCTATTGGAGGACGGCGGCTTACAACATTGCGATTCATATATTTATACATACATTCATATATTAACCACGTTTTTACCGCGCGCTCAGGGAAGGAGTAAGTTTAACCCGCTGAGCTACCGCGCCCCTAATTATGTAAATTAGGCCACTACAATTTGTTCAGTGTCTTTAAAAATCATATTTTGATAATAGAAGCAATCCTGTTTTACTTTCCAGGGAGTAGAAAATGATATAAATATAGTGAGAGATTCATAATAAAAATGTTTTATTTCCCAGCAAAAAAATAAGATCAATAAATTGGGAGAGCTAATAATCACCTCTGAAATGAGTCGCTATCAGATGAGGAATTTGGCAGACTGCTTACAAAAGATCAGGGACATGATTGCAGAATCCACTGAGAGACCTCAGATTGTATCTGAAGAGACTACTGAGATGATCAGAGAAAGGTAAATCCAACACAAAGATAACAGGTCACTCAATTAGAACTCATTTGGAGCACAAGAAGATGGTGCATATATACCAGAATCCTCAGCTGATGCTCCCTCCTTAGGGCACGATGGAGCCATTTGTAATTAAAACAAGAGCTGCTTCTCCCTCAATATCCGGCACACATCACCAAATCATATTGGGCAGTTTACGCAAAGACCTGTAGTGTCACTGAGTACCTCCAATTTAACAGATTATAATAAATAAGACATTCTGGTTCTTAATTTTTCTTAATTCCAGTTAGAGAAGCACAGGCAGCATTTGTTTGTTAATTTTGGATGGCACATCATGGATCAGCATGAACATTCTACATTTAAAATGCTGATGAGCCTAGATAGACATTGTTTAAAACCAGAGATTCTGCCTATTTATTTATTTATTTATTTATTATTATTTGAATTTATCCCCGCCCATCTCTACCATGGTAGACTCTGGGCGGTTTACAATCACCATATAAAAATTAAAAAAAACCCTATATGTTTAAAAACTACCATAAAAATAAAAAATAAAAATCCAAAAGATGGTATGTTACATTCAGATTACATTCAGATTGTATATATATGATATTGTACAGCTGGTTCCACAAATCAAAGTAAGCCGTAAAGTGGCTTGTTTTGTTTTGTTTTAACTAAATGTGAAAGTGAAGCCAGCTTTTTCAGTTTGTAAATTTTGATTTATAGGTTAGCCTTACATGTGGACCAAGTCCTAATGGTTTTTCAACAAACCATGGCTTAACAGTTTATGAGCTTGGCTTTGGCATATTGACATAAACTAAACCCTGTCCATGAATAACCTCAATTTTGGGTCTTGAGGTAAAAGACAATTTCTGAAAAATATCAGATTTGTATCTCAGAAAACCCTTTTGGAAAGCTAGCCAAACTTAAAAGACTATTTGCATTTAAGATGTTTTAATTTTTAAGTACATTATAAAAATTGCAGAGGGAGAAATGTAAACACTTCTCTGCTGCTGTGTTCCTTGAGGAACATCTCTTCCAAAATTGCCATTTGAATTGGAAGAACCTTCCTCACTGATGCAGTAAGAAGTTCTCACCAGATCAAATATCATAATAAATCCCCTTTGCTTTCCTCTGGTATCATACATATGCCCAGGGATGGAACTAGTGTCTACGTCACCCGAGGCAAACATGGATTCCGCGCCCCCCCCCCCCGGGTTATTTTGTCATTTTGCCCCCCCTAGTTGCGGCCCTGCATACGCCTGCAACTGCTATTTCTGTTTTTAAAACTGCAGATAAAATACAAGTTCTCTCATCTACTGCAGTTTGCCACATTTTGGTAGAATGTGAGTATACTCCTAAGTGTACTCAGTTCTTTCTGTTGAAATTAACTGGGATTTGTGCATGCATAGGTTCTTTTTAAGCAAATTGTATAGAACTCTGAGATATATTTTTCTAATTGTACTTGTATAAAACATGGGGGTGGCTCCTGCTGGGAGCAGGAGAATTACAACTACTTTGGGGCTTTTAGAACCGATAAAGCTTGACAACGTAGCATTTTGCTGAGGTTTTACAAAATTAACCGTTGTAATGAATGAGCAAGCATTACTCCCCACCATTCACTAACTTTGCTCACTTCAGCTGTCTCAAGATTGACAGCTGATTGCCAGACATGGATTCAACATCTCCATCTAAATTCACTTGCTTTCTTATTTTTTAAAGCTTAATTTAATTATAAATTGTTGTTATATTGTTTTAACATAAGTTATATTGTTTTAACTCCCAAAGGGGAGGTGGCCACTGTGCTAGAGATTTTCCCGGAAGAGTAGAGGCACTTCCCCTTTCACCCTATAGCAGGGCTTTCCAAAGTTTTCCCGCGGCGAGACACCAACCGCCGTTGGTGTGTCGCCATGGGAAAACCTGGACGTGCCGCCGTTGCGGCAGCGCGCAAAAACCCGGAAGCGCTGCTGCCGCTTTCAGGTTTTTGCGCGCCGCCGTTGGTGTGTTGCCGCGGGAAAACCCGGAAGCACTGATGATGATCAGCGCTTCCGGGTTGTGTGGCGACACACCAGACTGTGTGTGGTGACACACACTTGTGTGGGGACACACAGTTTGGAAAGCTCTGCCCTATAGACTCAGCCCTGGCCATTACAGTCTTATTTTATGAACATCTGGTATAGAAGACTGATAACAATCCAGAATTAGTTTACAAAAACTTACATGTCATTTTCTACATCTGTTTGGGTTTAGGGTGGAAAAGAAGAACCGAGAACGCCTCCAACAAAAAAAATTACGATCTTCTCTGAAGCAAAGCAGACATATGGACTTTGACTGAACATCTTGGAGACAGAAATAATGCAAGGACATATTTCTTGGACTCTTCTATTTCTTAGATTTGGAAAAGAGAAACTTCTTATGTTCATTATATTAAAATTAAAAAAAGCTATTTCATAAAAATCTGTCCTTGAAATAGGAATGGATGTTTAATTAAATCTGTAATATTACTAATGGAGGCTGAAGATGTAGCCTTTACTAACCAAGTCATAATAATAATCTTTCATATGATCAGTTTATGATTCATAAACATTTTTTTCCATTTATATATTCATTTTACATAACAATTTTAACATATGATGTATGTTTTCTTGGTTCCTGTGCGTACTCTTCCTCTCGTTCTGATCCATTCATCATTTCAGGCTACAAGTATGTTCAAGCATGAAATTTGACACAGAATACTGTATCTGAACAATTTCTGTATTAAAATATACTTATGTTGTTGAAGAAATGCTTTTTAGATAGTAACTGCTGAAATCTCAGGACCCAAAGGGGCTCTCTTGTCTGGCTGCTCTGTATGTCTGAGAGATCGGCTTGTTACTATTTCATAGCTCTCTCTTTTTTTAATATAGTAATTTTATTAAAGATTATAATTACAACAGTCAAAACTAATACAAACTAAAAAAAGATAGAAGAATAAAAAGAAAGAGTAGACGGTGCAGAAAAGAAAGGAAAAAATAGAGAAATAGAAAAGAAAGAAAAGTAAGAATATAGTAAAAGGAAAGGAAAGGAAAGAAATATATAACGAAGTGACTTCCCACCTTCTTCACAACATGTACAAACAATTTTAGTAACTTTTCACCTCTTAAAATACAACAAACGATTTCTTCTTCCCATATCCCATCTCTTATCTATAAACAAATCCATAAAGCATCATCATTTCAGTCCTGGTGTCAGCAAAAGTCCTTTAAGGGTTACCAGAGATAACAACATACCTATTTTAATCTTGATCAAATAAACCAACTTTATATTCCTTCCTTTCACTTCTAACAATCTTAATCTTTAGTCCATTCAAATAATGTCCTAGAACTTGATTTCTTTTCATTTTTTATTTGTCCCTTCTCACAATATTCTTCAAAACTTCAACAAGCCTCTTTTGTAAATCCAATATAGGAAAATTATCCAGGTCATTCTCTTGGTTTATTGTTTGTATATCCCTTTTAATTATTAAGACATCAGCCGGTTTCTTTTGTATGTCTAGTGTAACATCTTTTTCCATGTCATTCTTGTAGCCTATCATTTTAAAATTCACTTTCAACTCAGTCTCAATCTTGTCAGGTAAAACTTGTTCCACTTCCATAATATCTTTTAGACGCAGTCTCTCCATAGAGGCAGATGTCTCTGTTGACACTATTAATAATAACTTCTGAGTCCATTTTTCAAAAATATCCTTCCTTATGTCCAATGTTAGAATATTTTGCTTTATTCTGTAAATGTAAGTCGAGTTTATGTGTTCTTTTCCTTTAATTGTAATTTTTAGTTCCCTCTAGTGTCGAAATTTTTTAAAAAAATTAATTCAAAAGCATTTTCCTATGGGAAGGATTCTTTATAATTAATTCAAAAATCTTATTTCAAATATATCTGGACCCTTAGTCCGTTTGTAACTTTCTAAAATCAAAGTTTTAATCACCCTTCTGCTATTTATTACAAAAAAAAAGTTTTAAGTTCTTAAACGTGTAGTTAAAACTTTCTTTCACTAAAGATTGAATGAAACTCACCCAGTGCTGTCAAAGTTGTCCATCCAAAGGTTTCTAATAGCTGAAAAATAGTTAATAAGCAATTTCCAAAAGTTATTAGAAAAGGAAGTATGCGAACTTAGTGTCCTTTCAAAGGCGCCAACCGCAGTTTGAGCAAGATGGCTATTCCCTCATCTCCCAGAGCTCTAAACTCGCCAGAGACTTCTGTCTTGTGGTCTCCTCGTGAGGAGCATCTGTCTGGAGCACTTGTGGATGATCTCAAGTCCTTTCCTTGTCCGGAGAAGTTTTGAAGAGCCGGCTCTTCATTCCACCATGGTCATCAGCTCTGCTTTTCGCGGAGCTGCAGTCCGCCATTTCTTGCTCCAGAGGTGCTATTTCATAACTTTCATTTATTTGGCCACATATAAAAAGATATACTCCTCCTTAGCATTATATTTATACAATCCGTTTTTTCTCTTAACTGTTTGCATGTCCTCCTTTGGGAAATTATTCCGTTCCACTTGCTGAGTTGCAATCCCGTGATCTTCCCATGTTATTTACCTCTACAAGTGACCCTGATCTTATTTATTTACTTATTTCATTAGATTTACTCCCTGCTTTTATACGTAGCACTCCTGTTTCCTATTTTTCCCCACAGCAACCTTCCTTCATAGGGAAGAGGGAAGTAATTAATTTTTAACTATTTCCCAATTAATTTATTCAGAGGGAAATATTCAGATCTTGATTTTCTGCCTCAGGAGAGATTCCAGAGTAGTAAAAATAAATGAATATAATTATATGTAGGTAAAAGTAGTGGTTAGAAGCTAAAGATAGGTTGTGTGGCACAGACAGATCAGTTGCGCTCTTAAAAATTATTTGGGAAGAAGTGATTTGGCAAGCAAAGTGCTTCTCTGCTATTTCTTAAAGCAAGCTGTTTTTAGGCTTCTTCACTTTAAGGAGTCAACTAATCGGACACTTTTCAAAGCTGAATTTTTTCCCCAAAGGGGTTGAAACCTGATAAGTGAAAGGCTGCACAGTAGTGCAAGGCATTTACTCTGAATTTTGCAACAGTCCTATTACAATAATAATAATAATAATAATAATTATTATTATTATTATTATTATTATTCCTATTATTAGTGCTTACAGAGCACTCCAATCAACTGACTCTGAGCAGTGTACAACTTCCCAAATCCAGAATTTGGGTTAAAATGAATACATTAGAGAAAGAAAGAGAGAGAGAGAACTCTAACTTCAGAAAACCAGCACCTGCTACCTAATACGCTTGTTTCACTGTGCCTAATAGAAGGGCCGGACGTTTCTTCTGATACTTTCTTTTATTACTGAGAAGCAGGATTGTCTCCAATAATACAACTGGACTTGGCCAAGGTTACACATTTCCTTTCCCCAAATGATTCATAGTCAGATGAGGATAAATGGGGAAGTTCCTTACTGTTTATTTTTTTTTTATGTAAATACTGACAAAATACTTTTTATAAATTTATCAATCATCTTGGGTGGACCAGAATGTTGAACAAAATACAGGTGTAAAATACAGTAAGGTAAGAGTAAACTTTAATGTTCAGAAACCCCAAACAAAACTGAAATAAAGAAAATTGTAGTTTGAAGTATTTCCACAGCAACCCATAAGTAAAAAAGCAGCACCCTCAACAAAAGGCGTCAGTTAAAGGTATTCAAAACAGATGAGTTTTAAAGCCTTTATAAATACTGCAATGGAGATGCAGTTGCCAAGGGGCCCTTACTAAATAGGCCCTGTCCCTATTGCCTGATAGAAAAATTCATCCAATGATGAAAATGTGTCTAAGCATCTATTCTTTGAACTTACAGGATTTGGCGAGCGGGTGGGATGTATATTTTTCAGCTCAACCATTCTGGATTAATAGAAAGTTGCAAACATTTTGGCCTGTCGCTTTAGCCCCAGCTTTGCAGTAATTCCCAGTTGCCACTGGGTGGGGTTAAGAGCTCCATTTTTCCGAAGAAAATGACTACTGTCTCTCTAGATCCAACAAACCCGCATTTCATAAAGCCCAGCAAGCTTAGTCGTTTCCACTTCTCAAATGCCACGAAACTGATACGTTCAACTGACTGGAGCAAGTAACTAAATGTCAGTGTCAACGTTAACACCTGCGGCGTCCTAACGATGGGATGTTATTTTAGACACGTTTTCCGGATGTCTTTTTTTTTCCCCCAACACAAAACTGTAGCGTTGAAGAAGGCCTTTATACGTTAAGTCAAGATCATGGTGAAGCAAAGAAGTGAACAAAAACATCATCCGTAACGACAGAAGGAAAACGGAGTAGTTTTCACTCACTATCCTAAAAGGAATCTTGCACCCCAGATGGGACTCGAACCCACAATCCCTGGCTTAGGAGGCCAGTGCCTTATCCATTAGGCCACTGGGGCTACAGAGGAAGAAGCTGCTTACCTTTTTACTTAACTCTGTAATATCCGAGTGTTACTTTCCTTCAGTTATTGGTATTCAAAATTTGTTTCATTCGTGCAAAGAAGGAACCTGTTTTCAGAGTAGGCTTGTTTCTTTTATACTGTTATCTGGGGGGGGGGGGGGCGCGTTGCATTTAAGTGTTGCCTATAAAATCTATTATAATTCTCCAATTTTTCCCCTTAGCTTAATGCTCTCCAGGCAAATAAGATTACAAGAATTCCTAGCCTGCATGCTGAATGGCCACATTGGCTGGGCATTCTGGGGATTGTACTACTATACTCTAAATTTGGAAGCTTTAGCTTTGGGGAAGCTGTTCTGGATGTTTGAGAGAGGGTATTGCAAGGGTCTCAAACAATCCACTTTATAGAACAGTGTTTTTCAAACTTTAAGATGGAGTTGAAGTCCACACATCTTAAAATTGCCAAGTTTAAAAAATACTGTGATACAATCATAAAGTTGGAAGGGATCTTCAAGGCCATCTAGCCCAACCCCCTGCTCTGTGCAGGTCCCACCAGAGCCGGGCTTTTCAAATTGTGTTCCCTGGAACTCTAAAGTTCTGCAAGAACTTGATGGGGCCCCATGAGAGACTAAGGGCAAAAAAGAACAAGTTGAATGCAGCCAGTATTCTCTCAGTAGAGTTTTGCCTGTTGATCAGGCATTCAGGGAATTTTTTTTCACCCACAGGCTCCATGGCCTGAACATTTTTGAAAATCTCCGCACTAGAGCAACTCTGAGAGACGACCATCTGGCTTCTCCTGAAAGGCCTCTAGCAAAGGAGAACCCACCACTCCATGTGGCAGCTTCTTCCACTGATAGCTTGTATAGTCAGGAAGTTCCTCCTGCTGCCTAACCTCCGCCTGCTTCCTTGCAGTTTTAACCCACTAATTTTGGCCCCGCACTCTGGGGCAAGGAGAAGTCCACTCCTTCTGAGTGACAGTTCTTCAGATGTTTGGAGACTATTTTAACACCTCCCCTCCACTGTTTTTTCTGTGGGCTAAACTTCCGCAAATTCTTTAACTCTTGCCTACAAAGCTCAGCATTTTCAGACTTGTCATCATCTTGGCAGCCCCCCCTCTGAATTTGCTCCAATTTGTCACTGTCCTTTTTGAATAGTGGTGCCAGTAGTGTAACCTACATTTTGGGAGCCCTGAAGCGTAAACTGTTATGGGGGGGCCTTCACAACCAGCAATGAGATCTGGGTAACCACTGTTATCTTCTTCAATGGGGTTGTTCCACTACAAGCCTAAGATGTCCCCTTTGTCATGGTCAGATCAGGCCCTGGTGGCCTTGAGATTCTCCTATACCACCCCCCTCCGCAGGGAGGCAGGACCCATTTGATTGGTCCGCTCCGGTGACTAATGGACCAGATGGGGTTCCAAAGGGAGCTGGGGGCTATACCTGAGGATCTGCTGCACGGTCCAGTGGGGGCCCTGGCTGCCACCTGGAATAGGGAAGTGGCCAGGGCCTTGGACAGGATCATGCCCGTGCGACCTCTCTTGTCCCATTGAACCCGACACTCACTGTGGTTCACGGAGGAGCTGAGGGTCATCTAGAAAGCCGCTGGAGGAAGACAAGGTCTGCTATTAAATAGCAGCCTATGTCCATCTTGAATTTTTATATTTTATATTTTTGCATGTTTAGATTAGTATCTATTTTGTTTGTGTGTGTGTGTGTGTGTGTGTGTGTGTATGTATGTATGTATATATATATTGAGATTTATTGAGATTTTATTGTAGTGTTTTTAATAATTGTTATTTTTTTGTTGTAAGCTGCCCAGATTCGTCGTGTACAAGATGGGTGGCCGAGAAATTCGATAAATAAATAAATAAATAAAGGCCTACCTTGTGGCGGTAAGAGCGGCGAAACGTCAATATTTCTCCTCTCTTACTGCATCTGCAGAATGCCACCCAGCGGCCCTGTTTAAGATCACTCACTCCTTTTTGGGAAAGGTAGGCCCAGTGACCCACCTGCAAGGCTGCGCAGAGGTGCTTTCCGGGCATCTGGAGAATAAAATCGCTCGGATCCGTTCCAAGTTGGATGCCGAGCGTGTGGCATGGCCTGTGGAGATGCCTGGGGAACGTACTTACCCGGTTATCTGGGAACGGTTTGATCCTGTTGGGCCCGAGGAAGTGGACAGGGTTCTCCGGACTGTAAACGCCACCACCTGTCAACTAGATCCATGCCCCTCCTGGCTGGTGACGGCAGCCCGGGAGGTGATGTGTGGTTGGGTCCAGGCGATGGTGAATTCATCCTTGAGGGAGGGAGTGTTTAAAGAGGCTACCTTTAAAGAGACACTGGTGCAACCCCTCCTCAAGAAACCGTTGCTGGACCCCACCGTGCTGGACAATTTTCGTCCAGTCTCCCACCTTCCCTTTTTAGGGAAGATGGTTGAGAAAGTTGCAGCTCCAGAAGATCCTGGATGAAACCTATTATCTGGACCCTTTCCAGTCAGATTTCAGGCCCGGATATGGGACGGAAACAGCCTTGGTCGCACTTATGGATGATCTCTGGCAGGAGCGGGATGGGGGCAGTGCATCCATCCTTGCTCTTCTTGACCTCTCAGCAGCTTTCAATACCATCGACCATGGTATCCTCTTGGGTCAGCTTAGGGAGTTGGAGGGGTGGTGGTGCAGTTTTGTGCTGGTTCACCTCCTTCCTCCAGGGCCGGTCCCAATCGGTGGTGATACGGAGCGAGAGATCCAGCCCACGGCCCCTCCTTTGTGGGGTGCCGCAGGGTTCGGTACTCTCCCCGCCCCTTTTTAACATCTACATGAAACCACTGGGTGAGATCATCCGTCACCACGGAATGAGGTATCATCAATATGCAGATGATACCCAATTATACCTCTAGCAAAGGAGATTGTTACCTTGTCATGGTGCTTGAGCTTGAGCACCTCAGTGACGCCATGAGCTAAACCGTGAAGGAACACCCAAGATGGGAAGGTCATGGCAGAGAGGTCAGACTAAATACGATCCCTGGGGAAGGCAACGGCAACCCACCCCAGTATTCTTGCCGTGAAAACTAAATGGATCAGTACAACCAGAGAGATGTCGGTATACCATCGGAAGATGGGATTCCCAGGTCAATCCTGGGTGATGTAAGTGATGTTGTGGCCACCCTCTCTTGGTGCCTGGAGGCTGTAGGGGTCTGGATGGGGAACAACACTTCAGCTGAACCCTGGTAACACGGAGTGGCTGTGGGTTGGGGGCTCCTCTGTATCCAGGAATTTACCATCTTTGGTTCTGGATGGGGTTGCGCTGCCCCAGACAGACCCGGTGCGGAATCTGGGGGTCCTCCTGGACTCATGACTCCTGCTTGAAGAGCAGGTGGCAGTCGTGGCCAGGAGGGCCTTTGCTCAACTTTGTGTTGTGTGCCAGTTACGCCCCTTCCTAGATCAGGAAGCCCTCCGGTCAGTCACTCATGCCCCAGTCATCTCCCGTATAGACTATTGCAATGCGCTCTACATGGGGCTACCCTTGAAGAGTATCCGGAAGCTACAGCTGGTGCAGAATGCAGCCGCACGGGCAGTTTTGGGTGCCCCAAGGATGGCACACGTAACACCTTTGCTGCGGGAGCTGCATTGGGTCCCAGTTTGCTTCCGGGTCCAATTCAACATGTTGGTTATCACCTTTAAAGCCCTACATGGCATGGGTCCAGGTTACCTGAGGGACCGTCTCATCTCCATTACATTGACCTGTCCCACCCGGTCAGGCAGAGAGGGCATGTTACGGGCCCCGTCAATGAGAGACTGTCGATTGGCGAAGCCCAGGAAGAGAGCCTTCTCTGCTGTGGCCCCCGCCCTATGGAATACTCTTCCCCCAGAGGTGAGGCATGCCCCCCCCTCCTGGCCTTCCAGAAAGGGGTAAAGACCTGGCTCTGCCATCTCGCTTGGGGCGGGAGGGGGGTAGCCAATCCTGGGGATGGTTAGCGCCCTAAAGAGGCCCCTTTGTATTTATGAATTTAAACTAAGAACTTTTAATATCGCCATCCTGGATTTTATATTTTATTTTTATATTTATATTTATATGTAAGAGATACTGTTTTTATTGTATTTTAATCTGCTTTTAGTTTTAGTCCTATTGTAAACGGCCCAGAGTCCCTCTTTTGAGGGAGATGGGTGGTGACGAAATTTGAAATATAAATAAATAAATAATTTTAAGAAAAGTTTTAGTTTGTCATAAATGTTGATGGTGTTTTAAATTATTTATAATTATTTTATATTAAATATATTTAGAATGAAACATCCTTAATTTGAACGTTTTTTCATTTACAGCTAGCCTATATGACAGTTTAATAACCTTTTAATTTTTAACTGTTATTTTGTATTGAATTACACTATATTATTGATATTATTATTTTTAAAAAAAACCTCATACAGTCGACCCAAAAGTTTTAAGCAATGTAGACTAAAGTCGCTTCTGGGGCCCCTCCAGAATTAGGGGCCCAGAAGCTTAAGCTTCATTGGTTTTATAGTAGATCCGCCCCTGAGTAGTGCCCCGAACCAGACACAGGGTTCTAGATGGGGTCTAACCAGCCAGATTAAAGTTGAACAATTCCTTCCCATGATCTGGACTCTACGACCCTGAATATGTACCCCAAGGTCACGTTTGTTCTTTTAGCAGCTGCATCACACTGCTGGCTCCTATTTAACTTGTGGTCAACAAGGACGTCCAGATCCTTTCACAGGTGCTACTGTGAAGCCACTTCCCAGAACTTTACATTTAGCTATCAGGTCCAGCCTGCTGACCAGAACAGGAATTTAATCTGTGTAACCTCTGCTTGAAAGCTTCCATAGAAGGAGAGCCCACCAGCCCTCTGCGTCATCAGTTCTGTCGTCAAACTTCTCTTATTCTTTTCTTTTTAATTTTCTTTATTAACATACATCGTACATTACATAACATAACATAACACGTATGATATCTATATAATTGTAGCCCCCACCAATTAACAAAACTTTACTTCCAAAACTTCTCTTATTCTTAGATGTTTTTTCCCCCTAGCATTCAGCTAGAATCTGCCTTCCTGAATCTTAAATCCATTATCTTGCACTCCACAACAAGAACAAACAGATCTTAACTTTTCCTGTGTGACATCCTTTCAGATATTTGAAGAGAGCTATCCAGGGTTTCTCAACCAGGGTTCCGTGGAATCCTAGGGTTCTGCGAGAGATCACTAGGGATTCCCTGGGAGATCATGATTTATTTAAAAAATTATTTCAAATTTGGGCAACTTCACATTAAAGAGGTAAGTTTCATTCTTTATGTTTAGTTAAAGAACACTGTTAGTACATACTGTATATACAGGCCTACACATGAAACGAATATAATAATTTTGTAACTTGTGGCCTATATTTGAGCCTGAATGTGCAGGGGTTCCCCAAGGCCTGAAAAATATTTCAAGGGTTCCTCCAGGGTCAAAATGTTGAGAAAGGCTGGTGCTATCATACCCCCCTCATGTATATTGTCTGAGCCTGTCAATTGGTAAGAAGACTACATTCACTACATGTCTATGAAGGTTCTCAGTCATCCAGGTGGAATTGTCTGTAGCTTGAATCATGTCAACTGGATTTCTATTTTCTCAGTGGAAACGTTTCGCTCCTTATCCAAGAAGCTTCTTCAGTCTGAGTAAAGTTTGTAAGGGAATCCTTAAATTACATTCACTACAGTTACCGCTCAACATTTTGCCACCCTCATTAGCAGCGATAATATACTGACTTTCTTGTTTCCTTCTGAAATATCTGAAGAAGTGGTATTTATTCTTATCATCTTTCACCAACCCTAGCTCATTCCAAATGTTCACTTTGCTGACATCAGTTCTACAGTTTTTGGCTGTACTCTCCATTCATTTGTTATCTGTCCCTCTTTCCATTTCCTGAATGTGTCCTTCTTTAGTTTTTAGCTCTTCGTTATTATTTTTTTGGCAACCATAATGGTTTTGGCTGTCCTCCATTTCCCCTCAACTGGAATTGTTTGCAATTGTGCTTTGAGTATCTCCTCCTTTGGGAACTCCTATCCATCTGGAGCATCCTTTTAGCCGCTCCTGTCCTGAGATCCTATTTATCATAGTTGGGAGTTTATACAAAATCCACTGATTTAGTCCAAGATATGTTTGATTACACTCAGTTTTGTTTTCCTTAAAATTAAGAACTCTAGCATTACATGGTTGCTTTCCCGCACTTTTCCTGCTACTTCGATTTCCTGAAATTATATTCAGTGTTGATTAGTATCAGGTCAAGGATTCTCTGATTCTCTGTGCCTCCTTTCCCACTCTGAAGGAGAAAGTTGTCAGCAAGACCTGCCTGACATTTTCCTGGGGGGACCAGGCTTGGCAGAATTTGTCTCCCTGCAGATGTCAAAGGAATTAAGGGATCTTCTGCTAGCAGCATCAAAGTGCTGTTCTCCAGTGCAAGAGCAGCGGGAAAGCATGCTGGTGTACCGATGTGCTGCCTGCCCTTCCAACCACTATTCTGCTTCAACCACAAGGTTCTGTCTGCATGCGAAGAGGGGGAAGAGAAAGGCAGGTTGGAGAATGCCTCCACTAGTGCCAGTTCCTGATGGCAGAAGACTGGTGGGTCTTCGGCTGCCAGCCCTATGATCCCACGGAATGATCGCTCCATGGGATCAGAGAACAGGCACCAAAGGAGCCTTTCTCCCATGCCTCTGTCCCCTCTTCCCCTTCTGTCAGCTAAAGAGAGAATTCTGCCTCACTTCCCCCATGGGTTGGGGTGGGGCAGGAGCAGTCATTCAGCTAACAGAGCTGTGCAAGAAATGAGGAGAGGGGAGGGGAGGGGAGGGGAGGGGAGGGGAGGGGAGGGGAGGGGAGACGAGAGGAGAGGAGAGGAGAGGAGAGGAGAGGAGAGGAGAGGAGAGGAGAGGAGAGGAGAGGAGAGGAACGTACTGTATTGACTCCTTTGGTGTCAGTTCACTGATCCCAAAGAGAGATTGGAGAACTGAGGGCAGAAAATCTATGGGCCTTCTGAAACCAGTGACAGCAGAAGAACCCACCTCTTTTCTTCCTTCCTGTAAAGCTCCTGGAAGACCACTGGACAGGGGTACAAAATGTAGCCACCATCGCCACTGATCAGGGGCTGCTGTGACAGCAGCCATCAGGGCTGGGGGGGCAGCTTTACCCTGGGGGGAGGGGTGCTAAAGAGTAGGGTTCCCCATTTCCCTTCCCCAATAGATCTCCAGTTCCACAGAATACCTCCATGGGATAGCAGGCTGACAAACAGCCCCCTTCCCACCCCACAGCCACACCTGCTTCTCTTGCCATCCCTCCAAGCCTTGGCAGACAAGGGACCTGATACCCTGTCTGGCAGGGTCAGCAGGAGAAGTGGAAGAGGTGGTTCTTTGGCCCAAAAGCAGGTGGCCGGCCCTGAAAAGCGACCAGTGATGGGGACATGGACACAGCACCACCACCACCCCCGTAGCCAATAGGAGCGGGGCAGGTCCCCACCCTGACCTTACCTCAATAAAAGTTGCTGCAGATGGGCCACGTGGCATGGCTTGTGCCCAAAGAAGCAGGAAAACACCACTTCAGAGGTGGAGCAGGGAAGCACGAGTACAGGCGGCGCCTACAGAGGGCAAGGGCTGAGCCATCCACTTGTGTCTTCCTGAAATGGTTAGCAAGGCATCTTCCTGCCATGGACTGGAAGGTGATATCATCTACTGAGGTCCTCAGCGAGCTGCTCATGAGGAGGAGCCCAAAGAAAAGTTGCCCATCACTAGGGCTTCCTGCCTCTTTGGAAGATCTGCAATTTGCTTTTGGAAACATCATCTGTACGTAACCTAGTAGACATCCCTTAAGATTGATTTATTGATTTATTGATTTATTGATTTATTGATTTATTGATTTATTGATTTATTGATTTATTGATTTATTGATTTATTGATTTATGGAACACATTCATATGGCCGCCCAAGTCACACACAGTGACTCTGGGCGGCTTACAAAATTAAAATCCACAATATAAGAACTCGTCAACCCCCCACCCCCCAGTTATGAGAACAAACTGTGCATTCCCATGAATATATTTTCTAAAAGGGAAATGGTGGATTTGCCAGTCGAGCTTCACAAGATTCTTGTTGATTGTTGTTAATATGACCACTGCTAGTGCTGTTTTACACACTTCATGAGCAATGGACACCAACAGCTCAGCTATTTCTTTGTCTGTAGGAAAAGCTGCAGTAGTGAAAGCAGTGTATTAGAGGAATAAAATATTAATCTTAAACAGAAGTTGGCAGGATTAAAATACCATTTGATTTCAGAATATAACTTTTGAAGAGAATCAATGTAACCATCTATTCTATAACTTTCTGTTTACAACAGAAGGCTTATCCCGCAGGTGACCGCGTGGCCTAATGGATAAGGCGTCTGACTTCGGATCAGAAGATTGAGGGTTCGAGTCCCTTCGTGGTCGATTATTTTAGCGTGTTGGCAATAGATCTGACACAAAGATGAAATCGCCGATTAGCTATCCAACAGCTAAAACGCCGTGCAATACATGAAATGCACTCTTCTCCCGATACGGGGTGTTTCCATAATTCTGTACTGTAATCGGTTTTATGCAGCGAACAGTACCATCCGTTACATCAAAAGCGGGGATCCGAATAGTCCATGAAGCACAAAGCATAAATCAGGCTGTCATTTTATTTTTAGCCGCTTTAAAGCATCTTGGTGCTTTGTCTTTCTTGCAAAAGGGAATGAACGGAAAGCATCTGCAAAAGGCGACAACTAGGAAACTTACGTACAAACAGAAGAGGGGGAGAAATAATTACCAGCTTTTCTGTAAGAGGGAATAAGTAACAAACTACTGCCTCGTAGAGCCCCAGTGGCCTAATGGATAAGGCACTGGCCTCCTAAGCCAGGGATTGTGGGTTCGAGTCCCATCTGGGGTGGGAAGAATGTTATTTTGTCTTTGTTTGGCTGCTGCCTTGAAAAATCATTTCTTTCCCTAAATTATTAGGTAAGAACAGATATTCTAAAGCTTTCAGTCATCACAGCGTGTGACTTCAGACAATGCATACTCTATAGGTGTTTTGGGTGGTAATGTTTGTATGAGCCAATAAGTGCCTGTTTTCTGTGGCTTTCTGTTAAATTTATATTCATAACAGCCCAAAGTGGTTCCAAAGTGGAAAGAAGGAAAGTAAAGGCAAGGGAGAAAGGGAAAGATAACTGAATGCAGATTTCCAGAGAATAGCAAAGAGAGATAAGAAGGCCTTCTTAAATGAACAATGCAAAGAAATCGAGGAAAACAATAGAATGGGGAAAACTAGAGATCTCTTCAAGAAAATCGGAGATATCAAGGGATCGTTTTGTGCAAAGATGGGCATGATAAAGGCCAAAAAAGGCAGGGACCTAACAGAAGCAGAAGAGATTAAGAAGAGGTGGCAAGAATACACAGAAGAACTATACAAGAAAGATCTTAATGTCCCTGATAAATATGATGTCAATCCTAAAGGAAATCAGTCAATCCTAAAGGAAATCAACCCTGACTGCTCATTGGAAGGACAGATACTGAAGCTGAAGCTCAAATACTTTGGCCACCTAATGCGAAGAGAGGACTCACTGGAAAAGACCCTGATGCTGGGAAAGACTGAAGGCAAAAGGAGAAGGGGATGGCAGAGGATGAGATGGTTAGATAGCATCGCTGATGTAACGAACATTCATTCTAGTTTATTACGTTCACTGACCAGTACAAGATACAATTCTACAAAGGTATACTCATTGAACCTTACAATATGCACCATCTGATTTAAAATAGTTTTAAAATTATAAGTTAAATTACATGTTCCAATTAAAAATTAAAATACATTCAGATCACAAATGTAATGAACATGAATTTGAGTAAACTCCGGGAGACAGTGGAGGACGGGAAGGCCTGGCGTGCTATCATCCATGGGGTCACGAAGAGTCAGACACGACTAAACGACTGAACAACAACAAAAGTGGTTCCTTTCCAAATGCCTTTCTCTCAAATTCTGACTAGGGATGATAACAGGTAACTGCTCTCCTTCCCAATCTTTCAATAGGCTCACCTTTACCTGAAGATGTCTGCTTGTTTGAGGTAAGTGTTGCATTACTTGCTATCCTGCAGTTTGGCAGGAAATAGATGCGTGTACTGGGGGGGGGGAAGCTGTCCCCTGCCATGGTGGCAAATCTGACTTCTCATCAATTATCATAAGTTTCAAACTCATTTCTCAGTGCTGGATGGAGCTGAGTTTTAAGGCCAAGGTCCCATAACTGGGGTGGGGGTGGCCCAATGGGGGAGAGGGCACATGGAAAAGCAGGGCCAGCAACAACATTGGGGCCAAAACGCTATAGGCCAAGCCAGGGCCCAGGGCAGATCCTGCTCTTTGCAGACTTATTGCCCTTTTCGCATCATATCCTTTTAAAAAGACTACAGCCGTGTTTTTCAAACTTGGCAACTTTAAGATGTGTGGACTGCAACTCCCAGAATTCCCCATGCTGGCTGGGGAATTCTGGGAGTTGAAATCCACACATCTTAAAGTTGCCAAGTTTGAAAAACACTGGTCTACAATGTGATGATGGGTGACTGGTGAGATGTGCTGAGTGATCTCATTTTAGTCTTTTCACTTGTTCTCTTTTCCAGTAAAAATGATTTTATTCTTCAGTAAATGTATTCAGTGTCAAGGAAATGGAAGCAATCTCCATTTTATTCTGTAGTCATGATAGTACTAATAATGAGAATATACATGTAAAACTACAACTGGTGATAGTGATGGTGATGGTGGTGGTAATGATGATGATGATCTCATTTATATCCCACTTTCCTATTCACATGCTTAGAATGTTCCTTTTCTTTTGGCTTAAATCCCATCTGTGAGTAAACCAACCACTTTATTCATTAATTTATAATTAAACATACAACAGGCTTAAACTAGGTTTATTCATTTTACCAATCAATCCCTCTCACCAGGCATGCAACAGATGCCCTGGAATTATATATCCCAGCCTATCTTGATATTCTGGGGGTGGTAAGTCTAGCCCAGCTAAAGGAGACCATATTGTGGTTAATAAGGTGTTAATAAGGTTAATAAGGTGTTAATAAGGTGGTCTAGTGGTTAAGGTGCTGGGCTAGAAACCAGGAGACTGAGAGTTCTAGTCCCGCCTTAGGCATGAAAGCCGGCTGGGTGACCTTGGGCCAGTCACTCACTCTCAGCCCAACTCACCTCACAGGGTTGCTGTTGTGGGAAAAATAGATGGAGGAAGGAGTATTAGGTATGTTCGCCGCCTTGAGTTATTTATAAAAAATAATAAAGGCAGGATAAAAAATAAATAAATAAATAAAAATATTGGGGGTGGCTTTCAATGAGTGAAGGTAGGACCAGAACAGAGGTTTCAGTCTCTTACCCCAATAATAATTATTTAGATTCTCAGATGACACTTGTGCCAATAGTAACATGAGCCAAAAAGCAATTTAGAGTTTATATACAAACAAATATACTGGAATGAAACAGAATGCATATGAAAAATGTGGTCATAATCACCAGTATAATCAATTAATTTCAACAAGGCAGGGCATCATACTTTCACGTTTGATACCTACCAGCTTTTATAATTCCAGTCAGACAATATGTGCTAAGAGTGCATAAAGTGATCTGCTAAATCATGACCTCAGGGAGAACAACATCAAGACTACAAAGAGCAATGGGCACTAATGTGCAACAATTTATTAATTAACCAGAAGAGAAAGGGAACCTTTTTATGGGAGTGATTTTCTCCTCCGGCCAACTGGTAGGAAAGAGAAATTTCTGATGTAGAGAGAATAATTTTTCAGCAAATATTTATAACTGACATAAAGGGCTTCAGATATTAAACACATCATTCCCATAG
The DNA here is from genome assembly GCA_023362775.1 of Charina bottae. Classification (NCBI taxonomy): domain Eukaryota; kingdom Metazoa; phylum Chordata; class Lepidosauria; order Squamata; family Charinaidae; genus Charina; species Charina bottae. Next base: position 126,680,097 of record JALMGJ010000002.1, on the reverse strand, counting down.
CCAGGAGAGGCCTAACTCAAAAGCAAAACGATTTGGGTTTCTTGCTTCAGTGAACCCTGCAGTCTAGAAATTTCTCAGTTCTACTTTAAATATCTTCCAAACCTCAGAGAAAGAAGAAGAATGTGGATAGCTGTTAGACTTGTTTTTCTCTTCTCTTGGATACCAGGTAAGTACATTATTTTTTCTTCTCCCATCCAACCATAGTTCCTAGGAACTGATAAATTTATTGTAGCACATGCATGGATTAAGATTGGAATAAAGAACAGCAATGTTGACATTCAGTGGCTTCCAAAATGATCATATGCAACAAAACTAAAGGAAGACTAGTAGCAGAGGTGAGCATTTTATTCAGTTCATTTCTGCAGGATAAGTATTCACCCAACGAGACATATTTCTTCATAAAGGGGGGAAAAATTGAGATTAAGAATGTTTGAATGTTTGAGAAAGCAGAATGAACAGGCAGCAAGAATGCTTCCTTCTTCTAGGCATGTCCTCTTTGGTAGCCACGTTCTTCCCAGTGGGGATTATATCTTTAATAACTACGAGAACAGTCCAATTCCATATGGACCATGCTGGGAACAAAAATATTGTTTGTGTTATTGATTTTGTCATAGGAATTCACCAAAGTTGAGAAATGTATCCATACATAGATTGAAGGGGTGTGTGAGGTACAAAACATTCAAAGTGTATGGAGAAAGCTGAACTGCCTTGTCCATCCATAAAGGAGAATGGTGTTGTGTGATTCTGATTAAAAAAAAAAGTTTGGGACATGCTCATTGTTTTCCACATTGTGCCTCCCAGATGCCAGCATGAGACAGATCTGTAAATATCATGATGTGGTCGAGTACCTGAACATCTCCTCCAAGCAGGAACTCCTTTTATACTCTATACCTAAGAAGAATTGGGAAGAGTATTTGGAAGTTGGCCTTGACTTCACCCTCATTTCCATTCTTTCAGTGGTAAGAGAGAATGATTGCTGCGTTTGCTCTTCAGAAGCAGGGCTGATCCAAATTTGTTGTAGGCTGCCCAGAGTCACTTGTTTGTGAGATTGGCGGCCATATAAATATGACAAATAAATAAATAAATAGTGAACAGAGATACTGAGAAGGGTAGAGTTAGTTGGGAAAAGAGAACTAGTAGTTTCCCACATACGTGACTTGCTAGAAGACGACTAGCAGAATTCTTGCTTATTCAGGAAGGGTAGATCCAGCTGAGACTGTCTGGTAATGCCATGACGGATCTGTCAGTAGTGTGTGTTTATGTGTGTTTATATGTGTGTGTAAATCGTCTTTTTTGCCACCCCACCATCCTGCACAAATGAACACTTGTGCTACCTATGTATTTCTCTGACCACAATTCGATACACACTTACTGAGAAGAGATCTCCATTGATGCAATATCGTGGATTTTGTCCAACTTCTGAAGACTAGAAGAAGGATGTGTTCATAATTTTCCTTTTTCCTCCTTTTCAGCAGGAAAAATTACAAGTGGCCACATTCTACTTCTGGTTACATGTGGTAAGATACCCATTTTGCTCTTCTACAAGTAGCAAAGATATCTATGTTTTCTAGAAACCTAGATTAGTTTTTTAAAAAATAATTTATGCCTTTTAAATTATTCCTTTGTTCTTTACTAGATCTGGAAAAATGAATTTATCAGCTGGAATCCTTTGGACTTCTGTAACATTTCCAGTATCACTCTTCCTGAGAACCTTTTTTGGACCCCTGATATTTTCATAGATGAACAGTATCTTTTATTTTTTTTCTTACTTTTTGAATATGTTTTAAAACTTCATTTAGAGATAAAATTCACAATAATACAATATTACAATACTACACAGTATTGACTGCTAAACCTATACACACTGAGTCAAAGTTTTCATTCATTCCCACATCTAGGAATTAGGAATACCATAACGAAAACCAGAGATTTAGCTAAATTGCCAACACTTCAGAAAAATCCAGTACATTTTGCACCCAGGTCTGATACAATAAGGGGTGTGGTGGCTCAGCGGGTAATATGCCAGGCTTTTCGATCGGAAGATCGCAAGTTTGGAGGTTCGAATCCCTAGTCCCGTGTGACGGAGTGAGCTCCCGCACTAGATCCAGCTCTTGCCAACCTAGCAATTCGAAAGCATGCAAATGCAAGTAGATTAATAGGTACCACTTCGGTGGGATGGTAACAGCGTTCCGCGCGCGTCATGCCGGCCATATGACCGTGGAAGCGTCTTCGGACAATGCTGGCTCTTCGGCTAACAAACGGAGATGAGCACCGGCCCCTAGAGTCGGACACGACTGCACAAATGTGCAGGGGGAACCTTTACCTTTACCTGATACAATTTAGCTTTCCTTAGAACAGGATTTGTTATGAATCTGATTACATCTTTCATCTGATTTATGCAAAACAGCCATAGAAAATAGATTACTTGAGATCCTTGTTTTTACTAATTTATAGGGCAGGCACATTGTTTAGAAGTAAGTTCAATTTAGGTTAATAGGACTGACACCAGTTAAGTATTATAGGATTCTAGCCTTAAATTATGATCCAAGTGACCAAACCATCTCTAGCATCGGCTTGGGGAAGATTGAATACATAAAGGCAATTTCTGTCATTTGGATCTTGTGGTTGGGTGGTTGGCTGTTATACCAATAAAGAGAGCTTCCTTATATATTTTGCACATATTAGACAGCATTATTATCTAATATGTGCAAAATACAAACTTTTCTTAATTATGATATTTTGCTTTCAGGGCAGATGAAAATAAGCATACAGCTAGCCCTTTCGTTGAAATAACCTCTGATGGCTCCATTACTTTATTTAAAGCACATCGACTCACTTCCACCTGCAACTTGGATGTCCACGTATTTCCTTTTGATGAGCAAAAGTGCAGCTTAACTATGGTGCCATTACGTTCAGGTAACTCAGCTGAGCACAGTGGAATTGTTATGATCTATCATGAACTTTGCTTGCCCTTCCTTTCTTCACAGGCTTCTGAAGCTGCACTCCTCATATTCATGCACATATTCTCCATACCTCTCTGGTTTCTGCACTTCAGCCTGCAGTCCCTGTAATGCATCTACTTTATGTTTTCTTATTTTGTTAATTCAGAACTCACTTTTTCCTCTTTCTCCACATCATCCCACTAGGACACAGGAAGTGTGCCTTGCCTGTCACAGTGGCTATACTCTGGATCAGCTTACCCCCCTTGCCCCACCCACAAGATTCTGATGGCCCCAACCCTGATGGCTTTTTGTAAAGCCTTAAAGACCTGGCTTTTCTCTCACATATTGGGCCAGGGTGGTGTATGAGCCCATTTGTAATGGTTTGGGTACTGAATGATTGTAGGCTGACTTTATATATTTATTTTATTTTATTTTATTTTATTTTATTTATTATTTTATTTTATTTTATTTTATTTTATTTTATTATTTTATTTTATTTTATTTTATTTTATTATTTTATTTTTATTTTTTTATTTTATTTTATTTTATTTTATTTTATTTTATTTTATTATTTTATTTTATTTTATTTTATTTTATTTTATTTTATTTTATTTTATTTTTTTATTTTTATTTTTATTTTTTTATTTTATTTTATTTTATTTTATTATTTTATTTTATTATTTTATTTTTTATTTTATTTTATTTTATTTTATTTTATTATTTTATTTTTATTTTTTTATTTTATTTTATTTTATTTTATTTTATTTTATTTTATTTTATTTATTATTTTATTTTATTTTATTTTATTTTATTTTATTATTTTATTTTTATTTTTTTATTTTATTTTATTTTATTTTATTTTATTTTATTTTATTATTTTATTTTTATTTTTTTATTTTATTTTATTTTATTTTATTATTTTATTTTATTATTTTATTTTTATTTTTTATTTTATTTTATTTTATTATTTTATTTTTATTTTTATTTTTTTATTTTATTTTATTTTATTTTATTTTATCTTTATTTATGTTATGTTATGTTATGTTATGTTGTTATGTTATGTTGTTATTTTATTATTTTATTTTATTATTTTATTTTATTTATTTTATTATTTTATTTATTTTATTTTATTTTATTTTATTTTATTTTATTTTATTTTATTTTATTTTATTATTTTATTTTATTTTATTTTATTTTATTTTATTATTTTATTTTATTTTATTTTATTTTATTTTATTTTATTTTATTTTATTTTATTTATTTTATTTATTTTATTTTATTTTATTATTTTATTTATTTTATTTTCTATCCCGCCTTTATTACTTTTATAAATAACTCAAGGCGGTGAACATACCAAATACTCCTTCCTCCTATTTTCCCCACAACAACAACCCTGTGAGGTGAGTTGGGCTGAGAGTGACTGGCCCAAGGTCACCCAGCCGGCTTTCATGCCTAAGGCGGGACTAGAACTCACAGTCTCCTGGTTTTCCATTGGCTCCTTCCTAGGGCTGAGAGAGAGAGTGACTGGCCCAGGGTCACCCAGCCGGCTTTCATGCCTAAGGCGGGACTAGAACTCACAGTCTCCTGGTTTTCCATTGGCTCCTTCCTAGGGCTGAGAGTGACTGGCCCAAGGTCACCCAGCCGGCTTTCATGCATAAGGCGGGACTAGAACTCATAGTCTCCTGGTTTTCCATTGGCTCCTTCCTAGGGCTGAGAGAGAGAGTGACTGGCCCAGGGTCACCCAGCCGGCTTTCATGCCTAAGGTGGGACTAGAACTCTCAGTCTCCTGGTTTCTAGCCCGGTGCCTTAACCACTAGACCAAACTGGCTGTATTTTTCTTGATTTTGTACTGGTTTAAATCCTATATTAGCCCTCCCCCCCAGTTGCAATTTGTGAGTTGGACAGCCACATAAATTTATATAAGTGCATCCATGCATTCATACATACATGATTATTGCTCATTTCCAACACTCATCATTAAGGGGAAGATGAAGATTGCATATTGTACAGAATATAACATCTCAACAGATTCATCAACCTCTATTTTACTTTCTGTATGTATTTTATAGCAGACGTTATAATCTGGCACCTTCTCAGATGAGATGGCCAGAAACTTGGAAGATGTTATCCCAATATACTTGGAGGATGCCAGGAATGGCAGGGCCGCAACTAGGGGGGGGGGGGGGGCAAGCGGGGCATGTGCCCCGGGCGCTGTGCTGGGGTGTATGCCAAAATGACGCCCGGGGGGCACCAAAATGACAAAATAACCCATGGGGGGAGGCGCGGAATCCATGTTTGCCCCGGGTGACACAGACGCTAATTCCATCCCAGAGGAAGGGGGTGAACCTTTTATATATTCAGGATAGGATTGTCATTGTTCAGGCTGTCCTGAATTGGCAGCCCTCTGGGTCATTGATCTTGTATTCTTTCTAGAAAAGGAAGTGAAGTTGAAGAACATTAAAACTTCCAGTAAGACAAACCAAGACAGTCGCGAGTATTATTTAGCCAGTGGAGAATGGAAGTTTGAGAAAGTGAGGATCGCTGAGCAAACGCTGTCTTATGAACTCATAAAGTACAGTGCAGTCATCTATGAGGTACAGGTTACCAATGCATTAAGAAAATACTATATATCTTCTTTGTAAGATGGTGTAATGGTGTGTGGGAATGACCTTGGGAGACGGGGGAAGAGCCACAGCCAGGGGAACGGTTGGATAAGAGGCAGCTGAGCCCGCAAAAGGAATGTGGGCGTGGCAAACGTCTCAGAAGGGACCCTCCCTAGCTTCTTGGCCTGTAAAGGAGACGGGGAGAAATGTACTTTCTGACTTGCAAGATTCCATTAACGGAACCTTACAATAAAGTAGAATTAGTTCATCTGGCCGTGTTTCCTGTCTGGTCTACCTCGCAAGGCTGACAGATGGCACACTTGTGAATTTTGAATCTGCATTTGTAAAGATGCTGCTTTTGAAAAGGTCAGCACAGCATTGGCCTCTTCTTAAAATGGTGCATTACTTTGCATATTGACATCAATTGCTCTCAGATGCAAGAGTACTCTTTAAGCAGCAGTGGCACAAAGAGAATAAACTCCTGCAGCTCTGACACTGTGCTTGTTTAACTGGGAGTGAGAGCCATAAAAAACACTGGATGTTTATCATTTCCATGTGCTTTGGATGAATATGTCTGTATATATAGTATATATTATAGTATGTACTGTATGTGTATAGATAGAGATAGAGATGATAGAGATAGAGATGATAGAGATAGACACACATACTATATGTAATACATATGTAATATACTTTATATAATTATATACTGTACCTATAATATATAGCATATATTATAGTATATACTCTGTGTGAGTGTGTGTGTGTGTGTGTGTATAAAATGCCCCTGAAATAAGCAAAGCAAAGTATTACTGTATTGTACTGTACTGTGCTGGTGCTTCTCTTGATGGAAGTTTGGCAAAATGATAAGTCCTAAGCAAATTTACTAGAAAATGAAGTATGTAAATACATAGAGATAAATACATGATGCACACTCCACCCACTCCATTGGCAGTATTTTCCCCCCAAATCCAGAGGATTCCCCCTCCATCCCTACAACCAATCTGTACATTACCAAATATAATACATTTCAAAGTTGGCATGCTCTGGCTTTTGTTTGGGGAGTGTTCATTGGGGAGAGGGCATGTAGGCAAGGCAAATCAGACCAAGTGGATTCCTACCCAGGTTTGGAAACAGATTGGAAGTCAGACTGATACGTTCGACTGGTGAAATCAGGTAAAGAGTAGACCGTGCGTTAAGAGGACAGAAGGGAGATTTCAGCTTTCCCCAAGAAATTGGGAATAAGAAAAGTATTTATTTTTATCTACCTAGGCATAGACAGGCATAATCTATCATAGGCATAGAGTCAAAGAAGCCGTGATTTGAACATCATTTTCCGTCTGAGCACTGGCCTTCGGAAAAGGAAGATACTGTATATGGCAGGTGCTAGAACCTGCAACCACAGTGCTATGGACTGCGGTATGTTATTCCAGGGTGGCCAAAGCCGGGTTCAAGCCCTCCTGCCCCTCAGCCACGGAAGTCCTTGGGCGACTTCGGGTCATCCTCTTTCTCTGCCCAACCAAAGTCACAAGGGTGCTGTTGCACAGAACAATAGGACGAGGAAGTGTTTTTTATGCTGCCTTGAGTTCCTTATTTAAAGACAGAGCTGAAACCAATAACTAAACAAAGAAAACAAAATGGAGCAGCCTTTCTACCCTGTCCTCCTCCGTCTGCATTTATGAGGTTACAGCTTCATTCTCACAGCAGGTATTAAGTTGTACTCTTCTTCATTGTGTTGGGGGGGGGGGAAAGGTCACCACTATGTTGCTTTGTACACAAAAAGAGCCCTACTGCAGACCATAGCAAATATTTTGCTGCAAATCAGGTAGGCAGAACCAAACCATTAAGTTGTGCCCATGTTCTGAAAATATTTCACATTCAGTATAACAAGGATTCCCTCTTTTCTCCTGTTTTCATCTGGCTGAGCCTCTAGAGCCTTTTTTCTAATGGATCTTTGTAGTCTAAAATGTCAACAATACTTTTTTCCTCTCTGTCAGCAAGCTAAAATGCTTGCTGGATCCTTGCCTGACAAGCTGTTAAAAGAGAAATAGCTCACAATTTTTACAATGAGAAATTTGGGCACAGAACGGTCCTAGCATTGGCAATCAATTTCAGGGTCTCTCCAACAGCAATTTGCACTAATTCAGTCCCTGTTAGCAGCCCAGTCATTTCCCAGAATATAAGAATATTAAATATTTCAGCAAAAGGTAAGATTGTGGTCTCATCCATTTTTAAGTTGCTGAAACCAAGACTGATGTTAGACTTGCTTATGTGACTTATCCATGGATAGCCAATGGCCAGCTGAGAAAATTACTAGTTGTCTTCTGCTCTTTTCCCCAGATGAGACCTCAGCTATTGTGAGGGTTGGGTGGCTGGTTGCCTGAGGTTAATGCTTCTCCTATTTTTCTGTTTAAGTTGCATTTGGGCCCAGTTCATGTTGGAATCACCATGCAAATCATGGGAAAAAGCTGATTCCCCACTCCCACCCTGTTCCCTGAGCCACTTTTACCTTCAACAATTCCCTATCAACTTCTGAAAGAAATGTTCAGGACCGTGGCAGGACAGATTCCAGGTAGCAGCCACTCCAGCTAACCTGTTTGACATCTGGAGCATGAACGTTAGTTACTATGATTTAACCCCACTTCACCAACCAGGTTTAATCAGCAATGGAATAATGGCTGAGGTACCTATACCTCACTGGTTGTGTATTGTAGGTAAGATTCTGCCAAAATCAGAATCGTGGACCCAGGGGCCTCCTCTGTGTGGGAGGCTGAGAGGGTGGCAAAAAAAGCCAAAATGGTGATTATGGCATGCAATCCAAAGCCCCATGAGGGGCATAAAAAAGGAACAGGTTTCTATCACACCGTTGTGGCTGCCATTATGACCATTTTATTCCTCCCTTGTCATCCCAGCTACAGTAGGTTTAGACAATCAGCTGTGTGTGGCCTTGGGATGACTGAGCAGGTTGTACAAATGGAATTTATGCTGGCCCTGGAAATGTTGTGTTATTTTACTACCTTTTCTTTTTTACAGATTGTCATGAAGAGGAGATCCATTCTACATGAATTAGTTCTGATTCTGCCAACGTTCATTCTCTTCTTGCTGGACATGGCTATTTCTTATGCTTTTGCCTCTCCTGCAGAAAAGATTGCCTTCAAAGTGACCATGATCTTGCAGGTCTCATTTTTGTCTATGATGCTTAATGACAAGCTACCAGCAACATCAGATTATCCACCAATAATAGGTAACTACCTAACCGTGTGGAATACTCAGCAGTGGAACCCTTGGAACAGTTAGGGGTAATCAATATTCTTTTCTTTTTCTTTTCGTAATTTGTAGGCCCACCACTTCCCTGGTTTGTTTGCAAACTCAAATTTTTTTTTGCTTTACATAGTTCGTTTTTATTTCCATTTCTCTTACTGTTAACATAGATAACTGTCATTGTAATCCATTTATACTTGGATTTTATATTATTTATTATATTGTAATTTTATATTTATGTTTTTTAACTATGTTTTATTGTGAACCGCCCAGGGTCCCCGACAGGGGAAATGGGTGGCAATATAAATTTATTAAAATAAAATAAAAATAAATAAAAGCTTAATTTGTTGAGCAAAACATCTCTGGAAACTTCTGTAATTCTTCTTTTCTCTTTATCTCATCCAAAATACCTTGAGTTTTTTCTTGACTCTTCTTTTTGAGTTCACTATTATGTTGTATAAAATAACCTCTAATGAAAGCTTTACTTGTGTCCCAAATCATTCTTAAATCAGTACCTTGATCTAAATTATTTTTAAAAAATTCTTTTAATTTCTTTTTACAGTCCTCCACTATTGCTTCTTTCTGTAGCAGCATTTCATTTAATCTCCATCTAAAAGAACTGCGTTTCCTTTTATAAACCAAACTCACAGGATACTTTATATGTGTTTCTATTAGTTTATCTCTCTCTCTCTCTCTCTCTCTCTTCTTGTTAGAGAAGGATGCCTTCTTTAGTTAGATGCCTCTCTGCCTGTCTCTTGTTTTCTTCAAAGGGTAGAAGAAGAGTGGGGACCATTCACCAGAGCTGTTTCTTCTTCTCCACAGCAATGTTTTTTATCGGAATCTTCTCATTTATGGTCCTTGGCATCCTAGAGAATGCCTTTGTTATGTATCTCAAGGAGCAGAAGCCAAAGTTCCCATCCTTCAAGACCAAGAACTGTATACTAAGTAGATTCTTGCGAAAGGAAAAAGAAAAAATAGAGGACTCTGTCACGGATGTAGGTAAGCATTAGCCGCCATGCAAACAAGTGGTAGAAGGAGAAAGTAAGTGCGGCGGGATGTGGACAGGTCTATGAGGGCCAGGGGACCCATTTGGCAATGTGAGAACGGGTGTTCTCACAAAATGGGTGCCATAGGGATGGTTGCCCATTTCATTAATAATATTTCTAATTTTTTAGTTTTATATCTCGTCTTTCCTTTAGGAGTTCCCAGCAGTGCTCGCAGCCCGCCCTCCTCCCATTTTTCTCCACAACCACTCAGTGAGACAGGGTGGACTGAGAGAGAGTGTGTGGTCTAAAGTCACCCTGTGAACGTCTGTGGCAGAGGGTGGACTTGAACCTGGATCTCCCCCTTCCTAGTCTAATATCTTAACCACTACTTCACTAGTATTCAGAAATAATGGCCATATTGGGCATTTGCCAGATGGCAAACTGCTGAGGTTGCTCCCTCCACTGGTGAAGTGCTCCTCCCCAATTGTTTGCTTCCTGATGCCTCCCATGTAAACCAGGAAGTGAACGTCACATCTTGGAGGCTGAAGAACAGTTGAAGAGCTTCCTCACTACATGACTGTGGCATCTTTTGTGATGGGCACACCCACCAGAGCAAACTCCTTGTGAGCAGACCAACCCTCTGGCATGTCAGCCATTTTGTGTGGCACACAATTTGCTTTAAAAATGCCACCTGTGGCCCGTGGCCTGGAAAGAATGGGTCCCCTGATTCTATTTATCATTTCTTTTAACACAATAATACTGTATCTCCTCTTTCCCATATAGAGAACAAGCCAACTACGGAGCTTCCCTTGGCTGAAAATGACAGCACAGACAGCCTTATGCTTCTGAAACAGCTGAACATGGAGCTGCAACAGATCAAGAAGCACCTGGCTCTGGAAGAAGGAAAGGAGATTCCTGGCCCTGCCAAACAGGACAAACTTCTCCAGTTGGAGAAGTGCCTTTATTATATCCGCTTGATCTTATCCCTCGGTTTTATAGCCTTCATTATGATACAGTGGAAACGCTGAAGTTCTTTGCACTATGGAACTGGCGTACTGTATTATGTTGGCCAAGTCATAGAATGTACACATGCAGTACTATTGGGTTAATTCCCCCATCATCAAGGTATGACAAACAGCCTCTGGTCTGTGCTCACATCACACGTAGGCTACTGTATTTTTAAAAATGAGTTTTCAAGCTTCAGCTTCTCCTACAGTTGAAACCCTATGCATTGGTATACGTGACACTTAATTGCATTATAAACACTTTGCTGCCTTCATCAGTATATGCTCCCAATCCAGGATGAGGGGAAATGCTAGCCCAGCAATGCCTTTAAAAAATGGAATGGGTCTAACCTGTAGATCCTGTTCAGAAAAACCAAAGGCACCTCAGACTCCACTCAGACCTATACCTTTCTTCCTTTTCCTCTGAAGGCATCCATTAATCCACAGTTCTCAGCCAATAAGCTCTTCTTCAAGAGTTCTTCCACCTAAATGTTCATAACATGAATGGCCTTGGCATCTCTCTCCTGGTATCTTGCCAGCCATTCTTGCAAGTTAATGCACACAAAAAATGAGCGGAACTTTGATTGCACCAGCATGCCCACATCTTGACTTTTTTTTTTTTACCACACCCTGTGGACACCCTTGTCCTTAACTAGCTTAAAAACTTTAGCCCCCTACTTGATCTCAGTGGCAAGACGTGAGGAAAGTATTATAAAGAAATAAATTGTATTGATATCTTCTGAATGCAAAATGCTGCAGGCATTGATATCTGTAACTAATCCTTGAGGATTTGAACTACTACTTTGTCCTTCAGGCAGGGTCTGAGCGGCTTCTTTTCTTCTTCTGACCATTTTTGGTGCTGCTCCCTTTTCTTTTTTGCTATTTCTTTAACTGCACGTGAATGTAAACCACATTATGAGGCATATGTGAGCATGCGGGTGTCTAATGCATGATCGAGGCAAATATAAAAGATCTCATCAATATCATGTAGAAATCTTTTTAAAAATCTATTTGCTAACCTCAATATCACTGTAGTTGTTTCAGGTGCATCACTATTTCAGCTCCAACCATAAAGGCTTCAGGATGGACCACCTTTAGTAGATGAAGGTTATACAAACTGTGGCATTGGGGGCCAAAACCCACACTGGGTAGGGCAATGTTATCAAAGAGACCTGGCTATGTCCTCAAAGAGGATGGGTGGGGTGAAGAGGAATTTTTTTTAATCCAAAAATTTCTCAAGGAACAGTAGGGAAAAAAAACTCATTAAATGTAGGATAAAATATTAATACATATATAAGAAAATACATATATAAGAAAAACAAGTCTTGTGCATATTTGCTTCGTAAGTGAACTTTTTTTTACAGCAATATTTATTTATTTATTTATTTATTTATTAATCAAATTTATCATAATATGTAGTTTATAGTTGAAACCTGGCAGACCGAGGCTCAAGATAAGAAAGCTCCCTTCAGGAATCAATGAAGCTAATCAAGTAATAATCATTACAAATTGAAAACACATTCAAATATGGGTACAGTGACCATATTTTCTTGGAAAAAATAAAGGACAAACCTGAAAAAGGGGCAAATCTGAAAGTGGTTCATAAGGATAAAAAAAATTAATTGTTTATGTTTATAACTGCTTTACAAAGGAAAATTCAAGAGCAAAACCAAGAAAATAAATAATTAAATTAAATAAATCTAAAGGACAGCTTTCTGAAATAAAGGACTGTCCTTTATAATAAAGGACATATGGTCACTGTACATATCATTGATAAACTATTTTGTCTAATGGTGTCAGGAATGTAGTCATTCTAGATTTAAATAAACTTTTCTTGAAATGTGTTTGTTCAGTTATTTCTTCCCTTAGAGCTTTATGAAGTATTTATTTATTTATTTATTTATTTATATTTGATTTATCACCACCCATCTCCCCCGCGGAGGACTCTGGGCGGTTTACAAACAGAGTATAACTCATTAAAATACAATTATAAATAGATTAAAATACATCTTAATTAACAATTTAAACATATAATAAATATAATAAAATCCAAATGGCAGAATCTTCTTAAGTCCATGGGAAGGGCACTCCATGGCCACCCTAGGGCGCTAGCCATCCCCAAGAGCATACTCTCTCCGTCCCGCCCCAAGCATATTGACACAACCAGGTTTTAAGCTTTTTCCAAAAGTCCAGGAGCGAGGGGGACTGTCTTATCTCTAGGGGAAGGATATTCCATAGGGCAGGGGCTACAGCAGAGAAGGCACGCTTCCATGATCCTGCTAGATGGAATTCTTTAACTCAGAACTTTCCAAACTATGTGTCGGGACACGGTTAGTGTGTTGGCTGCAGTGTCTGTGTGTGTTGCGGCTGCTGCTGCCTCCAAACCTGCCCTGCCAGGATTCCGCGCAGGTCCTAGTGCCTGCCTTGTGCCCTGCTGTAAGAGTGTCGTGAAATGATGCCCTGCTGTAAGAGTGTGTCGCGAAATGATGCATGTCTAAAAAGTGTGTCACCAACATGAAAAGTTTGGAAAGCTCTGCTTTAACTGATGGGGTCCGTAGCATGCCCTCTCTGCATGTCCGGGTGGGACGGGATGATAAAATGGGGATGAGACGGTCCCTCAGGTTATACAGTATACTTGGTTCTTTAATATGGTGTTCCACATTTTGTCTTTCCAGATTGATGACAAATTTGTGAAAACAGATTGCTTCTTGTGAAAACAGGGTGGGAAAGTGGGTGTAGGAGATGTTTCCACATTTTAATATGGTGTCTTTAAAGAATGCCCCCGAGGTCCTCAGGGACCTAGTGAATAATGATCAAGACAGGATCTCTCAGCGGTGGTATCCATTCTCCGTTAATGCTTGGTTGGAACTGTTTCTATGTCCCTACTTGTTCTCCCTTCTCTCAGTAACTGGAAGAGAAGGGATGTGGCCTTCCAATCATAGAAGAGTGAGGAGATTTTAGAATTGCCACCTTTTAATCCTTATTCTAGCCTAGAAGCTCTTGGAAATAAGAGTTATCAGCAAGTTTCCTTTCAAACAGAAATCCAGCAATGCCATCAGCAACCCATGTCTAACTATAGCCTAACGCAGAGCTTTCCAAACTGTGTGTCGCGACACGTTGGTGTGTCGGCTGCAGTGTCTGGGTGTGTCGCTGCTGCTGCTGCCTCCGAGCCCTGCCAGGTTTCCGCGCGGGTCCTAGTGCCTGCCTTGTGCCCTGCTGTAAGAGTGTGTCGCAAAATGATGCATGTCTAAAATGTGTGTCACCAACATGAAAAGTTTGGAAAGCTCTGGCCCAATGAATAGGATATTAATAAGATAGTGAGGAGCAGATTTAATGTATTACAATGAACTGAGGAATCAGATTCTATAAATGATTATGGCAAGTTTACTTACCTGGCCAGAATGCTATTTGAATTATGGCACCTTTGTTATTTTGTTCTGCCCTTGTTCTCTCTGTGTGTGCATGTGCAGGTTGGCCAGAGCAGCAGCTGAGATAACAGGTCATTATTTATTTAGTTTTCAGCTTTTGTTTGTTTAACTCCAATTCAGTTCTTTCATCTTGATAAATAATAAAGATTTTAATTTGTACTGAACCATTGTCAGCCCCACTAGGTAGACCAGACCAAGAAATCAACTGCACAGGAAGACTAAAACCACATTTATTGAGATTGGCTATAATAAGAGAATCCTGCAGGTTTAATTGTGCTGGATCTCCTTCCCTTTCTTATACTCCTGTGAGTTAGGGAGGTCTGAGCCTCTTCCAAATGTTATCTGTGTGTTGTAGACTTAAGACACATTTCACCCTTTCTTGCTTTGGTAGCGAAGCTCACATATCTCTGTCAAAGTCATCTTCCTTTCTCTCTACAATCACTGACTCTCATTCTGAAAGCAATTTAACCTTAGCACATGCTTCAGCCCCCCCCCCCCCCCCCCGTTAAACTCCTGAAAGGACAGAAAACAGAGAAAGAAGCCTCCCGAGTAATTCAGCACCCAAGAGGATTTCTCTGGGGAAAGGTTCCTGGTTACAGTTCTTACTGAACAGGAGTTGTGGGAAGGTACAGAAGGGAAAAGGCTTAGAGACACTTTCTCATGTTGGGCGGGGGGTGGGGGGCAGACCCATTACATCCCAGGCAGGCACATGCATGCACTCTGCTACATACACCAAACCAATTAATGTTTGTTAACAAATCTTGGCTTAAAATGATGAATGAACAAAACCATCATGATTTAAAACACATCACACTATGGTGCTAGGCTTTTATATTGAAATTATTTTGCCCTATTAGAATTTCACAGGAGACTGTTCTGCACTATTGCATTAGCGTGGTCAGCTAAGCTGGTCTTTGTATCAAAAAAGGCGATCAGGTTGATTTGGCATGACTTATTCTGGATAAGCCCATTCTGGCTCTTGAGAAGCAATGCATTCCCTTCTAAATGCTCACAAACTGGCAGCTCAATCATCTGTCCAGAGTTTTATATGGACATCAAGATGACCCATCTGTACAGATATGAGGGATGCACCAGGAGAACGCAAGAAGCATTTGATAGATAGAAGTAAGAAATAGAGATAAATGGCTGACTTAGAAGGACTTCTTAAAAATTGGGAAAATTAGATTTTACCAATGACACAAGATTGGATGTTAAAATTGATGGATTGGCAGAAAATGATAAATTGACATGTTTATTAAAAGAAAATTCAAATTATTATTTTATTAAGGAGTGGAAACCATTGATGGACTATTTGTAACATGCAGGGGGGGCAAAGCTTATATGGGGTATTGAAGATTAAAATATATACAAATTGATATATTAGACAGGAAAGGTTTTTTGAATGTTATATACAGAGCTAGCATGTATGATAAATCTGTTAAATTACTATGACCAGAGATAAATCAGAAGTTAACCAATTTCTATTTCTAATCTTTTTCTTTTTTTCTTTACTTTACTGCACTTTTTTCCCCTTCTTTCTTTGATTTGTATTTCTGTTTTCTTTTCATTTCTTTTAACTATGTATTTCTAAAACTTTAATAAAATTGATTAAAAAAAAAAAGATGACCCGTCTGTAGTTTGCCAGGTCTGGGTTTCTTTCCCCCCTCCCTCCTTTTTGAACAGGAAATCCTATCTCCAATTCTCTGGCACCATGCCAGTCCACCGTGACTTCTCTAAGTCCACAGAAAAGGGCTCCAAGATGACATCAGCAAGCTCCTTCAAGACTCTGGGCTGTCACTGGCCTGATCCTGGAGTCTTAAATTCATTCATGTTAGTCAAGTGCTCCTTACCTATTTCTTTACTTATCTTGAGTTGCAGCTCCCTCCTTTTGTCAGCTGTACTATTTAATTCCAGTTGGACCCAGTTCCCCTT
Organism: Charina bottae; assembly: GCA_023362775.1. Taxonomy (NCBI): domain Eukaryota; kingdom Metazoa; phylum Chordata; class Lepidosauria; order Squamata; family Charinaidae; genus Charina; species Charina bottae. Next base: position 126,663,941 of record JALMGJ010000002.1, on the reverse strand, counting down.
TGGGAGAAAAGATCAAAGCAAAGGAGTCAAGGAGCTCTGCCCTCTTCCAGTCACCTGCCTTTTTCCCTCTCCTCCGTTGAATTCCCCTGCGAGACTCCTGTCTTCTCTTTTGTTAGCTCATTCAGTTGGCCTGATCACAAACCTCATAATGTTGCTAGTAATTCAGAAAGCTGGTCCTGGGAGAGAGCAAAGTGCTACGAGATATTCTCTCTGAATTCTTCATTACAGCAGTTTTCCAATAGAAGCTGCACAAGCCTCTGTGCTTACATTTTTTAAAAACAAACTTGCCCATGGATATCCAGACCACCCATTCTATATTGGGCTTCTGAACCACCATGAAGACCTGGCACTTCAGGAGGGGGCTGGGGAACATTGAGGATTAGCCCACCTGCATTTGGTAGTACATCTAGATCTTTGTTATGATGAATGTTTGATAGTCACAATGTTTTTAACTCTACGTACTGGTTTATGTCAGGCACTCAGACTCTTCAAGAATTGAGCAGCATAGACACCACAGTAAGTAAGTAAGTAAGTAAGTAAGTAAAAGTAAGTAAGTAAGTAAGTAAGTAAGTAAGTAAGTAAGTAAGTAAGTACATAACCTCTCACTGCACATGAGCTTGGTGCCTTATGAACGTGACCCTTTAGAAAAATAGGTTGGAATGACAGTTCCTCTTTGTTTTCAGCAATTAGTAAACTAGGTTTTCTATTGTTAGTTGAGTACTGTTTAGGGTCTTTTTGTTAGCAACGTGCCTCTTAAGGATGTTTCTAATAGCATAATATTTATAACAGCTACAGCATACATGCCCCCAGTTGTTAAATTCAGGGAAAGTGATAGAGTCAAATGTTTATTATCTAAGAGATTTAAAGAAGTTCTGGGAGGTGAGCCGGGAAGTAACAGCAATTTCTGCTATAAGAAAGCAAGCTTGGCAGTACCTAAATAGCAATTAACCTCAACAAAATTATACTGTTGAAGCTGAGGAAGCGAGCACGCTTCCATTATCTCTTGCCATTTGATGTGCTGCCTGTCCCTGATGGGAACTGAAGCTGCCGCAACGGCTGATGTATAAAAACCTTTGCCTTTTTTTACTGATGAGACAGGGGAAAGCACCCAGTTTGCCTATCAAAGTGAGGAGCCAATTTTATGTGCTTTTTCAATTAAAAACACCCCGGAAGTAGTATTGAAAAGTTAGTACTGAAAACATAAGCTAAATTGAAACTGTGTTTTGGTGATTTAGGCTGTAAAGGATGGACTGTCTGCTGATTTAGCTTTTCCCAACTTGATCCCTTCCAAATACAACAGGACTGCAATTTTCAGAAAATCTGCACATGCAGCTGGATGGGAATTCTTAAACTCCAAGTTGGAAAAGACTGCTCTTCTTTATAATAGGTGCAGAAAGACATGTCCTCTTTGGTTCTTGTAATATACTCTGTCTTAACTGTTTAGTGAAACCAAACTCTCAATTTTTTTCTCCTCCAGCAGGACTGGACAAAAAAGAAACTTGTTTCACCAAGTTTTTGAGTGTTAGGATTCTTCTTCATGACTGCATCTGTGCTAAGGTGCATGCCTCCAGCCCTTGAGTCAGCAGAAAAGTATACAGCATAATTTGTGCTATCCTAACAACCAAGTTCTAATCTGCCTCTGTAACAGGACTGGCGAGTGGTCCTGTCCTTACAATTTTGTAGGGCAATTTCATAGCAGCAACTGGTGGATCCAGTATCCCACCCAGCTTCATCACTTGGTGGGAAAGCCACCACCAATCACTTTCCTTGAAGTATGATGGGGCAGGGTTCGGCAAGAGTAGGTTGATGCCTAGGATGGAGACTTTCAAGCTGCCTGAGTTACTGGTCACCTGTATAGAGGTGTGCCATGCTGGAAATAGCCTGTCACTCAGGATATATCTGAACATGGGTCTACTGGTCTTCTGGAAGACAGGTAGAACGGTGTCCAGCTGACAGGAGTGGAGCTAGGAAGACAGCAGGGACATGGGAAAGAGGAACCTCCAACCCAAAGACAAGCACCTCAGCAGCAGACAGTGAGAGAAAATGGCAATTCTTGGAGCTGCAAGACCGGCTGAGAGGCAGAGCTGAGAGACTGGGGAGGAAGAGCCCGACCAGAGTCTGCAAACTCAAGCAAGCCCACTGCCTGCAGCAGCCCACAAACCAGCTCCAGAATCAGAGGACTGAGTGCTTGGTAGGGGGGGGAGCCTATTGGCAAGGCTATAGAGGAGTGAATAGGGTTTTCACATGTAAATGGACTGAGATTGGCTACAAGAGCCGAAGACCTGGGGGAAAGGAAAGATTAAAGAGCTAGGAACTAGTTAAGATAGGGAAACATAGTGGTACAAAACAAAGAGATAGGACATAGAGATAGAAATTTATAGATTAAAGACAGACAGTAGAATAAGAAAGATAGGAAAATAGAAACAAGCATAGAATTAGCCTTAATTTTAGAAGGCTGAGTTTAATTTTGTACGATAAAACATTTTTTGTGGGAAAAACAAATGCAGTGTGATCTGTACCATATTAAAAAAAAACCTAATAGGGATATATTGCTAGGTTAAATATTCAAAGGGTTACAGCCTCAATCCATAAAATATTGACAGTTTTATATAAGCATATTTGGCTTTTTAATACATCACAATCCATATTTACTATGAACAAATCCAATATTATTGATCCCAGAATATACAAGATTAAGTCAAATCCAAAGCCAATAACTGAAATGCTCCAGCTTTTAGGACTCTAAAACAGAAATGTTAGAGGCAACAATCCCATACAATCTTAGTAGTGATTAGCTAAATTGCAGGATTCTTAGGGAAGAAGAGGCAGATTTCTAAGGCTCATGTGCAATTACTTTATTTAATAGATTCTTGAAGAAGAATTGATGTTGCACAATGCTTTTGAACGGCCACTGTTTATAAGTCAGAAGTATGCTTGTATGGCCAATAAGGGTATTTTTCTGGGTTCAGTGTAGGATCCCGAAATTTTTCAGGTAGATCTTCATATGTCATATTTTCAAAAGGTATCATGTTTCTCAATTCCTGAAGCTTAAGAGAAAAAAAACACCATAATTATTAACAGATGATAAAGAGAAACGCTGAGAATCAGAAGCACAGAAGTTATTAGAAGAAAATACAGTTCAATGCAAAAGCCTATTTGTACAATTAAAATCACTAGCTTACCTCCTCCTCATATTTGACAATGCGGTCTTTAGAAGCCAGTATGAAGTCCGCAGCTTTCTTATCCTGAAAGAACAGATAGCAACATTATGAGAAACTTTGGTTCCTGAGAAGCTATCCATGGATTTATGGGGGCAGAGAGGCCTGAATGGATTTGATCACAGAACCTGCCTCCCAGTGCCTCTGAAAAGCGTCTCCATCCCATATTTCTTTGATACTTGGGGGTGGGGATGCAGGGAGGAGGGAAAATGAATCAGTGGGCAGGATTGAACGTTTTAAGGAACACTGGATTCACAGTATCAAAAACATCCCTAGATATGCTTTCAACAAGCAATATATAACAGTCTGATGTAACATCCCTTTTACTGCTTGTGAGAAGAAAGAAATAGCTTTAAAAAAAGAACAGCTAAAAAACAGCAAAGGATACATAACAATAAACTAACTGTCCCTGACATCTGGCCTGCTAGAAAGAGCCAAGCAAGTCTTTAGATTTCTTGGCTATTCCATCATCAGAACCCTCCACACTGAGAAAGCATCAGGAACTCTGGGTTTGATTCATTTTATAGTTCATTAGAACTGGATTTTGTTATACATTTTGATCATTAGTTCATAAAGTCATAATAAGGAATGATGAAAATGTTGAATGTATTTTAAAATTTGGAATATGCCTATAACAGGCCAGCAAAATGTAGATGCTGGAAATACATTCCTGAATGTATATCCTGAAATCTGAATAGGTAGGTTCATTCTCCTGCGCCTGGCATAAGAACAGTGCATGCTGTGAACTCTTACAGCCAGTAATAAAGTCAAGAATACCATGCTCACAGTGGCATGGATTTACACATGCCACTGCAAATAAATATTGATGTGTACATAAAACATGTATTGGGCATAGCTAGTTCCCATAATCCTTACCCTGCCTTTTTTGAGATTGAAAGATCAAAGCTACCAGATCTCTCATTCATCCATCCATCCCATATACTTTATCTGATGGGCGCAATAGCAAATGGATGGTCCCATAATCACTCTAAAAACCAACTTGTCACTGCTGTTTAGAGCAGATAATTATATATAAAATAATTATACATGCAGCACAAGTGAACTCCACAGCATTCACAAAATAAGGAAATTGTTCCTTTCCCTCATTTTTGCATCCATGTTTTAATTTTCTACTTTGCACCTCACAAATGATATTTGTTGTTTCAGTTTTTGGCCCTGGAAATGGAAGGTCTTCACCTGGTTCTTCCAGACAATTTAAGACCTCCAACTCTTGTAGTTAAAATTGGCCACTGTCAGTGCCACAGTTCCAGCAGTGAAGTTCCTAAAGGTAGCAATCCATAAGCAGGTGGAACGTGGGGAGCAGGGAATGATGTTCAACGTAATTTAACTAATGGCATTAGCAGGACACCATGAGTAAAGATTAAGACCAGGAGCAATCTGCTAAGATCCCAAGCTGATACCTTTGCAAACATCATTTACGTGCAATGAAAAGATAACACATAACAGGATAGAGGAACACTTACAGTCTCTTTTTCTTGGGCATCTACTTTAGCTGTTTCAGTATCCACAGGCTGAGGAATCTGCAGTGCCTTAAACTGTGAAAATTGAGGAAATAGTAATTGAAACGTGTAGCTTCTGGTTTCCAAACCCATACCATGTGTACCTTCTTCCCTCTGTCAATGTTTCTAATTCAGCAGTAAAGTACATAATTTCCACTGTCTCTGGATTAGGCTCTTGTGCATTTATTGCACTGTTGTGTAAGCAGCTTTCAACCATAGGATCTGAGTTCTCATTCCAAATACTTATAGCAGACTAACCTCCTTAAATATCTAGACTCATTTATACATTATCTCCTAGAAAAATGCACCATTTCATGGGATTTAATGGAACAAGCATGAAAAGTCTCAATCGAATCTCCTTATGCTATTAGCTCACACCCTTCTCCTTCTCCATTAGTTCACTGAACCTCAGACAGTTTCAAAGTTTAGAAGGTATCCAGTGGGCCAAAAAGAAAAATAGCAGCCGTTTTGTTGAGAAGGAGATTTTGCATTTTTAAAATTTAGTGGATATTGCCCCAGGGGAGCAGTCTAGTTTACAAGAAGAGACAACAAAGCACCAAGGCCAATTTTAAAAAGCTAAAATCTTGTGATATCACAAATCTTACACAAATGCAATGTTCTCACATGGTATTTCACAAGAACCGTGGTTGAGAGTGCTTACATTTCACCAGATTTATGGATCCAGAGTGTTTCTGGTGGTTTTTCCACCCTTATTGCACTGGGCAGCCTGTCGTCTGGAGCCCAGGTTAGAGTGGCTAATTCCCTTCTAGGGAAGGGCCTACAGGTACTGTAGATCTCCCGCCTGGCTGCTGTGACCAATTAGTCCAGGATTTTGTCAATGAAGTTGCTCAGATTTGCATAAGGCTTGACTCTTCATAGGTAGAGTTCCCTGAGGTGACTGCAGCATTGTTGTGTCATGTTATCTGGACTCCTCCTGGCCTCTGAATGCTGATGAAGTGGATAGGGTACCCTCATCTGGCACGGGCTACTTGAGCACCTGACTCTTGCCCCTTCTGGCTCCTTTGGGGAATCAAGAGGAGCATGGTTAACATGTCTCTTCGGGAGAGGGTGGTGCTGGCAGCCTTGAAGAGGCTGTGGTTCATCCCCTCCTAAGGAGGCCCTCCCTAGATCTGTCTGCATTTGACAACTATCACCCTATCTCTAACCTCCCTTTTTTAGGGAAGGTTATTAAGACTCTAGTCAGGATATACCTACAGAGCACCCTAGAGGACCCTTTTCTGTCAGGTTTCAGATCAAGGCATGATATTAAGACAGTGTAGGTCACTCTCACCACTGTTGTGACCTGGACATGGTACTGTAGTCTATCTCTCCTGGTCCTTTTGGACTTTTCAGCAGCCTTCAATACCATCACCCATGGCATCCTTCTGGACCATCTGTAGAGGGTTGGGGATCAGGGGCATTGTTCTACAGTGGCTCCACTTCTTCCTCAGTAGGAGGAAAGGGAGAAGGATAAGGGGGAACAGTCAAGTGGTGGCTCACTTGTGGGGTTCCACGGGGCTTGGTTCTTTCTCCCCTGATTTTTAACATTTACATGAAGTCATTGGGGTACAGTATCATCAGACAGCTTTACATGGCTATCACAAGTTAGATAAAAGATACTGCCAATGTCTTGATCCACTATCTGGAGGCTGTGAGGATGTGGATGGGATGAAACAGACTGAACTTGAATGCAAGAAAGATGGAACTACTGTCTGTTCATCATGGTTCCCGAACATCTCCAGTACTGCCCTGCCCCAATGGAGTGGGTCTGTGACTTGTGGGGGGGGTGTCTCCACAGCTACTACTTCATGGGCAAGTGGAAGCCATGATCAGGGGAGCCTTTTCCCAGCTTCAGCTGGTGCACCAGTTGCATCCCTACTTGGAACAAGACCACCTTGCAACAGTGATTCATGCCTACACCCTCACTTATCTGAACAACTGCACCCCACTTTATACAGATATACTTCTGAATATCCTTGAAAGGTTTGGTTGGCCCAAAATACAGTGGCCTGGTGCTGACAGGTCCTTGACATGATTACAGTACTTTGCTTTAGGCCTTGACGTGAGTACAGTGCCTTGCTATTAGCTTCTGAGTGCAATTCAAAGTGCTACATAGCTTGGGATGAGAGTACTTATAGGAGCAATTTTTCCACCCAGTTTTGACCTGCCAGACTTAAATATTTCAGGAAAACTTGCCAGTTAAGAAGTGTGGAGGCTCCTAGGCACATCTTCTCTGTGGAAGCACTTACACTTTGGAATAGCATCCCTCCACAAATTTGATCTGCCCCTACTCTACTTGCTCTCTGTAAATTGTTAAAAAAAATGGAGGTATTTCAGAGAAGCTGGGAGGGATGAATTGGTGCCATCAGACTGAGTAACACTGTAATATCTAGTTACAGTGTTGTAACTATTATTTAGTTGTTTTTCATCTTTTTACTGAGAACGTTTTATTGTATTTTTATCAATGTTCATGAACTGCCAAGTCTCTTCTGGTTGCAGTGGAATACACATCAAGTAAACAAAAAATTTAAAACTGCCTCACCTTCTTTTCAAATTCATCCACTAGGCTAGGATTCACAACTGCAGTTCTGTAGAAAGACCAGTCAATGGCTGGTGGTGTCTCTGGCAAAGATGCAAGCCTATTTAGAGAGAGACAAGAACATCAGAACTATTGGACACTTCAGATTATTCCTTCTTCTAAAGTTGTTTTTCATTCTTCTTCTTCACAACAAGAAAAGTCAAACAAATGTCCAGGTATTCTTTGTTATCAAGATAAAAATAAGTAGCTTTTCAAAACTACTCCAGGATGGGAAAGTGGATTTGGTCAAGGAGCAAAATCTAGCCTTTTTACTTGACTCTACAGACCAGGGGTGCCCAACCTTTTTGGCGCCAGGGACCGGTTTCAAAAGACGGTTTTTCCGCGGACCGGGGTGGGTGGGGTTTCTGTGATTTCCGCATACCGGGGGGGTGGAATTTCCGTAGGCCGGGGGCGGGGTTTGCGGGCAGGAGCCAATCACAAGCACTGGGGGGCGGGGTTTGTGGGCGGGAGCCAATCACAAGCACCGGGGAGCAGGGTTTGCAGGCGGGAGCCAATTGCACGGAAGGGGGTGGGGTTTGCGGGCAGGACCCCCACGGCCCAGTTCCTAACAGGCCGCGGCCCACTAGTGGGCTGCGGCCCACAAGTTGGGGACCCATGCTACAGACCTCCAGATAACTTTCTCTGTGGAAGTTGACATGAGGAACCATCACTCCCCATGTTTTCTATCACAGAGAAAAAAGTTTTGTCTAACACATGCCTCAACCCATCAAGATGCACAGTGGATGAACTAGCAGGAGCACACAGCACCTTCCCTGATCACAGAACATGGTCAACCTCTGACAATCCTGCCTACATCATCCATGCCTTGCTCTTCACTTGCAAACTGGGGTGAGTGGAGGGAGAGAATGAGAACAAGCTGAGCACTCCCTGGTGCTTTGTTCAGAAGCTGGCACTCCCTGTGATTCTCTGACACTATTGGCTACACCCCATCATTCCCTTCTGTTGACATGGATGAATTAGAACAGGGCTTTCCAAGCTTTTGCCGTTGACGACACACCAACGGCTGGCACGCAAAAACCCAGAAGCACCAGCGGCGGTGCTTCCGGGTTGCTGCTGCAGCAGCAGCAGCATCCTGGAACCTGGAAGCGCTGATGGCCCGCCGCTGCCGCTGCCCCTTCAAAAGGGCAGGCTCCGGGGACCCCGAAAATGCCCTTGGTTCCGGCAGGGAAGCAAAAAGCGTCACCGCGCCCGCACGCACTGCCGGGCCGCTTCCCACTGCACAGCTGATCGGCACGGAGAATTTCCACCCCGGCCCCCCCTGCACCAATCAGCTGTGCACCAGGGAAGCGGCCCGGCAGCATGCGTGTGTGATTTTCGCCTCCCTGCCGGAACCGAGGGCATTTTCATCAGCGCTTCCGGGTTGTCACGCGACACACTTGGGGCCCCCAGGCGACACAGTATTGCAAACAGAACAAGGTCAGGTGGGCCTTAAGTAAGGAATGTTATGCTTAAAAGAGCCGTGGGATGGACAGGATTACTGCCTGGACCAAAGATTCCCATGCCTGGTGTAATCCAGTTTGGTGTAGTGGTTAAGGTGCTGGGCTAGAAACCAGGAGACTGAGAGTTCTAGTCCCGCCTGAGGCATGAAAGCCGGCTGGGTGACCTTGGGCCAGTCACTCTCTCTCTCAGCCCTAGGAAGGAGCCAATAGCAAACCAGGAGACTGAGAGTTCTAGTCCCGCTTTAGGCATGAAAGCCGGCTGGGTGACCTTGGGCCAGTCACTCTCTGTCTCAGCCCTAGGAAGGAGCCAATGGCAAACCAGGAGACAGAGAGTTCTAGTCCCGCCTTAGGCATGAAAGCTGGCTGGGTGACCTTGGGCCAGTCACTCTCTCTCAGCCCAACTCACCTCACAGGGTTGTTGTTGTTGTGGGGAAAATAGGAGGAGGAAGGAGTATTTGGTATGTTCGCCGCCTTGAGTTATTTATAAAAATAATAAAGGTGGGATAAAAGATAGATAGATAGATAGATAGATAGATAGATAGATAGATAGACAGACAGACAGACAGACAGACAGACAGACAGACAGACAGACAGACAGACTCATATTTACTAACAATGACTGAGAGGCAATCAATATAGTCTCATTGTCATTTAGCTATTTAACTCTAGAATAGTACAATCATAGGAACAGTTGTGCCCAAATATAATAAGGAGATTTTATCAGATCTGCCTATTTGAATAAACTGAACACCTATGCCTTAAAATATGTATTTTGCTATACTGATATAAGAAGCAAGCGAACAGTTCAGCAACAGAGTCTAGAAACATGTATTTATTAATGTTATTGATGCATCCACCCATCACAAAGATATTTTTAATGTCTAATGGTTTAATGTCACTCCTCTTCTTCCTATAGTGCTCTTTACAAACTAAGAAATATACTCACTTGGCTGCAATAGCATCACTACGTGATTTCAAAGCATTAAACATAGATTTCTGATCAGCTGACACTCGTTCAGCAAATGCCGCCCAATCTATTGCTTTCAGAGCAGCCCTGCGGCCAGCCATTGCTATCACCTAGAAAATGGGAAGAGATAAAGAGAGTAAGGAAAAAAGGAAGTCAACAAGAAAATAACATAGCAGGTGAGTTATGAAGGAAGCAAAGGACATCATTTATAAAAACAGAAATTTTCATCTAAGTGAAGTCAAGAATACAACCTACAAACTACTATACATTTATTCAGGAGTAAACCTGAAGTTTGGTGTAGTGGTTAAGGCAATGGGCTAGAAAACAGGAGACTGAGAGTTCTAGTCCCACCTTAGGCATGAAGCCAGCTGGGTGACCTTGGGCCAGTCCCTCTCTCTCAGCCCTAAGAAGGAAGCAAGGGAAAACCACTTCTGAAATCTTGCCAAGAAAACTGCAGGGACATGTCCAGGCAGTCACCAGGAGTCAACATCGACTCGAAGGCGCGCACACACACACACACACACACACCCTACAGTCTCATTTGAAAATAAAAATAGATTGGAGATGTTTCAAAATCATGCACTTTTGATTCCATTTTTTAAAAACTGATAAAAGAAATATAGCTTTTGTTACTGATAGGATCAGTTGCCCAAAGATATCAAGCAATATTTTCATAATTATCCCAAACAAAACAACCAGCGAAAAACTCTCGATGTTAGCATCTACTTTCCTATCTCAGGGGAAGCCAAACCAGAGCGCAAATTTCGGTCCCTGGAGGGCTCCATCAAAGAACCCCAACCCACGTCCTAATGAAGTGAGAAGCATTACGGGCAAAAGAGAGAGGAGGAAAGCCAGTTAACAAGCAGGGGTTATTGCCTGCTATAGCAACCCTCCCAAAGGACGTCGGCTTCTCACCTTCAGCCACCCGGTAACCGCACCGCCGGAAAAGGCTCCCGGAACCAAAGCCTGACAGTGACCAACGGGCCCAATCGGGACGACTCTCTCCGGAAAAAGGGCGGCCCTCGCCGTCTCATAGAGAGAGCAAAAGGCAAGAGCACAGCCTGCTCTGCTCCGGGCGGCAAACAGGGCCGGGCAAACTAATGGAGCAGCCGGAGGCGGAGCGGGCGATACTTCGCGCGGGCTTGGGGCTGGCGGGGGCTTCAGGGGTAAACCAATTTTGCTTTGCTGCGAATTGAAGTTTCGGGATCTGCCAAGTGCTTCCGGCGAGTAAGCCTGTCATCCCAATGAATGAGTTTCCTCGAAATACCTTCCATTTCTGTCCTTCGCAGAACTCTATATTTGTATTACCTAACCCATAATCTCTAGACATTACCGAACATCCAGCCTGGGCGACTGTCTTCTGCTCGATGACGCGCGCGCACCAGCTTTGCTGTAAAATCGGGTCTCTGCGCTGTTGCATTTCATCGATGACGACTGAGTAAGCGATTGCTCTTTAAAAGTTTTTATTATAACTAAGATCATAATACGGAGTGGTTGCAAATAATATTGGGGGATGGGAATAACCCAACCTTCTGTGGAGGCTTCTCAAAAAACCAGTCCATCTTTTTAGCCACCTCTATTCCTACCCGCCCTCCCCGCGATTGCAAAGCAGGTATAACGTAAGCCTCCCTTTTCCTTCTCTAGAGGACGGTACAAATAGTATTAAAACGATTTTTTCCCTTCTCCGTGAAGCAAATTGGCAGAGCAATTTCCAAACATCGCCTCCAAAAGAGAACGGATTTTTGGCTTCAGTAAGTGTTTGTCCCACTAACAAATTAACTAGGAATATCATCTGCAAACCAAGAAGTGCCGATCTGTCCTATTGGTGTCTATGGCACTGCTGTCTATGTATTTCCTTCCGGCGGCTCTCTGAAACCTTTTCGAATGTTACTTTCACTTCTACTGATCGCATCTACTCGTTCCGATTCCCTTTAAGGGTGGAACGCCTGGAACGAAGCCGGGGTCAGGCGGTTGATGACCCGGAAGAGATTCTTCATCCCGGAAGTCCGGCGTTCCCTGTCAGTAGGGACTGAGGGGATGGCTGTCGAGCCTCGACGGGAACAGCTCCAGCCTTTCCGCCCCGGCCGCTGAGCTGAAGCGGCCGCCGACTGACAAAGGGACCGCCGCCCGTCCGCCCAGGGAAGAAACCATGGCGGAGTTGGCGGCTGGGGAGGGGCCGCCACGAGGCCGCACGCCCAGCCCGCTCCCGATCTCGGGGCCGCCGAGCCCTCGTCCAGCCGCGGCTCCCGCCTGTCCCGCGCGCAGTCCGGAGCCTCCGGCGCCCGAGAAAGCTGCGGCGGGGAGCGGCAGTGGCGGGGGCTCCAAGTGGGTTCGGCTCAACGTGGGCGGCACTTACTTCGTGAGCACTCGCCAGACCCTCTGCCGCGAGCCCAAGTCGTTCCTCTGCCGCCTCTGCTGCCAAGAGGGGCCTGAACTGGGCTCGGACAAGGTGAGCGGGCGCGGCGGCCGGGCGCTAAGTGGCCACTGGCCCTTAGGCCGGTGCGCCCAGAACAACGGGCGTGCTCCTCCGGCGCTCTTAACCCTCGCTCTTCCTTTCCTTTTGCTCTCCTAGCGGCCCTTCCTGCCTTTTTGATGTAATAACAGTAGTCGTATTTCTAGAGGGAGGCCAAGCTCCTTGCAGAACTCCAGTTCCACCATAACCATAGATGGAGCCTTTAAGTCTCTCTTGATAAAAAAAGTGGGGGAGAGGACAAGGGATGGGCTGCTGTAAAGCTCAGTGACGCTCATCTAGACTGCATGTGAAAATGGGGCATAGGCTCTTGGCAGTATATATGTGTATATATAGAGAGAGAGCCCTTGATCTTGCTGTGTTGCTCTCTTCTGTATTGATGTTTACAGAAGATGCTGAGCCATTGTTAATAAGCAATACGGATTTATAGTATGTTAATATGGTTGCTCCTCACAGCATTTAAGGTATGACATGGTTTATAATGACTTGGCTTAATCATTATGGCTGTAAACCATGATGTTTAGCATATTCTTTAAAACTTAGGCAAAGCTTGAACACAGAAGACTATTAAAAGCACTGTCTTTGTATAGCTTTTGTATATAATCCTCTCAACCGGCCTGTTTATTTCCCTATCTAGATGTGAATATTAGTCTGTAATAACACTTCAACAAATGAAGATAATGTCAGTAAATATCTTGAATCCAGTCCATTTAAATGGGTGCAATGGCTATTGGAAATGGTTTATTAAAAAAACAACTAAGCATACATATACATTTATGTATAATGTTATACATAAATGTTATATATTTATAACATTTGTATATAATGTATTATATTCTGTATCTTTCTGAATCAAGATTCTGGTAATTTTTACTTCATCCTTTTTTGCCTTTCAGTACTGTAAATGCATTGAATAGGATTCAGTCCTAATGCTTGTAGAGGAGAGCTTCAGTTGTCCTTAACAGTTGTCCAAAGCCCTGTTGGTTCCACTTGCTAATTCTTGCTTGTTCTGCTGGCAGGGTTGAAGAGAGAAGGGAGTAGAAGCTGTTTTCCCATCCTGGAATGTTTTAATCAAATTCTCTCTCCCTTTGAAACCAAGATGATGGGGCCTACAAATGATACACCAAAAGAATTTGCTGTCTGGCCCTAGCACGCCTCCTTCCCTAACTTTCAGCGTTAGAGCTATACTATCAGAAAGAACTAGATTCAGAAATCCCATGGGGGTTAGAGAGGTCAGACCTGCTATGATATATGCTATGAACTTATGATTGCCAATTCAATGACCTCCCATTCCATTTTTCTCACTCCATCTCACCTCATCTCAGTAGTAGCAAGCACCCTTTCTATGTTGTCAGTATAGCCATAATATTTGCTAAACCATAAAATTAATCTTAACCATTCATATGGAAAAAAGTAGCATAAAATCATTGAAAGTTATGGGTGACAAAAAGTATTTTAATCCTCCTAAACAGTAAAAAGAGAAACACAGCCTCATTTCCAACAGCAAGTTGTTCCATAAGAGGCCTTGCCTGTTCTTTTATCCAGAGATATCAAAAAGCTAGTTCAGTGCCTTGCCCACAGACCCTATAGATAAATTATATACTGTACTTAAGACCTAACGTTGTCTCTCATATGGCTTTCAGTTTCATGCCTGTAAAATAAGTAATGATTTCTTTAAAAAAAATCAATATTTGTATACAAAGCAATTCCTTTCTCCAGTGCTTAAAGCTGTGTGCCAAGATAAAGTATATTTAGAGTGGTTGCTTTTAGCATATAATTGCTTATAATGTCAATACAGAGGATTCTGAATGTCCTGTAAAAGTTCTTACATAATTGTGTTCCGTAGAATTTAATTTTAAATACAGTACTTTAGATGATAGTGTAAAAGTTACAATAGTTATAGAGAGATATCAGATTTGTGGTCTGTTTACAGTTCTGCTGGGTGATACAATCCTTGCATGTTTACTCAGTAAGTCCCATTGAGATCAACTGTTTTCACAAGAAATAGGCTGTATACAAACCCTTACAGATTCCAAGTTTTCATAAATGGAGTCTTGGAATCAGTCTCTCCAAGATGATTAGCTCTAGCAACTCTGCTAGAATATCTACTGAGAAGTAGGTCCACTGAGTTCAATAGTTTGGTCTAGTGGTTAAGGCAATGGGCTAGAAACCAGGAGACTGAGAGTTCTAGTCCTGCCTTAGGCAAGAAAGCCGGCTGGGTGACCTTGGGCCAGTAACTCTCAGCCCAACCCACCTCACAGGGCTGCTGTTGTGGGGGAAATAGGAGGAGGAAGGAGTATTTGGTATGTTCGCCGCCTTGAGTTATTTATTAAAAAAATAATAAAGGGATAGAAAATAAATAAAATAAAAAATAAAAATAAATAAATATATTCCCAAGAATGTGGTGTATAGAATTGTAGCTTTAGTGAGTTTTCTAAAAATAAGTTTGAGCCAGTAGATTAAAAAAATTAAATGTTCTGCATTTATCTTTGTGAAGAATGTTTTTTAGGCTACCAAAAAGTACGATGTAATTTATGGCTCATATTTGTTAGACATACAGGATGAATTACATTTCAAGTGATAAAAATCTTTCCTAAGGATATAGTAATAATAATCAATGCAATTATGTTTATTTTTACTTGTGCATTAATTTAGTTTTGGTGAAAAGCCTGTGACATAATATAAGAGCAGATAATTCCATGTAAATAAACATATAATTTGCTAGTTAATTAGATAGCTGCCATGGTGTATATAGGTCATGGTCTATCTTTTTAAATTATTTTATTTATTTATTCGATTTATCACCGCCCAACTCCCTCAAAGGGACTCTGGGCGGTTTACAATCTAACATAAACTCTAATGCCATATAAATAGAGTCTAATAAATGTTAAAATAAGCAATTTAAAATACAATAAATATAATAAATATAATAAAATCAAGATGGTAATATCTTTTTTTTAAAAAAAACATTGGAAAGGGTAATTCAAGGGCCAACCTAGTGTATTAGCCATCCCCAAGAGTGTATACTCTTCTTCCCGCCCCAGGCCTGCTGGCAAAGCCAAGTCTTGAATCTTTTCCGGAAGTCCAGGAGTGAAGGAGATTGTCTTAACTCTGGGGGGAGAATATTCCACAGGGCAGGCGCTACTGAAGAGAAGGCACGCCTCCGTGACCCCGTTAGATGGAATTCTTTAGCCGATGGGGTCCGTAGCATGCCCTCCCTGCATGACCGGATGGGACGGGACGATGTAATGGGGATAAGACGGTCCCTTAGGTAACCATAATTTTTAAATTATGTCACAGAATCATCTAATACAAGCAAATATAGAATAAGATATCCAGTGATGCAAGAATTTGGACTCTTTCACAGAGAACCAAATTCTCAGATTCATGACAGTAGATCCCATGTCCAAATGTCTGAACTCCATTGGAATATCTTTCTTTAGCATCAGAACATAACATAATTATGTCTCTAACAGGATGAAACGGGGGCATATCTCATTGATAGGGATCCCACATATTTTGGTCCAATACTGAACTACCTCCGGCATGGAAAACTCATAATAAACAAGGAATTGGCAGAAGAAGGTAAGAAAAACACAACTTTGACAAATGTGTAAATCTCTATTCTTGAAAGCTAGGGATGCTTAATTCCACCCAGAGTTGTTGAGCGTCAGGCGGCATACAAGTTTAATAAATTATTATTAGTATTAGTATTACAGTAGTAGTATTAATGGAGGTTGGTCTTGCCTGAGTCCAGAACTAAATGTATTTAATTCCATTGATTTCATTATCTGCGTGTCTTTAAAATATTATTAGAAAGTGTATGTTACTCCAATTGATCTGTGGAAGAACAGTGCAGAATCAGCTTAGTTCATACAGGCATGTATCTGTGACCATACAGCAGTGCTTTCCAAAGTCCCGCCGTTGGCGACACACCAATGGCGGCGGCAGTGTGTGCGGCGGCAGCCTCGTGTTTCGCGCTAAAACCCGGAAGCACTGATGGTCTGCCGCTGCCGCCGCCACACACACCACCACAGTTGCCGCGCGTGCCGCTGCAGAGGCGGCAGCAACGCGCCATCAGCACTTCCGGGTTTTGTCGCGACACACAGTTTGGAAAGCTATGCCATACAGGGAGGTATCCTGTGATAGTGCTTTTTATCTAGATCAGTGTTTCTCAACCTCAGCAAATTTAAGATGGGTGGACTTAAACTCCCAGAATTCCCCAGCCAACCTCACCCATCTTAAAGTTGCTGAGGTTGAGAAGCACTGATCTAGAGCATTCTGTTAGGGCATAGCTTTCCAAACTGTGTGTCGGGACACGTTAGTGTGTCGGCTGCAGTGTCTGGGTGTGTCGCGGCTGCTGCTGCCTCCGAGCCCTGCCAGGATTCCACACAGGTCCTAGTGCCTGCCTTGTGCCTTGCTGCCTCCAAACCTGCCCTGACAGGATTCCGCGCAGGTCCTAGTGCCTTCCTTGTGCCCTGCTGTAAGAGTGTGTCACGAAATGATGCCCTGCTGTAAGAGTGTGTCGCGAAATGATGCATGTCTAAAAAGTGTGTCACCAACATGAAAAGTTTGGAAAGCTCTGTGTTAGGGACTATTATATTAGCTTTTGCTTTCTAATGAAACATAGACTACAAAAACAAATTTTCTTGAATCTCCAGGTTATCTTCATAAGAAGGACTATAAATTCTCAACATTTTATTCATGAGGTGTTTCTTGATTTTTGTTCAGTTTTGTTGGATTTGTGCCTAACAACATATTTTGATATCATAACATCTTTGTTGATTTCCAGATTAATCATTGAGTTAAAATAAGTGCACAGCTCTTGAGTGTCATTTGACTGCCAAACAGCACATTTGCAGCCTTTGGTATCTGGAGATTATGCCTTTAGAATTCGGCAACAATAATTATTTTGAGAAATTGGAAAAACAGTAATATTTCTGATATTAAGGATTGGTTTCAAGGGATATGTAACATCTGTTTTTAAAAATGCAATTTTATCTACTAATCAAAAAAATGACTCAATACGTTATTCTTTGGCATAGATTTTATGACATTTTATCATATTAGAGAACCATGATATTTTAAAATGTAAATTTAGAGTCTGATTAAACATTTGATGAAAATGTGATATATGTCTATATACAATTTTCCCCTTCTTGTTTTTGTTTAAGTTAGCTATTGGGTTTTTTTTTCTCATATATTTCTCTTTCTCTTTTTTCCCCTACTTCTTGCTGTAAAACTTGTTAAAATAAATAAAGCTAATTTTAAAAAAAAGAATTTGGTACCAAAATAATCAAATAATCAGCAGTGCATTTGCCTCTGGGATGCTTCTTGTCCCCATCCTTAAAACCTCTAAAGGGCTAAAAAGCATATTTTTCAAGGTCTTTGGTAGCTTTAAGGATGGAAATGGGAGCATCTGCCTCTGAGAGGGTTCCTGTTTCCATCCCCACTTTTAGATTTTCGAAGCACAAGCTGAAAAGATTCAGCTGCACCTATTCCACTAACATCACAACATCATTGGGTGTTCCTCAACAGCTTTTCAGAAAATAAAGAAGCTGAGTTGTGGTATACAACTCCTCAAATACAGAATGCCCTGAATTAAATTATAAATTACATATATTGCCCAATTCAAGACATGCAGCAGGATCAGATCTGAAAGTTTTCTGATCAAGAGATTTGCAGTTAACGTGGGTGTATGGCACTCTTTCCTTCTTACAAATCCTGAAACCGTGTTCTTCATTCTTATTCCTAGGTGTCCTGGAAGAAGCTGAATTTTACAACATTGCATCTCTAGTGAGGCTGGTGAAAGAGCGAATACGAGACAATGAAAGCAGAACTTCTCAAGTAATTCATATTAGAAAGAAAATTCATCTATTGTGTCCTTTATGCTTTAATCATGTCATAACACGTGTTACCATTTGATATGGCCTGTATGCTCTCTGTGGCATAAGAGCCATGCTATTATCAACCTGCTTCTCGGGATATTATTGGTTTCAGTATTGGTCTTTCACAAAACACACCACTTTCCCTTTCTAGCTTTTAACAACTATGGAAGCATGCTTTTAAACACTTCTACAAATGTTTCTTTTCATGATCCTCTTCCATCATTTCAAAAAGATATCATTATTTAGAAAGCTCACAATCCTGATTTCTAACTAGTTAGTTTCCCTCTTTTTACCCAGGGACCTGTCAAGCACGTTTACCGAGTTCTGCAGTGCCAAGAAGAAGAGCTCACCCAGATGGTGTCTACTATGTCTGATGGATGGAAATTTGAACAGGTATTTCGTGTTAACAAATTCAGAAGTTGGGCCAACTCACTGGATATATCATGACATTTTCCTGTTGTATTATTTCCAATTGAAAAGAAGTAGAATATTAGAAACAGTGAATCGTGAGTGTACATGTTTCATTATTTTGCTGAAGTGTGAAGAAGACTGATATCTGAATTTGTTGATCATCTTCTGCAGAAGCCTAATTTTTAGTCGTCTTTTGCATTCTTTTCTTCTTTTTACCATATCAGTTGATCAATGCTATCAGTTTAGTGGCCATCGAATTCAGCACTATGTGTACATCTTATGACAATTCTATATTGTAGAAAATCTACTTTGGCTTATGTTCCCTATCTTTAGATTGTTTTTATAGGGTTGACATTTGGTTTTGTACAGCCTGATTATTAGGTTTAATTTCCACTTAATGAAGTAGAAATCTTTGTTTCCAGATTAGAACTATTATACTGACTAACCTTAGGGGGTTTCATGGCACAAGAAAATGGATCTTTCAAGACAGTAGCCTCCCGTACTGTTGCATTCAAGTACAATATGTCTTGTCTCTGAGCAGCATCCTAGGAAAAGACAAGTATTTTTTTAATTTAATTTAATTTTTGTATTTTTATCCTGCCTTTATTATTTCTTTATAAATAACTCAAGGCAGCGAACATACCTAATATTCCTTCCTCCTTCTCTTTTCCCCACAACAGCAACCCTGTGAGGTGAGTTGGGCTGAGAGAGAGTGACTGGCCCAAGGTCACCCAGCCGGCTTTCATGCCTAAGGCGGGACTAGAACTCTCAGTCTCCTGGTTTCTAGCCCGTTGCCTTAACCACTAGACCAAACTGGCTGAAATGATTTTCTCTCCTCCCTCTGATACACCATGCTTAACTCAGTCATCAGTGAGGTTCCTATCTTCTGTGTCTTATTGAAGACCAGCATAACTTGAGTTGCAGAGCCAGCCTGTGGTATGGTGGCAGAATTCAGTATACTGAAACAGTTCATTTGGTTCATGTCTTCCGAGTTACACTTTTATCTGTTTGTTTGTTTGTTTCTTTTCTATCCCGCCTTTATTATTTTTTATAAATAACTCAAGGCGGCAAACATACAGTTGTAATCAAAATTATTCAACCCCCATTGCAAATCAGGTTTATTGTCAAAATGTACAGACTTTCAGCTGTTTGCAATGAACAAATCAAACAAAAGCAATTGAAATAGCTCAACACAACAAATGCTTCAAGTGGTTTCCCCAGATTCAACTGAAAATGCAACTTATAATGACTTCTCCAGTCTCAAAATTATTCAACCCCCTGAATAGAATCTGTCACAACAGCACACATACTGTACAGTATGCAAAACAGGTGTTGTCTCAAGCACACCTGATGCAACTAATCAAGGGCTTCATTAGTTGCACCAGGTGTGCTTGAGCTGGAACACATGAAATACCTGAACTGGCTAGGGGTTTGCTGAGTGTCACGTTTGACTGCATGTTAGAAATATGGCTAAGTCAAAAGAATGGTCCAAAAAGGTAAGAGAAGAGATAATCGCCCTTCACAAACAAGGAACAGGATACAAAAAGATAGCGAAGGCACTGAATGTACCTAGAGACACCGTTGGAAGCATAGTCCACAAGTTCAAAGTTAAAGGAACAGTGGTTACACTACCTGGACGGGGCAGAAAAAGGAAGCTGTCAATGGCTGCAACCAGATTTCTGAGAAGGCAGGTTGAGAGAAACCCTTGAGTGACTGCAAAAGACCTGCAGCAAGACTTGGTGGCAACAGGCACTGAGGTTTCAGGGAGCACAGTAAGGCTCGTACTAAACACAGAAGGTTTCCATGCCAGAACTCCAAGACATACACCACTACTGACCCAAAAGCACAAGAAAAGTCGGCTCCAATATGCTCAAAATCATATAAATAATCCACAGAAGTTTTGGGATTCTGTTCTGTGGAGCGATGAAACAAAACTGGAACTTTTCGGCCCGATGGATAAGCGGTATGTCTGGAGGAAGAAGAATGAAGCATACGCTGAAAAGAACACTCTGCCTACAGTTAAGCATGGTGGTGACTCTGTGATGCTCTGGGGCTGCTTTGCATCCTCTGGCACTGGAAACCTGCAGCGTGTGGAAGGCAAGATGGATTCATTGAAGTATCAGGAAATCCTAGGAGAAAACGTCATGCCGTCTGTAAGGAAGCTGAAGCG
The DNA here is from genome assembly GCA_023362775.1 of Charina bottae. Lineage (NCBI taxonomy): Eukaryota > Metazoa > Chordata > Lepidosauria > Squamata > Charinaidae > Charina > Charina bottae. The sequence continues at coordinate 126,643,259 of JALMGJ010000002.1, read as the reverse complement.
TGGGCGTCATTGGACCTTCCAGCAGGACAATGATCCCAAGCATACCTCAAATTCCACTAAGGCTTGGATGCAGAAGAAGTCCTGGAAGATTCTACAGTGGCCATCACAGTCACCTGACTTGAACCCCATAGAAAATCTCTGGTGGGATTTGAAGAAGGCGGTTGCAGCATGCAAACCCAAGAATATTACTGAACTGGAGGCCATTGCTCATGAGGAATGGGCTAAGATTCCTCAGGAACGCTGCCAGAAGCTGGTGTCTGGCTATGCATCTCGTTTGCAGCAGGTCATAACAGCAAAAGGATGCTCTACTGAGTACTGAAGATGCTTGCCATGAAGGGGTTGAATAATTCTGAGACTGGAGAACTCATTATAAGTTGCATTTTCAGTTGAATTTGGGGACACCACTTGAAGCATTTGTTGTGTTGAGCTTTTTCAATTGCTTTTGTTTGATTTGTTCATTGCAAACAGCTGAAAGTCTGTACATTTTGACAATAAACCTGATTTGCAATGGGGGTTGAATAATTTTGATTACAACTGTACCTAATACTCCTTCCTCCTCCTATTATCCCCACAACAACAACCCTGTGAGGTAAGTTGGGCTGAGAGAGAGTGACTAGCCCAAGATCCCCCAGCCGGCTTTCATGCCTAAGGCAGGACTAGAAGTCACAGAGTCCTGGTTTCTAGCCCGTTGCCTTATGGGAAGACAAAACAAAAGTATTTTGATTCGTGTTTAACACATATAGTCAAACCATTCTTCATCAGTCTTACAATTTGCAGATACTATTGAAAGTTCTGTTCCCTACAGTCTGAAACATTCTCTTGATTTTGTTTCAATCTGATATAACTGCTGGGTTTCTGTTTTTGTGGTTGTCTGTTACAGCTGCAGCTATAGCCAAATCTCTGCAAAGCCCTGTTGTTTATTATCTTATCTTTTTCTAGTGTGTTTTTTTAACACTAGCATACATGAGCAGCTATTTACCCCACCAGCATGGTATATTCCTAAAGTTTGGTGTTTTACCCAGATGTTTCTGGAGCTCCTAGCCACATAATTGTTTTCTTTATTTTAAATAGAATTGATTTTGTAGAATGGTACCGTAATGCTTAAATAATAGTAGAAAGAAGAAGAGAGTAATTAATATGGAAGTGATCAGTGCGGTTTCTGCAAATAGAAACAGATGTACAGGGTGTATCAAAAGTCAGGCCCCATAAACAGTTTATTATGTAAATCACATTCAGTGTTCAAATTGGTTGCCATTTTCCTCTAAACACACCCTTGCTTATTTGATGTATGACCTTTGAACATTCCTAAATACAGTAATATTTTCCCTGAAAAAATATTAATTAATAAAACAGTGTGATTGGCCTATGGGGCCTGACTTCTGGCACACCCTGCATATAGCTGCATAACAAAACTGAAAATCTGTTTGATAGTATTTTGGTGTGGCAGAGAAGTCACATGATACTTTCTGTACATCACAGTATTTTTGGAGTTCAAAGGCTTAGTATGAGTGTTTTCAACTTCAAAATGTTAAGAAAGGAAGTTAAAAGGTACTTAACTCTGTAACTCTCAGTTGTTGGAGACCAGACATAAGCTTAAATAATACTTTAGAACAAACTTATAAGACTGATCTTATAATGTTCACATTGCTATTTTTAACATTTACATTCTTTCCTTTTTTAACAGTTAATTAGTATTGGATCTTCGTACAACTATGGAAATGAAGATCAGGCAGAATTTCTCTGTGTTGTATCAAGAGAGCTCAATAACTCTACCAATGGCATTGTCATAGAGCCTAGTGAGAAAGCAAAGGTGAGAAGCCTGTTGTGATTGGAACCCTTCAACCTTCCTATTTATTGAATGGCATAAAAATAGATAAGTGGATTTTTTAATAATAATTTTATTAAACATTATAGTTAAACAGATAAAAACTAATACAAACTCCAAAATATATATATATAAAAAATAGAGGGTGCAGGAACAAATATAGATAGAAAAATTAAAAAGAAAGAAAAAAAATTAAAATATAGCAGAGGAAAAGAAAAGAAATGACTTCCCCCTTCGTCACAACAAGTATAAACAATTTGAACAACTCATCACCACCTCTTGTTCTTAATAATTGAAAAGCAATTAATTTGATTGCTCCCCTCTCCTAAGGGGAGATGTAGCGGTGATATAAATCGAATTATAAATAAATAAATAAATAAATAAAATTAATAAGCAATTTCCAAAAGTGATTAAGAAATGAGGCTCAGCATAACTTTGTGTCCATAAGGTTACATTGGAGTTGTGAGTTTGGTGGATATCCCAGTTGCTCAACTCACAAGCTGGCTGCAGAAACCTCAGTTCCTGCAATTTACTCATGAGGAGCAGCTGTCCGGAGTGCAAGTGAGCAATCTTGCCGGAATGCCATCTCCACTCCCTTGGAGGCGTCTAGTTCACCATGAGTCCTCACTGGAAGTCAAAACAAGTGGATTTTGACAGTTTGTAAATCTCCACTTCTTATAGAGAGTGTATAAATGTAACAGATCATTGAAATAACAGAAGTAATCAGGTGTAGGTATGGCCAATATTTTGTAGTGTTTCAGTTTACTTCCAACATACAAAAAAACCAAACCCTGTTCAGAGTTACCTTTATGTTCTGTTAATGACTACCTTCAAAAATATTTCATCTCCTGTACTCTGAAATTTTAAAGTTAGACAGAGTTTAAAATGTTTGCAGTGCAATTCTATATATGCAGTTCTGCATATGTGAATTCAGAAATCAATCCTCCTCAGTTTAGTATGGCTTACTCTGAAATAAGCATGTATATTAAATTATAGCCTTAGGTTCAGTGAGGTTGATATGTTCTCTGGCATGGTGCTCTTTTGAATTTTGACACAGAAGATCATATCTTCCTTTGATACTGTCAATAGTGTTGCATAGAGGTATAAACGTTTGTGACAATATTTTGCTATAATCATTGTAGATAAATGTGTAGTCTCACTTAAATCTTAGAAGTAATTTTGATAGAATAATGGATAAAAATGATATCTGACTGTATACAGGTAGTCCTCATTTAGTGACTGCAGTTCTGGTGAAATGGTCGCTAAGCGAACCATGTGACAGTGACACTGCAAAGATCGCTGGTTGCTGCTGTCTCATTCAGATAAAGTTCTCTCATACAGTGTCCTGTGCCTGACCTGTTTCCCCCCCCCCTTTTATTTTGCCCCCTCGCAGGGTGGGGAGATTACTTAAACAAGCTATCTCTTAAGTGCAGTGCTTCCCTAAAAAGTGCTAAGGGCAAGTTAACAAGCTCAGCTCTGTGACCTTAAAGTATTTTATTAGAACAGAGCTTTCCAAACTGTGTGTCGCGACACAAAAGTGTGTCGCCACACACAGCGTGGTGTGTCGCCACACCACCCGGAAGCGGGGCGCGCGTGTGCACGGCAGCCGCCATGCACGCGCGCACCGCCGCACGCCCCCCGCGCCGCCGCACGCCCCTCCTGCGCCACCACCGTGCGCGCCCACGCCGCCGCACGCCCCTCCCGCGCAGCCACCGTGCGCGCGCCGCCGCACGCCCCCCCGCACCGCCGCCGTGCGCCGCCGCACGCCCCCCCGCGCCATCGGTGTGCGCGTGGTGTGTCGCCAGCGGTGGCACTTTGGAAAGCCCTGTATTAGAACCCTAACCCTGCTGGCAGCTACTGCCTAAAACCGACCGGACCTTAATCAGTTTCACACTGAAGGCTTCCGTTGTCATAAATGTGTGCATTGGTCAGAAAATGAATTTTTTATTACCATTTATTACTTTTGTATTTGCGAATGGTCACTATCCAAGGCAGTTGCTAAATGAGGACTACCTGTATACAAATTTGTTCAAGCCATACAGGGATCTAGTGTAATAGCTGATGTAGTCCCCCTCTTGGCATATAACTCATTTTAATCTATGACATCAAAACTTGAAATACCAGCCAGTATGTTATCTTTCTGAGTTGCCTGATTAGGATGGAACTTGGAGGCACTCTTTTATAGTGGCTTTGCTTATTCTTGGAGAAGCAATTTTAGAAGCTGGCACTGGGGAACTCCTGTTCACTGTCATTCCTGAATCATGCCTCTGGGTTCCATCTTTCCTTATGCTATTTAATATACAGTTGAAAACTGCTGACAGAAGTTGTTTTTTCTGGTAAAATCCATGATTCTAAATTGGTGTCAGATGTCATTGTTAAACTACTTGAGGGCAAACAAAATAAAGTTTAATCCAGACAAGACAAAGGTATTCCTGGTCATTTGAAAAGCAAACCAGGATATAGAGCAGGGCTTTCCAAACTTTTGCCGTTGGCGACACACCAACGGCCGGCGCGTAAAACCCCAGAAGCACGGGTTTTTGCGTGCTGCGGCAGCGCGGCAGCGGCCTGGTTCAATGCGCGACAACCCAGAAGTGCTGATGGCCTGCCGCATGCGGCAGCGGTGCACCATCAACATTTCCGGGTTGTCATGCGACACACCTGGGGGGCCCAGGCGACACAGTACTGTGTCATGACACACAGTTTGGAAAGCCCTGGTATAAAGATTCAACTTGTGCTTTACAGGGTATGCTCCCCACGAAGGCTTCCGTTCAAAATTCGTGTATACTTCTGGATGCCCAAATTTTGACAGTGGACTGGTGTGTTTGTATGGTTAAAATACCAATATCAGGTTATAATAACACATACAGGTAGTCCTCGAGTTACAACCACTCGTTCAGTGACCATTCAAAGTTATGACGGTGCTGAATGAAGGGACTTACAACTGGTCCTTGAAGTTCTGGCTGTTGCCCCCGTGGTCACATGAACAAAATTCGAGTGCTTGGCAACCAGCTTGCACTTACGACCGGTTACAGTGTCCCGCAGTTTGTAACCTTCCCTGCCAGCTTCCCACAAGCAAAATCAATGGAGAAGCCAGCAGGGAAGGTTGCAAGTCGCTCAGGTAAGTCTCCCCCACCCCCAACCTTTCTTCGCTCACACATACCACACCCTCCTTCCCCCCTGTGTTTGCATGCACCCTGCTCTCCCTTTCCCTGGCCTCCCTGCACTCACACCCCCCCCATGCCCTCTTTCTCCGGCCTCCCTGTGCTTACACGTACCTTGCAGGCTCTTTCCCCGGCCTTCCTGAGCTTGCACTGCACCGCAGCACCCTCCTCCCCCAACTCGTGCACGGCCTGCGCTGGGCCTCCCAGAGCCTTCCCACCCCCCTGCACTGGGCCTTCCTGGGACTCTCTCTGCTTCCCATTTAACGACCCACGCATCTGGGGTTACGGCAGCAACTGGGACTGCCTGGATTGCCGTTGCTAAGCAATGCGGTCATGTGATGTGCTTTACCACTGCATCGCTTAGCGACAGCAATTCCAGTCCCAATTGCAGTCATAACGTGAGGACTACCTGTAATTTAGCTATATCCTGATTGGAATTCTGGGATGCACCCTGTTGAATTTTTGGTGTTTCTGTCCACAATATGCTAGTTATGACATACATAGAGAGAGACAGCATGTTTTCCAGCTCTCTTTTTCATTGTTGCAAGAAATGCTTCTAAAGTGATGTTAAAGAAACACTTTTCTTTTTTCAGATTCTTCAGGAGCGAGGATCACGGATGTAATCCAAGCATTTAACTTTAAAACTCCCAGATGTTAAAAGGGCAATTTTGCTGGGCAGAGCATTTCTCCTGCAGTCCAACCTTGCTTTTGTACAGTAATAAAACTAACACAAAGCAAAGCTGAGCCTGTCCTGTCAGTGGAGAATTAAATCCTGGTAAAAACCAAAGGCTCATCCCACCCCAGTCGCAGAAAGCTAAGAGAAAAGAAGAGAATCTTCCAGCTGGAGAGCACCTTTCCTTTGCTCTTTTTTTTTCCTTGCTGTCTTGGATAAACAGCAGATGTTTGGTTCAATACTGCTATTTCTGATGCTTTAGTTAGGAAATTTGTCCTAGTTAGAGTCATTCAGATCCAGTGAAAGTGGATTTGAAAGTGAATAATTAAATATTCTTCCTCCATTCTTCCCTCACCAAACCTTTTTTTTAAAAAATATGTTACTAGTTCAGAGCTGTTAAATAAGAAAGTTGAGTGAGGAAATCATGCACACTGTGTGACATTAGCTGAAGGGTTTTTCTTCTGATAACACTACACATCTAACTCTAGGCATTTCTTGCAATGTAGTTTGGTCAGCATTCTTCATGCTTTTAAAGTGTCCAATTACCTGTGATTTTTAGATTCCGTTGTATTGTTTCTTATTCTCTGTGAAAAGAGAGAGAAAGAAAGAAGCTTATGCCCCATTTCTCCCACCAAAGCTAGAATGTGTCCTTTGGGTTACTTCAAATACAGTAGTTCTTTGATATGGAAGATTTGTTCCTGCCAAGTTCAGCTTTGCCTTGTCTTCAACAGCATGAAATTATTCCCTTGTTCTCTTGCTGTCCTGCATTAAAGCAGGTTTTCATTTGTACTCTAATTATTTTGGTAGCCGTTATCAACTCTTACCCAATACATCCAGGGATAGAGAGTCTTTTATTTACACATTATGATTCTGTGCTTGAAATTTCTCACCCCTCCTCGTGTCCTCTTACCCAAAATGACTAAGGGGAATTGCACAGGTTGGGGAGGGGGGTGGGGAAGGGAGGTGTAAAATGATGACAGTTGCCAAACTATTGTGATGTTTCTTGTCCAAAGTGATTTGTGAACTTCTGTATTTTTTTTCTGTTGGAATGCCTTGAATGGAAGTAACAATGTTGTGCCTCTCTGAATTCTAATCTTAGACAAATGGGACTTGCTGATTTTGTCAATGAATTTGTGCCATCCCTAATCAGCGAAATGTCCCTTCTAGTTGTTGGTAAATGGAATTCCTGAAGTATTTGCTCTACATTCTGGCTTTGTTTCTTGTTAGACATCTTTGGCTTCTGGGCCTTTGAATTAAGCCCTGAACATAATGAACCAAAGTATCAAAGAAACGGCAATGCTTTGGTTTCCCCTAGGCAATAATTGAAGTTCCCATATTAGTCTGTGATTGGAGTAGGATCCCTTATATTCCAGTTGGTTTGCTTGGGATTTCTCAGCATGGAGTTGCACTCAGTGTCTTTTTCACGTTTTATGGTGTGTGGTAATGAGGCTTCCCATTTTATTTCTTCCTTGTCACAAAAGGAGTGGGAACAAAGAGGATAGTGAGTGGTTACTGAAAGCATGGAAGATACAATGCAGACAAAGCAAAAAAGTTTTAAAATGAAATTTAACAGGGTACCAAATTATCCTGCCCCACATCCTCCATTACTCTTCAGTGTTTGTGTACATATATCACTGAGCTTCCCCACCATTTTGCCAACGTACCTCCAGTGAAGTTTTGGTGGGTTAGGGCTTGAATAATGTACATTATTCAGTCCCTGTAGCAACAGACTGTACCAAAGGTCTTGAGGTCAGCTCCTGGCTGCTAAACTCAACTGGTTCCATACTGTGTGGAATTCAAGCAACTTTCTTGTCCTCCTTCACCCTTCCTGTTTGTAATGTGTTGGTATTGGCATGGTCAGACAGTGTATGTCATGGCTGGATTTAACTAACACTGTGATGTGTACATAAATCTATGAGTACCTTGTTCTTTCAGCCGTTATCAGTGTGTGTCCACAGCTGAGAAATAACCAGGTGTGTGTGTGTGTGTGTGTGTGTGTGTGTGTGTACTGTGAGGAAGTATAAGAACCACAGATGTTCTTATTCAGCATTCGCACATATCCTCATAATCTCTCCTTCCAGGGAAGGGAGATTGTGGTGGCATGAACTAGTTGAGAGAAAAATCAGAGGATGCTGCCAAGAATAGCCGCCATTTCCAACTTGGCCTAACCCAACTCATTCCCCACCTTGCTGGGCACGTAGCAGTGTTAGGTTTGCTTGGAAGGAGATCTTAACTGTGTAGCTTTAGTAAACTAAAACAAATACCTCATTGATTTATGTTATGATCACCAGAAACACCATGCATGGGGAAGCCACATTATAAGAGTGCCTGATGTCAAGATAATGAACTGGTAAAAGTAATCTCATTTTGCTGTACATGCAGTGCCATTGAAAACAGCTCCATTTAAATCTGGAATAGAATCCGATTTGAGATGAGGCTGCTCTGTTACAGCAAGATTTGAGCTAAATGCAGAGAAAAACAGTTTCTGCTGAATAAATGGGGCCACTCTGTTGTCTATACTGCACTTGCTGCTGGCAAATAGTGAGAGGTTTTCAGTAAATCTAGTTTTTCGTTGGAACATGATTGCCTTCTCTTTTCCTTCCCTTGTTAAATATTTCCCGTTCTAGTCATTATGGTTTGAGGGACCCTCCCTGAAGCGATGAGCAGTTTAGTTGGAGACAGAAACAGTATTAGGGATTGGGAAAGCTCTCGGCTTTCTTAATATAAGGGCTTGAATTCCAGCTACAGCAAGACACTATTCTAGCTCACCCACTGGGATGTTCTTTTCTCACGATGAGAGGCCACCCTCAGGCCCTGTTAAATTCAAGAACCGGCTTTCGTGTTCTCCACCAGTTGTAACTTTGCCTTCTGAGCAACAGGGCTCTTCCTTCCATTTGCCTTCATGTGGTTGAGACTAAGCTAAAGCTGGAAAATGGATACAGATGCTATTTCCCCATGAAAGGCAGTAAATGGCAGAGGAAGCCAATGGCAGGATGGCTTTTCATCTGAGTGATGTGCATCTCTTGAGGTTTTTTTAAACCACTAGCTAGCCCCTGGGGACCAGTAACTGGTTCAGAAACCCAGTGGCCCAATTGTTGCGTTACAGCAAGGTTGGAGCTAACCTCTTAAAAGTGTCTTTGTTTCTGCACATTTTTAATCAATTTTTCTCAGGGGTGACTGAATGGTCCAAGGGGGAGGGGGTTATCCACAAAGGGGTGGGGATGGCTCCTCGGACCTCCACAGCTGGGCCGTGGCCTCCTCACCCTTAGGTTTTGCTTGCAAACCTAGAGGTTTTGTACAGTTTGTCACATGTCGGTGCCCTTTGCTACTGTTTCTCTTTGTTTATTAAATGTGTTTGAATAATAATGGAGATGCTGTGATTTTTTTTTCCAATAAAGATTCTGACATGACTTGAGCATCGGGTTTTTTTTTTTAAAAAAATATTTTGTATCTTGCTGCTTTGCTGGTATTAAAGGTTGAGGGGTCTTTTATACAGAATTTCTCTGGATGCACCCATGTTCTGTCCTTGTTTTCAATTTGAAATCCTTGTTATCAAAGTAAAAGTATTTTTAGATATTGTTCTTTTTAGTGAAGACTTGCAGCTTCTTTTCACTGAAAAGGAGAATGAAGCCATTATATCATATATGGTAATCATAACTATAGGTTTTAAGTAGAGTCTTAAATTTAAAAAACATGAGTGTATTCTGCAGCATGCATACGGTACGTGTGTGTGTGTGTGTGTGTGTGTGTAGGTAGGTAGGTAGGTAGTTTTTGGAAAATAGTTTTTACAAAGAGATCCCATAAGTTCAGATAAGTACCAATCTCTTCGATTGGTGTCAGATAAGTATGTATGATTATTTTAGTTTATTCCTTGCTGACATAATAAAATTGCTGTTAGGAGTATTGTGGGCTAAGGGATTCTGTTTCAGAATAGCTACCTGTGATGGCAGTGATTCTGATCCTACAAACAGTAGGTATGTAATATGGCCAAGCAGGCTGGTAAATAGGGCAAGCTACCATAGTACTGGAGATGCAATATAAGTAACTTCCTAAGACAGAATGATAAACCCATACAAAATGGGTTCTTCCATCAGAAAATGAAAGAAACCACGGCTAATTTATTTCTGTGGTTTTGAGACCAATGCAACAAGATGTTTGTGTGCGTGCATGCTATATTAAAAATCATGCAGTAGTGTTGTTTCCTTTTATCTGGGATGCCTGTAATCTTGAAAGGGCACAGCAGATAGGTCCTTAATGTTTTTATTTAGATGAGCCCGCCAGTGACATCATAACCAAGGTGCTTTACTCCCTCCTCCTTTGTAGTTTGAACTGTGATGTCACCTAGCAAATTCAGACCCCATGATTGGCTATAAGCTGGTAGAAAGTCAAGGGAGATGCTCTTTGGGGCAACAAGACCACAACTGAAAGCCTGAAAACCTCTAATCACTGGAACTGTAGTGGAATACCTATTACTATAGTTGCTAATTTACCAATGCAACAACTGAACTTGACTTTTAAGAGGTAAGTGCAGATAATAACACAGAGAAATCTGCAGAATTATAGGGATTTAAGGAATTTAATGATCTAGATGAGCCCCCTCCCCATTGAGTATATTTTTTTCCAAATAATTTAAGTAATTATCTTGAATGTTCTAGTTTCTACTCATAACATAACTCATAACAATTCCTAAATAAATATTTGCTTAAGTAATTACTCTGAGCTTGTTTTCTTACAAGGAGACATGCCAAAGGCAGAAGTCTGAAATGAGCCTTGTTAGTTGTAAGAACAAAATATACCTTCATACTGGGGAAGGCCATAGCTCCATGGTACCACGCATGATCAGAAAACTTTAATGTCACCCAGATATAGAAAATCAATTCTGGCCTTGCACTCTTGAGCAAGTTGCATTCAGTTGGTGACAACAGAGGCAGTGGCAACGGGATCTGGAGTTGGGGAATGTTACCATCCTTGCCATGGACGGATCTTTCCCTGTTGGCTTTGGAGGTCTCTGGTGCTGCACCTCCCTGCAGGGAGGCAGGACCTATTTGAATGGTCTGCCCAGGCATCAGATGGACCCTATTGGGTTCCAAGGGAGCCTGGGGTTCTTCCTGGGGCTCTGGTACATGGTTCGACTGAGGCCTCGGTTGCTGCTTGAAATGAGAGGGTAACCTTTGCCTTGGAGCGGATCGCATCTATGTAGTCTCTATGCATGTGGATCCCAGAGGGCCCCATGGTTTTCAGAGGAGCTCCGGATGATGAAGCAGCATAATAGACACCTAGAATGCAACGGGGGGGAAATGAAGAGCGGAACCAACCGAACACAGGTAAGAGCCTTTCTTAGATACTACCTCATGGCAAGGGCAGCAAAGTAGTTGACACAGAGTGCCAACTGGTGGCCCTGTTCAGAGGTTTGGCTTGTGCATCAATTGCACCAGTTTCTGGACTGGGAGGCTTTGCTCACAGTGACTCGGGCCTCCTTGGTCACCTCCCATTTGGATTACTGTTCTACATGGGGCTGCCCTTGAAGAGCATTTGGAAGTTGCAGCTGGCCCAGAATGCAGCAGCGCACGCAGTTTTTGGTGTCCGTTAGCCTGTTAGAGCCTGTCCACCTTTCGTAAGGCCCTGAAGGCCTAGCTGTTTCCCTTGGGCCAGGAGGTTAGGCAAGCTCAGATTCTCGATGAGATTTTACGATTGGAAGGCATTTCGGTGTCATGGCTTATTGTTTTTAACTGTTGGGTTTTTAATCTGTACACTGCCTAGAGTCACTGTTGTGAGATGGGTAGTCATATAAATTATTTAAAGAAAAATAAATAAAAGCAATGAAGAAATCTTCCATTGATTCATATATTGCACCGGCTGTTCAAATAGACAATGCCATTTTGTGGCTGGGCTTTAATGTCGAAGGAGTGTGGATTGTTAGAAGGCTGAGCATTCCCATATTGCTGAAATACATCACTTTTTAATTTTAAACTGGCAAAGCCCAGGAAGGATAAGAGCTCACCTCTGTATAAATGGGATTGTGCTGCTATTGCTAACGTTGCCGTTGTGGGAAGGAATAGCACAAAAGTGCTCTGAGCAGTTGGGGTGACCACAGCCAAGTTCACATAGAGAAAAAGAAAAACCTGTGGGTTGCCTTTGTTAGAATATATTTATTTCATCTACTAAAGATGCTCATAGGCAAGTAAGTTTTAATTACTTATATTTAAGGTGATTGATAGTGCTGGGGATGGATAGCTAAACCTAACAGCTTGACATAAAAAGCATGGCTTGAAATCTTTATTTTTAATCCAAGTTCCAAAAATAAGTGGAGAGAATAAGTTATTTATCAAAGTGTTATAAAGATTCAGCAGACCAGATCCGTGATCAGTTGATCTAGGTCAAGGGGCCTAGTCTCCATCCTGCTATCGTTGGTGCAACCTGATGCATATTTATTATGATGTATTGGCTACAGTGAGATTTACTTCTGAATGTAAATAGTGGATAGTGGATTGAACCCTGAATCTTACGCAAAAAAAGATCATTAATAGGTGACTAAATTAGCAAATAAAGCCTATTCTGATCTGAATTTGTTTTAGAAAGTACATTTATTTTTCTCATGTGGCTTTAAATTACATTTTATCAATTCTTCAGATTGTGTTGATTCTATTTTCGGTAGCAGGAATGGGCTAAGAACCAAAGGCTACATGAAGCCCTTAGCCATAAAATATGGTCTACAGAGGTAACCAGAATCAAAGGAAAGAAACTCAGGCATTTCTAGTGACCCTGTTCAAGGCTGCTGGTTTACCTCAATGAGCAGCCAACTACCTGCATCACAGGGCTGGTTGGAAGATCCATAGCTTCCCTCTCAGCAAACCTACTCATGACCATTGGAGGGGTAGAAGTAATGATTATGTATGGTAGATGTAAGATTGGAGAGCCACTATGGCACTATGGTGGTTTAGGCACCAGGCTAGAAACTGGGAGATGGTGGGTTCCAGTTCTGATTTAGACATAAAGCCAGCTGAGGATTTGGGGCCAGTCACTTTCACTCAGCCCTAGGAAGAAAGCAAGGGCAAATGACTTCTGAAAATCTCGCCAGGAAAACTGCAGGGACTAGTTCACACACACACACCAAAGTAAGAATGGGTTTGAGTGGCATCTGAATGTATAAGTATAAATTTGTGAGTCTCAGCTTGGTAACCAATGTGCCCTTTGAGGGCCAAAAGTCCCTGTTTTACAGATTCCTTTTTTAATAGGTGACTGACTTGGACATATCTAAAAGTTGTGTGTGAGTAAGCTGAGTCCAAGCCAAGGATAAAGCTTCCTGTTTCAATGCAGAAGATTGGCTTTCTTTTCTTTGAAGACAATATTGTGTGTCCGATATGCCTTGAGGTATTCAGAGATCCAGTCACCACAGCCTGTGGGCACAACTTCTGTATGGATTGCTTGCAGCTTTACTGGGATCACCAGGCTCTGATTGGGGAACACCCTTATTGCCCTCAGTGTCGGGAGCCCCTCAGTTCAAGACCGCAGCTCCGCAAAAATATAACCCTGGGAGAAATTGCTATGAGATTTTCACAGGAAGAGTCTCAAGGTCCACCGAAGCTGGCTAGTTCAAAGAATGTCCCGTGTGATTTTTGTTCCCCGCGGAAGCTAAAAGCAGTCAAGTCTTGCTTGCAGTGTATAGCTTCCCTATGTGACAACCACATCCAGTCTCACTACAAAGACAAGATCTTCAAGAACCATGAGTTGGTGGAGCCACTCAGGGACTTGAAAAGCAACATGTGCTTAAAACATCGTAAGATGCTGGAGCTGTTCTGCAAAGTGGAAGGCAAATTTATTTGCCGAATCTGTGTCCAGGAAGAGCATAAGAACCATGAAGTCATCTCTATGAAGAAGGAAAGAAGCAAGAAAGAAGTAAGCAATTTTCATATATGTGTGTGAGTGTTTGCAGGTGGGTGTATACCCTGTTCGCCCTTGATTTTATGGAAGGCAACTTTGAGTAGTAGAAGTGAGTCAGGTTGAAACCTCATCTGTTTGTTTGTTTATTTGTTTATCATATTTCTTCACCGCCCATCTCGTATAGCAACGACTCTGGGCGGTTTACAAGTGAATAAAAAGAATAAAAGATTCATTATAAAATATAAATATACATAAATATAAGAAATATAAAATATAAAGTCCAAGATGGACTTAGTAAAATTTTCCAGGACTACATCAAGATACCAACCACCCCCATGATCAACTATCCCCCCTCCCGCCCCAAGCGAGGTGACATAGCCAAGTCTTAACTCCTTTTCTGAAGGCCGGGAGAGTGGGGGCCTGCCTCACCTCTGGAGGTACGTTATTCCAAAGGGCGGGGCCCTCTTCCTGGACCTTGCCAATCGTCAATCTCTCATGGACAGGGTCCGCAACACGCCCTCTCTGCCTGACCGGATGGGACGGGTCGATGTAATGGGGGTGAGGTGGTCCTTCAGGTAACCTGGACCCATGCCATGTAGGGCTTTAAAGGTGATAACCAACACCTTGAATTGGACCCGGAAGCAGACTGGCACCCAATGCAGCTCACGCAGCAAAGGTGTTATATGTGCCCTCTTTGGGGCTCCTAAAACTGCTCGTGTGGCCGCATTCTGAACCAGCTGTAGCTTCTGGATACTCTTCAAGTGTAGGCCCATGTAGAGCACATTGCAGTAGTCTGCGAGAGAGGACTAGGGCATGAGTGACTGATTGGAGGGCCTCCCGATCCAGGAAGGGGCGTAGCTGGCGCACAACACGAAGTTGTGCAAAGGCTCCCCTGGCCACGGCTGCCACCTGCTCTTCGAGCAGGAGTCATGAGTCCAGGAGAACCCCCAGGTTCCGCACCGGATCTGTCTGGGGCAGTGCAACCCCATCCAGAGCCAAAGATGGCAAATTCCTGGATACCTGGGAGTCCCCAACCCACAGCCACTCCGTCTTACCAGGGTTCAGCTGAAGCCTGTTGTTCCCCATCCAGACCCCTACAGCCTCCAGGCACCGAGAGAGGGTGGTCACAGCCTCACTTATGTCACCCCAGATGGAGATGTATAACTGGGTATCATCAGCATATTGATGATACCTCATCCCATGGCGACGGATGATCTCACCCAGCGATTTCATGTAGATGTTAAAAAGGAGCAGAGAGAGTACTGAACCCTGCAGCACCCCACAAAGGAGGGGCTGCGGGCCGGATTTCTCATTCCCTATCACCACCGATTGGGACTGGCCCTGGAGGAGGGAGGCAAACCAGCGCAAAACTGCACCACCCACCCCCAACTACCTGAGCCGACCCAAAAGGATACCATGGTCGATGGTATCAAAAGCTGCTGAGAGGTCAAGAAGAGCGAGGATGGATGCACTGCCCCCATCCTGCTCCCGCCAGAGATCATCCAAAAATGTGACCAAAGCTGTTTCTGTCCCATATCCGGGCCTGAAACCCGACTGAAAAGGGTCCAGATAATCAGTTTCATCCAGAATCCTCTGGAGCTGCAATGCCACCACTTTCTCAACCACCTTGCCTAAAAAGGGGAGGTGGGAGACTGGATGAAAATTGTCCAGCACGGTGGGATCCAGTGACGGATTCTTGAGGAGGGGGTGCACCAGCGTCTCCTCTGAGGCATGCCCCAGGGATGGCAGGTTGAAGTCCTCCAGAACCATAAGTCTGGGAAACTCCACCGCCAACCCCGAGACGGCCTCCAGCAGCTCAGGGAGGGAGGTTGCTACGCGGCAGGGAGGCTGGTACAGTAGCAACAATCCGAACTGTTCTCGGGAGCCCAACTTCAGAAACAGGGTCTCACAACCGGCCACTTGTGGAGCAGAGCCCCTGAAGGCCACTAAAGATTCCCGGATGACAACGGCCACCCCTCCCCCCCTGCCCCGGGGTCTCAGCTGGTGCCAAACTGTAAACCCAGCCGAGCACATTTCCGAAAGGGGCACCCCCCCTTCAGGGCCCAGCCAGGTCTCAGTAATACACACCAGGTCTGCCCCCTCTTCAATGATCAAATTGTGTATAAGGGGGGCCTTGTTGTTAACCGACCTGGTGTTGAGAAGCAGCAGCCGAAAGCCGGGGCCTCTATGGATCTGCTGTCCAGGGCCCAGGTCTGAGTACAGAGGGCTGGAATACGCCACTGGTACTAAACACTGGGGGCGTCTTCCCCTTTCTGCAGGAATCCATTGTTCTGTAAGGTTCATTTGTACACTGAGATTCCTCCCGCACTTTGTGGACTGTACTTTAATGTTTCTGGTTGTGCCATATTTTCACTACCAGCCACCCTGATATGTTGCTCAGCCACATTGCAGAGTGCCAGAATCACTGCAATGGGCTCTCTCTAGGGCACCAGCCATTTTTCCTTTTAGCCTTAGGCCATGATTTATACAGCCTTATCTTGCGGTTTTCTGTATCCAAAACACAGAGGAGAGGAAGAAAAACGAAGCTCAAGACAAAAAGTATTCCCTCAGCTTGTTCTAGTGCTACAGCAAGGGCTGGGTTCTGCAAAGAGTTGCTAGTGAAGTTCTTTTTCATTTCCTAACCTTAATGCCCTTAATTTGTATGGAAAACGGTCTTTGCTAGCCTGTTGCCCCAAAGCTGTGTCTGACTTCAACTTCCTGATCTGGAAACCTATTTGCAGGATCCTAGGCCAGGAAAAACAAAATAACAAACAAAATGTCATGGTATTTTGAAATAAGGAAGCCCCCCCACTGATTAACAATAAAGAAAAGCTTTTAAAAATTAAGACACATTCCCACACTTATGAGAGAAAACTCATTTGATTTGCAATGTAAAGGCAAAATACTGTATATACAGAAGCTCCTACAGATGAGATTGGAAGTGTGGATTTTGGCAGCAGGAGCAATTGATCTAATGCAACTTTTCGGAAATATTTGTCACTCTGAGAACATGCCATGGACTCTAAAAGAAATTGGCTGCCGCTAACTTCTTGCTCAGTCAAAATGGCTGCTTCAACAAGAGAGGTCCCAAACTTACATTTACCAAAAGGCAACCAGATGAGGTTGCTCTCTGCTACCTTCTCTTACCCCTAGGGTACTACTAGCAGCCCCTGGACCAGCTTGCTCTTTTTGGTGGGCATATCGGCACATTGGTAAAAAATATACCTATTGGGCTCTGCAGAATCCATGAGCATTCTTGGAGTAAAAATGATTCTGAAGACTGGTGCTATGCTTTGCAACCAGCTTTTTAAAACATGTATTTTGTTTAAAATGATTTTTTAAAGGAAGACAAGGATGAAAAAAGAGAGTTGGTGAGTGCTAAGGAAAGTTTTTGCAACCACGCTGGGCTCACAGACACCAGGTTGGCATGCTTGATAATACAATATGGTTTTTGTTTTGGTTTTTTTGGCAATAGAAACTTAAATTGAGACCTTCCAGAAGCTTTATGGCTGCTTGGCAAAAGACATTTTCAGGTATGCAACTCAACTGATACTTTAACATATGAGGGAGCAGCTCAGCACCCTGTATTCCGTGTCCAATGTTGGCACTTCCACAGGCATCCCTGCATTTGGCATGAATTTCTATAGGAAAGGAGGCCTTTGCACAGTAAAGCCTACACACCAGGGAAACAGATTCTGCATATCTGTGATGGCTGTGTCATTACACAAGTGTTCTGTGTCGATTTTGACAGAGAAGTGTTTCTTTCCCAGGTGGAAGTCCAGAGAATACACGCTAATGTGGAAAACCAGGCCTTGATGTTGGCAGAAGACCGTCAGAAGCACAGGGCAAGAGTGCATTACCTCACGGTGAGAAACAGCTTCAAGATGAGAAAAGTGGATGAAAGAAGTTGAGAGCCTCATAGTTGAGGGTGGGGGCAAGCAACCTCCCCAAGAGCAGCAGAGGTAGGCTGACCATACGTCCCGTTTTGAACGGGACAGTCCCGTTTTTCAAACAATTCTTGACCGTCCCTTCTTTTTAAGAAAAAAAGCCAATTTGTCCCGGTTTTTTTAAGTTGCACGCACACACACCCCGTGCACCCCCCCCCCACACACACACACGTTTTTGCCTCAAGGAAATATGGTCAGCCTAAGCAGAGGAGGAGATAGTGGAAGATAAGGTCAGAATTAGCATCTACTGTAGGCCAGAAGTGCATGTCCAACCACTAGGATGGCTGCTGCTGACCACAGCATTTTTTCACAGGCCTAGTATCAACAGATGGGCTAACAATGTATAGTATGACATGATGATGATGATGGTGATGATGATGTTGAAGATGATAATGATTTAAGTATAGCAACTTTTTTAGAAGGCGATGTTATTTCCAAACAAAGGCATTTAGCATTCCAACAGACAAACTTTCTTTTGACAAGGTCTTTTTCCCCGTATCAGAGAATATAGAAGCACAAAATGACAGGAGGTAGTATTGGGGAGGGGAAAAAAGAATATTAATAGTGGATTTTCACCCTGAAGTCATGCCCACGGCTGTTTAAAAAGGATCTCCATAAAACCATTCAGTCCTGGCTCTAAATCGCCTAACTACTTACATAAAAATAACGCAGTATGTCAAATGCTGTAGTACTTATTGCCATTCAGTATTGTCTCTTTCCCTGTGGTGGTGTCTCCTTATGGATTTTGAAGTCACAGGTGCCTTTGGATCCTGTAGACAAGACTTTAGCTAGTAATCCTGAGGCTAAAAGCCAGTGCTGAACATGCTCTACCTTGCTCTACCTGTTACTCTGTGGAAGGTAAATTGGTGCTTCCCAGATATTTTGGTCCTCAACCCACATCTTTGCCAGACAGCCTGGCTAGTAGCAGAGGGAGTATTAAAGTTTTAACATGTAAGTGCACCTGCTTCAACACTTGTCTGCCTTTTGTAAGAAGTACAGATATACATCTGCATTTTGCAACTACTCAGAATTTCAGGTGCATGTACTGTGAAAGCTGTTTTATACTGGATCAGAACTTTGATCCATTAAGCTTGACATTGTCAACACTGGCTGGCAGCAACTTTATTTTTTTCAGATTCCAGGATGCAGCTTCCCCAATAACCCTGGAGATGGCAGAGACTGAACTTGGGACCTTCTCCATGCAAACCATGTGTTTCCCACCCCTGAGAGAAAGCTGTCCCTTATGAAGGGCTGTTCCAGATGGGCCAGAGATCTATCAGTGGAGCAAGTGGAGCCTTCTTCCCCCCATTATCACACCACTGGGTGTGTGTGATCATGCCAGATTCTGTCTACCTCTTGCTTCAGTTTAGGCAAATGAAAGTTATCAATTTCCCAAAAACCACAACAGGAGGAAGCTAGAATGTGGTGTAATCTCACACATCTGGTGATGAGGCATAGGTACACAGGGAAGATAATCTCATTTCACTGATGGACCTAGAGTTCATTCTGGAAGAGCCCTACATCAAGATGGGTAATAGATGAACATATGCTATATTTTGTTTTTTCCATTCTTTACAGAGAGTAGTGAACGGTGCCAGAGACGAAGTGAATTGGGCCTTTGCTGGGGTATTAAAAGAACTCAAGCAACTGCAGACGAAGGTGATGGACTTCATTGATCAAGAGGAAAGGTCAGCCTTACTTGGAATGGGGAATTCTATTCAGCGTAGGCAAGAGCAACTTGCAGAACTCCAGAAGCAGAACCTGTGGCTGACAAATCTGATGGATGATTCAAGTGACCATCAATTCCTGCAGGTAAAGTTCACTTTCCATGTTATAACTGAGATCACATATCATGGTCAACTGCAATTTGATTAACCATGGTGCATTGAATGAATCATGATTGATTGATTTCATACACTGCACTAAGCCATTTAATGAGCCAGTTTGGTGTAGTAGTTAAGGCATCAGGGTAGAAACTGGGAGACTGAGTTTTAGTCCTGCTTTGGGCACGAAGCCAGCTGGGGGACCTTGGGCCAGTTACTCTCTCTCAGCCCTAGGAAGGCCATGGCAAACCACTTCTGAAAAACTTTTCTAAGAAAACTGCAGTGACTAGTCCAGGCAGTCGCCAGGAGTCAAAAAACTGACCTGAAGGCACACACACACAAACCCCTAAGCCAATAGTGAAAGATATGTAATTTTCTTCTAAGTCTGATAATTGTACTAAATCTCTAAGTAGTATATCATGAATCAGGAGTCCCAAAAGCAGACAGGGTAGGTTAAAAAATTAAGTTAAAATGAATATTAATTAATATTTCATGTATCCAGAATCATAGAGTTACTGTATAGAGTTGAATTATGGGGTTGGGGACATTTAAGTAACCAAATCCAACGTCCTGCTCAATTTGATAATCCAAATTAAAGCATCCCCAGCAGATGGTTGTCTACCCTCAACTGGAACTTAACCAGTGAAGGGAGGCCCAGCACTTCAAGTAACTGGTCCCACCATTAAACTACTCATACTCTTAGGACGTTTTTTTCTAATGTTCTTTTGGACTCTGCCTTCCAGTAACTGAAAACCATTATTCCTGAGAAAAGACTTTGACCACCTTCTGGAGCTTATCTACATTGCCTCATTGACCCACCACTAGAATGGGCTGGCAACTATTTCTGGAGGGGTGAAATAGATGACATTACCCTCTATTAATTCCCCATACACTGTTAAAGTAACTTCAGGGCATATTTTTCTACCCTACTTTCAATATAGACTTTCCATACTATCACCCCAAGCCTCCTGTCTGTTTTCAGATAGTGCACCTCAGTTTGTTGCAGGATAACCCCAGCCGTTCATTGGCTACTTTGAAGAGGCAGCAATGTCCCTTCAAGCAACTCAATGCTTACCATTCTCTCTAATACCTTTTAAAGCTGCCTTTTACCATGAATCCCTTAATAGCACAAGAGTTATAACCTTTGCCTTTGAAATGGAAGGTTGCTGGTCTGAACCTGGCAGTACTGTTTTCAATTACTATTTTTCTTTCTAAGAGCTTCCTGCCCAGTGGTACACCATTTCACTGCTTTTCCAGTCGCCTTGGATAGAAGTTCCCAAATAGCCCAATAGAGTCTTGGTGTTTATCAGGCTATGAAAGCAGAGTTGGCACATTTCTGACTGGGGATTGGAAAGTGGAAATAGTGTTATGTAGAAGGGTTTTCTGAAAACAAAAAAGGCTCGTTTCCATGCTCCAATATCCAAATTCTCTGTTATGAAAAGATTTTGCTGAACTGTAATTTTTCCTCAACCTTGTTTGTTACCATAGGACTTCCCGAAGATAAAGGTCATGACAGGTTGCTCAGAAGCTTTGATTGGGCTGAAATGTGAGGAACTCACCAGTTTTGTGGGGATTAAACAGACACTGAGTGACTTGAAATCCCAAATCTCAATGATTGGACTCTGCTTCATCAATAAAATCCTTCAGAAAGGTGAGTAAACTGACCTGAAGGCCAGAAAGATCTTCTTGCATGTGGTATTCCTAAATTCAAATGAATTTATTCTCACCACATAATTCAGTCACTTCTGTCTCAAATTAAAAACGGGAAGTCCTTCCAAATGATACTAGCAGGAGGAAAACACGAATGTGGGACATTGCACTTTGAACACATGTTTTTTAATTACTGTATTTACCCCAAAGGAAAACAACCCTGACAATAGCTCCCAAGAAAAAAAAGTTCAGAGAAAAATACATACAAAATAAACACAGGCAAAAATCCTATGCAATGCTCAACTTCTCTACTTGACTACCTAGGATTGCTAAATTGAAACTGATCAGATTCCATCTGCCTTATAAATGTGTCTATGTGACACCCTTGTAAATGTGTATGAATATGTGTGTGTGTATATGTCCTTACTCAGTGTTTAAAGGCTGTGAGCATATGGACGACAAAGAACAGGGTTCAGCTCAACCCAAACAAGACTGAGTGGCTGTGGGTTTTAGGGCCCCTTGGATCTGAAGACTTTCTCTTTTTTTTTTTTTCCAAATTTTATTAAGATTTTAAATATACATAGTTACACCTTCTAATCTCTCCCATCTAAATGGGATATTATGTTGCTTTAATTTATCAGTAAGGAAAGAATAATCTTTTCTTTGGATCTGAAGACTTTCCATCTTCAGTTTTGAATGGGATTGTGCTCCCCCAGACAGAACTACTGTACAGTTTGAGGGCTCTCTTGAAGTGCAGGTGGCAATCACGCACAATTCCATCTTGTGCACCAACCTTTCCTGAACAGGGAGGCTTTGCTCACAGTCACTTGTGCCATAATCATCTCATCATAAAACAATGCTTTTTACCACAGGCATTGGTCCAGGGTGATGGATGAAGCCATCTGGTAAATGGTTTCTGGAAAGTGAATATGCTGCCATTGGCCTCAGTGGTGATATATTGTGTTTCTGTGACTCTGTGTTTATAGGTTATTTTATTCTGTGTTTTTAATCTTATGTTAGCCCCCCAGAGCCACTGGTCAAGTTGGGCAGCTGTATAAATTGATTAAATAAATAAGCTTATTTATTTATTTAGACAGATGGGAAAACTCAAGGTGGCTTACATTAAAAACTCAGTGAAAACAATCAGAATGTAAGAAGCAAAAAAATTAAACAATGCTTTGTGTGAGTGTTGTGCCTTCAGGTCAGTGCTGACTTCTGGAGACTACCTGGACTAATCCCTGCAGTTTTCTTGGCAAGATTTTGGAAGTGGTTTGCCATTGCCTCTTTCCTAGGACTGAGAGAGAGGGACTGGCCCAAAGTCACCCAGCTGGCTTCATGCCCAAGGAAGGACTGGAATTCAGTCTCCTGATTTCTAACCTTATGCCTTAACCACTACACCAAACTGGCTCTCTAAACAATGCTATAGGGAGATACATAAAAAAACAACTTTAGCCTTCTCTGAGCAGGTTCACAAAACACTTTGGTCCATGGACTATTTAAAAAGCCAGGATTTCAATGCCTTTGTAAAGCAGAGCAGGGATGGGGCCAAACAGACCTCTGGGGAATGGTATACCAGGAGGACAAGGGCAGTGACAAAGAAGACATGACTCTGGGATGCCAGAAGGTGGCATTGTTTATTTGAAGGGGCCCATAGCTTGTTCATCGTGTCAGCTCTTATGGGACAGGTAGAGACATTTGGAGAAAGATGGTGCCATAGGAAACTGGGCCTTGAGCCATACAGGGCTTTAATGTTGACAACAAGCATCTTGACTTGCACCCAGAATCCCACTGGTAACAGTGCAACTCGCATAGCTTAGGTGTTCCATGAGATGCACTCCCTGGTCAAGTGACTGCACTTTGGACCAGCAATAACTTCCAGGTGATCTTCAAGGGTGGCCCCATGTAGAGTGCATTACAATAATCCAAACAAGAGGTGACAAGGCATGAGCAACCACGAGCAGGGTCTCTCAGTGCACTGGGTGCGCTGGAATTTGTGTAAAAGCCTTCCTGACCATGGCTACCACTTGCTCTTCAAGCAAAGCCGAGATCCATGAGGACCCCCAAATTGCACACAGGTTCTGTCTGGAGAATGCAACCCCATCAAGAATTAAAGATGGGAAATCCCTGAGCACAGTGGAGGATGGGATTGATATGCAGAAGGGGATTTCTTAAGCCAGCTTCATTTGCAGCCAGTTTACACATGGGAGAAAGAGCTTAAGCCTACAGTGCAGAAAAAGCCCTTTATCTTAATTTTCAACTAATGATACGTGATTATGTTTCCCCTGCTTAGTGAAGATCATTCAGTGACCTGTTAGAACCAGTGAATGGAGCAGAGCTTAACGTTGTGTAAACTCGTGGGCAGAAAAAGGAATATTGTTTAAAAACACAGCCTGTGAGCACGTTAGAGAGATTCAGGTTTTTATTCTTACACTTTTAGCCCACCCAAGCATAAAGAAACACACACTTAGACATTGCAGGTACAAAAAGTAAGTACAAAAGAGTTCTTACATTTATTCGGTCCAGGTACAGCTATTTCAGTAGAAAAATGATGTTTCAGTTCTTTCTGTTCCCTAAACTGCATACCTCTGGCCCTGTTTGCTGCCAGAGGCTGCATGGAGAAAGGGGGAAAAGCCTCTGGAGTTGAGACCTAGCACATGGCCTCTCCATGGAAGGAGCTAAGGCACGTGCGTCCTACCCCATCAGTGGAAGAATCAGAGAGAGAGAAGAGGAAGTGGGAGGGGCAACAAGCAGCTTCCTCTAGCACAGAGTTTGCTTCCTAGAGCAATCACCCATATGCTAATGAGGCATGCTTGATTTGCCCGATTCCAACACTTAGTAAGCTACTTTTCAGGAGTGGCTCCTGGGAATTTAGCACTTTAATGAACAGCTATCTGTTCTGATAGCCTTTCCACCCACTATAGCAACCCTTGGTGGAACCCAGCCTTTGCTCTGTCAGTAGAACGACCTCCTTGGCCTGGCTGCCTTCACTCTCCTCTATGTTTCGCAGTTGATGGGGAGTTGTGTACTGAAAATAGCAGGGTAAGGCTGCATCAGTCATGGCCTGGGCATGAAAAATGGCCGGTGTCCTGAGGACAGGAGTGTAAAATTGGAGTTGCCACAGCCAGTCCATTCCAGATGTGTCATAAGTAACTCATGTAGAAAGGCTCTTTAAAAAGATGATGGCTCTTGAGCTGAGCTCAGCAACTAGTGACTACGTGGACATAGAAATTGTGGGGGGCAACAATACATAAGTGATTAACCATTGCTCTTAGTTAAGAGTAAAAATGGTTCAAGATTATGGCTATGGCTGGCATTGAAGGCATTCTTGTTCTTTAATATCAAACAGAGACCATTCTGGGTCCAGTCACTCAAGCAGTGTCAACTGATGGGACCCAGGAGATGTATCTTCTCAGATGCCACACCTGCCTTATGGAATAGCATTCCTCCCAAAATCAAGATGGCTCTGCCCCTGTCGGCTCTCTGAAAGGCTCTGGAAACCTGGCTTCTCCCAGAGTCACTGTGTTCAGAGGTTTTATGAGCCTGTCTCAATTGTTCCAGTTGTTTGAATTGTCTGTGGCTTATTCTGTTTTATTCCATGTTATGCCTTGTTAGTTGTTATTTGTTGCTTTTAGTCGAATAAACCATATGCCAGGTGGGTGAATATATACGTTGAATGAATAAATGAATACATTTTAAAAACATGCACCAAATAAGTAACTCAAATATCTTTAATCTTTCAGGAATCAAAATGGTGCCATATGAAGTGATACCCACACCCATAGATCGGAAGAGTCTCCTAAAGTGTAGGTGCCTTTAGTTACATTTGTTTCCCCAATATTGCCCTCTGGAATGCCGTTGACTGTCAGATCTTGGCAAGTAAGCCTTGTTAAGGAAGTATCTCCTCAGATGGCCAGAATGCCTAAGGTGGATGGACATTGTACGAAGAGAGCCATGTTAGTCTATGGTAGCCAAAATTCAAACTAACTAATTTTATTAAAAGGCATAAGCTTTTGTGAGGTATCTTATGCCTTTTAATAATATTTGTTAGTCTGCAAGGTGCCACCAGACTCCTGAATTTAGGGTTGAAGGAATCTTCTAGGATGGTAAAGAATGGGTTCTTTCACAGAATCTAATTTCAGGGTGTGAAGGACAATGAACATGGAAAGTGAGGGAAGTCAGTCAGTCAGTCCTAGTTTGGTCATACCAGAAAATTAAAATAATACTTCAAGTTAGGAAACCTATTTAATATCTCTGCACTCCCTGAAATCTGAGCCTCTGAACTGGCTTTTTTTTAATCCAGAAAAGGATGGACAATATGATTCTGTATGGTCAAGGTTTAACTTGCTTAAAAATTGAGATGTAGTAATTTTTAATTAAATGTTATTATATTTGTATTGTACTGTACAGCAATTCAGACAATTTGCTTCTGTTTCTCTTTATATTCGGGTTAGTTTTTAGCTTGTTTTATCAAGCCATTTCTATTTTGTTTTGTATGTATTTACATACTATGGATTTTAAAAGTTTGCTTGTAGTTGTAGGCAAAGCAAGACCACTATTATTTGTACAGGCTTTACATTTTCCACTTCTGTGCCTCTTACCTGCATTGAAGCAAACTTAATGAATGGCTGACCAAGGAGGTGAAGGCGGCAGGGCAGACCCACCTCGGGACATAAATGGCATGTCAGAACACATTTTTTTATCCCCTTCCATACCTCGGGCTTCACAAGTCCTAAAGAATGTGTGCATAATGTCACGGGTTCTTTTTTATACCCAAATTTTAATTGTTTCAGGCTCAAAAGGATCCCCCCAAAAGCACTGCACTCTACAACACTTGGAGTTTTTATATCTCCCCTAACAGGGTGGGGAGATGTTTTATTTAAACAAAACTATCTACAGTACAAAAGTGAATCTTTCAAAAGCTATGTGACTTTTCCTAGAGCTAATATCTTACTATCCTACCTTATTACTTAACACTATACTACTAATGAAACTCTACTATACAATGTTATTCTATTCTTACCTTACTATACTCTATATTACTACTTCTATGCTATACTATTACAAATATATTCCAACTATTCTTATTCTACCACTACTATTACTAGCCTATTGTTACTACTGCTAGTATAGAGCTTTTTGTATTGGGCAGTGTGTACAGCACTTGCCCCTTCTTACTGGTTTGCTGCAGGGCTTTGCCTCTTCTTTCTGTTTCCTCTGGACTCCAAAGTCTTTGGGAGGAAAAGAAAACCTTTTCTTTTCTTTTCTTTTCTTTTCTTTTCTTTTCTTTTCTTTTCTTTTCTTTTCTTTTCTTTTCTTTTCTTTTCTTTTCTTTTCTTTTCTTTTCTTTTCTTTTCTTTTGCTGCTTTCCTTCCTGGCTACTGCAGGGCCTCAGAACACACCCGTCTCATCTAATCTCCTCGCGTCTCCCCCAATGTCCTCGCGTCTCCTCCCCAGCTGTTTCAAGGCTGTGGCTTTTATTGGCCACTCTGCCATCCTGATGTTGGGGAGGAGATTTGAAATAGGAGGGAGGGAGGCAACACAGGTGCCTGCGATTGTTCCAGCAGCCTACTCTTCCACACATACTGATCTCTAGCTCCTCTTTGCAAATAATCATGATGGCTAATACTAAGGCTACATCTCTTAACTATGTCTCCCTGAATGAGTCATTATGGCCTAGTCTGCTTTTAACAGCCACAATGGGTGGGATCACAAATCACATTTAACGACATGATAGCTTAGCATGACCTGTGAACTACACCAGGATGTAATTTTTAAAAATGTTCATTCATTCCTAACACTACCTACCTACATCCCCCCACACATACGTACATGAGCCAGTATCGTGTAGTGGTTAAGGTGCTGGACTAGGAGTAAGGAAAATGGTTCTAGTCCAGGAACCCCAAACTCTTCAGCTCATCGACCCCTTCATGAAGTTTCAGGTGGTTCACCAACCCCCAAATATTTATTATATGAAAATAATTTAATAAATACTACTTTAACTAATAGTACTACGACTAATAACAACAACAACCACCCCTTGGATAGTCCCATTGACCCTTGGGGGTCAATATTGATCATTTGGAGAACCCTGTTGTAGTCCTTGCTTAGAAACAGAAACTGGCTAGGTGACTTTGGCTAGTCACTCTTTCAGCCCTAGACTGGGAAGACAAAAAACCTCTATCTACCAACCCGCACTGGACCAACGTGCTAGATCACAGTCTATAACCTTCAGTGAAGAGTTCTTCATCCTGCAGTGGGTTGATTCAGGCTGATAATAGTTATTACTCCTGCCTTTCTGCTCAGTGCAGGTTCAAGTTTTCATTTGTCCAATGAGGCCCTTGGTCAAGTAGGGACTTGACCCTTGATTTTTTCTCTGTCCAGCATTCTAGCTGCTACATTGCACTGGCTCATCACAGCTGGCAAAAGTATGGAATGCATTCTGAATGTCTTATTTCCCAGCTTCATCAGTATCTACATGTGCTACTCAAAAAGAAATGGAAGTTCTCCCTGTTATAGTTTAAACTTGTTATAACTAAACCTCTGCTTAGTTACAACCTTGCATTCTAGTCTACCCAAATCTTCCTGGCATTCTCATCCTTCTTCTGGATTGAAATAGACTGACAAAATTTAATGTTTCCTCTTTTCTTTTTTTTCTTCCCATGAAACAGACTACTGTGCCCTGAATTTTGATGCCACCACTGCCAACGAAGAGCTCTTCCTGTTTAAAGAGACTCACTCTGTGCTGAACATGGGGATCTTGTTGGAGACCTATTCAAAACCCACCTATGGATTCAACCACTGGCCCCAGCTGCTCGGTACCCGCAGCCTCTGTGAGGGCTGCTATTATTGGGAGGCTGACATTTCAAATGCCTGGCTGTGCTTAGGCGTTGCCTACAGCTACCGGCATAGGACTGAAAAATCATGCATGTTGTATCTGATTGGCAGGAATAATTATTCATGGTGCTTGGAGTGGGACTCAGTGAATTTCTCTGTCTGGCATAATAATATCCAGACTGTGCTGCAAGGTGACTACTACAAGACCATTGGGGTTCTGCTGGACTATGCTGCAGGCTCCTTGACCTTCTATGGCATCACCAGTTCCATCAACCTCATTTACCGTTTCTTAACCACATTCACTGAGCCCCTGTACCCAGCTGCCATGGTAAGCAGTGGGGCTTCTATTACTTTGAAACACCACCCTGAATAGAGGCCAAAAAGAGGGGGGAGGGGAATCCCATCTTGAAAGCCAAGAGAGCTTTTACAGTTGCTGATAAAATTAAGTTTTATCTCATGACTGCTGCAGCAAGATTCCTTTTTTGCGGTTCGTCCCTAGAACATTCTGGGAACGGCTGGGCAGGTGTTGAGGCTTCTTTTTTTTAGATATATGCTCTTCTCTTCCATCTCAAGAATGAACAAATTAAACTAGCTATAGTTACAATCCTGGAAAGCATCCCCAAAACCCATTGGATGGATTGGATCTCCTTATTTTAGGGCAGAGGAGCCTTTGACTGCAAATGGGGAGATCCAACCAGATGCCCTTTCTCAGGCCCTGCATTAACATCTGTAGTTAATATACTGTACCTGTGTTGCAAATATGCTGACAACCATTAGATCATAGCTTTCCAAACTGTGTGTCGCGACACTTTAGTGTGTCGCAACAAAACCCGGAAGTGGACGTGTATGGCGGCGGTGCGGGGGCGCGCACAGCGGCGGTTTGCATGGCGGCGGCAGCAGTGCGCCATCAGCACTTCTGGGTTTTAGTGGAAAACATGAGGCCGTCACCGCACACGGCCCCGCGCCGCCGCCACTGCCGCCGTTGGTGTGTCGCCAACGGCGGCAGATTGGAAAGCACTGCATTAAGTGGAAGACTCTAACTCTTTTCTGCCATCTGGTGGTCAACCACATTTTTTTTTGCAGATTTATTAGCCCTACCTTTACTTTTCCACCACTGGAGTTAAAATTAAATTACTTTAAACTGACAAGTTTATACAGGTTGGCTTCCAGGGAGAACATTGGATTAACTGCACAGAACATGTATAGTCTTGGCTCTTTCCTCTCCTCTCCTCTCCTAAATCAGACTTGATTCCTGATGACTACATGGACAAGTCCATGCAGTTTTCTGGGTAGCATATTTGGAAGTAGTTTACCATTGCTTTTTTTCCTACGGTTGAGAGAGAGTGACTAGCCAAAGTCATCCAGCTGGCTTTTGTGCCCAAGGTAGGACTAGAACTCAGGTTTCCCTGCTCTTAGTCCAACATCTTGACCACTAGATTTTTGAGGGTCCCAGGTTACCCCTTCCCTCAGCTTGTGGGCAACCAAACTCCTAAAAGCGAATGGCTAGTCTGAAAAGCATTTCCAAAACAACGGTCAGTCACATATCATTCTTAGAGATGGAATCCTTCCCTTGCCTCTGTAATCAATATGCTTTCCTGAGTAACTGGATGAACTTTACAGTCATTAGAACCTCTTAATGGGCTCTTTCGAGTTAAATTTTAAGATCCTGTTATTGTTAATGATTCTTTGTTGGCAATGACTGCCCATAATTTGCCTTGGTTGACAACACACCAGAATCTCCATGGCTGCATTCCAAGGCGCTCCCGAGACCCTGACAGCTCTACCACCCAGTCAAGTTCACAGCCCCTTGACCAAGGGTCTAATCAGAAGGCACTTGAAAACCATCTGTTCGCTTTAGCCTGGGTCCACACTGTCCACTATCTGCTTCTGGCTGATTTCCAAGGAGTCCAGCTGCGTATGGTTTGGGGCTGCCGCCTTGGTCTGTAGATTGGATCTCACATAGTCCCAGCAGATGATAAAGTTTATGTTTTTCCGATTTATCTTCATATAATTATTGTACTCCATTGGTAATAGCGCTTTTGATGACGGACTGAGGAGCCAGGTTTCAAAACCTCCCTCTGCTCCTTTGTGATATTGGGCCCATCGCTTTCTTCTCCAGCCTATCTCACAGGTGCTGTGGTCACTCAGGTATCTTCTTGGAGGAAGGCGAGGTAGAAATATGATAAATAAGAAATATATCTTTTCACACACAAATACTTCCATAGATTAGAGATGGAAGTAATGAAATGTTCCCAGTTGCCTGCTAAATTTGAGGATAGGCCAGTTTGGTGAAATTTGAAAATATTGTTACACAGTAGAACATTTACCTATTTTTGCTGGAGGCCATAATTAGAACTGTCAGCCTTCTTTTTCTTTTCTCTTTGCTTTGAAATTTGCTTTTATTAATTATAAAATGGGCATTTTTTCATTTAGCACACACATGATGCAAATAATCAACTGACTGTTGCATGGCTCCATATGAGACTCAGAAGTATTAGAGGGAATGAACTACATATGCATTTCAGACCACGATCCTCAAGGTCATTTATTTCTGACCAACTCACTTTCTAGTTGTTGTTGTTCAGTCGTTTAGTCGTGTCCGACTCTTCATGACCTCATGGACCATAGCACGCCAGGCCTTCCTGTCCTCCACTGTCTCCCGGAGTTTACTCAAATTCATGTTCATTACATTGGTGATGCTATCTAACCATCTCATCCTCTGCCGTCCCCTTCTCCTTTTGCCTTCAGTCTTTCCCAGCATCAGGGTCTTTTCCAGTGAGTCCTCTCTTCACATTAGGTGGCCAAAGTATTTGAGCTTCAGCTTCAGCATCTGTCCTTCCAATGAGCAGTCAGGGTTGATTTCCTTTAGGATTGACTGATTTGACCTCCTTGCAGTCCAAGGGACTCTCAAGAGTCTTCTCCAGCACCACAGTTCAAAAGCATCAATTCTTTGGCGCTCAGCCTTCCTTATGGTCCAACTCTCACAGCCATACATTACTACTGGGAAAACCATAGCTTTAACTATACGGACCTTTGTCGGCAAGGTGATGTCTCTGCTTTTTAATATGCTGTCTAGGTTTGCCATAGCTTTCCTCCCAAGGAGCAAGCGTCTTTTAATTTCATGGCTGCAGTCACCGTCTGCGGTGATCTTGGAGCCCAAGAAAATAAAATCTGTCACTGCTTCCATTTCTTCCCCTTCTATTTGCCAGGAAGTGATGGGACCAGATGCCATGATCTGGGTTTTTTTTAATGTTGAATTTCAAGCCAGCTTTTGCACTCTCCTCTTTCACCCTCCTCAAGAGGCTCTTTAGTTCCTCTTCACTTTCTGCCATTAGGGTGGTATCGTCTGCATATCTGAGGTTGTTGATATTTCTCCCGGCAATCTTAACTCCGGCCTGTGATTCATCCAGCCCGGCATTTCTCATGATGTACTCTGCATATAAGTTAAATAAGCACGGTGATAATATACAGCCTTGTCGTACTCCTTTCCCGATTTTGAACCAGTCGGTTGTTCCATGTCCGGTTCTAACTACTAATGCAATTGGTTTGCTTTTGGTCTAGTAGCATATTTGGTGAAACCCGTCTCAAGACACACACACCCTTTTTTTAAGGACTCTACGGTGGATGGTCTGTACATCACACAAAGGCAGAAGGAAGGAAGCCACACTATGACTAAGTGTCATGTGTGAATTAGGTGCATAGTTCTAAATAATGAAAGGGGCCTATGTTTTAGATATGCATGCCCAAACCACAAACCCTTTCCTCCAAGAAGTTTGCCTGATGTACATCAATTACAATGCTAGCATTATGACTTAGTCGAAGATGATGAAATTATTTTATTATGAGGGGAATGCGCATGCATGCAATTTCAATATCTTTTTTTTTCTTTTGTGCCTTTGCGTCAGTGTTCACTCCTGGCAACTGCCTAGACAAGTCCCTCCAGTTTTCTTGGCAAGGTTTTTCAGCAATGGTTTGCCCTTGTCTGCTTCCTAGGACTGGGATAGAGGGACTGGCCCAAGGTCACCCAGCTGGATTTGTGCCTAAGGTGGGACTAGTACTCACGGTCTCCCGGTTTCTAGCCTGGTGCCTTAATCGCTACACCACACTGACTCTCCTATATATCATTTACACGAGTTAAAAACCACCTCTCCCTGGTTCATTTGTATGAATCAGTGCTGGGTTTTTTCTTTTGTGAGACTGATGTAATTACAACATTGCTATGACCAATCCTTAACAAACTACAGGTAGTCCTCAGGTTATGATAGCAATTGGGACCTGGAACTCTGTCGCTAAGCGATGCGGTTGTAAAGCATGATGTCATGTGACTGCATCACTTAGCAACAGCAATTCCGGCAGTCCCAGTTGCCATCGTTAAACGAGGACCACGCAGGTCATTAAGCGAGGAGCTCACATAAACATGACTTCTGACTTCCTGCTGTCTTCCCCATTGACTTTGCTTGTGGTAAGCTGACAGGGAACATTGGAAATCACAATCATATGACCACGGGGATGTTACGATGGCCAGAACTCCAAGGACCTGTCATAAGTCTCCCTCATTCAGTGCTGTCCTAACTTTGAACAGTTGCTGAATGAATGGTTGTAACCGGAGGACTACCTGTACTTCTGAATCCTACCTCTGTAGAAACTTCCCTCAGATGAGATTAAGAACTGGAGCAGTCAATTAGGAAATGGGCCTGGTACATTCTTGACCACTGAAAAGGCAATTGAGATGCAGGATTTTTAGTTAATGTAGTCCAGATGCGCCCAGGGGCATTATCATTTTGCATATCTAATTACTGTTCTTGGCTGCAAACAGGAAAAAAAACCCAAACGATCTGAGGCTGATTGCCTGGGAAAGCATAACCAGCCTTTTTTTACATGTTCCCTGAAAGAAAAAGGACCTGGAGAAGATCTATCTATGTGGTCACTAAGAGTTGACACCAACTTGATGGCACAGAATCAATCAATCAAAACAGAAAAGGGGAGGAATATTAAATCCAAAATCTGACCCTATCTGTTTACAGTACTGGCTACTACCATCAGAACGCCAGAATGATTTTCTGAAATGCACCAATTCTTTATTATGAACTGTTTATAATAAGTAAGTGCAATCGACGGGGGGGGGGGGGTTGGGGAGAAATAAATCAATTAGCCATCACAGAACAGTTTTGCTATACGCAGCAATATTCCTTAGTTCTACATTGGCTCGTTTTTAAAAAGAGGAGCACCACTAACCTTAAAGAAGTTGTTTTAAAACATGGAATCCATATGATTCATCACCATCTGGGAGTGAAAATAAATTAAAATCCCTTGAAACCTTGATCAGGGAAAAAGCACTGTGGCGGAATATGCTATGGAGTTCAAAAGAATCCTTAGCGAACTACCGCAATGGCCGGAAGAATTCCAAATTGAATACTTCCAGTACGGCCCGAGACAAGACTTATTAGAACTCATGGTGGGGAGGGAAGAACCAAAAACATTAGAAGGCTGTTTCCAACTGGCGGGTCGTATCGAACAAAGCCAGACACAGCTGATGACCATTAAAAAGTTCAAACAATTGAAGAGGAAACCTGAACCCACCACACACCCCGCCCGAATGGAGTTCAAGCAAAAACAATGGGAAGAGGAAAGAAATCGGAGAGTGAAAGTTGGCGGTTGCTTTCGATGCGGACGGACAGGACACCTCATCAGTAACTGCCCACAGAACAGGACGACGACCAGAGAGAAGTCACAATCAAAGAAACCCCCAGAGAAGAAAAGAGAAAAAGAGGCGGGGGACAAGCGCAAAGGCACTGCGGCAGCCATGGCGAAATGGAGCCACCCCACGTACGTGGACGAAGACAGTGACAGTGAAGAATCAGACTACGAATTTCAGATGGCGGGAAACGAGAAAGGTCTGCTTTAAAGTGCGCCGCGGGGCAGGCCTTCACAAAAGGGCGCAACAAGAAGATTTGCCGCAACCCCACAATGCACATTCAGGTACGCCTAGAAGCTGTGGGGGGAGGAGGAAGTACTCTGGGTTGGCAATGCTAGACTCGGGCTGCTCAAGGAGTTTGATGCACCCGGACGTGGCTGACCACTTGGGACTGAGACTTTTTGAACTAAAAACGTCCATTACCTTTTGTCAATTGGATGGTTCGGAGATGAAAGGGGGGCCAGTGGAGCAGTATACGGAGGAAGTACAAATGACTTTGGGAAACCACGTAGAAACCTTGAGGTTCATTGTGGCCCCCATTGCAACAAGACCCATTGTGTTAGGACTGAAATGGCTGAGAGCTAGAAATCCTAGGGTGGATTGGGTCTCCGGGGAAATTGACTTTTTGGACGGAACTCATGGGGGGACACACAAAGAAAGAGATGCGGATGACTGGGAAGTGGGGGCAGCTGGGATGGAATTTTGGGACGAGGATTGGGAACAAGGGGACGAAAGCAACCCACAGGCGATCCCGGAAAAATACCTCCCAGTTAGTGAAGTGTTTGGTAAGCAAGAATGCGACCAAGAGCCTCCCCATAGACAGTCAGATGCAACGGTAGACCTCATCCCTGGGGCACCGTTCCCAAAACCCAAGATGTATGCCATGACCCAGAAAGAACTAGCGGAGCTCCGCAAGTTCATTGATAAAAATTTGGCACGAGGCTTCATTGAACCAGCCAATTCCCCGTTAGCGGCCCCAGTGTTATTTAGGAAAAAGAAAGACGGGTCACTGCGGTTGTGCACAGACTACCGGGGGCTCAATGCAATTTCAGTCACTAACCAGTACCCCCTACCCTTGCTGAAAGACATGTTAGCCCAACTATCAAAAGGGAAGGTCTTCACGAAGTTGGACATAAGGGAAGCGTATTATCGGGTACGCATGAGGGAGGGGGATGAGTGGAAAACCGCATTCAATTGCCCACTAGGATCATTTCAATACCGGGTGCTCCCGTTTGGGATTGCGGGCGGACCGGGAATCTTCATGAGATTCATAAATGAGGTATTGTATGAATTTTTGTACAAAGGGGTAATTGTCTACTTAGATGACATCTTAATTTTCTCGGAAAACCTAGAAGAGCACATGGAACTGGTCAAAAAGGTGCTAGAAAAGTTGTTAGAAGCAAAATTGTTTGTCAAACTGGAAAAGTGTGAGTTTCACAAGGACAAACTAGACTTTTTGGGGTACCGCATCTCGAATGCGGGCATTGAAATGGACCCCGAGAAAGTCAAGGCGGTTTTAGGGTGGCAACCCCCCTGAACGCGCAGGCAGCTCCAAGCATTCTTGGGATTTGCTGGGTTCTACAGGCAGTTCATCCAAGATTTTGCGCAAATTGCGCTACCCCTAACCGACTTGCTGAAAACAAAAGGCAAGGGGAAAAACGCAAAAGCCCCACCGCCAAGCACAAAATTAGTGTGGACCCAAGAATGCCAAGAAGTTTTTGATAAGCTAAAGGCATTGTTCACGGAGGAGCCCATCCTCAAGCACCCTGAGCCTGACAAACCGT
Organism: Charina bottae; assembly: GCA_023362775.1. Classification (NCBI taxonomy): domain Eukaryota; kingdom Metazoa; phylum Chordata; class Lepidosauria; order Squamata; family Charinaidae; genus Charina; species Charina bottae. The sequence goes on along the minus strand of JALMGJ010000002.1, from coordinate 126,607,986 downwards.
TCGTAATTCACACGGACGCGTCACTCAATGCAGTTGGGGCCATCTTGCTACAAGCAGATGACAGGGAGAAATTGAGACCATGTGCCTATATTTCTCGGAAATTTAACGAAACGGAGAAAAGATGGCATGTTTGGGAAAAAGAGGCATTCGCAGTAAAACACGCGTTAAGCACGTGGCGACACCTCTTGGAAGGGACAGCTGAGCCATTTCAGGTGTGGACGGATCATAAAAATTTGGAAGCCCTCAAATCCCCGAGAAAATTGAACCCCAAGCATCTCAGATGGGCAGAGTTCCTGAGTAGGTTCAACTTCACGTTGAAATATTTCCCTGGGGGAAAAAACCTCCTGGCGGACGCGCTTTCGCAACTGCCGCAGCATGAAGGCAAGATGGAGGAGATCTTTGAGTCTCTAATCCCTTCCCAGCCAGGGGAGGAGCAGACGCAACAGGCACCAGTGGTCAGGGGAGAAGGGAATTTGGCTGTCACCCGCAGCAGCGCGAAACACAGGACTGACTGTGATTCATTTGCAGGAGACCTGCGAGCGGCAACGGTTACTGACATTTGGTGGGTGGAGCACAAACACACGCTAGAGGAGCGAGACGGCATGGGCTGGAAAGACAAGAAAGCATACGTCCCCGAATCCTTAAGACAAAGGGTTTTGAGTATGCACCACGACCACAAAACGGCAGGCCACTTCGGCTTCCTAAAAACACTACACTTAGTCAGGGGAAAGTTTTGGTGGCCATCGTTGCGCGCGGATGTGAAAGCTTATGTGCGAACATGTCCCACGTGCGCCACAGCAAAGAGGAAAATGGGCAAACCCACAGGAAAATTACAGGAGGTAGCTAGTCCAACACAGCCATGGAAGCAAATTGCCATGGACTTTATAGTGGACTTACCAGTGAGCAACAAATACACGGCCATCTGGGTGGTCACAGACCTCTTTTCCAAACAGGCACACTTCATTGCATGCAAGGGCATACCGAACGCCCAGAAGCTAGTGAGACTGTTCATTCAACACATCTATAGGGCCCACGGAACGCCGGAACGCATAATCAGCGATCGCGGCAGCACTTTCACATGCAAATTTTGGAGGGCATTTTTGAAGTTAATTGGATCAGAACAGGGGCTTAGTAGTGCGTTCCATCCGTGCACAGACGGAGCGAGTGAACGCCTTAACGCCACACTGGAGCAGTACCTGAGATGCTACATAAATTACCAACAAACTGATTGGGCAGAACTCTTGCCGTTCGCAGAAGTCGCGTACAACAACGCGCTCCATCAAAGCACAGGGCTTTCACCATTCAAAGCGGCTACAGGGCAGGACTTTGTAACGATACCTGAATTGGCAATGACCCAGAGCACTGACTTAGAGCAACCTCTGAGAGCAGATGAATGGGTCGAAAGAATCACCAGTAACTGGCCAATAATGGTAAAGACGCTAGAAGAAGCCAAGGCTAGTTACAGAAAACATGCAGACCGTAAACGGGAGAAAGAATGGGAATTGAGAGTTGGGGACAAAGTGTACTTATCCACCAAAAACTTACGGTCCACGCAACAGTCACGAAAACTAGCGGCCAAGTTCATAGGCCCATTCAAGATCCTTGCAGTAATTAACCCAGTAACGGCCAAACTGGAACTGCCAAAGGCTCTGAGAAAGATACACCCCGTTTTTCACATTAGTTTGCTGAAACAATACCATGCTTCACATCAGTGGCACCCGGAACCAGAAGCACCCACACCAATACTGGTGGAGGGAGAACCACATTTTGAAATAGACAGGATCTTGGATTCGAGATGGCACAGGGGGCAGCTGCAATACCTAGTCAAATGGACCCATCTCCCAATTGGTGACAGAGAGTGGGTCAACGCCAAACACACACGCGCCCCTAAATTGGTCAAGAAGTTCCATAAAGAGTTCCCAGACAAACCCCATTGAATGGAAATAGTCTGGTTTGTATATGGGGGGGGGGTGAGTCTTGGGGCGGGAGCATGTCAGAGATCACCCGAACTCTGCCAAAAAGGTAAGCAGACAAAGAGATCATCAGAAGACTGGCTCGCACTCAACCGACGATCAGGAATACACATCTTGCCGAACGTTGCCTGGACAACCGGACAGACTGACCCCACGTGTTAGCAGCAAAGGACACTGGGGGAGGGAAAGGTTTAAAGGTGCTTGTTGTTCCTGTTACCTGCATTCCAGTCTTTGCTAGTGCTAACTTCTGTATTCTATAATAAACTCTTCTGCTTCTAAGAACTCTGGTGCCTGGGAGTTACTTCAGCGCAGAGAGATTATAGCGATCAGAAGGAGCGCCTTACACCTAGGAAGGAGCCAATGGGAAACCAGGAGACTGAGAGTTCTAGTCCCACCTTAGGCATGAAAGCCGGCTGGGTGACCTTGGGCCAGTCCCTCTCTCTCAGCCCAACTCACCTCACAGGGTTGCTGTTGTGGGGAAAATAGGAGGAGGAAGGAGTATTAGGTATGTTCACCGCCTTGAGTTATTTATAAAAATAAAAAAGATAGAAAATAAATTTAAAGAATACCTAACTTCTATAAAGATTTGGACAGCTCCATTTGTCTTCAGTCTCCATCTTCCTATTGCTGTAGTCTGAATCCTGTGAAATTATTGCTTGGATCAGCACTACCCTTCTCCCTAAGGCTAAGTGGTTGCCTAATAGCTTGTGGTGATCTAGGTTTACATTGTTCTTGGAGCTGTCTTGGTTGCCCAATATGTGGTCACCTGCTTTCTCTACCTTTGATTATTCAGGTAATGATTGCTAGCTGAAGAATGAATTTCAAAGCATTGTACTTGAAGGCCGATAATAAAGGTTAGGCTGTATTCTTAGTTCAGGAACAGATACTTTTACAGATTTTCCAGGGGGAGAAAGACAGAAAGTCAGTATCATTTACATAATTCACATGTAGATGCAGACCTTAGCAATAGATAGGTGCCCACTGAGCCATGCATGGATTGTCTCCTTTTTCTCACCAGCCAGATGATCCACTGGCTAATCAGCCAGTGAAATAAACAATTATTTAAACTAGCTAGAGATAAGAGAAGGAGTATTAAACTAAAGCTGAAGAGATCAGAATATTATAGCAACCAGGTATCTCTTGGGTTTGTTTTTTGTGGATATCTAGATATCTGTATATGTTGCAGGAGTTACAGCATACTCACACATCAGTCCAACTGAATTCTAGTTTCTTACCTCACATGCCCTCAAGAAGGACATAAATCTTTAGGGCATCCAAATGTGTCCACAAACGATCCAATTTCCAGTCTCACCCTGTGCCAGGAGACCTAATGACTGATGAGCAAAGGAAGCCAAATGTACAATTTCCCTCCCTCTTGTTTGGGAGAGGAGTTGGAAAGGAAGGGCTTATCATAGCTTTTACTCTTCTACTCTTCTGAAACTGAATAGTATTTATCGAGAGATACTACATTACCAGTCGAAGAATAATATTCAGTCAATCAACCAAGCAGCAAACAACAGCCCAATCAAATAACTCCTAAGGCAGGGCTTTCCAAACTTTTGCCGTTGGCGACACACTAACTGCTGGCCCACAAAAACCCAGAAGCACCGCAGCCAGTGCCGCGCAAAACCCGGAAGTGCCGGTGGCGGTGCTTCCGGGTTGCCGCCGCAGTGGCAGCAGCTTCCCCTTCAAAAGGGCAGGCTCCGGGGACCCCGAAAATGCCCTCGGTTCCGGCAGGGAGGCGAAAATCCTCCCCGCGCGCATGCACGTTGCGGAGCTTTCCGCCACTCAGCTGATCTGGGGCCAGGGTGGAAATTCTCCCCGCGCATCAGCTGAGCAGCGGAAAGCTCGGCAACGTGCGCAGCGCACGGGGAGGCTTTTCGCCTCTCTGCCGGAACCGAGGGCATTTTCGGGGTCCCCGGAGCCTGCCCTTTTGAAGGGGCAGCCGCTGTCGCCGCGTGGCAACCCAGAAGCACTGCCGTCGGCGCTTCCAGGTTGTCACGCGACACACTTGGGGCCCCCAGGCAACACAGTATTGTGTCGCAACACACAGTTTGGAAAGCCCTGTCCTAAGGGGAGAACACCACCACCACCAACACAAGCAGGACAAGCCAGGGTATATAAACAGAGAGCAAGTCCCACGCCCTTTTTGCACTGAAGATGTTGCCTAGCCTGGCAGTGAAACGTCTGCAAGAAAACAACAAGGCTGAGAGAGCACCAAGGACTCCACGGATATTACAGTTTTGTATTTAGCAAGGTTTAATATTCATTGCTTTTAAAAAGGTGATTAACTTCCCTGCCAAATAACTGGGGTGTGTACCTGTGTGTGTGTTTTTTTCTAGGTGGAAGCTGTTGCCTGTCAACAACCTGCCAAACTGCTTCATTGTTGATGTTATTCTAATATGTACTTTATGACAGTTAATTGTTTGAATATTCAAGGATACTTAGTGCAAATTAGCTAACCCTATTTTGCACACACTACCATACAGTCACAGTGGCAAACAACATTTTACACGCACTTCTCATTTAGCAACTGCGTTCCATTCCAACGACCAGGTTGTTCAGTTAAATGGTCGCTAAGTGAACACGTGACGCGAAGATTGCTGGTTGCTGCCATCTCATTCAGATGAAGTTCTCTTGTAACTACAGCAGTGTTACTTTAATCCTTGTTGTTAGGCACATGAAATTTGGTCGTAAATGTGTGCATTGGTCGGAAAATGATTTTTTAATTACTGTTTATTACCATCATATTTGCAAATGGTCACTAACTGAGGTAGTTGCTAAATGAGGAGTAGGTGTAAAACCTTTTCAGCATCTGCTGAAGAGGGTAATTATATACCACATTGTTAAAAACAGGGTAGTAATTATTCTGGATTGATTAAACTGACTACAAAGGCATTTTCTTACTGGAGAATAAACAGGTCTAAAGCAGAATTTTTCCAGAGCCTGTTTCTTCCAATTTCTAAGATGTTTCAGATGTTCATATCTGGAAATAATTCGTCTATAGTTGCACTGCAATCCAATCTGCATGTACATTGTGTGGATGAGCTATGATATCATCCCTGATCACTCCTCATGCAGCATGGATCATTGCATACATCAGAGCTTTCCAAACTGTGTATCGCTACACGTTAGTGTGTCAGCTGCAGTGTCTGGGTGTGTCGCGGCTGCTGCTGCCGCCGTGCCCTGCCAGGATTCCACGCAGGTCCTAGTGCCCGCCTTGTGCCTTGCTGCCTCCAAACCTGCTGTGATTCTGCGCAGGTCCTAGTGCCTGCCTTGTGCCTTGCTGCCTCCAAACCTGCCCTGCCAGGATTCCCCGCAGGTCCTAGTGCCTCCCTTGTGCCTTGCTGCCTCCAAACCTGCCCTGCCAGGATTCCCCGCAGGTCCTAGTGCCTCCCTTGTGCCTTGCTGCCTCCAAACCTGCCCTGCCAGGATTCCCCACAGGTCCTAGTGCCTGCCTTGTGCCTTGCTGCCTCCAAACCTGCCCTGCCAGGATTCCCCACAGGTCCTAGTGCCTCCCTTGTGCCTTGCTGCCTCCAAACCTGCCCTGCCAGGTTCTGTGCAGGTCCTAGTGCCTGCCTTGTGCCTTGCTGCCTCCAAACCTGCCCTACCAGGATTCTGCGCAGGTCCTAGTGCCTGCCTTGTGCCTTGCTGCCTCCAAACCTGCTGTGATTCCACGCAGGTTCTAGTGCCTGCCTTGTGCCCTGCTATAAGAGTGTGTCGTGAAATTATGCCCTGCTGTAAGAGTGTGTCACGAAATGATGCATGTCTAAAAAGTGTGTCACCAACATGAAAAGTTTGGAAAGTTCTGGCATGACTGGGGAGCTGGTCAGACTGCTGGCCCAGGCCTCCCAGTTTGAGTGCACACAGCAAAATACTATGTGCACTCCCATTTGAGCAAATACTTGGCCACAATAATAAAACATGAGGGATTTCACCCAGATTGTGAAATATAATCCACAACTGGAAGTTTGGGAGCAACACACAGAGCATCAGCTAGTCCCAAAGCTAGTCCCAAACTCAACATCAAGAGGGCTGTAGCAATGACACATGTTTGCAGTTCCTTTTGTAAGGGTACAGGGGTCTGTTCTTCATCCTCTCTTAGAAGACACTGCAATAAAACTAGGGAACTTATGGAAAGAAATGTGTCTTAATTTCAAGGCCTCTGACCTACAGTTGATTGTTTTTGGCTTGCCGTAACGGCAGCCTGGTTCTTGCATTTAACAGTTGAGGTGAGAAGGTTAAGAGCCAGAGTCAATTTGGAATCAGGCAGCATCAAAGTCACATCAATCAATCAATCTCTGGTTTATGGCTATCACAATGCGATAGTACATGTGACTGTGTGTTGCAACTCTGAAAAACATTAAAACAAAAATGTGGATTTTTCAATTTTTAGAAATTGATAAGAGATCTATGTTTGGGTTGTATCATTTCAAGTGCAGGTGGATATGCTGAATACACACAACCTGTTCTAACTCTCTCCAATTTTAATAAAAGTGTTAGAAGACTCCTTTCTGATATGGTTGTCTTCTACATTTTCGTTCTGATTTGGAAGATCCAGTGTAATGCAGTGGTTACTGCTGGACTATATCTAGGAAGACATGGGTTCAAAAGTGAACTAAAAAGTGAGCTCTGAACTAGAGGGTGGTAACAGTGCATCATGTCATCCTAAACTCAGTGACAGGTGGCTCAGAAGAAAAATACAACCAACATATCCACCTGAGACCCACCTGGAGTCTGAAAAACAAGGCATAGCACGGACACATTTATCACCTCAGCGAGAACCAAGACCTTGAAAATAATAAAACAGATCACTGACTTATCATGATCAAAAACGAACCAAGTCAAGGTGCCCAAGCGCACCTTTACTCCTTGATCGCGCGGTCTCTGGGAAACGGTGTCAACCCTTTCCTGTCCTTCGACAAACAAGACACCTTGGGAGCCCCACAGTGCTCCTCGTTTGACCTCTGTCATTCCGAGCTGATCCAGCAACCAGAGATAATCTGTGCTCCCTGAGCACGAGTCTCCGCCTCCTCTGCCGCCGCCGGCAGTCACGGCGGCCAAAGTAAAAAGCTTCGTCGCCCGGCGGCCCCGCTGGGAAGAGGACCGGGAGAAGGGAAAGGAAGGCGCCCCGCGGACTCCCTGCCAGGGAGGGAGCCGTTAGCCCCGCGCCTCTCCCCCTGGCCTGGCTGAGCAGGTAAGAGGCAGCCGAGCGGCTGGGACCCTGAGCCGGAGTCGCTTCGGCGAGATTTTTTGATGGGGGCCGCGGAATCTTGAAGCTAAGACCCATCCCCACGCCGTGCCTTTCCCTTCCTTTTCGCTCCCCCGGCAGTGGAGCCGGAGGCGTGTAGTCAGCGGGGAAGTGGGGGGGTCCACCAACACGCGTCTGGGACAGCCGGTTTCCCTTTCTTCTCAAAGGGCAGGCGGCGGGGCTTGAGCTTCCTGTTTTCACACCAGAAAGGAGCTGTCTCCCGAAATACTGCCTGGGACCCGGCCTGAAACTTAATCAGCCCCTCCTCGGAGGCAGTTTGGCCGATTCTCTAGGGCCGTCGCTTAGGACGGAGACGGGAATTCCCCAGATGTAGTTGGACTGTGACTGGACCGGCCTTAGACCCTGGCCGCGTTGTCTGGAGAAAGGGCTCCCACCCCCGCGCTAAAACAGAGGCCTATTTCCATTATGGCCCCGTGGTGGGCGCTGAAAACCAACGTGCAAAGATCCAGACTAAACAGGAGTCGTGATTACCATTTTATCCAAGGAAAGCCAAAGGTGGCACAGATCTCTGTTCCAGCAGGAAGCTAGAACTGTTTTTGCTTCTTGGAGAAGCAGTTGACTTGTGAAATGCTGTGGTGGGGAGAGTAGCTGAGAGATCTGTGCACCTGATTCTCCCTTCAGCCATGAACTGACTCGCCAAATACACCTTATGGCAGAGTTTGTCCAACTGCCTTTCTGGAATCCTAGAGTCCCAGGAGAACTTGATGGGGTTCCATGAAAGATTTAAGGGGGGAAAAAACATTCACTTGAATGATGTCAGTATTTTCTGGCTAGAACTTTGCCTCTGGATCAGGGGTTCCGGGATTATTTTTTCCTTAACTATTTCCACAGCCTGAAAAAGTTTGAAAACCCCTGCCTTACAGGATCATGATGTAAGCTTTCACAGGACAGATATCTGGAATACTAAGTGCTTCCAAATTAAGATTTGTGAAATCACCGAGGAATTATTGCACAATTTTATGTACTCAAGAAATCCATTGAAAATCCTCATTTGTTTTTCCAGCATATTTTTGCCCGTTTTTCTTTTTTACTGTGGGAAGTTCTAGGTTTTTTTTTAAGGATGAAGGAGTAATATAGCCTCCAGAAGGTTAGATGCCCTTTGTGCTATTATCCTGACTCTTTAAAAGAAGTTTTTTTATGTCAGACAGAGGAACCTGTCATTGTTCTGTGCATATTCAATATTTCCCTTTGTAGGTACCATCACTTTTCTCTTATCAGCATTTTTTGTGGTATTAAAACAGTGTGTGCTTTCTTAAAATATTAAAGGAACAATTAAACACCAGTTAAATCAGTGTGTTATAGCATTATACGTATATATCTATAATATAACACACAAATTTTACAAAGGTGAAAAAACCTCTCATCATATTGTTTCACTGTAATAAGATAGCTAATGAACATGACCAAGAAGGTATTTGGTTAAATGTTATCATTATAAGGGTGAGTGCTTGTAAAAAAGAATTAATTTAAGTGGTGTTTTATATACTTGTAGAGCCAGTTTGGTCTAGTCAGGACCGCAACTAGGATCTGTGTCACCCGGGGCAAACATGGATTCCGCGCCCCTCCCCCATGGGTTGGTGAGGGAGGTGTTGTCATTTTGGCAAGCCCCCCAGCACAGTGCCCGGGGCACATGCCCCAGTTGCCCCCCCTAGCGGCCCTGGGTCTAGTGGTTAAGGCAACAGGCTAGAAACCAGGAGGCTGAGAGTTCTAGTCCCGCCTTAGGCATGAAAGCTGGCTGGGTGACCTTGGGCCAGTCACTCTCTCTCAGCTCTGGGAAGGAGCCAATAGGAAACCAGGAGGCTGAGCGTTCTAGTCCCGCCTTAGGCATGAAAGCTGGCTGGGTGACCTTGGGCCAGTCACTCTCTCTCAGCCCTGGGAAGGAGCCAATAGGAAACCAGGAGACTGAGAGTTCTAGTCCCGCCTTAGGCATGAAAGCCGGCTGGGTGACCTTGGGCCAGTCACTCTCTCTCAGCCCAACTCACCTCACAGGGTTGTTGTTGTGGGGAAAATAGGAGGAGGAAGGAGTATTAGGCATGTTCGCCGCCTTGAGTTATTTATAAAAATAATAAAGGCGGGATAGAAAATAAAATAAAATAAATAAATACTGTACTAATGACAACATAATAAAAGAAGCCAGACAGTGTGCTAGCACTATATTAAAAAAATGGGTTTCTGTTGTTGTTTAAATAAGGTGATAAAAGTTGCCCCTACTGCAAAGGGTATAGGCTGTGATAGGATAGAAATGGCTGCCCAATAAATCAGTGCCTGAAGTATGTCAAAATGATACTCCTTTAAAAAGCTGGATAAGGGCTGGAACATGGATAGGATATAGTGGAATGTATATCCAGAAAATGCACAATATTTCTAGATAGTATGGAAAGTCAGTTACAATTATAGCTATGCAAGGGCAATTCTTTGCGTTAACCATAGGAATTCTTTGGAAGTGCCTGGTGGTTTTTCCTACCTAATATTTTGAAAACTTCACCTGAGTTATATAAAGATAGCAAGGGTAAGAAAAATCCAGCTGTAAAGCAAGAAGGAAGAAGAGTGCACAGGGCAGTAACCCTTTTAAAGAGTTGCTGCAGAAGAAGGTAAGGCGGCTTGCTAGGATGAACCAAGAGGCCCACCACCTGTGCCGCCAGCAGCCATAGAGCCAACGCTTGCCTGCCGGCCAGCCTATAAAAAACATTCTGAGGGGGCTCCTCAGAATGCTATAGTGGCCAGAGCAGCTGCCTGTGCAGGCAAATGCCACAGACACCTTGTGGGGTGTCTTTAGCGGGACAGCCCCTCTGGGCTCAATGAATCAGCTGCAGGTGGGAGCAGAGGGCCCCCAGGTCTATCTGTGTGGACTACCAGCTGGAGCAGCTGTTTCGCTGGGCCTAATGAAGGGCCACCCCTGGCTCTTGCAGTGCTTTAGTCTTAACAAGGGCTTTCTGAGGCCACGTTTTTTGTGGATCACAGTTCATTACCGTACATTAGTTGCCTGAAATGCTAGCCTAAGCATTCAATATGTGGGCACGTGGTTGCAGGTGGGGTGAGTAAGAAGTGGTAAAATGCAGGAAGTGTATTTACATGGCCATTCATAAAACACTTGCTGCTGATAGTAAAAACTTTCCAGCTGTGGGTGAGCTGATGAATGCATGTAATGGTGATAAGAAACCTTTATCCCATTTCAAGATGCCTGAGTCACAACTAAAGTTTTCCAGGTTAATTTGGTGGCTTCTTGCTTAAATCTCCCTTTGAAGTTTGTCTGATCACGAATGGACTCTTTAAGGTCGGTCACAGTATGTCATGGCATGGAGAAAGAAATGTTCCCCAACTGATTTCTTAATATTGCCCTTTCTGATGTCAGATTTATGGCTGCTTATCTTTTGGGACTGAGCAGAACAGGCAACTTTTTTATGGCCTGGTGCCACACTTCATATATATTGAGCAGCCACAGGTGGCTAGGCGATGTGATTGTTATCCCATACCTATTTATAAAAATGATTTTGGGGTGGGGGGGGGAGATGAACTCCATCCCTGGTGATTGCATCCATGCAGTTTTCTATAATGGATGTAGTTTGCCTTTTGTACTTTCTTCTGGGGTATTTTTTTTACTTCCTAGACTAGAAAACAGTCTTAGAAATTCTAATCAAGGCCAACACTACCCAGCTTCTAAAATCTGTGCAAAGACTTAGTACACTTTGTGTGTGGGTTTTTTTTTTTTGGTCCAATCCAATCTGTGAGTAGATAGGCTCCTGGGTCTACAAAAAGCAGGTTTGGGTACTGCATGCATCTACCGACTGAGGGTTTCAACCATTGTCTAGAGATGGTCTCCTCTGTCTTATGTAGAACACTGAACAGCCTTGTTGGCATATATCATATGGAAGATGAACAGATGTCTAAACTCCCGATCTTGTGAGTGACATTATAAAGTTCATAGTAGTATTGCGAGAGTAGAGAGAGGGGCAGTATCTTGAGCTTGGTTACAGAGTCTGGATCCAGTGCTTGTGCCAGTTACTCTCTGCTATTGCTAGTGGTTTATATATTGAAGGTTGTCTGTAAGCAAGCACGAGACTATAATCCAACTCCAGTGAAAGGGAATAGTCTTTATTCCTCATTAGTAGAACATCTGAATATTTCCCAAATAAACTACCTAAATCAAAAAAACTCATATATTAATCTTCCTGCTAATATATTGTAAAACTCATAGGTCACTGCTTCTGCATGTGTGCTCTTGCATGCATCTAGGATGTTTATAAAATAACCAGAATGATTTAGGACCAACCTGCTAAGTATGACTATACTACTGAAACGGACTGCCCTACTGCCATTATGAACCATTCCTGTAATAATGAAAGAGATTGTCCTGGGTCTATTATGATTCCTCCACTCTGCCTAGAATTCTAGGTTGCGATTGCAAAGGGCGCCTAAGAAACCAGTTGCACAAATACCTTTCATGGCAGAGCCCAGAGTGCATGTTCTCCAATCAGTGAATCTGGAGTGGAAAGTGATTTTCTGCACACTGCACAGACTCAAAAGAGTTGCTTTTGGCCCTCACATGGGAACTGGCTGGATCCTGCAGTTCCACATTCTTTGTTCAGCATTAAACTTGTTATGAAGCAATAAGGAACACATACTTCAAGTAGCAAACTTGGTATAGGACTGTTTCTATCTTCAATTTATTTATGTGATATTAATTTTACTTCCAGGCTGGACTAGGCTGTGGGTGGGTCATTTGAACTTCTTATATGCAGTGTCTGAAAATGCCCTAGGATCAGCACAGTCTTTACTAACGGAATTCCCTTCCAGATCCAGAAGGTCAGTTAAAAGACACGCATGCACTACTGCTGCTTTTGGTGGGAGTTGGGGGTTCGAAAACAGACTGCTGCCAGCCTTTCCCCCATTAGCCCCAGTTGCCTAATAGAAAGGGCACTGGGCTCAGATTGTGGATTCCCGCCCCACCTGGCGTGGTGGCAATGGTATTTGCAGCAGGCTGCAGCAAAAGGACCTGAGATGGGAGAAGGATCCATCATCAGCCCTGCTTATTTCCATGCCAGCCTCCATCAGGCTACTCCATTCCCTGTATCCAGCTTAATTATGCAATAGGTAAAGGTAAAGGTTCCCCCCGCACGTTTGTGCAGTCGTGTCCGACTCTAGGGGCTGGTGCTCATCTCCGTTTGTTAGCCGAAGAGCCAGCGTTGTCCGAAGACGCTTCCACGGTCATGTGGCCAGCATGACGCACATGGAACGCTGTTACCTACCCACCGAAGTGGTACCTATTAATCTACTTGCATTTGCATGCTTTCGAATTGCTAGGTTGGCAAGAGCTGGGGCAAGTGCGGGAGCTCACTTCGCACGCAGGGCTAGGGATTCGAACCTCTGAACTTGCAATCTTCCGATCGACAAGCCTGGCGTCTTACCCGCTGAGCCACCACGCCCCAATTATGCAATAATTACTCTTTAATTCTAAGAAAGAATATTAAAGCTTGCTGGTCTTCCCTCCCTGTTTTTTCTTTTTCCTCTTTGTGTTAGATTTTTGAAGTAGAAAGCTGAGCAGGGACTGTTTTCTTATATAATCAACAGGTGTTTTTTTTTTAAAAAAAAACCTGTTGATTCCTACTCTGAGATAAAAATAAACCCCTTAACTAAATAAATAACAAAATAAAGAAATACCTATAAGAGAACCGCATAAGCTAATTTATCTTGCTTGAGAAAGAAATGTGGAGGAAGGAGTATTGAGATTGTCCTTAAAACTGTGGATTACTTCCTAATGATTTTCTCCTTTAGGAAAAGGTCTGAGGAGGTGCATGGCATTTTTCAAGTGGACCAGTACAATCCTGTTCCTAAAGAGTACCAAAATATGTGTGTGTTTGCTTTTCTTGGCCATTTGTGGCTGGGTAAAATGATAGCCTTACGTATTTATCCCTGCAGAAGAATCTTATTATTTCTTTGTCTCCATTGCACATAAAATGTGTGGCATTTCTAGGGAAACTCGTGGTGCTTTGCACTTATGAACTCCCGTAGCCTGCCAAGTTATGCATGGCCTTCATGAAACCCCAAGTCTCTCTTATCTTCACAAGTAACACCAAAAAACATTGGGAAGGGGGGTTTTCTTATACCTTTTTTGATAGATAGGTAATAGAAGGTATCAATAAAACTTTCCAACCCCTACAGATATTATGGATTTGGGGGGGGGAGTTAATGGATGCATGTGTGAATATGTCCTTAAAATGCATATTGGCATAGTAGAAGGGATTCGAAACTTAAAACCTGCTATCCAAACACCTGAAATTGCACACAAGAGCAGCAGAACTTGTGCAAGAGCATTCATTACAAGTCTGGTTGTGAAAAACAAATAACTGAGATTTACAAGCTTTACCTTTTCCTGACACAAAACATTTATGATATTCAGTTGAGACAGCGAGGAGACTCCATGGGCCAAAAGCAGGTGAAAGGGAAGAGTAGTGAGGACAGAATACTAAGTAATGCTTTTTTGCCACTGGAGGTGTGCCTAACCTAATACCTACTGGCATTTACAATCTTGTGACAAAAAATAATAAAAAACAAAAGCCTGCCAAATAGGCTGGTTGTAGTTCCAAGAGATTGTGACAAAGGCTGGGAAGCTCTCTAGAGAAACTGAACATTCTGCATGAACTGTAGGTCAGTCACTTTTGCACTGATCCAACTGTGATTCCTTTCCTCATTTGCTTGCTGTCTTCCAATTAGGTATCCTATGAAAAAGCACCTTGCAAAGATGCCCCAAGAAGGAGAGGCAGCCCCGAGGGTCTCCAAAGACCAGGATGGAGGATGGGCTTGGATGGTCTTAATAGCCACCGTGCTCGTTCAAGCTCTAACACTGGGTTTTCCTTCCTGTGTTGGAGTCTTCTTCAAGGATCTGCAGCATGATTTCCAGGCTACCAATAGTGAGACATCATGGTTCCCCTCCATCATGACAGCTGTCCTCCATGCAGGTGGTGAGTATTTTGTTTTTATTCATAAGCTTTCTTCTTAAAAGTCATCTAAGGTGATTTATGGTCCATAGAAAATCTCAGAAAAGAGCACAAGAAGATGAATTGCTAACTAGAAAATAATGTTCTACTAAAGAGATCTACCAATGGAATGTTTTTTCTGTTCAAGCCTTGCCATATGGTTCTACTTCTGGACAGAGAAATGGATCTTCCTCCGTAATCTCCAATAGTATCTTCCTCTTCCCCCCAAAACCACTTTGTTTCTACGTATCTGACATCTACAATCTCATGAACAATCAAAAGGGTTTCCTAGATACATTACTGGGTTCTGACTGAGTTCCATATGGTAATTGCTGCTTTTTCAAGTAAGGTTAGGCCAGAAAGCTGAGAACGATGAGTCCATACTAACTGGGTTGATATATGCATATTTTATCATATATTTGAGAGCCAGTTTGGTGTAGAGATTAAAGCACCAGAAACTAGACTGTGAGTTCTAGTCTCACCTTAGGCACAAAGCCATCTGGGTGACTTTGGACCAGTCACTGTCTCTCAGCCCTAAGAAGAAGGCAGTGGCAAATACACACACACACACACACTCTCTCTCTCTCTCTCTCTCTCTCTCTCTCTCTGTTGTTTCAAAGAAAATAAATGTATTGGCTTTCTTTTCAAGGCCACTCTGTGCTCTGAGCCTGGGAGTACTGAGAGTTTCAGCCAAAAGACACCACCCCTCACATGCCCTTGAGTTAAAAGGGAGAGTATTAAGCCAACTGAAATCATCTGAGCATTTTTTTGTATCAGTCAAATCTTTATTACAGTCATTGACCAATCCAAAATAAGGAACAAAGCAAGAAAAAGAAACATTGGCACAAAAACCCATTGGCAAGATCCAGATAAAACTCAGAGCCCGAAACCCAACGCTTGAAGAATCATTTGATGCACTCAACCATCTGCAGCACAAAATTGGGCCACATTAAGGGCATATCCACACAACCGTTCTGCTGAGTTTTTCTCCCATATTAGAGGTGGAAGAAAATCATATCAACTTAAATTGTGTGGTCCCTTAATGTACACCCAGAACAGTGCTGTGCTCTGCTGTTGTGCCACAGCAGACCTACAAGGCTAGTTGAACAGAACCAAGCTTGACTACATTATCCCAAGGCTCTTCTTCTACACATCCTAGATTGTCCACTTGGGGACTTTTGTGTCAGCATGAGAGGGAAAACACTACTTGCATTTCAGAACACCTAAAATGAGTCCAGACTGCCTTAGCAGTTGGCTAGCAATGAGATGGAGGCAACGCTAGAAGGAATGTCCTCTGTGAACAGTTAGTGTGGTATCCTTGTGCCGTGGCAAGCAGGACATGTGGATGAGCCCTAAGAGTAACATTTATCTGACAATAAGATACATCTGGTTTGTCAGTCAAAAACAGAGTGATATGAATGATACAAATACCTTAATAGAATGAGCAGTACGGCAAAATATGATACTGTAGAATATCCCCTGAGCCACAAGGGCAGATCCAATCTTCCAAATTGTGAAATGATTCTCCAAGACTGCTGAGGAGAAAATATTAAGGCAAGTCAGTGGAAAGGCCCTACACTACCTCAAAGTGGTTAGATATAAAACTTAACTCATAGGTTGGAAAATATTCTTTTGTATTTTTATTTTGGGGGAAGGAATTCATGAACTTAACTAGATGGGGTTCTCTAATAAGAGACTAAAGATCATTATTCTTTGTAGAAATTAAGTGTATTTAAAGTACAACTGATATCCAGGTTTATACAAAAATAACTTCAGTTGTAGTCCAGCAGCTTCCAGCCTTTTCCTTTACATAGACCACAACACTGTCATCAAAAGCTTTTGCAAAGCACCATGTAGGAAAGCCATTTTTAACATGGTTAATAGATCTCCCTCCCCACAGGACCACTGGATAGACTAACAGTGGTCCACAGACACAATTGTTCCACAGTTCTAGGTTTATGCTACAAGCACTGAAAAATTATTTAAAATAACTTCGAAACGAAAAGAGAAAATATGGATAAGCATAAGTTAACTTTTAAATGATTTTTTTTGCATTTTTATTGAGTGTAGAGTTGGAAAAAATGAACATTGTCTCAGGAAAGCAGTGTTAGCAGCATCAAAACTAGGGAAAAGACAGGATGGAGAAAGGCAAGAATGGAACTTCAGCTGCATCAAAATGGATGCCCTGCCCACTACTGGGATGGAACTCAGCAAGATGCATATTTGCACACATTGAAAAGCAGTAGACTTGCTAAAATGATTGTAGATGGTCAATTGCAGTTCTTGTTTGTAGCTTCTGCTTCTTCTTCTTCTTCTTCTTCTTATTATTATTATTATTATTATTATTATTATTATTATTATTATTTGTATGCTGCCCAACACTTAACGACTCTGGGCAGCTCACAACAATCAAACAAAGAAATTGCAATAAAATAAAAAAACCATACAAAATAAAGATAAAGTTTGTAGCACTTAAGATCTTTCCATCTGGAAGCATGCCTATATGGCTTTATTCCTATGCTTTTAATTGTCTTAAAGGCTGGTTGGGTCCTGAATATTTCAACAGTGTATTTTGCACACCTGCAAGATTTCATTAGCTTAGTATTCCCTCAGGTACCAGGTACACCTGGCTATTATCTCTTTTGTAAGTAGGCCTGTGATAATAATATTGCGTCAGATCTTTAATCTCTGGTGTTGTAATGGCAAGGAAAGGATTATGTTCTCTACTGAGTTGGGAAATTTAGTGAGATACTTCATTTGGTCATGATTTCTTTTGCCAATTATTCTACAACCCATAATAGGCTTTGCTTGGTCTTATATAATGCATGTATTATATCATTAGTAAACAATTGTCACGAATTCTAATAGTACAATGTGAGCTGTTTCTATTGACAGGTATAGTTCATTGCCCACTGCCAGAAAGTACCATGCAGTGTTCTTGATGAATCTGCACTTACTTTAATTTGTATACTCTTGATCTATAAACAATATTCAGATATCAAACATTAATAGTTATGGCAACTTTACTTACTGAATGGGGTGCAGGTGGTAAAATCTGTATGAAATTTCCACCACACAAAGCTTCTTTTTGGCCAACCCTATGGCCTGGCCACCTGCTCAGACAGAGTTAGGCCATCCTATGGATCCTCCTCCAACCCCATCCAATGCATTTTTACAGGTACAGGTGTGGCAGCAGCCCCCAGATTTTCCATTTTAGACTCCTTCTGATCTCTCTCTCTCTATCTCTCTCTTCTGGCTTTCATGTTCTCTCTGTTTATTTTGACAGGTTATAAGTTTCTGGGGAGTAGGCTTATGCCTGTCATGCCAAAACTAAAATTTGATGGTTTATCTTGAAGTCCACCAATATCCCAAATGTCACCCTCCTTTTATCATGAACTTCTGGAAGCTCTACAGCTGTCCAGACTCTTTTGCAGTTAGTAAGATGGACAGATAGATAAAGAAGAGAAAGGAAGTTTTCTAAGTAGAAACTGCCCAGAATTGCTGGGAGTCGGGCAGCAAATACATTTAATTATTATTATTATTATTATTATTATTATTATTATTATTATTTAAACAAGCAGCAATATAATGGAGAAATAGGATCTGAATATCAATCGCCAACCTTAAAGATCCAGTCTTTCTAAGGGTTTGAATTATAGTGGATCAGCCTTGCCTTTGGTTGACCCCTAACTCACAGTCAATACATCTTGTCTTGTACATGTGCCTCCAGAACTCACATGACTGACTTGATTATATAAACTATTGAGAAGGAGGAAGAGATATTTAAGCTCCACACTGATTAATCATGCAACTGGATAATGCTAAGTTGTGCAGGGGAAAACAAGATTCTTAGATTTCTCTAAACAATAATCTAAACAGACAGTCTCATGACCCTTTAACATTTAATAGTAAAAAAAAATAGAGAGGTGTATCAGAAAAAAATCCCGGGCATTCAGAGTGCAACACAGTTATTGACCTAAAAGGTTGACTAAAATGTAATACTGCTTAAGACAAGTATATATTGACTATATTAATCTAGGATTGCCAGCTAGCCAGAACAAAGCGTTGGTTAGTTCTTGTGCCATGACAACCCTAGGTTAAACAGCAAGCATATCTATAGCAAATGCTGAACAACTTATATTAATTTTGTCATTATCTGCATCAGGAGAGGAGTACTTCATTGTTATTCTCATGCCGTAATCATATTAGAGGAACATTTAACATTTCTACATTTTAAATGTCTCTAAATATGAAAAAGTAACTTGGATCATTGCCTCTTTGAGAGTGGAGGAAATACTGCCTGCCTCAAATGAGTCAGAAAGGACTCTGTCTGAAAGGACCGTATCTCAGTTTTGGACAACTTTCATCCAATCTTCAGTGTTTGTTTTCTGGGAAGGTTTTGGAAAAGGTGATGGGATTTCAGCTACATAAAACCCTAGAGGAAATGGATTGTCTGAACCACTTTTATTCCGGATTCAGATCTGGGCATTATACATTTTATGAATGCATATATTAAAAGTTGCCAGCATTTGTTTGCGAGAGCTCATGTCTCTTTAAGAAGCACACGTTCGTGGAGGGAAACAATTCTCGTCCACTCCAAGAACTTTCCAGGTACAGGGCATTCCCTGCTCTCTCCAATCTGATGCAACAGGAAGACAAAAGGATCTGAACTTCTCAGGTCTCGGGCCTCTCGTCTGAATTTCAAAGCTCAGAGCAGCACTGGCTACCAGGGGTCTCTTGCATGGTTGTGGTTGCCATCTTGACCCCCCTGTAGGCAACTATGCCCCCCCAATATTCTAAAGTAAAAATTGGCTGCCCTGAGAATGGGCCTGAGGAAATGCAGGTTTAAAGCAGAGAGCAAGTCTGCAGCCTCAGACATGCAAAATTCTACCTTTATTTCCATAAAGCAGTAACTCAAGCACAGCCTTGCCTGGTGAAACGGAATCCAAGAAGGCTGCATAGGCAAAGAGGATTGGGCTCTACGAGCAGGGGCTCCACCTCACACTAACGGCAGATGAGGTGGCAGGTGGCATTAGCTGGTACGCCCTTATGATCTCCAGCTGGAAGGACAGCTCTTTTCTCAGAGAAAGACACCTTGTTCACCCAAAAAGAACAAGGGTACAAAAAGCAGCCATTTCAGCTTATTACAAATTATTATTACACTTCGCTTCCCATTCACTCCTCCTGCTTGCTGGTGGTAACTTCCTAAGACAATCATACGCAGAAGGAAAACTGAATGTACTTAAACTACCTCTCTATGAAAAAAAATTATCCTTGGGATGCTTGTAAAGAAAATAAACTACGATATCTTTGTATACTGCTGTAAACATGTCCCTAGGTAGTTCACTGCTTGATTACATTCGTAATAAATTACCCAGTAGTACATATTAGTAGTAAGTATTTCTCTACAGCAACCTACTGTTTACAGTTTCTTCTCCTCCATCTCAGGAGCACATTTCTCTTAGTTTTACATTCTTGTTAAACAAAGTGTCTTTATTTATATTACTTTCCTGCTTCATCTCAAGCGTTTAGACTTGAACACTCCTTATGTCAGTTATACTGACCTTGATCCTTATTTGCCGCAAGATATTCAGATTGAGATTATGTTCACATCCCCTTCCCTGCCCTCAGAGAAAATCTTGCTTTTTTTTTTAACATGGGGGTCATTCGATTTGTCTTCTGAACAGCTTCTGAAACTGGCGTCCACACCGTTCTTCTTTCTTCTCCACATATGGCCACATTTTCAAGTTCAGATTCCCAAATGCCCTTAACATTCAGGTAGGCCATACATGGATTGAGAATAGTCATGCCAATACTCTGTAAAAAACAAAATACTTTTGTTATTTCAAATGCAGGATTACTTTGTTTTCCTTCAAAATTCCATGTTTATGTAACGTAGTCTTGACTATGTCAGCAGCAGCAGCAACATCAATTGTACAGGGAGGAGCACAGCACAAAATGTGGAAGTGCTGGACGAGGATTGGGAAGACCCTGGTTTGAACTTGTCCTTCACTATGGAAACTCACTGGGTAACCAAACTAGTCATACTTTCTCAGCCCAACCTACCTTCCAGGTGGTTGTTGTTGTAGAGGTAAAATGAAGGGAGATTCCCATAGAAATAGCTTTGGTCTAGTGGTTAAGGTGCTGGCCTAGAAACCAGGAGACTGAGAGTTCTAGTCCCGCCTTAGGCATGAAAGCCGGCTGGGTGACCCTGGGCCAGTCACTCTCTCTCAGCCCAACTCACCTCACAGGGTTGCTGTTGTGGGGAAAATAGGAGGAGGAAGGAGTATTAGGTGTGTTCCCCGCCTTGAGTTATTTATAAAAATAATAAAGGTGGGATAAAAAATAAAATAAAATAAAATAAAATAACATTATTTGACTATGCTGGTCACAGTACTTCTGAATCTGAAATTTGTGCTTTAATGTTCACTTTT
The DNA here is from genome assembly GCA_023362775.1 of Charina bottae. NCBI lineage: Eukaryota > Metazoa > Chordata > Lepidosauria > Squamata > Charinaidae > Charina > Charina bottae. The sequence continues at coordinate 126,587,333 of JALMGJ010000002.1, read as the reverse complement.
CAGGTCCTCTTTGTAGCATTTTGGTGGAGCGATTTGGCTGCAGGACAACAGTCATGCTTGGAGGCCTTCTCAGTGGGGTGGGCATGGTTGCCAGTGCTTTCTCCAAGTCTCTTAGTGAGTTGTACATAACAGCTGGATTCATCACTGGTAAGTGTACAATGGGATGGTTTGTGTGATTTCCTGCTGGGTTCCTTCTCAGTGTTTACACTCCTACATAACATGAATCCAAGTTGCAAATGGTGATAGATACCATACGTACGGATTTTTGTATTTTTATAAAATTTGTGATCAGAGTTATGGAAAAACCAAGAGATAAGTTTGTAGCAAAACGTTGCTTTATTTAAAACAAAAACATAGGAACAAACCTTGAATCTTCTTCTTTAGCCAAAGCATGGCATGGTTGATTAACATATTTACATTTTGATAGCAGAAAGCAGAATGCAGAGTAGTTAGCAGAGGACAAAAGGCATTTACATTTTAAACCTTTACTTGATCAGCATTTGAGTGGACAGGATTCAGCATGTGACCAAAACACCTAGGCAACAGATTCCCAATATGGGCAAAGCTCTAACAGCTAATTCTGATTGGTCAGAAACTCTCAGACTGGCCGGGACCTGAAAGCAATAACATTCCTGAGTGGGGGTGAACATGTGCTCTGAGCCCAAACAGGAAAAAAGTTTTGAGGCCTGGCTTTTTAAAAACTCAGCCACATATTCTACAGACATAAAAAATATATATAACACTCCCCTTTTTTATGACTAGAAAGAATATGGAAACAAACCCAGCTTGGAAATTAACTCACAGTGCCTACTGGCAACTAGAGGCTTGGTTAAGATATCAGCCAACATTAATTTAGTATCACAGTATTTCAAAACAACCTTTTTCTTGGCTAGAAAATCTTTAACAAGATGAAAACGCACATCAATGTGCTTTGTGCGATTTCTGGAACTTTCAGATAAAGCCAAATGGATACAGGCTTGGTTGTCTTCATGAATTGTTACAGGCTGGCTTAAAATGACTCCAGTGTCTTGCAACAATTGAGTAAACCAAATTACCTCATTGCACAGTTGTGCTAAAGCATAAAATTCGGCTTCAGCTGTGCTAATGGCTACTACAGTCTGCTTTCTGGAAAACCAAGCAATAGTGGACTTTGCAAATTGAATTACACTTCCAGAAGTAGACTTCCTATCACTGAGATCTCCAGCCCAATCTGAATCACACCAGCATTCTAACTTTTCTTCTGTGTCTGTAGCAGACAACCTTAAGCAAAAATCTTTGGTGCCTTGCAAATAACGAAACAGCCTTTTTAACCCAGACTTTGCAGCAGATGTGGGATTTTCCACAAACCTGCTCAAAATGGACACACTGTTAGCAATGTCCGGACGGCTATTGTTTGCAATGTAAAGAAGACTGCCAATGGCTGATCTGAAACTATCTCTTTCAGATGACTCACCATCCCCCTTCACCCCCTCCTCTTTTAGAAACTCGGGAAGCATGGGGGAGGAGACAGACTTGCAGTCCTGCATTTTAAAATCCTCCAGCAGCTTCTTAATTTTACTGCTCTGGCTTATGAGAAAACTGCCATCTTTTTCCCTCTGAATTTCTAATCCTAAGTAATTGTTGACTGCTCCAAGACATTTCAATGTGAAATTGTTTTTCATACAAACCTCAAAGGAATGCTTCTGTTCATCAGATGAAGTGAGCAGCAACAAATCATCCACATACAAGCACAAGTACATTACACCTTGCTTATCATTTTTTACATACACACAAGGATCAGCAATTCCCTTCTGAAACCCAAATTTCTGCAAAATATTATCCATTTTAATATTCCAACAACGCGTGGCTTGTTTCAATCCATAGATGGATTTCTGCAACTCACACACAAGATGTTTTTCTTTTTCATAACCAGGAGGTTGTTGCATAAACAATTTTTCCTCCAAGTCACCATACAGAAAAGCAGTTTGAATATCATAGTGATAAACAGACAATTTCTTCATGGCAGCAACCTTTAAAAGCAACCTGATAGATTCAGCTTTTGTCACTGGAGCAAAAGTTTTGTCATAGTCCACATTTTTTCTTTGAGCAAAACCTTTTGCTACCAACCTTGCTTTGTACTTCTGAATTTTGCCATCAGAATCTTTTTTCAGTTTGAACACCCACCTACAACCTAAAACCTTCTGATTAGGAGGCAAACTTACTAGTTTCCAAGTTTTATTTTCCTTTAAGGAATCCAACTCTTGTTGCATGGCTTCATGCCAACACTTAGCTATTTCAGCTGGCATCTCTTTAATTTCTTCCAGAGACTCAGGCTCTGTGTGAATGTGAAAAGCCTTCACAACATCTACTTGATAACGATCAGGAGGAACTCCCTTATTAATCCTTTCAGACCTGCGAGGTAGGACAGGACTTACACTCTGTTTCCTACCATTGTCCTCAGAAACCTCTGACTTTCCAGACAAGTCAGCTTCCTGATCATTGACTTCACTGGGTGATTCCTGCAAATCACCATCAGCAAGACTTTGCTGCTCCCCCATGGATAAATCAACTGAAGAACTAGAGTTTATTTTATCCCAATTCTGCTCAGCAAAAGAAGCACTTTTACTAATTATCAGTTGATTATCCAGTATGAACCTGTAGCTTCTCTGACTTTGTTCATACCCTACAAAGATTGCTTTCTTTGTTCTGGAAGCCCCCTTGCGCCTCAGCTGTTTGGGAATGTGGACCCAAGCTGTGCTTCCAAACACCCTGAGGTGGCTTACTTTAGGCTTGACACCATAGAACAAATGAAAAGGGACATCCTGAATTGCACTGCTAAACAGCCTGTTCTGCACATAACACGCTGTAGTAACAGCTTCTCCCCAATACCTAAAAGGCAAACTAGCATCCTTCAGCAAACACATCATTGCTTCCTGCAGTGTTCTGCCTTTTCTCTCTGCAACAGAATTCTGTTCTGGAGTGTAAGGGTTAGCTAAAATGTGTTCTATCCCTTTTTCTAACAAAAAGCTTTTAAACTTTGAGGATAGATACTCGCCACCTCGATCTGATTGCAAAGCAGACACTGGCCTTGGGAATTTTCCATTCGCCCAAGCCACAAAAGCCTTAAATTTATCAAAGACCTCATCTTTGTGTTTCAGCAAATAAATGAATGTGTACCTGGAAAAATCATCTATGAAGGTCAAAATGTACCTTGCTCCCCCAAGACTAGGAGAAAATGGGCCTATTACATCAGAGTGAATTATCTCTAGAGACCTAGAGGTGGACCTATCAGAAAACTTTTTCACAGGAGCCCTAGTGGTTTTATTCTCCTTGCAAACTGCAATCTAGATATTTATCACAAGGCTTCAAATTTAAATCAGCAGAATAACTAGGCATTTGAGAAATGTACTTAAAATTAGCATGAGCAAATCTTCTATGTAATAAATGGATGCACTGGTCGTGCAAGGGCTTATTTTCAAAAACAGCCTTAGCTTTAGCAATTTGCTGCTTTTCAGCATTTTGTACAATGTACAGAGAATCTTTCTGCAAACACTTTGCAACTACTCTGCCAGCCTTTCTAATTTCACAACCCTCTTTCTTAAAAGTTATAACATAACCTGAGGCTACTAGCTGCCCCACAGACAAGAGATTGCTTTGAAAATTAGGCACGAACAAAACATTTTTAACAGTTTCCCCCAAACATGGAAGATTGATCTCACCTTCACCCACGATCTTGGATACAGATCCATCTGCTAAGGAAACTTTTTGTTTGTTAGTTTTAGACAAAGACAGAAAGGAATCTTTATTGTGACAAATGTGAGAATTGGCCCCACTGTCAAGAACCCACAAATCTTTATTATCAGAGTTCTCAACAACTGTTGCATGAAGAATCTTCTTTCTAGAAGTTTCTTCTTTCTTCTTTGAAGTCTTCTTCTTTTGAACACAGTCCTTTTGCAGATGAGCAGGGGATCCACAGGTAAAGCATCGCCTGCTGGATAATGCAGAAACTTGGAATTCAGAGCTCTTCCGCTCCCTCTGCTGGCCACGAGAAGACTTTATTGTAGAAATGGAGGCAGCTTTTTCTTGTCTTTTCTCCCACTCAGCAAGCAGTCGGGTAGACACGAACGATGGATTTAGATCAGCGTCTGGGATTCCCTCCATGGAGCAAATTAAAGTGTCCCAGGACTCATTCAACGAAGAAAGCATAATGTAGGCTTTCATCAGGGGGGTAAATTCCATCCCACGTTCCTGAAGTTCCACAAAATAATTCTGAATCTTGTGGAGATGATCTGGCAAATTTCCATTCTCAGGCAAGTGAGCCTTGTACAGTTTTTTTGTTAAAATAACCTTGCTGCCTGGACTAGTTTTCACATATAAATCACGCAAATAGTCCCATAAGTCTTTGGAAGTTTCTTTGCCTCTCACGTGAATAAGCTGATCATCCTGAACAGCCAAAATAATGGAGGCTTTGCATTTCTCATCTTTCCTCAACCAGGCTTGATCTGGATTCTGAGGAATTTGTTCAGAAATTGCAGACCATAAATTTTCTCTCCTCAAGAAACTTTCCATTTTCAAAGACCAGTTCAAATAATTAGTATTAGAGAGCCTTTCCAGGAGCATACCTTGAAAATTAGAAGCTGTAGCAGCAGCCATGGCTCCTTCTCTCCCCTGTAGTAGTAATCCAAAAAACACCACGAGGCAAAACTCCGCCTCCAATTGAAACTTCCTGTAACTGCCGGCAAGTTTCAAAAAACAAAGAAGCCTCTCCAAATGCAGATTGAATCAGTTCAGCTCTTCTATTTTTCCATAATTTTTGTCTCTGATCGCAGAAGCAATTGCTGGGCCCATAACCTTTTGTATTTTTATAAAATTTGTGATCAGAGTTATGGAAAAACCAAGAGATAAGTTTGTAGCAAAACGTTGCTTTATTTAAAACAAAAACATATGAACAAACCTTGAATCTTCTTCTTTAGCCAAAGCATGGCATGGTTGATTAACATATTTACATTTTGATAGCAGAAAGCAGAATGCAGAGTAGTTAGCAGAGGACAAAAGGCATTTACATTTTAAACCTTTACTTGATCAGCATCTGAGTGGACAGGATTCAGCATGTGACCAAAACACCTAGGCAACAGATTCCCAATATGGGCAAAGCTCTAACAGCTAATTCTGATTGGTCAGAAACTCTCAGACTGGCCGGCACCTGAAAGCAATAACATTCCTGAGTGGGGGTGAACATGTGCTCTGAGCCCAAACAGGAAAAAAGTTTTGAGGCCTGGCTTTTTAAAAACTCAGCCACATATTCTACAGACATAAAAAATATATACAACACGGATTGTGATGCTGATCCAGATTCTATCTCAGGAGCCTCAGTAACATTTAAAAAGTTCATCTCAGTTATCTACAATGGGGTGATACGAATGCTGGCTTGCATTATCCATGGTTGCTACTTCAAATTTCATCAGGGGAACAGAGTTTTTAATAGGATGTGGGGTAAGATTTTTTCAGTAAATTCTAATTGTTAGATATGTTCTTATTGGAATTAATATTAAGTAATGTAGATTAAGAATACTTGTTGATATCCCACCTTTGTTCTAAGTGGTGCCCTGAGATAATTCATTTAATATACTTTCAGCACACGTGCTAGGTGAATTCTGATAATATAAACATGCACGCATGGACATGAATAAAACAAATGTCATCACTGCAGATTCATATTTTTTCATTTTTCTTTATTCAAAGGCCTGGGATCATCTTTTAGCTTCCAAGCAGGAGTCACAGTACTTGGTTACTATTTTATACAACGGCGAGCACTAGCCAATGCCCTGGCCTCCACGGGTGTCTCCATCGGCCTCACACTGTGGCCACTGATTTCCCAATATCTGCTTGATGAGATGGGCTGGAGAAATACATTTCTAATCTTTGGGGGAGTGCTGTTGAACTGCTGCGTATGTGGGGCTGTGATGAGGCCAGTCCCAGTCAAGCTACCTGCCCTTTCATTGAAATCTTCTTCTGAACAGTCCACTGAAGGAATACACCTGTCTAATGGTAACACTTTGCATCATAAAGAACAGTGTGAGTCAAAATTTTCTGCGTGTTTCCAGACCCTGAAGAAGTACCTAGCTTTTGATATCTTCTGCAAGAACAAAGGCTACCAAATCTATACCATTGGAGTTACCTGGATGGTGATGGGTTTTGTGCTGCCCCTCGTTTACTTGGTGCCCTATGCCATCTTGAATGGAGTGGAGGAGCAGAAAGCAGCTCTCCTCATTTCCATTATCGGGTTCATCAACATATTTATGCGCCCGATGGCAGGCCTTCTCTCAGGCCTTAGTGTCTTCACTGGCAGGAGGATCTACCTCTTTAGCTTAGCTGTGATGCTCAATGGCCTTAGCAACCTCATCTGTGCTGCTTCAGCTGAGTACAGTATTCTTGTCCTCTACTGCTTGGTCTACAGTGTCTCCATGAGTGTCATCGGTGCACTTATCTTCCAAGTGTTAATGGATGTGGTGGAAATGGACAGGTTCTCCAGTGCCTTGGGTCTTTTCACCATCTTGGAAAGTATCACCATTCTTATTGGACCCCCTCTTGCAGGTAAGAGGTGTACAGGAATTGGGCCAAGAGGTACTGTTGGTACCGATATTGCATGTAATCAAAATTCATAGTATTGCATTTAAGAGGCCCTTTATGCCATCAAATCCCAATCAGATGGCTGTCTAGCCTCCACTTGAACACATCCAGTGAAAGGGAGCTCACCATATCTCTTGGTTCCACACTCCTTCTAGCATTTGTGGTACAATTCTCTGCAGAATGATTACTACAGCTTTAAAATGGCTAGTATTAAGATGGCAAGTATTAAGGTTTTAGAGATTTAAGATTACAGCAGTCATCTTAAAAAACAAGGGAATATGTAGGCGTAGCAACCCAGCAATTTGCAAATAACTTTCCTTGATAGACAATCTAGCCTTTAATTTATCTTCTTTTGCTTTTAACTCTGATACCTATCTTCTTGTTCTTCCTAATCCTTGCCGAGCCAAATTCTACTCCAGTAAATCTCCTTATCCATCTTTCAAATGTTGCCAAATAATCTAAATCCCACAGTAATCCAGGTTTGGCAGAGAGGTGATGAAAAGAAGCCTCAAGCTTTCTCTGATCTCAGTTGCTTGCTGAGGCATAAGTAATTGATATATCACCTTATCTCAAGTCAAATTTGGTGCATATATGTGGTGTTCGCTAAAGGAAACATGTGAATTTCAACAAGATGATGTATCCTCAATCACATATTCCAGGGAGTCTCAATTAAACGTGGCTCCCTGGTGTATATCCACTGTTTCAACAAAAAACAAGAGAATCATATGCATAGGAGTTATAAAAGATTGCTTTAACTCTTGGAATTGACATAGCACATTTTGAATGCAAAAATAAAACAATTCTGATTACAGTGGAATAAATCACCAAATATCAATTGCAATACGAGTCTTCTCCCTTCCTTCCTTCCTTCCTTCCTTCCCAAAATGGGTGCAACTGTATCCTTTGGCTCACCAAAAAAATCTTCTAAAAACAATATAATAACATCAATTCTTGAAAATAGTGGCAAAATCTTAAGCATTTTTACTCACAAGTGAGTCCTGAGGAATTCAGTGAGTCTTTCTCCCTAGTGAGTATGCTGATACTTACAAATATATTACAATTCTTAGACAAAAATTATTATTAATTAAATAGGCAGAGATAAAAATTAAAGAACAACACATGAAATGTATTCTTTTCCTTTCTACCTATATGAATTAACTCTTAAACCCATTTGGGAGTTTAAGTTAGTTTAAATATCTTCCAAACATGTTTAAATTTGAAATGAATAAATATTTTATATCATTTAAAGATTTTTGTATTTTGCAAAACAGTAGAGATCCATCAATCCATTATAATTAATCAGTTGGATCCAAAGAGTTTTGATTCTCTTTAGAGCGTATGTTAACAGAAGAGGCAGGTGATTTTCACCAATTCTTCCTACTTGTACTAACTCCAATGCCCATTAGGAGTCTATCCAAACCCTCTAAAATAGATTTTGATTCTTCTTCTATTTCATTAGTGGATGCTGAGAAACACTTTTTCTGATGTCTGGGCAATTTCAATATCTGAACACTTTTGGAAAGCAGAATTTTAAATCCATATGCAGCAAACCATTTTTAAAAAATTCTTAAAATACAGTTGACTCATCATTAGCAAATGATGATATGCTTTTATTAAAATATACTGTAAATGATGGAAAGCAAGTACAGTATTAAATTACCTGCAAGGACCAAACAAACTTCTGAAGGGATCTGAGATCTGCTTCAGATAAGAAGCAGATGTGGTTTTCTCTTAGAACAGATTGTGGGAAGAGGATTGCTGAATATTGTTCTTCTTACTTCTTGTTCTTATTCTTCATTATATTTACAACAGAGAATTAATATGTTACATTGATTAAATTTCTTATTTGTTTAAATGGGACACACAATAATTGAATAACTCAGAATGAAACTAGGTGGCAGTTGCAGAAGCTTTGTATACTGTCAGCTAATACAGATGGTACAAGAGGGGTGGCAAAAAGAATTTGAAAGTAGAGGAAAGCAAAGGTAATTAGAATCACAATGATTCTGGGTCAACAGTTATATTGAGTTTCTTACCTTTGCTGATACTCCTCTGCCAAATGTAGGAAGCCAGTTACTGACTTAATGGGTTGTGCTAACTCTAGACCAGACTTCATAGAGCATTTTAGGTATTGATCTATTGGTGGCTGAGTATTCAAATATCCTGAATCTACATTTGATCCCCAGATAGTATATATGCCTTGCCTGCATATGCTTTTCTTACTCATGTATCTTTTTCTGTTTCAGGTCTTCTTGTGGATGTTACAGGACACTTTAGTTATGTTTTCTATGCTTCCACCTTCTTCATGGTATCAGCTGCTCTCTTCATGGGTTTTAGCTTCTGCACAATGGAGGCCAAGAACAAATTGAAAGACATTAATAAGCCACCACCTGAAGATCTCTCCAAGGGAAAATACACAGAAGTGCCAATTGAATTTGGGCCTATGAAGAATGGTCCTCCTAAAGTAGTCTATGTAACAAGCATCTGAATGCAAAGGAGCTGGAGGAATATTGTATTATGCAAAAATGCAAAGGTGGGGGAGGGACATGACACAGAGAGAAGTGCCTCTTTTCTTGTGCGCACCTCCTTCCTGCTACAATGGTCTACTCAACTGGGTTGGGTTCAGATTTCTAGAGAAATTATCCAGATGAGAAGATATAAACCCAAATCCACCCAGACATCTAAGGAGCACTTTAAACAAAATGTACAGGATGCAAGTCTTATTACAGCATCTGATATTACTTGAAGCATAACAATTGCTGTTATCAAGTTTTCTTACAGACTCTTAGTAAGAATAGGACATTCACCCTTTGGTTATGAACTACCTTGTTCTCTATAAACAGCAAACCCAGCATAATATTGCTTATACAGGACATTTGGTTTTGGAGAGGCCAATTTGTTGTAGCTAAGCTTGTATTGAAGTCAACTGGCTGACTTCAAGCGTAAGTGCAGAATTTTTATTTATTGATCTTAACTGCTAGTTTCTTGAATGTTAAGCAGAATTGTTCATCCCTGTTTTATAATTTGAGGGCATTTTCTAGAGCAGTGCTTTCCAAACTCCCGCCGTTGGTGACACACCAATGGCGGCGGTGCGGTGGCGTGCGTGGCGGCCTCGTGTTTTGCGCTAAAACCCGGAAGCGCTGATGGCAACACACCATCAGCACTTCCGGGTTTTGTCGCGACACACTAATGTGTCACGACACAGAGTTTGGAAAGCTATGTTCTAGAGGAATATATCATGCTACTTAAAGCAGCCTGAGTGGAATTATATGCACTGCTGTAACCAAAGTGAGCCTTTCCTGAATTTCAAGGCCTTTTTGTGGAGACAATAAAGTCTCAACTCTGAAACTGCAACTTAGAGTAAAAGTGGATAGCTCCAAAGTGCCTATACATTAACCAACAGTGTCTTAAATTTCTTTTCTTCTTCTTTGAATATATGTTGCTGCAAAGAAAGTGTCATGGCCCTAAGTTAAAATGGTCATTTTATTTTTCCAAGAATAGTTCTTGTGACCAGTAGACCATATCACTTTCAAAATGTCAGTACAGTACAGGAAGTCATCTATGTTCTTGTCTTTAGTGGGGTATAGTAGGCTTCCATAGTCTCTATAGAACCAACTCTATACATACATAATAATATGTATATGAGTAAAAAGGTCATCTTGTAAATTTAAAGGAAAATTAGGTCTGAGAAATGCTGCTTCTCTAAAGCAATAGGTGAAATCAAGACCATGGACTGAAATTCTCAACAAAACTATACTGTTAAGAGGATGGTACTTCTCTGAAATATGTTTCTTAAAGGGATTGTTTTATTCTGAACTTGATCTGCTTTGCCTAGTTTCTTTAAAATAGCAGTATTTATATTGGAACATGAGTATATTTCAGTCCAGGCTGGCTGGCTGGCTTGCTTGCTTTTGGCAATTCAGACATTTCACATTCTGCTCTTCCAGTTCTAATCTCTCTGTAAACATTCACCTTATTTAAGCCTTCTGAAGTCCAAAGTGGTTTTTTAATGAAAGAGAATACTGGCTAGGAACTCAAGCACTTTAAAACATACAGTTTCAAAAGAGTGAATGTTTAAAGGAAGTAAGAACGAAGTTACAGCCCTACTGATCAATCTAAAGTTGATCTACATGAATTGAGATAACAGGAATGCAGGATTGGCCCAAAGCATTTTGGTGCCTTGAAGCATTAAAATTAATCTTGGCATTAAGATTACTTTGTGCTTCGAAGAATTGCCAGGGGGTAGGGGAGGAGGAGGAAAGGAATTTACCAGAGCTGGATGAGTGAAGTTGAACATGCAGATGGCATGCCCACAAACATGGCTTAGAAAAGCCCTATTCTGAAAGCCAGACTTCTAAGCTTTTTAAGACTGGATGTTTTTTCAACACGATACAGTGAAAATAATCTTGAAACTCTTTTGTATGAGAATATTTGTGAATGTAGTCAATACAGGGTAGAAAGTGGAAGAGATAACTTAAATATAAAAATCTATCCGCCTAGGACAGACAAAATATGTTTTCAATTTTAAGCACACTTCAGTTATTAAAAGGCTGCTAACAAGGTTGGACTTTGACAAATCATGAAGGTACTTTGACCTATTGTCTATAACACTAAGTGGAAATTTTAAGTATACTTCCAGCTACCAGATTGGTAGCAGTAAGGGGTCGCTATCTTTATGCCCATTTTTTAAAGATGTCTTGGGGTCATCTGGCTGGCTAGTGTATTGGAAATGGAAATTACACTAGGTAAATTTTAGTCTACTGTAACCTCCTAGGTTTCTTACATTATACAAAACTAAATACCCAAAAAAATCTAATGGAAGAATTTAGTAATAAAAGTTACTCAATATTAAATACCCGTCATCCACTGAACGGAGCCTTTCTTTTGAAAGGTGTAAGTTACCTGATAGGCAGACAGGCAGGGAGGTTAGATGGATTTGGAGCAGAAAAATGACACCTAGATAGACTTCTGTCTTAAAGTAATTTGCCATGTCTTAGTTTCAGGATTGTGGTCAGTTTATTACTAGATTGCTGCATTATTTACTGGAAATCTTATGGGAAGCCTTTCAAATATCTATGTAAGTCAAATGCACTCAGTAACATTTGCAAACTTGAAAGCACTAAAGTGTATCAGCAGACAAGCTTTTGAAATGTAACAAACAGCCATTGTGCTTGTTTCAGGATTAAGAAACATCTTGTAATTTCTTTTCTCAGAATACACCGTTTGAAAAGGGTCCAAGTCTGCTTTTTTCTATTCTTTTTGAATAAAGCATCTATATATAAAGATTTTTGAAGACTCTGTTTCAGTTTTACATATGATCGTTAATATTTATTTATTTAATTTTCATCCCGCTGTTATTATTTTTATAAACTCAAGGCAGCAAACATACCTAATACTCCTTCCTCCTCCTATTTTCCCCACAACAGCAACCCTGTGAGGTGAGTTGGGCTGAGAGAGAGTGACTGGCCCAAGGTCACCCAGCCGGCTTTCATGCCTAAGGCGGGACTAGAACTCTCAGTCTCCTGGTTTCCCATTGGCTCCTTCCTAGGGCTGAGAGTGTGTGTGACTGGCCCAAGGTCACCCAGCCGGCTTTCATGCCTAAGGCGGGACTAGAACTCTCAGTCTCCTGCTTTCTAGCCTGGAGCCTTAACCACTAGACCAAACTGGCTCTGGGAGATGATACCTAAGGCCAAATTTAGCCCTTCAAAGACATGCCTGCCTCTTCCCTTACAACCATCCTGTAGCTGTTTGGAATACCATCCCAAAGACATTATGTAGGGCTTTGCATTAATTTACAATTTCCTAGTTCCATCTTGCGGTATCATCATTCGCCTCTTTGTCCATACCTCACTTCTACCTTTACCACCATGTGTGTTTTTTTTAGCTCTCTATCTCATTATGCAATTTTTCTTTTCTATTTGATCACCCTGTCCTGAAGCAGAACTGGTTTCCTCGGGCTTTCTAAGTTGGAAGGCAGGAACACTCTGCTTTAATTAAATTCCTAAGTCAGAGAATATAACACAACTAGTTTTATTATACAACACAGAAACCTGGCAAAACTGAAGGAACAAGCCCACAAGAAGCTATTCCCATTCACCTTGATCTTTCATTATCGCTACTCCATAATCCTAGCTAGCAGCTAGATTGCTTTTAGAGAAGGTATTTATCAAATGACAGGTGAAAAGTTTGTTTCAAAATGGATACTTATGAGTCACTCTGTGCTGAGAAACTAGAGTGCCAAACATCCTCCTCCTGATCTTTTAAGTTGCTGGTGTGTGGAAGAAGAGGATTGATAAATATCCAACTTTTCCCTCTACTTTATTGCCAGGCTAAGCCTGTCCTCATGACTGCTTCTTTGGCACAAGAGTTGGCTATTCTAAAAGTTGCTATAATTACTCCACAGAAACAGGCGACAGAATAAACCTGAAGATTGTTTGTCTGCTTTTTTCTAAGCCGCCCAACAGTTTTTATTCTGTAAACAACTTGCAAGATATTGCAAGTTTAAAATCATCAGATGATACCACAAGTTTATGATTTTAGCTGGTCTGCTCCAGGAGGTGTGGTGGCTCAGCGGTTAAGACGGCAGGCTTGTCGATCAGGTCGGCAGTTCGAGACCTGAGCGCCGCCCCAGCTCTTGCCAACCTAGCAATTCGAAAGCATGCAAATGCAAGTAGATTAATAGGTAACAGCGTTCCGCGTGCGTCATGCTAGCCATATGACCGCGGAAGCGTCTTCGGACAACGCTGGCTCTTTGGCTAACAAACGGAGATGAGCACCGGCCCCTAGAGTCGGACACGAGTGTGTGGGGGAACCTTTACCTTATAATGCTCCAATTTTGAACAAAGAGAAATTCAGAGGAAAACTAGTTATATATAGGAAACATGTGCACCATGCAAGCAACCTATCTAGTATCTCTTCCATGGTCATGATGAATATTTCCATGCTTTCCATAATCTGTACTCTTAATTTCTTAATCTCTTAATTTCTCCTGCAGTCTTAATTTTGTCCCACTCCTGATTCAAAGTTTTGACCATTGGGGCCCTGGATGGAATACACCTATATAAATTTAATTAATACACTTGCTTGTTATTTGGAGTATAGGATACAATGACTCCCTAGTAGTCTATTTCATTTACACTGATGTTTATTTACTAGAGCTAATATACTACTCAAAACCAGAAGGATGCTAGTGACCTGCATTCCATTCTTTTAGTAAAAAGATTAAAATAGTAAAACAATATTTATTTATTTATTTATTTTTCAAATTTATTCCCCGCCCATCTCCCATGCGAGGGACTCTGGGCGGGTAATATAAACAAAAGAGCAATAGCAAATTAAATAAATAAAAATTATTGTTCCTCAATGGCCATAAACACAATCCAGGGTTGGGATTCCCAACTTATACTAGATTATTGCTTTTATGGCTTGCCTAAAATTTAACAGGCTGTCATTTTCTGTAATAAAATATAAAGGGGAAAGGGAAAGTAAGAGTTAAGAAATTCTCATCCCACAACTATTTATTTATTTAAAGTAATTATTTATCCCTATGTGGTGCAACCTGTCTCATCCCCATTATATCAACCCGTCCCACCTGGTCACGCAGAGAGGGCATGTTATGGACCCTGTCTACAAGAGAATGCCGTCTGGCGGGGCCCAGGAAGCAGGCCTTCTCTGCAGTGGCTCCCACCCTCTGGAACATTCTTCCCCAGAGGTGAGGCAAGCCCCCTCTCTCCTGACCTTCCGGAAAAAGTTGAAGAGCTGGCTTTGCCATCTCGCTTGGGGCGGGAAGGGGAGTAGTCATTCTTGGGGATGGCTGGTGAACTGATTTAGAACTTTTACTGCCATCTGGATTCTATTTTATCTTTATAGTTTGTATTTATATTTATATTTATTGTTTATGTATTAATTGTGGTTTTATTGCATTTGAATTTTTTAGTTTTATTGTAAACCGCCCAGAGTCCCTCTTTTGGGGGTAGATGGGTGGTAGCAAAATTTGATAAATAAATAAATCCCAGCATGACTATATGTCTATGAAGGTTCTCAGTCATCCATTGGCTCAGACTGAAGAAGCTCCTTGGATAAGGAGCGAAACGTTTCCACTGAGAAAATAGAAATCCAGTTGACATGATTCAAGCTACAGACAGTCCCAGCATGACTGTATTCCTGTAATTAAGTGAAAAGGTAAAAAAAGAATCATTTTGAAAAATGATAAGGCTAGCTGTAAACCAAATATTAGTTCTGGGCCAGATCACCCCAAAATTAGTTGCTAGCGCCCCTGCAGTGTAGCTCCTGGTATTTCTCCTCATAATATTGGAACTCGGGAGTTTCTCCGGGTCTAGGAGAAAACTCCATGGGATGAAACAGCCAGATTTCTCTCTCCCTGCTCATCAGTAAAACTGCCTGGGGGAGGAAGCAGGGATGGTTTTAAATAAAGCAAGAAAGGTACACAGGACGCTTTTAAAACAATTTTTTTTGTGACCAATTAAGCAGTTTTAGGTCAACAAAGGACTGCAATTGGGTTGGGAGGACCTGGGGGGGGGGAACTAGGCAGGGTTGGACCTAATTATAGGTCACGAAGTCGGATATGACTAAACGACTCAACAACAACAACAAGGGCCCACAGTCAGGGGCAGGATGGCTCAGTGATTAAGAGGCCAGGCTTGTCGATCTAAAGGTCACGTTCGAGCACCGCGTGACGGAGTGATCTCCCGCACTCGCCCCAGCTCTTGCCAACCTAGCAATTCGAAAGCAAGCAAATGCAAGTAGATAAATAGGTACCACTTCCGTGGGATGGTAACAGCGTTCCGCGAACGTCATGCTGGCCACACGACCGCGGAAGCGTCTTCGGACAGCGCTGGCTCTTCGCGTAACAAACGGAGATGAGCACCGCCCCCTAGAGTCGGACAGGACTGTGCAGGGGAAAACTTTTACCTTTACTTAAGGGCCCACAAGGACATCGTCAGCTAAACTGTTGCCAAGAAACGTATACGAAGTCGCCAGAAGCTAAGCTCTAATGAAGGAGCCTTTACCTTGGGCCTCATCCCAGCGCTATCCTACACTTTCACCCATTTCTGCTACGCCCAGTGGGTTCACTCCCAAACGCGCGCATTGGGTGGACGCCTTTATGCGGACCCTTGTCTCGTGGTGCTCGGAATAAGTGTCTCCCAGGGGTACGGCCCGGGCAATTTCCAGCGAAGTCGAGATCAATTTTATTTCAAAGCATCGCGGGCCCCCAACTCCCTCCCACTGGGCCAGGGCGCCCCTTCCGACCCGCCAGCCGTGCACGAAAGCGACCACCAGAGCATCAGCGATGCTCCCCGTAACAAAGGCTGAGCCAGTCCCTCCATCGTCGAGACACGAGACACCAGCCACCGCGGCGGCGGCTCTGCTTACTCGATTCTTCGGGGGCTCCCGCGCCAAACTCGGAACTACAGCACGTGGGGACGGGGCTCTTTGCCGTCGGGACGCCTTTTTCCCATGTCCCTATACGTAACTTCCGGCTTCCTGTTTCGCGAGTTTTAACTTTGCAGGTCTTGCCTGACTACTGTTTTGATTTCTTGCACCCAGGAGCTTGATGGAAATTGGGGCGCAAAATTGGAGAAGCGAAGGAGTCCCCAAACTCAGGTAAACCAGCGGTCACTCCGTTGCCTTTTCGGGAGGTTTTGGTGGCGTCGTTTGGACGAAGACCTGGTTATTAGCACTGGACTCCAGAATTTAATGATGTTGACTAGTTACTTTTTATATGGAAAAAATGCAAACGAAGGTCAATATTATTAGCTAGTTGCGTGTATGAAGAAATAAAACCCTTAACTTTTAACACATTAGTTTACAATGCTTATTGCGAATGTGTTCAAAAAACAAGAGAATTGCGTTCGCAATGCTTGACTATGTTACTAAAAATTGGAGCTGAAAATGAAATTTCATTTGCCATGGACACAAAAGGAACGCCATTAGAAACATGCTAATTTGTAGTAAATTTATAGAATTGCCATGTAAACAACATGTGGCAACCTTTGTATTTTAAATGGGATATTATTAAAGGAAACATTCATCAGTGGCTGTTGCCAGAGCAAGTAAATTAATCCCCCTGAAATTACTGCACATCCTTGTAAGATGGATGCTGTAAACAAGGCAGGGGTATCACTTCCATGCTCAGCTTGTGAGTGCCAGATGCTTTTGGAGGAGGAATATTGAAAAAAGAATACCCCATTAAATAAATGGTGCTCTCTTTAAAGTTTAGGAGTTTCTTCTTTTAACAGGAGGCAGCGCAAACAGAAGCCTTGGAGCTATATGCTGTGCCCACAAAACCTTGGATGTGCCCCTCTGTTAATTTAATAAATTAAATCATATTTGGTTTTTGATTTAGGCATGTCCACTTATTACAGGATGGCCTTGGCATGCAGCTCAAAGACTGAGTCTATTCCTAAGCACTCCCCCTTGAACAGAAATTTAGGTGAACTTTTCTGCATGACAAGAACCTTGTACCTTTAATGGCAACTTGTAATCTGCCGCAAACAGACATAAACTCTGCCAGGACAGTATTTTCCCCATGATGAGAAGAGCAAGGGCATTCACATCATGGTTCACTAAGTTGCATATCATGTATGGCAAATACTAGAAAAGTGACTATTTCTTGGATAATTTTACCTAGAAAAAAGACAGTTCTGCAAAATAGTAAGTTTCAAAGGTTTGTTTACTTTGCTGGGAGCATTGAAACCTTTGCCTAGTGATGGTAAAGGAGAATAAGGTTGGAATCTTGGGAGTTTGTAACATAGATTTAATTTCTTATCTAGTGACTGTTTCACACATATCCAACTGTTGTAGTTTATAGAACTATGATTCATGGTTTAGTGTATTTTGTAAACCCTGCCAATTGTGAATTATTCAGTAAAAATAAAGCAAATAATTGTGTAAGGGTTAGCTTAGCTTAACCGCCGCCATTCTGCTTTTGGAAACTGCTTGCTGCTAGAAATTAGGTAAAAGGGCAAGAAGATTAGATACTGCTAGCAATGCAATGTTTAGAATAACAGGAGACATGCAGACTGCCCCTGGAGGTCTCTAGGATGCTTACTGCTAGCAATGCAGATTCAGGAACCTTGCCCTTACTAGGAGAGGGTTCACAATGCTTTCTTATTGAACCTGGGAAACCTATATAAGCACCAAACTTGTGATGTGTGTGTGTGGATCTTCCCAGACATTTCACTGTCATGATGTCTGCTTTGATGCCACCCAGCTTTACTTGGCCAAAAAATGCTGTTATTTTAAATCTCCAAGCCTCGACTCAAGACTGTTATTGGTAACTTCAGGAACTTGGGTAAAACAGTGTAAGCCAGGGGCCTTACAATTGTTTAGCAGGGGGAGTGAATCCAGGCATCTTGACCCAATTAATTAATGTTTACAAAGGAAAAGTAGATTTAAAATTAGCTGAGTAAATAAAATATAGGGTCTAATGACTGGAGTGCTTACAGAATTTTATGCAAACAGATTTGGAGGTTGCATGGAGTACTGGGTGAGGGGTAGAGAGGAGAACAAATTGCTACTCACGGCTTGGAACATCACTAGCATAATCAAATGCTCGACACATGGCTTTCTTATTCATTGGAATCCAGAGTTCTATAAAGCATACATTTACAACCATATTTTAAAACAGTGATAAAAGTTTAGGGCAGAATTAGTCTTCACATTACAACAGTGCAGCTAGTTTAGGGGAAATGTGCTATATGCTAGGATTTGGCAAATTCAACTTTACTGCGTCTCCAGGTGCAAGGAAGATTTAATTAAGACATTAAATTTTTTAAAAATCTAGTGTTTTCCAAATCTGGAGAAAATAATTAAATTTAGACCCTAAACAAAAGCAAAAAGTAATTAGAAACCCTACTCCAAGAATAAAATAAAATCAAACAAATGAAATCAAATAGATGAACTTAAAATCTTTATGTCAAAGTTGTTACTAAGAGCATTGTTGTGCACGGCTACTTAGCAATGCTTTCATATATCGCTCTGGTATTTTTGAAGATGGAATTGAAAAACGCATATTTGGGATAATTGGAATGCATATATTTATAATAAGTATTGGCACCTACCATAATGCCAGCTGGTGTTCTTCACAGTGTTTTGTCTTCTGTTTCTCTAGCAGCTATGTCCCAGAATCAGAAGGAGTTGCTAGGCCTGGATCGGCTTGAGTACTTGCAAGCCCTGGTCACTGAATTCCAAGTGACAGAGAGCTCAGGTGAGTATGATTTATTGGTCAGTTCTTACTTTCACTTTGACCTTTACAGGTGCCTTTCTAATATTAAGAGTTCTTTTATTTATGTTGCAGAAGCCAAGGAGCAGGTGTTGGCTAATCTGGCTAATTTTGCTTATGACCCCAGAAATTATGAATATCTTCGGCAGCTCAAGGTCTTGGATTTGTTTCTGGACATGCTCACTGAGGACAATGAAACTCTTGTGGAATTTGCACTTGGTAAAGCCTGGATTTCAATGTTGACTTTCCATGAATTAGCATAATTTCCCAACAATTGTGGGACATAGGAGAAGCTAGGATGTTAGCCTGTTCCGTTGCAATTCAGCTCCCATCTTCAGTTTAGGCTAGTGCTTTCCAAACTCCCGCCGTTGGCAACACACCATCGGCAACAGCAGGGGCACACGCGGCGGCGTGCATGGCAGCGGCTGTGACCTCGTGTTTTCCGCTAAAACCTGGAAGCGCTGATGGCGCGCCGCTGCTGCCGCCGCTACCACAGGTGTGGCGGCAATGCGCCATCACCACTTCCGGGGTTTGTCGCAACACACTAAAGTGCCGCGACACAGAGTTTGGAAAGCTCTGGTTTAGGCTGTGGAGAAGCACCTGTAGTTACATAATTTCATGTTTCTGCTGAATTAAAACTTCCAGCAGCCTCACTCTGTATAAACAATGATCAGAGAAGTTGGAGGGCCAGTTTCCTCATCCCTGGCTTAAGAACTCTGTGGTAAAGGTGTGCAAAATATGTTAAGGCCAAACTCTCCTAATCTAAAAAGGGTTTGCACACCTCTACATTGCGGCAATTGTAGCACTAGTTATAGAGAGTCCAAGGTCACAAAAAATACCTCAAAGCAGTTGTGCATTTCGCTTCACAGCAATGCAGTGCAATATGATACCGTGCAGTGGTTGTGACGACAGGTCAGGAATCCTCAGGGCTGTAATTCTGTATAGGAATTACTGAAATATGTGTTAAATATTAAACACTAAAGCAGGGCTTTCCAAACTTTTGCCGTTGGCGACACACCAACAGCCGGTGCGCAAAAACCCAAAAGTGCTGGCGGCAGTGCTTCTGGGTTGCCGCCACCGCGCTTTCGGGTTTTTGCGCGTCATGGCGGTAGCAGCGGCATCCTGGAACCCAGAAGCGCTGATGGCCCGCTGCTGCTGCGCGCTGCCGCATGTGGCGGCAATGCACCATCAGCACTTCCGGGTTGTTGCGCGACACACTTGGGGCCCCCAGGCGACACAGTACTGTGTTGCGACACACAGTTTGGAAAGCCCTCTAAAGCATAGTATAAGTATTATAACAGTTATGAAAATATTTAACTCTAGGAG
Organism: Charina bottae; assembly: GCA_023362775.1. NCBI lineage: Eukaryota > Metazoa > Chordata > Lepidosauria > Squamata > Charinaidae > Charina > Charina bottae. Next base: position 126,567,154 of record JALMGJ010000002.1, on the reverse strand, counting down.
GAAAGTTACATCTTCACAACTGAGTGAAATTTGATCTAGGCAGATCAAACTGTACTTTCAGGAAAGAAGTAGTATATTATGATACTACCTGGTGAGAAACCCACCTGAAGTAAATACGTTGATCTCACAATGTAGGAATAATTGCTTATTTTATACATATGCAATTGGGTGGCAGGATATGAATATCTGGCATCCAAATTAACAAATCAAAGAATCAGTATTACTTCTGGAAGTTAAGGCAAATCAGCCTGCCTTACTGGGTTCCTGTGCTGTGCCAGGCGTTCTACATTCTGGCGGGGCCTGGTTGGCTAGCGCTGGAAGAGGAGGCTGAAGAGCAGGTAGGATATTACATAGAATTGATTTTGAAAATGAAGGCCAGAGGACACAAGCAAAACACACAAGCCAACACAAGCCAGAGTTCAGCTGAGAGCAATAATATAAAGTCTAACATTCTCTTGTGCAATGACTGTTGCAAACTGAATTTTCTAGGGTTGTTTGAGATCAGCCTGATTGGTTTTCTTTAAAAAAAAGATTTTCATTACAAGTGCAATTGAAACTAAATATATAGACTACTTAATTTTTAAATAAAACATCTGCATGTTCTAAGATTCCAACTTCAGAAAAATCAGTATAGGGTTTTTTAAGAGGAAACCATGTATTCAACTACATTTTTGACAGAGGAACCTTTGGCAGTGTCTAAATAGTTAAACATAAACGAATATTGGCACTCAGAGAGTGCTTGTCAACTCTGCATAATTTCCCTTACCTACCTTCCTTCTTTGCCAAAAAATTCCAAATGTATAGGCTATTTTGCAAATGGAATACAAGTTTTTCCAAATTTGTGCGATATTTTGTCATAATTCTAGTGTTTTAAAAACCAGTAAAGATTTCTAATTCATGAGTTATTCTTTCTCCCCAACTTTTGCACAAGTTCATAATCTCTATATAAAATCTACAAGCAGTATTTTATGAATCTTAAGACTCTGATTGTATCTTTGTTATAAGCTGGTCATTTGTACTGAGGAAACTTGGTCCTTCTCTGCTGTGTCTTCCCCACTTGACAGGACAGTACATGTGGCTGGCTTTACTAGTGGGTATGACCACATTGTGACCTGCGGGTAATGGTTATCTCAATTTAGCTCTTAGCATGCTCATTCCAGCTTTCCAATGTAAGGATTCTGCAGATTGAGTGGCCTGTTTTGCACCTCCTGAAAGGTAATCTTGATAAGACAGTGTTCATATAAATAGCTTGCAAGTATGCTTACACTATACAAGTAGACCTCACTTACCAATTGCAATTGGGAACAGCAACTCTGTCGCTAAGCAACATGGTCGTAAAGTGAAAAGTCACGTGACTGCTCCGACTTACACTATCAGTTCCGGCTGCGGTCAAGCGAATCACCCACAGTTGTTAAGCACAACATCGCGTGACCACGACTTGTGACTTCCTGCCACTTTCCCCATTGACTTTGCTTGTCAGAAGCTGGCTGCGAAGGTCACAAATGTTGATCACACGCTGTAAATGTGCACTGGTTGCCAAGTGCCCGAATCGCAATCACGTGACTGCAGGATGCTGCAATGGCTGCAACTTTGAGGACTGGTCATAAATCTCCTTTTTCAGAGCCACCATAACTTCGAATGGTCAATGAATGAGCAGTCAGTAAGCGAGGACTACCTGTATTGGATTTAGCCTATGGACGGAATGAAGGGACCAAGTTGTCTCAGAGCTACTGAAGTATACATTATTATTAAGACGAAATGGACCAAACAACCCTGTTATTATCTTCACCACTTCATTCTCTTATTTTTCAGGAGGACTTTGTAATCTCTGCCTGGACAAAATCAACAAAGACTATATACTGGAGGCTGGTGGAGTGACAGCTGTTGTCAACTGCCTGGCCAATGCCAACGAAGAGACTGTTCTGTCTGCAGTTACAACTCTGATGTACTTGACCGCACCCCAGTCTCGCCAAGAGATCACGACCCTCCCCGTGATTGAGTGTATGCTGCGCTTCTCCATCTCAACCAACAGAAGGCTGCAAAACTTGGCCACTATTTTCCTGGAGGATTATTGCAGCCCCCTTCAGGTGGAGGAGGCCAGGACCCTGACCAGGCACACGGCGGTAGGGATTCCACTGCCCAAGGATGAACGCAGCCCAGCAGGCAGCCAGGAATATCTTCCCTGAAGGAGGAGCAGGATTCCCTCCTGTCGCATCCCAGAGGAAAAGAGAAAGGAGTCATGACAGGTATGACTGTAAAAGGCCTTGAGAGTTCCTTGGGAAGCGTACTGTGGACTCTCGGAATGGATGGGTTCCTTCCGTTTTCTGATGTGCTTTTCAATTCATTCTCACATTATTTGGAAATATAAACCAGTTGCTAAGGGGCCTTGGTAACTATTATACTAAACTGGTTACAGGGGAGCCGGGAGAATAGAAATAGATTCTTTGACTGAGGTTTATTTTTCAGTAAGTAGCAGGAAAAAAGGATAATGGCCCAAAGAGCTCTTCTGTTCATTTTATTAACTGACAAACATAACAAACATTCCATCCAGGAATTTAACATTTTAATAACTCAAATCACTCGAGCACATTTAGAGTTAGTTATAATCCTATTCCCATGGAGGAACATGTTTCTCTTTCCAGTGGGGATTGATGATCAGCTAATACTTCCCAGAACCTTTGATGGTAGTTGAAATAAATGTTTTTCTCTTTATGCCTCACTTGGAGCGTTTGCTCTCCAGTATTGCCTTCCAGTCATCAGTCCAAGATTCAAGCCGCCTCTGTGGTGGCTGCAGCTTTAGATGTTTGTTGTGACAGCAAGAGAACAAGATGTGCTCCCATCTTGGATTTGGCTCTGCCCCTGAGAAGAATTGGAAAGGGACATTAAAAATATAACCATATAATACAGCACTTCAATGTGGAAGTTGTAGCTCAGATTCTCATACCTTTAATGATGTCCTTGTCATCAAAGAGCAGATCAGCTGAAACAACTGTCTTATCTCTGGTCAGAATTAGTCGCTCCACAAATTGAGGACCCAGGTGCTTATCAACCCATCTGTACTGTCAGGTGATAAGGAAGCAGTATTAGAAGAAATTTAATTACAGCCTTCGAGCAAACTCTTTCCACTATAAGACATTAGTAGACATATCCTACATAGCTTTTCGACAGAGTGCTTGGAGTGTATCTCAAACTGTTGATACTCTCCAAACCTTCAAAGACCTTTGCTCATTTTGCAAATCACTACATTATAAATCTTTACACAGTTACTGGGAACTAAGTTCCAATGAACACAGTGAACCTTATTTTTGAGTAAATATGCATAGGCCAGTAATGTGGCTCCAAGAACAGATCTGGGTGATTTCCTTTAAAATTGAAAACTTGGCCTTAAGGGTGAAAATACTTCAGGTTAACAATACTTTTTCCTCACAGAATAAAGATTCTCACTATATGGTTCACAAAAAAGGGGTATTGAAATTTATAGTGGTTAAAAGATGGAAATTACCAAAAGGCAACTCCCCTCCCCCCAAAATAGTATTTTTCTTTCATGCAGGAATTAAAACACAATCTTACACATTATTACTTAAATATGGGTCACACTGGAACAAATGGGATTTATTCCTTGGTTCTTCAGAATTTCACTTTCAACCATATAGGTGATTGCATAAAGCAGGAATGGGAGACTTTTTTGGCTGGGGGTTGCAAATATATATATTATTTTGGGGGGAGGGGAGTTGCCTTTTGGTAATTTCCATCTTTTAACCATAAATAAATAAATAAATAAATAAATAAATAAATAAATAAATAAACAAACAAACACACACACACACACACACACACACACACACACAGTATTCATTCATTCATTCATTCATTCATTCATTCATTCATTCATTCATTCATATATATATATTTTTAGGCCTAAAGTAGAAAATTGCATTGCTTAAAAAAAAAGTTTGCACTCAAGTTTGTTATGGGGGTGTTTTATGAGCCTGAGATTGCCTAGCCCTGTCCTTAAGGAACACTGTATTTGTTTATTATCAGAATTGTGACATGCCTTCTGTTACCTTTTCTACTGTTTTAGCTTTTAAATCCACTGTATTCTTAACAAGATTAGGGAAGATGTGGCTTCTGGATTTCCCAAACCCTTAAAAATCTCTGCTCTAGATCACATGACCAGGAAGAGATGGTGATTAAAACAGACCAGTCACCCCTCTTCAAAGCCTCTACCCAACTGCCTCTCCCATAGGGATGCACTGGGGGCATTGTGGGTGTGGGTGTGTTTTTCTGCAGAGACTCAAGCCAGATCCGGCCCATTCTTGAATTCAAATTTGCCTTCTGCTCCAGATGCTGGCCTGCAACTCCTATCATCCCTTATAATAGGCTGTGCTGGCTCGGGGTGTTGGAAGCTGCAATCCAGCAACAATTGGAGAGCCACACACTGAAAGATTTTCAGACAATAATTACTCCTATATGGTTAGTATATGATACCATTCTGTTGTCCTGATAATTTTGATTGAAGGTGGCATGAAACTCTTCATAATAAATTGATAAATATTGTGAATGGAAAAAAATAAAGCATGTCTTTCATTTCTAGGTGGCAGTGACAAACCTAGGAAACTACCACATGTATTTGATGAAGTAGGCTTTTAAGCTACAGCGTCTTAACTATGCAAGTTTCATAAGATGCGTATGTATAATTAAACATGCATCTCTTTGAAATATTGGAAATAGTATGATCCTTTCTAAAATACCACTTACAAGTTTTAAAATAAGATAGCAGTAGCCTTTGAGGTTGACAAAGGCCTGTGCTGATTTGAAAGAGCCACCCTTTCTGATTAGTATGTATTATTTAAATATTTTGATGAATGGAGTACATATTTTGTTTAGTAAGAAGTAGATATATTTGATATTTTTTCCTTCAGACTGTTTAGTGGATTTGTACTGGCAAGTTTTCAGTTTGTAAAGGGCAATGAAGGATTTGGGTTTTAATGGATAGTAATCTTAAGAAGGGGCGTTGTGGCTCACCGGGTAAGACGCCAGGCTTGTCGATCAGAAGTTCGAATCCCTAGCCCCGCGTGACGGAGTGAGCTCCCGCACTCGCCCCAGCTCTTGCCAACCTAGCAAATCGAAAGCATGCAAATGCAAGTAGATGAATAGGTACCCCTTCGGTGGGAAGGTAACAGCGTTCTGCGCGCGTCATGCCGGCCACATGACCGTGGAAGCGTCTTCGGACAGCGCTGGCTCTTTGGCTAACAAATGGAGATGAGCACCGGCCCCTAGAGTTGGACACGACTGCACAAATGTGCGGGGGGAACCTTTACCTTTAATCTTCTTAAGAGTTCAGTATCCTGGACTAAGACAGAACTTTTCTGTAATCTCAGAGGAACTAAGGCAGAAGCATGGTATGAAATCCACCCAAACCTGTTGTGACATTATCTTGTATCAGCCATTGACCAGGAACGAGGCAAGGAGCGAAAGCCAAAGAAAGAAAAGAGTTTTATTAACATAACAGAATCCCTCATCCTGATTGATGGGTGCTTTGCATTTTAAGACTGAAGAAGGGAAGAATGACAATTGCCAACCTTTTCTGTAACGCAGTGTTCATATTTCCGTATAGGAGTTGTGCAAATAAAAACTTCAGTGCTGAAAAGACATGATATTCTTCATTAGAAGAAGAAAATGTATGCTGTTGCCAAAACGTCGTTAATGTTAAATGGTCCTTACTTGGGCATTTGAATCATCTCCTGCATTGCTTCAATGGCTCCTGGGATGGGCTGCAGACTCAGAAAGAAGCCAGGTGACTCATAGACACTGGCTATTTTCTCCTAAAAATCACACACTTAGAATTATGCTTCTTACTGTACGGTAATACTCTTAAGACAATTTAGTTAATGTTTAAGATTCATTTAGCTTTAAAGATCAAATAAAGAAACCAGACCTCAGGTTTTCATTTCATTTCAAAACCATATTCCACACCATCAGGTAAGTAGTACTAAAGGCAAAGCTGCTTTTTAAAGCAAGAAGTTAATAATGGGTCGTTGATGCAAGGTGTTTTTTGAAATAGCTCGTGCTACTGTCATGGTTATATTTCTACCGTGTTTATTAATTGAAGATAATTGTTAATAATTTAATAATTGTTTATTCTTTTTCAAATAAAATTAATTGTATACTCTTGAATCTGTTCCTCACTCTAAAACTCAAAAAAGTGAAGAACCTTGTCCTAATTTAGGGATGGCACTGAAATGATTCTCAAACCTTAGAAAATACTTCTTAGGTAAATAGTAGTAACTGCTTTGCAATTATCAGACTGAATAAGCAGTGGAAGGAATCTGCTAGAGAGGTCTTCTCTTTCTAGTAATGCATGCATGGGCTGCATCAAGCTGCATTCACAAATACACACAAACCATGATGGGGCAGGTAATTCCTCACACTTTCCTTGCTGTCTCAGTAATGCTGCCATTTGTGCCAGAAAATGCAGGGGCTTGGTCCCTGCCAGCCAGCTGATCAACTGATTGGCAATGCCACTTCTGAGGACTGCAGACGATCAGTGATCTGCATCAAGGCATTGGGAGAAAGGAGAAAGCCTCTTCCTATTCCCTTCCTCTGAGCAAAACAGCTCAGGGTTGCAGGGAGGGAGGGGGCGGATATGTGTAAAGGGGGGTATCCCTGTCCCAGCAATTTGTGCGGCTCTTTATTTCTCTCCCGTCAAAGACACTGTTAATTTTGACAGAACACTTGACTGTGAGAAAAGTTGCCATTTGCTTTTCAGGATGTGACTTCAAACTCCTCCTCTGCTTTGTGGTCTTGAGGGCTTTAGGGAGGAAGTTTACTATAAGCCTGTTCTAGTTCATGACTCTTCCTATTTCAGTACAAAGGCAAACAATGCAGCCCTCTGGCAGAAACTAGAACACGGGAGAGCACCTAAGAACCCACAGGTATGTCTCCTTGATGACATAAAAGGAGGAGGTAATAAAAGGCGAAGCCATCCTCAAATCAAACTCAACTCCTGGGCAGTTTGGAAGAGCAGTTTGCCATTGCCAGCTTCTGGGGTGTTTCTTGACTTCCCAGTTTAGCTACAGCCCTGGGAGCCCCTGATTGAATTCCTAAGCCAGTGTTTCTCAACCTTGGCAACTTTAAGACGTGTGGACTTCAACTCCCAGAATTCCCCAAGCAGCATGGCTGCAACCTGCTGAGGTTAGAAGGGAAGGTTTATGGCAGATTAATTGTAACATGCCAACAGTGAAGCAGCTTCCTTTATCACTTCTCAAGCAAGAGAGGAGGAGGGGTTTTATATATCCAATGCTGTGCTTTTAAAAATTACACATGGTTGCGTTCTTGAGCCTTCAGCCGATGAAAAGCTCACAATGTGAAGCAGATTCATGATGCTGCAACTAAAATTCTATTTCAGCAACTGAAATCTATCTACACTCGAAAGCTGCAGACATGTACTGCAGAAATGCTCTTCCCTGCCTCATAGTAACAGTTGTAGTCATTTATAGGCAGAAGTACTTCAGGTCCTGTGTGAGCTGCCCTCGTCTGCTGCTCATTAGAGGCTGCTCCTTTAACAGGTGCATTAACTTTAATGAGTGGATTCCTTAAAACAGCTGTATCTTTAAAAAAAAAAGTTTGTGGAAGCCTGAGAAAAGTTGGGCCGCATTAATGAACACCAGATCTCTGCTTTGCTTGCATGTGACTTCTACCAAATCATTTTCAAAGCACATACAGGTAGATTTTTGAGAAAACCTTTTAATGTTTCTGCGTTTATCTCAGCATGAACAGAAACTAAAGGTTTAAAACATGCAGGACACTTCATCTAAGTGGCAGGGAAAAAACCGTCTGAGATCCGCCCCCTATTTCTGCCCTATAGTATCCCGATCTCCATTAGCTACAGGAATAACCAAGCGGGGGGAAGGAGATCCAGAAATCTGCAGCTACCAGAAGCTCACCCCCAGGTCTTCCCGCAGGCGCCGGTACTGATCCAGCGCTGAAAAGCCCTTTCGTTGCGCCAGTTCCACGTGGGGTTCCCCGGCGTAGGAAGCAACAAAGCCGCGCAGCAGCCCGCCCTCGAAATCGCTCAGGACCCCATCCATGTCCACCAGCACCCGAAGCGGGGCAGCAACGCCACGGGCCATGCCTTTCAAGCGGCAAAGAGACGGGGGGGGGGGGGCTGACGCACCGCCTCCAAGTCCTCAACTGAGGCCAGCGCGTGGATGGAGGCGGAGTCGAGGCTTTTCCGGGCCGAGAGGAGTCGGCGGTACGGAAGCGCAAGGGAGCTTCTCAAGTGCGGGGTCACAAATCAGGGCTAGCTAAAGCGGAAAGAGCTGGAAGGAAGGAGCGGCCGGGAACCTCGTGGGAAGGAACTAAAGCCTTCATCGATGACAGGAGAACTGGCCTCGCTCCGCTTGTGGTGTCTTCAGGACAGCAGTCCCTTTTTGAGATTCATTTATTGAGCCTTTTTAAGATCACAGGCTTCCTCAAGGATTTATATATAGTATATAAAGACCTGGATTAGGAAGCCCTGTTAGTTTCAAGCGAGTGTCAATAGCAGCACCAAAAGGTAAAGATTTCCGTTGTAACCCTAAAATGTTATTGTTTTAATATTTTTTCCTTACCTAAAAATTCAGCGGGTATCAACCAGTAAACAATTCGGCTTAAAGCAGATGCTAAACATTTATTTTGTGATATAGTATTGCAGTTTGATTCTGGTAAGATCTGGGCTTGATCCCTGAAGTCAAACATGGATTTTTTTGATTTCGTATGGTTTTTTTATGGGGTCCATCTGAAACCACAATTGTCTGGGTTAGCACAAAAACTGAACCAAAGGCCACAGGGTTTAAGTTCACAGAGCTACAAACTAGTCAACCACATGTGTGAGAATCAGCCATGGAAAGAATCCCTATACAGAATAGTGCATTATATTGCCCTAATCCTTATACAGCTCCTTCATCGTTGGTCTATCAGTGTTTTTCAAACTTGGCAACTTTAAGATATGTGGAGTTCAACTCCCAGAATTCCCCCTGCTGGCTGAGGAATTCTGGGAGTTGAAGTCCACACATCTTAAAGTTGCCAAGTTTGAAAAACACTGGTGTATATTATACAGTTTCATCATATCCAAAGTACAGCCACTACATAATCCAGATATTTGGAGTTAGCACACTCTATGATGGATGCTGTAGCAGTGAACCAATATTTGCAATGGATCACACGAGGATGATTAAGTCTGGACAAAACAGAACTCCCAAACTGGTATACTGTAGTTGCCAATCTGGGAACTGCTGATATAGAACCCTACTCCGCCACCCGGAAAAGGTTTGCTTTCTGGAGTACTTCTGGGTCCAGTCTTCAGCCTGAATGCCCAGATGTAGCACTGCCGAATTGAAGAGTTATATGTCTACTTCTAGATACAACCTTTCTAAAGACAGATATGACCCTAGAGCAGAGCTTTCCAAACTTTTCATGATGGTGACACACTTTTTAGACAAGCATCATTTCGCGACACACTCTTACAGCAGGGCACAAGGCAGGCACTAGGACCTGCATGGAATCCTGGCAGGGCAGGTTTGGAGGCAGCAGCAGCAGCTGCGACACACCCAGACACTGCAGCCGACACACAAACGTGTCCCGACACACAAACGTGTCCCGACACACAGTTTGGAAAGCTCTGCCCTAGAGACTGGGAGCTAGTAGTTACTGTTTTTGTAATCAGAAAAAGTAGGAGGAGTATGATCCAGCAAACTGGATTTCTTAGCCTACTCAGCAGAGTAAGTGCTAGACACCTATACTGAAAAGGGATTAGCCTGATCAAGAAAACCATCTAGCAAATAAAAACAGGCTGGACTCAGAGAGGTCCCGTTGGCAAGGTCACTTGCACAACTCCAACCCCCTCAGAACATATAATGTTGGCAGCTTCTGTACAGTGGCAGGCAACTACTGACTGCTAGCTAGTCAGGCTCAACACACCTTATAATGCTTGTTTTTAGCCTCCAGTTACTCAGTTGTACAGTACAACTTTGTTGCCACAGCTTATTCTTTTAGCCTTTTTAGATAGCACAGTATCTCACAATATTTTATTCAACACTGAACCTTAATTACATTTTTAATTAACCCTAGAGCACTTCAGAGATTTGGGTTTTATTTATTTTCTATCCTGCCTTTATTATTTTTATAAATAACTCAAGGCGGCGAACATACCTAATACTCCTTCTTCCTCCTATTTTCCCCACAACAACAACCCTGTGAGGTGAGTTGGGCTGAGAGTGTGTGACTGGCCCAAGGTCACCCAGCCGGCTTTCATGCCTAAGGCGGGACTAGAACTCACAGCCTCATGGTTTCTAGCCCATTGCCTTAACCCAGAACTTTCCAAACTTTTCATGTTGGCGACACACACCGGTGGTGGCGCGGCCTGCGGTGTCCTGGTGTGTTGCGCAAGGGGGACTCTGGGTGGTTTACAACAAAATATAATCATTAATATACAATTATAAATATATTAAAATACATATTAAATAACAGTTTAGAATAGAGAGAATATAATAAAATCCAATGGCAGAATCTTCTTAAGTTCATAAAAAGGTCACTCCAGGGATAATCTAAGGTGCTAGCCATCTCCAGGTATGCACATTCTCCTTCCCGCCCCAAGCATACTGAGAAAACCAGGTTTTGAGTTTTTTCCAGAAGTCCAGGAGCGAGGGGGACTGTCTAATCTCTGGGGGAAGAATGTTCCAAAGGGCAGGGGCAATAGCAGAGAAAGCACACTTACGTGACCCCATTAGATGGAACACTTTAACCGAAGGGGTCCGCAGCATGCCCGGGTGGGACGGGATGAAGTGATGGGGATGAGACGGTCCCTCAGGTAACCTGGTCCCATGCCATGTAGGGCTTTAAAGGTGATAACCAACACCTTGAATTGGACCCGGAAGCAGACTGGAACCCAGTGCAGCTCATGCAGCAAAGGTGTTACGTGTGTCCTGCTTGGGACACCCAAAATTGTCCGCACAGCTGCGTTCTGGATCAGTTGTAGCTTCCGGATATTATTCAAGGGTAGCCCCATGTAGAGCACATTACAGTAGTCTGTCTATGTGGGAGATAACCAGGGCATGAGTGACCGTTCAAAGGGCCTCTCATTCCAGGAAGGGGCGTAACTGGCGCACAACACGAAGTTGAGCAAAAGCCCTCCTGGCCACGACTGCCACCTGCTCTTCAAACAGGAGTCGTGAGTCCAAGAGGACCCCCAAGTTATGCCCCGGATCAATTTCCCAGATGCCAAGGAGCCATTAATCCACAGCCACTCCGTCTTACTAGGGTTCATTCAAAGCCTGTTTTTCCCCATCCAGGCCCCTACAGCCCCCAGGCACTTGGACAGAGTGGTCACTGCATCACTTACTTCACCTGGGATGGAGATATACAACTGGGTATCATCGGCATATTGATGATACCTTACCCTATGGTGCTGGATGATCTCACCCAGAAGTTTCATGTAGATGTTAAAAAGGAGCGGGGAGAGTACCGAGCCCTGCAGCACCCCACAAAGAAGGGCCCGCGGGCTGGATCTCTCGCTCCCAATCAACACGGACTGGGACCAGCCTTGGAGGAAGGAGGTGAACCAGCGCAAAACCACGCCGCCCACTCCCAACTCCCTAAGCCGACCCAAAAGGATACCATGGTCGACGGTATTGAACGCAGCTGAGAGGTCAAGAAGAGCGAGAATGGATGCACTGCCTCCATCTCACTCCTGCCAGAGATCATCCATAAGCACGACCAATGCACTTTCCGTCCCATAACCCGGCCTGAAACCTGACTGAAAGGGGTCCAGATAATCCATTTCATCAAGAATCCTCTGGAGCTGCAACGCCACCGCCTTCTCAACCACCTTCCCCAAAAAGGGGAGGTGGGAGACTGGACGAAAACTATCCAGTATAGTAGGGTCCAGCGACGGCTTGAGGAGGGGGCGCACCAGCGCACAAAGCTGCTGGGAACACCCCCTCTCTCAAAGATGCATACACCATCGCCTGGGCCCAGCTACAAGTCCCCTCCCGAGCTGCTTTCACCAGCCAGGAGGGGCATGGGTCTAATTGGCAGGTGGTGAAATTTACAGTCCAGAGGATTCTGTCCACTTCCTCAGGTCCAACAGGATCGAACTGTTCCCAGGTAACAAGGCAAGTACATTCCCTGGGTATCTCTCCAGTCTCACGCTCGGAGTCTAACTTGGAGCGAATCCAAGTGATTTTATCCTGCAAATGCTCAGAAAATTCCTCAGCACGGCCCTGCAGATGGATTTCTGACTCCTTTCCCTAAAATGGATCGCAGATGCAATAAGAGCGGAGAAATATTGACGTTTCGCCGCTCTTACCGCCACAAGGTAGGCCTTAACAGCGGCTCTAACTTGTGTTCGGTTGGATTCAGTCTTCGTTTTCCTCCAGCGGCGCTCTAGGCGTCTCTTAATCCTCTTCAGAACCCTCAGCTCCTCCGTGTACCAGGGGGAGTGTCGGGTTCAACTGGACAAGAGAGGCTGCATAGGTGCGATCCTGTCCAAGGCCCCAGCCGCCTCTCTATTCCAGGCAGCAGCCAGAGCCTCCGCTGGACCGTGCAGATGATCCTCGGGTATAACCCCAAGCTCCCTCTGGAACCCTATTGGGTCCATACGTCGCCGGGGGCAGACCAGTCGAATAGGTCCCACCCCACCTCCTTGCGGAGGGGAGCGGTATAGGAGAATCGCAAGGTCACCAGGGCGTGGTCTGACCATGACAAAGGGGAAAGATGTAACTCTCCCCTCAGATCACTTTGCCACTGCTCCGACAAGAAAACTAAATCCGGAGTGAGGCCACTGCCTTGAGTCGGGTCCTGGATGATCTGGAACAGGCCCATGGCCACCATGGTGGTCACGAACTCCCAAGCTGCTTCCGAGGTTCACCCCAGAGAGGGCAGGTTGAAGTTCCCCAGAACCATAAGCCTGAGGAACTCAACCGCCAGCCCCGAGACGGCCTCCAGCAGCTCAGGCAGGGAGGTTGCTACGCAGCAGGGAGGCTGGTACAGTCATTGGCAATCACTCGTAGCCGAGTAAGATTGTCTTCCAAAGGTAAAATTTTAACGGTGGATCCGTAAGTGGCTATAAAGGCCAATTCTGGATCCGCACAACCTCCCACAATGAGGGCATAGGTTTCCGGGTGGGAGACGGTCATGAAGAGGGTTTGCCTGACGTGCCTTCCTTTTAGCTCTTTTCTCCTTTTCGCCCTGTACTCATGCTTCTTCAAAGTCCATAGCGCCATTAAAAAAGGCTGACCTCCAATTGAAACGCTCATGAGTTAGGGCTTCCCAGTTCTCAATGCTGATATTACATTTTTTAAAATTAGCTTTGAGAGTGTCTTTGAATCTCTTTTGCTGTCCACCAATATTCCGTTTTCCATTCTTAAGTTGGGAGTAAAGTAGCTGCTTTGGAAGACGATGGTCAGGCATTCGAACAACATGACCGGTCCAGCGAAGTTGATGTTGGATGATCATTGTTTCAATGCTGGTGGTTTTCGCTTCTTCTAATACGCTAACATTAGTCCGCCTATCTTCCCAAGTAATTTGCAGAATTTTTCGGAGGCAGCGTTGATGGAATCTTTCAAGAAGTTGGAGGTGGTGTTTGTAGAGGGTCCATGTTTCACAGGCGTACAGAAGGGTTGGTAGTACAATGGCTTTGTAAACAAGCATTTTGGTCTCCCTGCGAATGTCCCGATCCTCAAACACTCTACGCTTCATTCGGGAGAAAGCTACACTCGCAGAGCTCAGGCGATGCTGAATTTCAGCGTCGATGTCGGCTTTTGTAGATAGATGGCTGCCGAGATAAGAAAAGTGATCGACATTTTCTAGTGACACACCTTTAAGCTGGATTGATGGCGCTGCAGAGGGATTGGTTCGAACTTGCTGGTAAAGCACTTTGGTTTTTTTAATGTTAATCGAGAGGCCGAGTTTTTCATATGCTTCTGCAAAGATGTTTAGGATAGTTTGAAGATCTTCCTCGGAGTGTGCACAGACTATGTTATCATCAGCATATTGAAGTTCTATAACAGAAGTTGCAATTACCTTATTTTTTGTTTTCAGCCTACTAAGATTAAAAAGCTTTCCATCTGTTCGATATATAATTTCTACACCAGTAGGAAGTTTCTCTTCAACAAGGTGTATTTTCATAGCGATGAAGATAGTGAATAAGGTTGGAGCAATAACACATCCCTGTTTAACGCCGGATTCCACTTTAAATGGATCGCTTTGAGATCCATTGTTATTCAGGATTGTTGCCATCATGTCGTCATGGAGTAACCGCAAGATGTTCACAAATTTATCAGGGCATCCGATTTTCAGAAGGATGGTCCAGAGAGCAGTACGATTTACAGTATCAAAAGCTTTAGTCAGATCAATAAACGCCATGTACAGAGGGCGGTTTTGCTCCTTGCATTTTTCTTGAAGCTGTCGTGCAGTGAAGATCATATCCACTGTTCCCCTGGAAGGGCGGAAGCCATTTTGCGTTTCAGGGAGGATGTCTTCTGATACAGATAGGAGACGGTTTGCGATGATCTTTGCCAGGATTTTGCCTGCTGTGGCTAGAAGGGAGATGCCTCGATAGTTTCCACAGTCTGTTCTATCACCCTTTTTAAAGAGAGTGATAATTATGGCATCCCTAAAGTCTGCTGGAATCTCCTCCCTCATCCAGATTTTTTCGATGAGCTTATGAAGTTGTTGTGTAAGTTCAGGCCCGCCTTCTTTAAAGACTTCAGCAGGAATCCCATCAGGTCCACTAGCTTTGTTATTTTTCATTTGTTTAGTGGCTTTACTGACTTCCTCCAAACTAGGGGGTACTGCAAGCTCATTTCTTATTTGTTTTTGCGGGATTTGCAAGAAGACTTCATCAGCCACAGTAGAGTGACGATTAAGGAGATTGTAGTAATGCTCTTTCCAGCGCAGTGCAATAGACTCTTTGTCCTTTAGAAGTTTAGCACCATCTACTGAGCGTAAGGGATTTGTACCATGGTTTGTTGGTCCATAGATGGCCTTTATGTCATTAAAAAAGCCCCGTGCATCATGAGCATCTGCAAAATGTTGGGTTTCTTGGGCTTTTTTTATCCACCATATGTTCTTAAGTTCTCTAGTTCTTCTTTGGACTTCTGCCTTTGCACTGACGTAGATTTTTTTCTTATCGGCACAGTTAATATCTTTTTGCCATATCTGGAAGGCTTTCCTTTTCTTGTCAATAATATGTTCAATCTCACTATCGTTCTCATCAAACCAGTCCTGATGTCTCTTAGTCTGGTATCCGATAGTTTGTTCACAGGCTGAAATAATAGAGGTCTTCAATTTAATCCAGTGTTCCTCAACATTTTCAGGAAGTTCCATAGGCAGATGTTCCTTGAGAGTTGATTGAAAGCAAGCTCGTTTAATAGGATCTTGAAGGGCCAGTGTATTCATTTTACGCCTTGGTTTTCTTCCTTGGAGCCTACGATGAGGGACAGTCTTTATGGCCATTGTGGATCGAATTAATCGATGGTCTGTCCAGCAGTCATCGGCGCTCGTCATGGCTCTGGTGAGAAGTACATCACGGCGATCTCTAGCACGAACAATTACATAATCTAAAAGATGCCAGTGCTTCGACCGTGGGTGCTTCCATGATGTTTTAAATTTATTTTTCTGGCGAAAGAGTGTGTTAGTAATGACAAGGTTATGCTCTGCACATTTAGTCAGAAGTAAGATTCCATTCGTGTTGCTGTTGTCAACTCCTTCTTTCCCAATGATCCCTGGCCACAAATCAAAGTCACGCCCAACTCTTGCATTGAAATCGCCCAGGAGGATAATTTTATCCTCCTTTGGTATCTCTGATAAGATGGTGTCCAGCTGGGTATAAAATTTTTCCTTGATATCCTCATCTGCATCTAGTGTTGGTGCGTAAGCACTTAGGATAGTTGCCTGTTGGTTTTTGGCGAGTTTTATTCGCAGAGTTGAGAGTCGTTCGTTAATCCAGACTCCAAGTCGGACTGGCAGCTCGGTAGGTCAGAGTATTTCAGACTCCTGAATGCCTGGCCTGCTTCCCCCTATTTGCAGTGATCTATTGATAAGATAAGATCACTGGAATGTTTCCCCGGAGAGGGGAGAATCGGAAGATTAATCACAAGGTCGTTGGAATTGTTTCCCTCCTCTTTTTCTGTTGTTTTCCACCGTGGAGAAAGTGAGAGGCTGGAATGGTGAGACGACTGAATTACAGCATTGCTCTCATAAGGGGAAGTAAGTTAGAGCTAAAGACGACTTTTAGATTATCACATTAACTTTTTAGTTTTTTAAAATTAATTGTTTATCATCTAAGATCTATCCTTGGACTTTGTATATAAATGTTGGCAAATTTTGTGTTTTCTTTGCTATAATAATAATCATGGTGGAAACATGATGGATTTTATAATGGAAGTATAATGAAACATTTGCATTTTTTCTTTTTACCTCTCTAACTTTTTAGTGTGGATTTTGCTCTACCTGGAAGTACAAGAAACTCCTTTTTTATATCTCTTAAATATATTTTATTGGACTAAATACTGATGAATTTGTTTCATTTTTTTTATACTGATTGACATTTATCCTTTCTTTTTCTTATAAACTGTTTGGAATATTATTTCTTCTTTTAATTTTGGGATTATTGGAATTTTTCATATTTTTATTTTTTACTGAATAGATAAAACAGATCATCTGACCACTCCTTCTCTGGGAAAAGCACATTGTTTTGTCTAGAACGACTGGCTATGCAGCCTGAAGGAGGGGATGGTGGATGAGAAATGGCTTTTCTAACAGTACTTCAAGATTTAAAAAAAGAATTTAATGAAACTCTTTCAGAAATTAAAAAATCAATAGAATCTATGTTAATAGATTTGGAGCCTCAGGTTCAGATTCAAAAGACACAAAAGAAAGATTTAGATATGGAAAAAAAAATCTTCGAGGCAGCAGAGAAACAGGAAGAAAGGATTTCAAATACCTTGGTACAGAAGATGATTTTGATACAATATAAGAGGGAGTTGTTTAAACAAGTTATATATTACAATTTGGGTCTAAACACATTGTTGCAGTTGAGACAGGAAGATTTCAATGTGCAAATTGATAACCATTGTGAAATACTGGGAAAGGCTAAGAAAAATATTTTATCATCCTGTATGAGCTATAGTACAAAACAAGTTGAATACTGTGACTTTGGCATAACTTAAACAGGAAAATGATATGTGGGACACAAGGTTAATGAAAATAGATTTGGATTTGATATCGAATAAAGCTGATATGAGAAATTGTATAAACACATAAAAATGTAATACCAACTTTTTTATAAGATGACATTTTTCTATAATTGTATGTATGAATATGTATGTATGAATATTATAAGAATTGGCCTATTATGTGTTAGGTTATGTGTTATGTTAGGTTATGTATCCAGTTTTCCAGTTTAAATGGACATTATCCCAAGGAGTGGAAATTATAGATAGATTTTTCCTTTATGGAGATGATAGATAGATAGATAGATAGATAGATAGATAGATAGATAGATAGATAGATAGATAGATAGATGAAGATAATGGGATGATGAGGTGGAATTAAAGAATTGGTATATTATGTATTATGTTATGTAATATGTTAGGTTATGTATTAGTGGAATATATAGTCATAATATGAAGAAAATATATTGTATTTTATTAGAATTAGAAGTAAATAAGGCTTTTATTTGTTATACTAATTGGATTTTATTGAAGATACAAATATAGATATAAAAATGGAAGGAGCGAATAAAAAATATTAAACTGATGCAACAATGAACATTTAACTGTTACTTCAAGGAGTGGAAGCTAAAGATGGACTATTGGAAGATAACAAGAAAGGTGAAACTTATATGAAGATCAGAAGATTGGATTATAGAAATTAAAGAGTATATGATAAAGAAATGTTCCTGTGTATTGTATGAAGGACTAACATTTAAAGTTAAATATTGTATTTAAAGTTCAAGGATAGATTGGAGGACATCTATTTTCTATGTTTCCTTTGTTTATTATTTTTTGACTTCACTTTTTCTTTACTTTTTTCTTACTTTGTATTTCTATTTCTTTTTTCTGTTTCAACTTTTAATATGTATATTAAAATTCAATAAAATTTATTAAAAAAGAAAAAGAGTCGTTCGTTAATCCCAGTGGGAACTTCTGACAAGAGCTTCACAAGGTCGTTTTTGATAGCAAAGCCTACCCCATGTATTCGTCGTTCTTGTTCAGGCAGTCCTTTCCAAAAGAAGGTATAACCTCCTTTTTCTTCCTTCAACTGTCCTTCTCCTGCTCTTCGAGTTTCTTGGAGTGCTGCTATATCGATATTAAAATGTCTCAGCTCCCTTGCAATAACGGCAGTCCTACGTTCAGGTCGTTCACTATCCATATTGTCTTGCAGTGTCCGTATATTCCATGTTCCAAAATTCATGTGTTTTTTACGACCGCTAGATGGTGACCCCACCGGTCGCGGTAATCCAGTCAGGGAGAAAATGAGGCAGACTATGTTTAGGGCACCTTTTCTAGCCCCCTCCCCATATGGGGTGAGCAGAGTGGATCCTAAATAGGGCTGCTCAGTCGTGGATACAGCTGCCGAACTACTCAACTGCCTCGATCCTTGAGTCAGGGCGACTGAATCCGTATCCACCGCCCATGTGCTGGTCCATGACTAGGAGCTTCCGGATTTCACAGTCCTACCCCTGTTGCCATTCGTCAGTCGCCATGGGACTTTTGGTTGTTTTGGGTTTGGTGTGGTTGGAAGACGCCTGTGCGTGAATTTGTTTTATGTGTGGAGATCGGTGCACAACGATCAGCACACAACCTTCACAGAAAAAGGCTCTAATCCAATGGCATGGATACCATGACGATTGGTGACCTTTTGTCTGCTGCAGCCTTCATCCGCCTTCGCAGCCGTTGTAACAATACACCTTGTTATCTTCCGCCTGTTCTGCCGTTGAGGACTTTCTTGGATCGTTCTTTGTCTGGTTCCTCCCCCTGGACCTTACCGCCATGGGTGACCCTGCCAGGAGTACATGACTCCCGACGGCTTCGCTCACAGGGTTCATTGGGAACACACAAGCCCACTCACCACAACAAGGTGACGATCCAGCGAGTGAGGCTGGTACAGATCCAGCGAGTGAGGCTGGTACAGTAACAACACTCCCAACTGTTCACGAGAACCCAACTTAAAAAACAAGGTCTCACACTCGGTCACTTGTGGAGCAGGGCCCCCGACAGCCATTAGAGATTCCCAGGTGACAACAGCCACCCCTCCTTCCCTGCTCTGAAGTCTTGGCTGGTGCCAAACCCGAAACCCGTCTGGGCATATCTCAGAAAGAGGAACACCCCCTTCTGGGCCCAGCCAGGTTTCTGTAATACATACCAGGTCTGCCCCCTCTATAATCAGATTGTGTATGAGGGGGCCCTTGTTATTAACTGACCTGGCATTAGAAAGCAGCAGCTGAAAGTCAGGGCAACCACAAGTCTGCTGACCAGGACCTTGGTTTGAGCACGGAGGGCCAGAACACGCCACCAGTAATAAACACCAGGGGCATCTTCCCCTAAGATGGCCCACCCTCCGGCTCCCACCATAACATCCCCTACCCTGTTGTATATATTTTTTATGTCTGTAGAATATGTGGCTGAGTTTTTAAAAAGCCAGGCCTCAAAAACTTTTTTCCTGTTTGGGCTCAGGAGCACATGTTCACCCCCACTCAGGAATGTTATTTGCTTCAGGTGCCGGCCAGTCTGAGAGTTCTGACCAATCAGAATTAGCTGTTAGAGCTTTGCCCATATTGGGAATCTGTTGCCTAGGTGTTTTGGTCACATGCTGGATTCTGTCCACTCAGATGCTGGTCAGGTAAAGGTTTAAAATGTAAATGCCTTTTGTCCTTTTGTTTGCTCTCTGCACTCTGCTCTCTGCTATCAAAATGTAAATGGATATGCTAATCAACCATGCCATGCTTTGGCTGAAGAAGATTCAAGGTTTGTTCCTATGTTTCTGTTTTTAAATAAATCAACATTTTTACTACAAACTTATCTCTTGGTTTTTCCATAACTCTGATCACAAATTTTATAAAAATATAAAAGGTTCTGTGCCCAGCAATTGCTTCTGCGATCAGAGACAAAACTTATGGAAATAAAAAGAGAAGAGCTGAACTGATTCAATCTACATCTGGAGAGGCTTCTTTGTTTTTTGAAACTTGCCGGCAGTTACAGGAAGTTTCCATCGGAGGCGGAGTTTTGCCTCGTGTTTGCAAGCCTCGTGGTGTTTTTTGGATTACTACAACAGGGGAGAGAAGGAGCCATGGCTGCTGCTACAGCTTCTAATTTTCAAGGTATGCTCCTGGAAAGGCTTTCTAATTCTAATTATTTGAACTGGTCTTTGAAAATGGAAAGTTTCTTGAGGAGAGAAAATTTATGGTCTGCAATTTCTGAACAAATTCCTCAGAATCCAGATCAAGCCTGGTTGAGGAAAGATGAGAAATGCAAAGCCTCCATTATTTTGGCTGTTCAGGATGATCAGCTTATTCACGTGAGAGGTAAAGAAACTTCCAAAGACTTATGGGACTATTTGCGTGATTTATATGTGAAAACTAGTCCAGGCAGCAAGGTTATTTTAACAAAAAAACTGTACAAGGCTCACTTGCCTGAGAATGGAAATTTGCCAGATCATCTCCACAAGCTTCAGAATTATTTTGTGGAACTTCAGGAACGTGGGATGGAATTTACCCCCTGATGAAAGCCTACATTATGCTTTCTTCGTTGAATGAGTCCTGGGACACTTTAATTTGCTCCATGGAGGGACTCCCAGAAGATGATCTATCTCCATTGGTCGTGTCTACCCAGCTGCTTGCTGAGTGGGAGAAAAGACAAGAAAAAGCTGCCTCCATTTCTACAATAAAGTCTTCTCGTGGCCAGCAGAGGGAGCGGAAGAGCTCTGAATTCCAAGCTTCTGCATTATCCAGCAGGCGATGTTTTACCTGTGGATCCCCTGCTCATCTGCAAAAGGACTGTGTTCAAAAGAAGAAGACTTCTCGCAAGAAAGAAGAGACTTCTGGAAAGAAGATTCTTCATGCAACAGTTGTTGAGAACTCTGATAATAAAGATTTGTGGGTTCTTGACAGCGGAGCCAATTCTCATATATGTCACAATAAAGATTCCTTTCTGTCTTTGTCTAAAACTAACAAACAAAAAGTTTCCCTAGCAGATGGATCTGTATCCAAGATCGTGGGTGAAGGTGAGATCAATCTTCCATGTTTGGGGGAAACTGTTCAAAATGTTTTGTTTGTGCCTAATTTTCAAAGCAATCTCTTATCTGTGGGGCAGCTAGTAGCCTCAGGTTATGTAGTAACTTTTAAGAAAGAGGGTTGTGAAATTAGAAAGGCTGGCAGAGTAGTTGCAAAGTGTTTGCAGAAAGATTCTCTGTACATTGTGCAGAAGGCTGAAAAGCAGCAAATTGCTAAAGCCAAGGCTGTTTTTGAAAATAAGCCCATACACGATCAGTGCATCCATTTATTACATAGGAGATTTGCTCATGCTAATTTTAAGTACATTTCTCAAATGCCTAGTTATTCTGCTGATTTAAAATTGAAACCTTGTGATAAGTATCTGGATTGTGCAGTTTGCAAGGAGAATAAGACTACTAGAGCTCCTGTAAAGAAGTTTTCTGATAGGTCCACCTCTAGGCCTCTAGAGATCATTCATTCTGATGTTATAGGCCCCTTTTCTCCTAGTCTTGGGGGAGCAAGGTACATTTTGACCTTCATAGATGATTTTTCCAGGTACACATTCATTTATTTGCTGAAACACAAAGATGAGGTCTTTGATAAATTTAAGGCTTTTGTGGCTTGGGCGAATGGAAAATTCCCAAGGCCAGTGTCTGCCTTGCAATCGGATCGAGGTGGAGAGTATCTATCCTCAAAGTTTAAAAACTTTTTGTTAGAAAAAGGGATAGAACACATTTTAGCTAACCCTTACACTCCAGAACAGAATTCTGTTGCAGAGAGAAAAGGCAGAACACTGCAGGAAGCAATGATGTGTTTGCTGAAGGATGCTAGTTTGCCTTTTAGGTATTGGGGAGAAGCTGTTACTACAGCGTGTTATGTGCAGAACAGGCTGTTTAGCAGTGCAATTCAGGATGTGCCTTTTCATTTGTTCTATGGTGTGAAGCCTAAAGTAAGCCACCTCAGAGTGTTTGGAAGCACAGCTTGGGTGCACATTCCCAAACAGCTGAGGCGCAAGGGGGCTTCCAGAACAAAAAAAGCAATCTTTGTAGGGTATGAACAGAGTCAGAGAAGCTACAGGTTCATACTGGATAATCAACTGATAATTAGTAAAAGTGCTTCTTTTGCTGAGCAGAATTGGGATAAAATAAACTCTAGTTCTTCAGTTGATTTATCCATGGGGGAGCAGCAAAGTCTTGCTGATGGTGATTTGCAGGAATCACCTAGTGAAGTCAATGATCAGGAAGCTGACTTGTCTGGAAAGTCAGAGGTTTCTGAGGACAATGGTAGGATTCAGAGTGTAAGTCCTGTCCTACCTCGCAGGTCTGAAAGTATTAATAAGGGAGTTCCACCTGATCATTATCAAGTAGATGTTGTGAAGGCTTTTCACATTCACACAGAGCCTGAGTCTCTGGAAGAAATTAAAGAAATGCCAGCTGAAATAGCTAAGTGTTGGCATGAAGCCATGCAGCAAGAGTTGGATTCCTTAAAGGAAAATAAAACTTGGAAACTAGTAAATTTGCCTCCTAATCAGAAGGTTTTAGGTTGTAGGTGGGTGTTCAAACTGAAAAAAGATTCTGATGGTAAAATTCAGAAGTACAAAGCAAGGTTGGTAGCAAAAGGTTTTGCTCAAAGAAAAAATGTGGACTATGACAAAACTTTTGCTCCAGTGACAAAAGCTGAATCTATCAGGTTGCTTTTAAAGGTTGCTGCCATGAAGAAACTGTCTGTTTATCACTATGATATTCAAACTGCTTTTCTGTATGGTGACTTGGAGGAAAAATTGTTTATGCAACCACCTCCTGGTTATGAAAAAGAAAAACATCTTGTGTGTGAATTGCAGAAATCCATCTATGGATTAAAACAAGCCGCGCGTTGTTGGAATATTAAAATGGATAATATTTTGCAAAATTTTGGGTTTCAGAAGGGAATTGCTGATCCTTGTGTGTAAAAAATGATAAGCAAGGTGTAATGTACTTGTGCTTGTATGTGGATGATTTGTTGCTGCTCACATCATCTGATGAACAGAAGCATTCCTTTGAGGTTTGTATGAAAAACAATTTCACATTGAAATGTCTTGGAGCAGTTAACAATTACTTAGGATTAGAAATTCAGAGGGAAAAAGATGGCAGTTTTCTCATAAGCCAGAGCAGTAAAATTAAGAAACTGCTGGAGGATTTTAAAATGCAGGACTGCAAGTCTGTCTCCTCCCCCATGCTTCCCGAGTTTCTAAAAGAGGAGGGGGAGAAGGGGGACGGTGAGTCATCTGAAGGAGATAGTTTCAGATCAGCCATTGGCAGTCTTCTTTACATTGCAAATAATAGCCATCCGGACATTGCTAACAGTGTGTCCATTTTGAGCAGGTTTGTGGAAAATCCCACATCTGCTGCAAAGTCTGGGTTAAAAAGGCTGTTTCGTTATTTGCAAGGCACCAAAGATTTTTGCTTAAGGTTGTCTGCTACAGACACAGAAGAAAAGTTAGAATGCTGGTGTGATTCAGATTGGGCTGGAGATCTCAGTGATAGGAAGTCTACTTCTGGAAGTGTAATTCAATTTGCAAAGTCCACTATTGCTTGGTTTTCCAGAAAGCAGACTGTAGTAGCCATCAGCACAGCTGAAGCCGAATTTTATGCTTTAGCACAACTGTGCAATGAAGTAATTTGGTTTACTCAATTGTTGCAAGACATTGGAGTCATTTTAAGCCAGCCTGTCACAATTCATGAAGACAATCAAGCTTGTATCCATTTGGCTTTATCTGAAAGTTCCAGAAACCGCACAAAGCACGTTGATGTGCGTTTTCATCTTGTTAAAGATTTTCTAGCCAAGAAAAAGGTTATTTTGAAATACTGTGATACTAAATTAATGTTGGCTGATATCTTAACCAAGCCTCTAGTTGCCAGTAGGCACAATGAGTTAATTACCAAGCTGGGTTTGTTTCCATATTCTTTCTAGTCATAAAAAAAGGGGAGTGTTGTATATATTTTTTATGTCTGTAGAATATGTGGCTGAGTTTTTAAAAAGCCAGGCCTCAAAAACTTTTTTCCTGTTTGGGCTCAGGAGCACATGTTCACCCCCACTCAGGAATGTTATTTGCTTCAGGTGCCGGCCAGTCTGAGAGTTCTGACCAATCAGAATTAGCTGTTAGAGCTTTGCCCATATTGGGAATCTGTTGCCTAGGTGTTTTGGTCACATGCCGGATTCTGTCCACTCAGATGCTGGTCAGGTAAAGGTTTAAAATGTAAATGCCTTTTGTCCTTTTGTTCGCTCTCTGCACTCTGCTCTCTGCTATCAAAATGTAAATGGCTATGCTAATCAACCATGCCATGCTTTGGCTGAAGAAGATTCAAGGTTTGTTCCTATGTTTCTGTTTTTAAATAAATCAACATTTTTACTACAAACTTATCTCTTGGTTTTTCCATAACTCTGATCACAAATTTTATAAAAATACAAAATACCCATCACCACCTCAATGGCCTGCCCCGTCCTATAACCCCCAGAATCTCTAAATCCATTTGCCTCCACTCCTGGACTCCCGAGATTCCTGGTTAGGAGTGGGAATCCCTCCTTCATTCACCCAACCCACTCACTTGCAATCGATCCAAGTGATGAAGGACCCCCCCAGTGCACCAGCTCACGCTCTCGGCACTGGCAGGGCTCACCCACCACACTCACAATTATACACACTCAATCCCTGTGCCCCCCTTCTCTCACTGGTCCATAGAAGGGGCACTCCATACGCTACCTCTCACCCCGTCTCTCATTCAGGGGGATGAGTGCTCTCACATTCTGCATCCAAACCTGTACGCCCTCCCACGCCTCTCACACCTGAGAGGGAGAATTGCATTCACTTCGCGGGATCCCGGCAATCTTAGCTGTATAAGGGTGGTTAGGGGAATGGCTAAGCTAACTTTCGCGGTGGCTTCTGCCTTGGGAATCCGTGGCCCACAAGTCCTGAGCAGCATTGTTATACTCCCACCAGTCTATAGCAACGCCCAATAGATCGTCATGGCGTTGCTGCGCCCACAATCCAGTTCTTAACAATCTCCAGAGTTCTTAAAGCTCTTCCAGGAGCTAGGTCGGTCCACTTATCTAAGGCCCGTCCAAGTCCCACTGGTTCCTCGGGATACGTCCCTCCGTCCTCAGCCAGTGTGTACAGCCGTCGCACTACCAGAATGGCCCACAGCTCCAAATATGTTCTCCTGGGAAGCGAGGTCCGTCGCGTTGCAAAGGCCTATTTCACACCAGATCTCTCAGGGGCTAACATCCAAGCATTCTTGAGGCCAGTCTCTCACGCCTCCAAAATCTATTCACCCCTCGCTGAGTTCCCTTACAGCAGAGGTGAAATTCACTGCCACCCCGGTGATCGCCACGCCCAGAATCCGCCCCACTATCAGGGCCGGTCCCGGGGTTCACCATGTCGGGGTTCGTCGCCGTCGTCCCCACCAGCTCTACCTCACTCGAAGCTCCAACTGCACCACCGTGTTCAGCCTCGCAATGCCTGCTTCTGAGGTTCGCAGCACCAAGAACCTTCCCTCTGTTTAAAGGAACACCGCCATTCTCTATAATTGTTAATTTCATAGCTGTTTTTATATTATGCTGATCAAAGGCCGATATAAAGATATTGCAGTGTAAAGGCAGATGTATCCAAGCCTGGACTGCCACAGTACTGTGGACTGTTCATTGAATTTATTGAACATCCAACTCCAAAAAGACTCGGGGCGCCTTCAGAAGTGGCCAAACACACACACATCGTGCTAAAAAACACCAGTGTGCAAGGGACAACATAATCCCCCACATCAACCCCTACCCCCATGGCTTGGGGGGGGGGGAAGAAAAAAATGGGGTTTTAAAGGCAGGCAAGATGGGGCTGTACAAATCTCTGGAGGGAAGCTATTCCAGGGGGCAGGTGCTGTGACAGGGAAAGCCTGCTTTCTGGGTCTCACCAGACGGCATTGCTTAATTGATGGGCCCAAAGCAAGCCAATTCAGTCAAAACACAAAGTATCTGGAAACAGTGATATTTTTCTACTCCAAAACAGCTTGGCACTGGGATACTTACACAATACCTTTCTCCCATAATTCCATAAAATTTTCTGCATCCCATGAATACTTGAATTGTGTAACTGGGATACAGGAAGGGATCTTTCTAGATTGTGGAACTTTCTCCCTTTTGCCTAGTTCCTCTTCTTTGATACCCATACAAATTCTGGCTTTTTCGTATGGTAAAAGCAGAATATGTAGGTTAGGTTCATTGAATGTTTTAATGTATTTTTGAGAAAAATCACTATAAAACCCCCCTTTTTAAAAATTTGCCTTCTCCACACCTGTGCGCATATATATTTCTGGTAAGAAATGTAGAGACACATTACTTTGACTATGCCAATAGTGGGAAAGGCTCTAGCTGCACACCAGTATTACTTCCACTGATACAGCAATGTCTGACTGCGTTTTAAAACATTTTAAAAGCCCACACACTTGGTGTTTGTTGGTTTTCATTTCAGAAATTATTCAAGCAGCAAACCAAGTAAATTTGAAAATAAAGCTCTGACACCGCTTCAAAATTTCTATATCCTTTATTTTTAAGCAACAATCCAGCTTTCAAGATACAACACATATTTAGAAGGATGAGATTTTCCACCTTCTGTTTAAGCACCAGCATGATCATGCATAGTACTGGAGACATTTGGACTGGGAATGTATCCCAAAAGTTTTATCCACCCAATACTTTTGTAAGATGCATTCCATCATCACTTACAATGGGGCCTTGATATTCAGAGAACAGTCATAATCTCACATCTTTAGCTTTATCTTCAGCCTCATTCTGTCTTGGCTGAACCAAGATCCCACTTGTTGAAGGCAGCATGGTTAATTACTAGCATCACAACTTGACAGTTCTGCAATGCACAACAGGGCTTCAAACGTTTACCAATTATTGAATGATACCTTGGAAAACCAGTATGTGTTGCAGAGATGGGTGCAGAAAGAGTACATTTGTCACTCATCCTCTGCCTGTACAATCCCAGGTTCCAACCCTTCTAAGTCAACTAAGACTGTTCTACAAGTTTTAGGACAAAAATGCCACTTAGCACACTCAGAATTAACCCATCTTAGTTTCAGACACTACTATACACCTCAGAAATCCTTTTTCAGCCATGGCTGTATAGCAAATACCACTGTCTACCATTACAAAAAAAATTACACATGTCACTTCCGTTAGACTCAAGAGAGACAAGACAAGAAGTTTGGGGAAAGACTTCCTGAAAAGCAAAACAGAACAAAAATATGAAGTACATAAAGTGCTCCTTTAATGATAGTGTTAGAAGTACAGTCAAGCTCAAGTTGTGCAGTTCACAAGCATGGAAGCAAAACAAAGATGACAGATACGAGTTCCAAGTAGTTAGGAGTGAAGGAAAATTGAGCTTAACCAAGCACTAGGCTAGACTTCCCACCCGGTGGATTTCTCCTAGATGGTGCGGGTGCTGGAGCTACTGGACTAGGAACAGGTGCAGCTGGCAGGGGCTTTTCTTCACTTGGGCCTGAAGCAGCTTCTATTTCAACTTCTGTGTTTTCTGAGAAAAAAACAAGATAATGACTGTATAGAAGCAGAAATATTCCCCCTCTCATGTGAGCAATTTCCACTTTTGGCAGGAAATAAGGAAGACCTCAGATCTAAAGTAAGTAGGAATCACATTAGGTCTACTATCCTGAATCCTACATATGCTATATGCATGTTTCTTCGCTCTTCCAGAACCCAAGGTATCAGAGCTATCCTCTTGAAATAATGCTGCTTATAGGAACAGGAACACTAATTGAAATTTCTACCCCACAGTTATATACTAGCTTAATTGCAATCTTCTGCAAGACTAATTTGTGCAGAACACTGTCTGAAAGTTAGCTATTCTGAATTTTTGGCTTCTTGTGACCCTCCATTTGTGAGTAGGTCCGCCTTGTCATGGCAATTTTTGTTAAAGAGCCACTTTAAGGCAGATTTTTAAATTTTTTACAGGTGCCTAATATTGACCAAGCAAGCATACGTGTGTGTGGTAACAATAACCTTGTTTCCAGCATTTACTTAATTCAAGGAGCTGTTTGTTGAAAATACACCCATCGAACATAGTATTTTATGTAGCAGAGATTAATACTGTGTTATGAAACTGAATGTAAGCAGCAGGCCTAACACTATGGCAAAAATAGCCTAAGGAGTCAAGGAAGGAGAAAATTGTGACAACAAATGACTAAATCTAGAGCCTTTCAAGCTGATGGTAAGAAATACAGCTGTATGTTTTTCTAGTTTGTTTTCTGTCATAACAAACTTTTGAAGTTGTAATTGAACTCAGGCAATTTTGGACAGATTTTTACTCATTAAGGTGGGGTGAATGGCTCTAACTTGCCCTTTGCCACTTCAAAAATCTCTACAAAGTTGTGGTACCAATGCAATTCCAGATGCAGTTGCTCAGTGATGAGAAATCTAAAGCATTTTTGCTTGTTTGTACAAAATACCTTGGGGGGATATAGAGGGGAATACTAGATTAAATTATTAAACATTCTTAAAACAATTTTAAGTCATGGGAAAGCCTAACTCATGTCTTATTTCTCTTCAAATAAATTGACTTTGGATAGATGTTGCTCTGCTCCACCACTAGTAAAATGGGACAATGTGGTTAGCTTGTTGCAGAGGTTTTTCATTCTGCTAATAAATGTCAAGGAGCACAGTGAAAAAAATGGGACTAAAATTAAATATAAAGAATACCAAGCTAATGACAACAGGTACAACAATCAGCCTTAGAACTGACAGTGAAGATACTGAAGTGGTGGATAGCTTCTGCCTTTTGGGCTCAACCATCAACAGTAAAGGAACAAGCAGTGAAGAAATACACTACAGACTAGCATTTGATAGAGCAGCCCTGAAGGCCTTAGAAAAGATATTCAGATGCGAGACTTCTGGGTGAGGCAACGGCAAGCTAAGACATCTCCAGAGAAGCAGAGACGACGCGGCCAAGACTGCTGGACTGCCGACGAATCTGGTCCATTGGAACCTTTCCAGAGAGGGAAAGGAGAAATCAAGAGATCACCCACTTCTGCTCCTCGTGAGGAGACCGCAGGATAGCGGTCGACCCGCAGATCTGAGTGCCGGGAGATGAGGGAAACCATCAAGCTCCTATTGTGTGGCGGAGCCTTTATGGACACTGGGTTTGTCTAACCTCACTTTCTAAACACTTTCAGATAATTATTTTAAAGCTGAAAGAGGTCTCCCAAGCAAGAAGTTTGAAAAGCTACCTGGTGAGTAAAACTTCATCCCAAAATAGAAGAAAAACCAACAGCTTAAAGAATTTATAGAATATAAAATGACAAAAAGCTAAACAAGAATTTAATTCAAGAAAGCTTTAAACAAATTAAGGGACCAGACGAATTTGGAATATTAGGACTTTTGCGACTTTGGAAATAACTAAATAAACAAACCAATTTCTTTGGGAATATAAATTGTTTAGTCTATTAGGAAAGAGATGATTGGTTGAAATTTGAAAATAAAGAAATTTGAGACTTTGTGATTATAGAAATGGGACACTAAAGGGGACTAAAGTTCCAGGCAGAAATAAGAAGAAGAAAAAAGGAAAACCTGTCTTTTATTCTTGAACCAAAAGAGCAGTGAAATTTATAAAAGGACACATAAAGGTATGACACTTGAGACATTTCAAAGGATTTTTGAAATGGGAAAGAAATGTATAGTTAAATTGAAAATAATTTCTGCACCTGCTAATGCATTTTTTGAAGATGACTCTAAAGAAGAAACAAAAGATGGGAAAGAGAAAACGTGGACAAAGTTATAGACCAACAGGATGAAGAGGGAAAACAAATTCCAGCTGATGTAGAAATATTGGAAAATAAAGAAATTGTGGATAAGACAGAGATGACAGCCAGAGTGGAAATACAAATGATAAACTAAAAGATAAAAAATGATCTGGGGCAAATATTATTGGATTTACAAAAAAGGGTTTCTAAACCCTTGAAGAAATCTCTAAGGTGGGAGAAAGAAATTTTGAAAGGAGATTCAATCCTACAACAGGAACTTTATGAATTAAAGATCAAGATTGTCAGAAGCAAAAGAAAGGAATATAAAGTTGACTTGTTTGATCAGGGTTAAATTAAGAAATATTTCTATAAAATTCTAGAAACCCTTTATGGACTTTTTGCCAGTATTTGGGCAGAAATAACAAGATATTTCGATTTGCGAATGGATAAGGAGGGGATTATGGGAAGAAGTGAATTATGTATGTGATCTTATAGGGCATAGCTTTCCAAACTGTGTGTTGTGACACATTAGTGTGTCGCGACAAAACCTGGAAGTGCTGATGGTGCGTCGCCGCCCCTGTGGCGGTGTGCGTGGCAGCAGCGGCGCACCATCAGCGCTTCCGGGTTTTAGCGCAAAACACGAGGCCGCCACCGTGCACGCTGCCACATGTCACCAACGGCAGGACTTTGGAAAGCACTGTTATAGGGGGTGGAGAAATATTAAATTTGCCTGCACTTGTTGCAAGGAAGATCATGAGTCACTTCTTTAAATATTCTTTTTTCTATTTTTTTCCCCTTTTTTCTTTCCTTTTCTTTTTGCACTTGGTATTTTCTATTTTCTTTTTTCTTTCTAATTTCAGTTTGTATTATCTTTTAGTACTGTTAAACTCAATAAAAAGTATGGAAAAGATGGTGGGTAGGTAACAGCGTTCCGCGCGTGTCATGCGGCCACATGACCGTGGAAGCGTCTTCGGACAACGCTGGCTCTTCGGTTAACAAACGGAGATGAGCACCGGCCCCTAGAGTCAGACACAACTGCACAAATGTGCAGGGGGTACCTTTACCTTTTTTTTTATGGAAAATATATTCAGATGCCGTGATATGTCTATACCTACAAAGATCAGAATAGTGCAAGTAATATTATTCCCTGCAACACTCTATGGAAGCTAAAGTTAGATTTTGAAGGAGGAGGATAGAAAGGATATTGACACTTTTGAACTTTGGTGTTGGAGAAGACTCCTGTGAATACTGTGAACAGCCAAGAAAACAAACAAATGGATCACTGAACAAATCAATCCAGAGATCTCACTCCAGGCATAAATTATCCTATTTTGGACACAACATGTGGAGACTTAGCTCTCTGGAGAGGTTCTGATGTTGGGGAAAAGTGGAAGAAAGGAGAAGAAGCTGACGACCAGCAGCAAGCTGGATGGACTCAGTTACAGTGGCAATGAGTTGGAAGTTCTGAAGGACAGCTTAGGCACATATCATCATGGAGAAAATCTGTCTATGTGGTCACTAAGTATCAACATCAACTTGATGGCACACAATCACCCTATTCAAGGAATTCAAGCACACAACAAAATGAAGCATTAATACTGTGCATTAAAGAATTCTGTAGGTAATGAGTTGAGCTGATAACACATTTTGTTACCCTAAGATCAGACACCAAACCAGATATTTAGTTCCAGTAACCAACTTATTATGGTCAAGTGTCCCTCATACTATAGTTTGAAGAAGCAACAGCAGGCTTTTTTTCCTGTCTAAAGAACCTTCATGAATATGTGAAGAAAAATTATGCCTTTTTCCAGCCCGAGTTTGCTAGGTGGCTCAAGGAAATCACAGAGACTAGAAGACATGACTAGTAAACTTTTATATTTATGGACCCTTAATAGATCAGTAAAACAGAAACCAACACAGTAAGTGGGTGAATATTAACAAATAGCCTTCTGTCTAGGATGGAGGTAATATGAATTTCAGGTTCCAGATATTGGGACTGTATTATTTTTGAGCTACGCTTACCATTAAAAATCATTCACTCATAAAACAAATACAATTGATTGCATCATCGTCATGTTTTGCCTTTCCTTACAATAATTTAAAAATAATTTTGCCTTTCCACAATGGAATAGAATAAACAGTCTGTATAATTCTTCATAGTCAAGAATGCTGTCAATAGTTAGGATCTTTATTAAGTTTCATTTGGGGGAATCTTCCCAAAAGATGCTAAGTATTTGAAACTCCCCAGTTATGAGGGCAGAATAACGTCTGAAAATGCTAATGTCATCTTTAGTCTAAAGAAGAAAGATCATACAAGCAATAATCTGTTCTGGAACCTAGCGCACAGGACCATACTACTCCTTTCAGGTTGGGCAAGTTGGCAGTTCATCTTCCTAGCTCTTCCCTGACCTATATTGGCTGAATATAAACTGTTCCTCATTCTACCATCAGCCTTAATCCAATACTAATGGTCAATGATATAGACCTGCCCTTCCTTTAGCATTTAAAACCCCATTCTTAAATTGTAACTATGTCTGTGAAATTGATATCAGAATGCTGAGATTAGGCATTTCATACATACAATGAATTTGATCCTACAAATTTATCACCAAGTCAGGTTGCCTTTCTGACCTTAATTTAAAAAACTACCTTCAGCTGTAAATTTCTGGCTGGTAAGTCAGAAAGTTATATACAGCTTTGAAAGAAATATTTTGCCTGAATACAGAGAAAACAAAGTCAACTGTGTTTGGTTTGAATGAGACAAAGAAACTGGCCAAATCTATCTGCTGGAATGTTGAAGATCAGTCATTTTGGAAAGGCATTCATACATATAAAAACCAACAAAGAGTAGACCTAAAGGGAGACTAAGTGAATAATGGTAAGTGCCTGCCAGAAGGAAGGTGTGCTATTTCACATCTGATAAAGCACCCAAGTGCATAAGTCATTACACTTCATAAATAGATGTTCTGCTTGATAGAAAACCGAGCTAATTCAGTTCTACCCACTCTATCTGTCATAAAAATGGGTGTGCTAATTTGGATTTAGTATAGCCCACCATCTTTTTCCACTGTAACATGACTATATTTTCTGTTACTCTACTACTGAAAGCATTGCAGATTTAAACACAACTTATTAAACACCCTAATAGTTCCTTCTTATGAGGATTTCAATACTTGCTATATTTTAAAATATGCAAATAACCTCTTGCATTTCTCCAAATCTTTTATTTCTGCCTATTCCCCTTATTCTTTAAGCCAGGGTTTCTCAACCAGGGTTCTGTGGAACTCTAGGGGTTCCCTGGGAGATCATGATTTATTTAAAAAATCATTTCAGATTCAGGCAACTTCACATTAAAAGAGGTAAGTTTCATTCTTTATTTTTAGTTTAGGAACACTCTTAATGCATATAGTATATACAGGCCTACAAATGAAACGAATATAATTTTGTAACTTCTGGCCTATATTTGAGCTTGAATATGCAGGGGTTCCCCGAGGCCTGAAAAATATTTCAAGGGTTCCTCCAGGGTAAAAAA
This sequence comes from Charina bottae, assembly GCA_023362775.1. Classification (NCBI taxonomy): domain Eukaryota; kingdom Metazoa; phylum Chordata; class Lepidosauria; order Squamata; family Charinaidae; genus Charina; species Charina bottae. Next base: position 126,533,583 of record JALMGJ010000002.1, on the reverse strand, counting down.
ATTGAGAAAGGCTGCTTTTAAGCAAAAGAATAGAAAGTTGAGGTATCACTTCTTTACATATTATCTATGATGGCAAAATTGCCCCTGAAACGTCCATTTAATGACTTGGTCTTCAAATCTTACATAATAAAAGACCAAGGGGCCACAGAGCTGACAGGCAGCACTGCAATACTGTTTGGAATCCTATCCAGACTCCCACAATATCCCACGTTATTCTTTGAGCCTCAAATACAGTTCTTGCATTCAGTCAGTGCATCCTTCTTCAAGCTGGAAAGAACTTTTAAAAAGTTTAGAAGCAAGGGGAGAAAAAGGTACTTACCGGGAGCCTCACTTTCCACACCCTGCAAATAAAACAGAATGTCTTAAGTTTTGTAAGACCACCTATTAATTCTGTTGCAAAGCCGAAGAGACTGCTTACTTAAATTCTAACACAGCACCAAAGGTGCATTTAGAGGTTTTGTGCAAACAACATAAAAATGGACATTTTTTTTTCAATTTCTTAGCCTACTAACTCTAAAACTGTGTGTTAAGGCAGACAGGAAAACTGCTTGTATTCACAGCATAAATAGTATGCTTGAATACTGAGGCTTATAGAACTTGTTGCCCATTGGGCCTCTGTGCAATTTATTGCTTTGGTCTTGCCTTCTTATAGTCAATTCTTTGTGAGCAACAGAGGCTATCAGGAATCAATGAATCATTCAGTCACTCCTAAGTGCATTACTATTTTCAAAGATATGCTCCTCAGAGCTACGCAACCACCATCACCACTAGCACAAAATGATTTACTGAAGGGAGGTCTTCTGCACTCATAAATATTTTCAAGTGTATTTTCTGGGGATTACGGGAGACACAATACTAGACTTTTCCTGCTTACAGAATTCAACTATATAGCAAAATTCTAGGCCAAGGCCATATAAGTAACTATATTCAAGGAATCGTAGTGTATTGCCCTGAATCTGGAATAGTGGATGCCTCATTTAATGGCAATGATTTAATATTTATAACTTAAGAGTAGAGAGAAATCTATAATCTATATATCACATTTTCATAATATGTTGCTCAGTTTGAATTAGCATATAAAACAAATTTAATAAGAATTACAAAAAAGAATTACATAATAAAAGTAAGAAATCTAGCTTTAAATAAAACATACACAAACTTGATTTAATCAACATTTTAAAACTGAACAGGAGAGGGGATAAGGCTAAACGTATAACTGAGGATATACTAGATCCAGTTTCAGTTTAGATAATATTCAATCTCTCACCAGCAACCGCCCTTCAAGGTTTCTAGAGGAGCGCATGGGAGTGGTGGAGAGAGTGATGGCAATTATTTTTTCTTTTATGTTAGCTGATTCATTAAAGACTTGAAGAGTCCACACAGCTACTCAAAATGTATAAATTATGGCAACTGGAAGTTGTGATAGCCGAAGGAACACTAGTTTCAGAAAAGATATGGAACAACTGGACATCAGATTGACATCCAAATAGCAACCATGATAACTCCAATTCTTAATTGCTTACTCTAGTTTGAGGAATATTAAACATGTGTTGCCAATTGTTGATTTTATCAATTCAGGTTGCTAAATGTACACTACAGAGGCATGATGTACAATAGCTTTGTCAAAAATTAGTGGTCTTAGAAGGATGCAAAGCAACATGTTTAACTGACTAATGTGCCACTTCTATTTTTGTTCCCCAAAGTCAGGTCCTAATAAGTCCCAATACACAACCAATATTTTTTTCTTCTTGCTAATGTTAATGTGAGCTGTTTAAAAATATAGCAAGCATTAACAAAGCACAAGGAGTGATGAATTTAATAGATCCTGGGGATATTATTGTATAAATGGTCACCTCTATTAAAATAGTAGAGTGAGCTCTAGATTAAAGCAATTACTGTCCTCACAAACTGAAAAGTATGTATCATTTTAGTTATGCTGTATTGTACTTACAGAACACAGATTTGTTGTTTTATTCCCCCACCTAAAAAGATATAAAACAGGGGTGGACAACTTGTGGCCTCCAGATTTTAATGAACTACAATTCCCAGCAGCAAAGCCAGCATGCTCAATGGTGAGGGATGCTTACAGTTGTAGTTCAGCAACATCTGGTGAACCAGAGATTCTCCATTCCTACTTTTTTTTAAAGGAAAGCAACCCTTACCTTTGGAGTTATATAGTCACCAGAGTTTGCATCAGAAGAATCTCTCCTTTCAGATCCAACTTCTTCAGAATTATCCCTGACCTCGGTGGACTTGGCTGCCAGAAGATTTATCATTGGATGAGATACAGCAAGTATAGTAAAGCATAATAAAAAGCATTCAGCTACTTATTATTTGCTGTATGGTTATGGTCCAAAAGTTCACATAAAAATCAGAACAGTGTACGTGAACAGAGTTTAATGAAGGCAAGCATTCTAAGGGGAAAAATTAGCTCTGCATGCCAATTAAGATATAAAGGGTAGCTCAGTGTAACACGTACAGCTGTCTCAACCTTTACCTTCATGCACACACATAGGCATTTCCGGTAAAGGATATTATTAAACCTTCCCTCCATGATAGAGTAGACCATCAAAACTTGCCAATATGAATGCCACTCTATGAGGAGCAAAGAGAATATAAAAATATTTAGGGATGGTATAAAGCAGGCGTGTCCAACCTGCGGCCCTGAACAGCTAGTAGTACGGCTCCAAAAAATCATTAACTTTTAACATTATTTTGCTATTTTTTTTGTGACTCGATCGCGCAGACTACATAGGTAGAAACAACGGAGCGCTGTGTAGGGGAGGGGGCAGTACAGTGCTAACGCCACCGCCGCCTGCTACACACATCAGCTTGTGGTGACTTGGCATTATATATATTTCAACCTACCTACACGTGTTCTGTGACGGGCGTTTATTGTTATTAAGTAGACATGTAAGTTTTCTTATTTGATTATTAAACTTTGCTTTGTTTATTTGCCTATCTAACAATTTAGGATGGGCTTGTTGTATTATTTCTTAAATATTTATTCCTAAATAAATTTATTCCAGCATGGCTTCAACATCGTTTCAACAGAAAACAGAACCCAAAAAAGAAAATAAAAAAAGAAAAATTGCAGATGAAGGAAGAGTATTCGATGAAAAATGGACAGATGAGTACTTTTTTGTCGAGACAAAATACTAAGGCACTATGCTTAATTTGTAGGGAGAATGTCAGTTTTCAAAGACTACAATTTGAAAAGGCATTATATGGAAAAACATGCTGCCAAATTCAAAGCATATCAAGGAATTTGTCATAAAGACAAATTAGCAGAACTGAAAAAAAGTCTTGTCAATTTTTTTTTAAAAAGTCACAACTCAAAATGACTCTATTATAAAAGCTAGTTATTTGGTAGCAAATCTGATTGCAAAAAAATCAAAACCATTTACCGATAGTGAATTAAGCAATGTATGGAAAGCGTGGCAGATACAATTTGTCCTGATAAAAAAAAGCAATTTTTCTAAAATCAGTTTGTCTCACCAGACTCTGGCCAGGCAAATTGAAGAAATAGGAAAATCTATTGAAAGAGGTTTGAAGAGTAAAGCTGCTAATTTCAAATTTTATGCTTTGGCGATGGATGAAAGTACTGATGCTACAGATACGGCTCAACTTGCCATTTTCATTAGAGGTATTGATAACGAATATAATGTCACTGAAGAAATGGCTTCTTTGGTGCCATTAAAAGACACAACTAAATCTCTTGATTTGTACAAAGCAGTAAAAATGACATTAAAGCGATTTTCTTTAACCATTATCAACATATCTGGTATATATACTGATGGCGCCCCAGTGATGGTTGGTAAAAGTGAGGGACTTACAAAATTGATAGAAGACGATGCAAGTGCCGCCGGCAACGCACATTTAATGAAGTATCACTGCATTCTACATCAAGAAAATTTATGTGCGAAAGCTTTAAAAATTGATGTCATGCAAATTGCCATCAAAGCAGTGAATTTCATAATTCATAATTGAATCATCGCCAATTCCAGGAGTTCCTTAAAAGTATGGATGCTGATTATGGGGACATCATTTACTTTTCTGAAGTAAGATGGTTAAGTCGGGGTAAAATGCTGAAAAGATTTTATGATTTGCAAAATGAAATCAAGTAGTTTATGGAATCAAAAAGAAAATTTGTGCCAGAACTTGAAGATGAAAAATGGCTCACAGATTTAGCATTTTTGGTGGATTTGACGTCTCATTTAAATGAGTTAAACATGCGTCTTCAAGGTGAAAACCAACTTATCACTGCAATGTTTCAAACCATAACAGCGTTTGAAATGAAACTTAAAGTATGGCAAGCTCAAGTTATGGAAAATAATTTTATACATTTTAATACGTTGGCAAAACAGTCCTGTGAACAGCGAGAAATATGCAGCCTTGCTTTTCGGTTTGATACAGGAATTTGAGAACAGGGAAAAGCCAAGAGAACGACCTGGGTAATGACTTTTTACAGAATTTACAAAAGAGGTTTGCTAAAGCCTCAAAGAAGCCTTTGGGATGGGAAAAAGAAAAACTGAAGAGCGATCAAATCCTACAACATCATCTGAATATATTAAAGATCGAGATTGTTAGAAGTAAAATGAAGGAATATATAGTTGGTTTGTTTGACCAAAGTTAAAATAAGACACGTTTCTATAAAGCACCTTTACGGACTTTTTGCTGACACCAGGACTGAAAGGTTGATGATTTATGGATTTGCACTCAGATAGGAGACAGGTTATGGGGAGAAGATATATTTGTTTGTAACCTTATAGGGGGTGAAGAGTTATTAAGTTTGTCTATACTTGTTGCAATGAAGATCATAAATCACTTTTTGTGTGTGTATTTATTCATTATCATACTTTCTCCTTTTTCTTTTTCTTGCACTTTTTATTCTTTTTTTCTTTCTCTCCTGAAGTTTAGTTTGTATTTGCTTTTACTATTCTAATCAAAACCTTCAATAAAAATTATTTTGACAAAGCATAAGTGTGCAATTGTCGGTTAGTTTCAGCAAGTTACTCTCTCCAAACATCAGTCTTCTTCATTAATATGAAGATCCCCCATGAAGATCAAGTGACCAATAAGGTACTCTAGAAGGAGCATTTCCCAAGGAATAAATGTTTACTATAACATTTCTCCATTTTATGCAGAATATGTACAACTAGTTCTTCAGCTAGGTTACCCACAATGTGAAACTACATAAAGGCTTAGGACTGGGCTAGTACTGGTTAGTATATATTCAGGTTAGAACTTGTCACTGCATAACAGAATTAAGATAGAGGCAAGCTGGAGCAGCCAATTGCTTATTATCTGCTACAGGTTGGAGCAATATCTGATAATTTAGGTTGTCCTACAATAAAAGGAAGCATAGCTCCTACTTTATCCAGTTGCAACCATTCTGATAAAAAAAGCTTTAAATTACAAGTTTTCTTCTTTCCATTTATTACATATTATTTAAATCCTCTGAACCGGTTCAAGATGTTTTAGCCCATTTCATCTGGAATACCATGTCTACTTTTAATAGAAGAGCTAAACCCAAATTTAAATATTTAAGTATCCATGATCGCCTTAAGAAAGTTTTACCTGTTGACTTAGCCCAAGATGGTGGATTTTCTTCTGGAGTCCCAAAGATGGTAGATGCCATCCTGTTCCTTTTTCCTCCTTGCTGGTCTTTTGGCAAATCAAATCCTAAATTGAAACTGGAACCACCACCTGGGGGGCGAAGAACCCTAGAAAAAGAATAAAGAATTTAATTGCCAAGGTTATGGGGGAGAATTTATATATAACTTATAAAATATGGTATATTCCATTACCACTCATTTTAAACTAGTTTCTTGGCTTATTAGAAAGATATGGCCAGGAACCAGAAATTCCTTTTTCCTCCAAATGACTGGAATACTGATTTACAATAACATGTGAAGGAAAGAGATAAGGGCCCATGATCCTAATTCATTTTCAAGGAAAACTGAAAAACAAAAATCAGTTAATGGAATTTCCCACACAAATTATTACTCTTTATGGTTAAGAAAGGAAAGGAGGAAGATCAAATGAAAAGGGGGAAACTTTTACAGGGATTGCTACAGGTCCCAGATCTTATTTCCAGCAGGGTTGAACTAGATGGACAAATGGCCTGAGTGCAGAGGACAACACCTCCCTTGGTGCTTACCAGACTCTCAATCTCATCTGACATCTTTAAATAAATTATAGTACCAGCCTCTAATGCCAAATTTATTTCCAGGAGTACCTTTGTACCACAGTGGGATGATGGAGAGCATCCTGAGAGATGGGGCTAATTCAGCCTCGGATACATGGATGTCTGTGACTGGACATGACTATTATGTCAGCCATTTTGTGAACAGCCAAGTCTCCGATGGTAGCCATTTCATGAATGCACCCCTACATGCTTTCAACACGCTAGATCAGAGCTTTCCAAACTTTTCATGTTGGCGACACACTTTTTAGACATGCATCATTTCACGACACACTCTTACAGCAGGGCACAAGGCAGGCACTAGGACCTGTGCAGAATCCTGGCAGGGCTCAGAGGCAGCAGCAGCCGCAACACACCCAGACACTGCAGCCGACACACTGTGTCCCGACACAGTTCGGAAAGCTCTGCGCTAGATGCATGCACCAAAATCTTATATTTCTTTTCTTTAGCAGCAATCTCCAGCCATTCAAGATGACATCAATGTTCATTTCCTTCTTGCAGATAAGCCTGTTTATATAATCACAAAGTTTTGCTACCTACCTTTAAGACTATGGCAGAGGATCTACAGCAAAAATAAGCTGAATGTCTAAATAGGGGTGGGTTTTTTTGTCCTTGAGGGAATGCCTACAATACTTCCTTCTCTGCAACTGGAAAGAAAGATCCTCTAATTCCTATGGCTCTCAGAACACTCTCTCTGGGATCATACAATCACAGTTTGATACACTGCATAATTACAGTGATAGATATGATGCTCCAATATATTTTTTCACTACATAGGTTGTGGTCTTTAGTAATGCTCAAACAGGTGTACATGTTGCAAACAGCTGCTTTTAATTTAGACTCAGAATATCACTATGACATTTTGTAAAAGTGCAACCTCTCTCTTAATCATAAGAAACTTTTTAAAAAACCATTTAATAATTCTTTGAGCACAAAGACAGGAAAGCTATAATAGCAGATTTCATTATGGCAACACTTAAGCTAAGCCATAAAAAGCATGGTAGCGACCACAAACCTTTTGGATTGGTCATGAGCTGAACTATTACAAACCATGTCTGGAAATTTGAAAATCACCCACATTTCTCACACACAGCTTATTACAGTTAAAATAAGATAGGAGCTGAATATTAAAATTCGGGGCCATCTTAGCTGACAGGCAGATTGTAGACTTCCACCACTTGTGCACAGGGAGCAAATCCAAAAGCAGCAGAGCAGGTTCTATATGTGACTCCAGGTTTCCATCACCACTTTCCATCAATACACTGAAGAAACTTCATATATGTGCAGTTGATATACTGTAAGTGCACATTAACAAAAAATTGTGGGCACACAGAGACCCACAAATAAGATGTAAAACTCCCAACATTCAACCCTTTTTTTACACTAAAACTTTTAATGCTGAAGTAGAAATGGCTGAGTACAGTCTGAAGAGATGTATGAACAGAAAGGCTATTCCTTATGCTTGATTCCTCTGGGGGGAATAAAACACAAACTTGGTCTATAATCAACTTGAAGATCTAAAAAAGTTCCTAATTATACATTTTAGTAGATTTAATTAGCTTAATAATGATCACCAGACTCAGAAAAAAAAGCATTTATAGACTGAAGTTTACTAAATAACAATTCAGTCTTGCAAATGTTTCCACAGAACTTTCTATTTCATGGGATTAATTATATGAGTGGAATCCAATAATGGTTCTATTAGCAGAAAGAAATCTTAATCAGAGAACAAAGAGTGGACAATTCTCACCCTATCCAGCCTTCTCCAGCTTGGAGAAGTCTCAGGAGAGGGGGGGGGGAAGGCAGAGAGGTGGCAGAAGAGGATAAAATCTGCATACACGAAACTGTATTTTACTATATCTATAATTAATATAATATATACCTAATTGCTCACATTATGTCATATGATGCAAAGGTAGGATACATGGTAGAAACAAAAACAATATTTTCTGGCTTTGTTGCCTAGATCTGTTTTCACTCTATTTGTCATAGTTGCCTTTAAACCAAATATTGCTTCTGTTAGCTCCAATATGATGGCACTAGTATAATATGAGGCCTATCATTCTTCAAAAACCAAAGTAGGACCATGAAAATTTGAACACTTGCTCATAATTCACAAGCTTCTATTTATGAAAACACTGCTTCCAATTTTCTAGATTCATTTTAATATAACCTCAATTATTTAGTACCAACCATATTTGGGTATGCTTGACATTATATAGTAGTCTGATTCACCACCCAAAAGACCTGTAAACAGATGCTTCAGATTTCTGGCAGTCTCTAAAGTCCCTGCTATTGCACATGGAGACATGCAAGGTGGACATTCCTGCCAATACATATGGAAATTTGCAAGAACAGGCATTCCTCTCTGCTCAGGAATCAGTATGGGAAACCTATTATCCAGATGACAGATGATTATCCTAGGCTTCAACTCTCACCATTCAGGATTACCTTCCATGCTAATTAGAATTGTTACTGTTGCACAACATCATCTGGACAGACACAGGTCCCCACCTCTGCACTAAATTATTGCCTTTCAGACAGTACCATAATAGAAGAAGTCAATTTCAAGGCAATTCCTTATGAAAACTTGATGTGACATCCATTCATACTAAGGCCACTCGGTATAATTATGGTTACTACTCTTGTATCCATTATTCTTTGTAACATGCTTCTATAATACGGTGACTCAAAATACTTCAACCTTTCTTTGTTCCAAAACAAGTCATTCATCGACTAACTACAAAAACCCAAACTGAAACACTCACCCACCTACTTTCCCACAATCCCAAGGACAACCACTGCAACATCCACAATGTAGTTGTTTACTGTATTGTGTATGAGAGACCACAAACATAAACACCAGAACCAGACTGTATTTAAACTCTAATCCTTTTAAAGTAATAATACACAATGAGCTTAGTAAGCCTTTACTTCTAACAAGTCTTGCTTGAAGTTCCACTGACTGACAGAAGTTGGACCAAGGAAGAAACAGCTTTTCAAGGATGCCTGAAGTTGCTGACCTAATCACAGCCCCAAAGGGTTATGTTAACAGGTAGAGGCAGCGATAGATGCAAGACAAAAGAAGTGTGGCTAGCCCCACCCAGTGAGAAGAACCACTTACAGGAATCGTAGCCAGACTGAGACATTAACAGCAAGACAAAAAGGGAAGCCGATAACTGCCGGGCTGAGAGAGAAGAGCTGAAAGCTCCTAATTCAACTACAAGTAGATTCCCCTTTGTTCCGATGAGAGGCGAAGGCGCTCTGTGCTAAGGAACAGTGCCGAGACTTGTAGCACGCCCCCAGCTGTGTCTCTAAGCAGGAGGAAACCAGAACGATGACGGCGGGCACAACCCCAGAGCATACGTCGAAAAAGGCGAAATCTCCCGTTCGTCCGCTACAGGTTCCATTCTCCCCGCAAGGCCCGGCAACGGAGCGCGGCTTGCTCCTATCTACCGAAATCTACAAAGGATCGAAAAAAGGGGGCGCACGAAAAGCCACAGGTTCGGAGGAAACCAAGGCCTAAGCGGGGTGCAGCTGACTCCTCGCCTGCCTTCGAGGCTTCCTGACGGATACCAGGAAGGCGGCGGCTCTCGCCTCACCTACTCAACAGATGGAGGCGCCGGGCGTGTGCCGGCAGGCGGGAGCGCCAGTATGACAATAGTCCGGGCCTCTCCTCCCTCGCGGCAGGAGCCCTTCGCGCTCCCCTCCTCGCCCCTTAAGCCCGCAGCGGCGGGGAGACGGAGCCGCCAGTGGGAACTGTTTCCACAGGCCACAATCCCACGAAAGGGAGCCCTCTCTGCAGGAGAAGAAATCCCACGCAGGGTTTGCGGGGGGATTTCTTCACGTCTCCCTCGGCGGCAAGCAGGGAATCGAGGAAATCTATTCAAGAGCCAGCCCAGCACCGCGCCTCCCCCAAATCCAGGGTGTTTCGCTACACAGCCCTTTCCGGAGATTCCGCGCCGTAGAAACGGGAGCAATCGGCGAAGACAGCCCCGTGTCAGGAAAGGCAGGATAAGAATTAACAGCAACTTCTTGCGGACAGGCGCTTTCCCACCCACGAACCTGGAGCTACTTCGACCACTGGGGTCCATCCCCGTGTAAGTAGTAGTGGTGGTCATGGTGGGGAAGAACTTGAAGGAAACCGCACGGAGCCGAGGCCAGCGGAAGATGATATTTCCGCACCTCCACGCTCAGCTCCTGCCAGCTACGACTGCAGTAACCACCCGGCACAGGAAGCTCCTTTTATAGGGTTCGTTCCTTCGATCACCTCATTGGATAGTTCAAACGCCCTGTCCCAACGTGACTGGTGAACCTCGTGCCACTCCAGACATTGCCCGTCCTCCAAGCCCAGCGACATTTACTCGCCACAGCCGTTTAAAGTGGATTCGTCGAGAGCTACTGTTACTTCGCGTGTATTGGTCGCTACTATCTGTCCCACCTCTTAGTATATGATTTAACAACGAGGCTGTCATTCAAATAAAATGGGTTAGCATTGGCTGGACTATACATGAGGCAGCAACAACTTCTCAGTCTTTCTTTATGTAGTAGCAATTTGAGGAGATCCGGTCAAAGGGAGTGGCATAGCTTAGCGAACCTCACCGGCGAGTAATCTCCGGTCCCTCCTAGGAACCGTGTGGAATCAAATGAAACTTAACACCAATAAAATACAAAATGTACCACAGATGTATTTAAAAATATACCATGTAACACTCCACTACCAAATCGCTGCTTTAGCACGGTGCCTCAAATCATTCTCCTACAGATTGATGCCCTTAACCCCCAATTAACTATAGTATTTATACACCATGGACGTGAAAAATACACAGGAATCCTGTACTGTACACCACCGATTACTTTTGATGTGCAGATCAACCTTGATGTTACGGAGGGAAAAAAATCCTAAGCTGCCATTTAAGCTATATGGCAGGAGACCCCATGAAACAAAGGCAATTTTTCAGATATGTAGTAGAAATGGCACTTTTCTATCAGAGAAAATTACTCTAATTCTCCATACAAGGCTGTTTTTACAAACCTCCTTACATTTTTAAAATATGCAGCTGGTTTTTTAAAAAATGCTTAAATGTTTAAAATATGCATTCTACTACTTGCACAGTAATCCAAACATATTTACCAGGGAGTAACTCTCAATGAATTCAGCAAGGCTTACTTCTGAATAGAAATGTATATAGCTGCAATATTAATTATTGTGCTTGGGCAAGACACTCCAAATATTTCTATTTTACTGGAGAGATTCTTTAATTTTTCTACATCTTTTACTTGAGAATTTACACATACAAACCATGTTGTGCTCTACACCCCAGAGAACTGATGAGTGTTAAAAAGAGAAGAGCAGTATTATCCATACCTTCACACAAACTTTATTCTATATACTTGAGACAGTGTGTGTATGTATAATAAAGCAATACATTAACAAAAACTGAAAACAAGTGCATTACTATGTTACTTCAAGGTCCATGATCTAACATGACATTTGGAGAGAGCCACTTTGGTGTAGTGGTTAAGGCTCCAGGCTAGAAACCAGGATTCGGAGTTCTAGTCCCGCCTTACGCAGGAAAGCCGGCTGGGTGACCTTGGGCCAGTCTCTCTCTCTCAGCCCAACTCACCTCACAGGGTGGTTGTTGTGGGGAAAATAGGAGGAGGAAGGAGTATTAGGTATGTTCCGCGCTTTGAGTTATTTATAAAAATAATAAAGTCAGGATAAAAAAAATCTAAAAAAAACATTGCTGAAAAATCTTGCCAAGAAAACTGGAGGGACTTGTCCAGGCAGTCTTGGAGAATCAGACACGATTGAACGGATAAAAAATGACACTCAGTGAAGCTCATTAATAACTTATTACAAGATGCTGGTTTCAAGCTTAGTATCTCGGCAATAAGGAAAAAAAAGTGATCAGTGAAACTGATTGCAAAAAAAGGCAGAGATATTAGGTAGGACAAAAATCTCCCTATTCATGGACTATCCTTACCAAATTTTCTGTGTTGCTTTTCTGTGTACATTTCTACTTGTAGAAATGATATAGGGAAAAAACTGTTGATAGATGAGAAAGGCAAGATGGATTCACATATTATGCTAAATCACGGTTTGCATGTTAAACCATACAGTAATCTTTACAAATTACAAAAGCCAAGTCAGAGTTACAAAATCTGGGCTGTACACATGCATAGCAGGATATGCAGCACCATTTCTGGAACAAAAATATTGTTATTTTATTATATTGCAACAAGGGAAATACACAATATTCATAATGTAGCCATCACCTCTTATTTGAAGCAGTCCAGTAAACTCCTTAGGACTGAGGTATTTTTAAAATATACTGAATGAATTCCTAGGTGCCACCTGGAAAAGCTAGAAAATTGGTAAGATTAAACTATCCCCTCAAATTCTGAAATTGTGTTACAGAAGTTGACAATTGATAGGCATTACCATATATATGGGGAATGGTTATAAAAAAATCCTTTGCAGATCTTGTGTTCCAAATACAATCATAGCATTACTTATCTAGCCCTGACTAACAGTCTCTTCTGCTTTAAAAGTATAAGAGAAGCAGGACACCTATCTCCTGATGTCTAACAATCAATATATTAAAGAAGATTGCTCTGAACTACTGGCTAGATGGCATGTCTCATCTCTGCGCCCTTGGCAATTTACCTATGGAAGCCTCTCTAAACCAAAAGGAACAAAGCAATTTAACCATCAAGTGCAGCAGAGTTGCACCATGAGTAAGGGACTTCTGCCAATGTTATTTCTGCCCGAACTTTCAAGTATTAATATAAAATTAATGAGCCTTTCACATTACCGCTAGAGTTCAAGACCACTACTGGACTTACATAATTGTAAGGTTGACAAAAACCAATAATGCCCCAATTATTAAAAAAAAAAAAAAACCCACATCCCAATGCATGTCAACTGATGCTATACACTTAAATGAGAAATATAATGCATAAGATGGTCAAGAACTGAGAATTCTCAAATGTATCCTTTTATCCTATTATTAATATAGCAATTTTATTTCACTGGTAGTTTCTCTACTGTAACAAAATAGTATTCATGTTTCCACATTACTTTATATTATGATATCTCAAGAGAGATATTTGATGGGACAAACTAGGTAAGGTATAGAGATCCCAGGATCAGATTTCTTAAGACTTTATTTCTGTATTGATTTTGCAGTCCTGTGGTTTGAAGACTGTATTAGAGTTACCTCAACTATTTCCCTAATCTAAATTAGCCCCTTAAAGCTATTAGCTCCATGTAGCACCTTAGTACCTTGTGCTTCCCTCATCCCCAAATATTAATAGGGTTTCCATTTCCCCTCCCCATTGGTCTTCAAAACAGTCATATGGATCAGCTAATCACACAACTATCTATCCATGATCAGGAGAATCGGACTGCAGATCAGCTGCATTGTGCCTAGTTTCATCTTGTCTTTCCAAATAACTGCCCAATTTATATTTACAAAGGCACAAGAACATGTTGCTTTTAATCCCAAGCATTTGCACACACACACACACAAAAAATAAACACAGCATTTCAATCTAGCAATTTACATTAGAAGCCTCATTTCTTGCCAAGATTTTCATTGCAAGAAGTGATATTTACTGTGCCCTCCACATCCAGTCAGCCTCCCTGCTACTGGTAATTTAAAACCTGTCTAGACAATAGACAGAAATATAAGAACAAGGTTAAAATCTGATGAAACAGCAAGAAATTAGTTGTTTCTATCTCTTTTTATCAGGTGATTGGTTCTAAGCTAAGCATGATTACAGCACAGAAAAGTAAGCTGTTTATTTTAAACAAGAAGTTTATTTAAACAACAAGACGGAAGGGAAAACTATCCAAGATCAAATTTTTGTTTTAGAGTAATTTACCCCTACTTAAAGACAGATTGCTCTACATGTAACAGCTACGTACAAAAAAGTTATAAAATTGTCCTTGGTTGTACAACGATAAAAGAAAAACAATGAAATTGTCCAATCAAACAAAGTATGTAAGGTTTTTGTTTTTTTCAACAATGAGAGCAAAAATAACTTACTGGAATATAAAGATAAAAGTTAGAGGAGCATGCCACTAGTGGAGAAATGGGATATTTTCACAGACCAGTTTGTTTTTACCACCCTTTCTCCATATGATGTTGATCAAAACATACAATTGGCTATTTAGTTAAAAAAAATATGCATGTCTGTGCACATACACCAGTTACTTTATGTACAATAGAAGGAATAAGAAAAGAAATCAAAGAAGAGAGAAAGCTATACTGCAGTAGTCAAGATGTGGCTGAATCAGGTCTCTTTTTTCTAACTGTGAATATGTTGTCTGTGGGAAAGGAAGTTTGGTTCTCTCTTTTAGTACATGCCTCCTGTCTGCTGCTGGAACACATCAATTGTATCTTCATCCTCCATTTCCAACTGTATTGAAAAAAATTACAAGTCACTTCCAAGTATGACAAGTGATATAATCCAAGTTTTCTTTGGATTTCTCATTACACTCCCAAGAGCACAGAGAGAAGAAAAGGATAACTAGAGATCATCTTGTAGTTGGATTGTTAAGTAATGCAAATCTAATACTCCATTTTCTTCTGTTCATTTACCCCCTCTCCCCCAAATTCAACTCAATTAGGAAACAGACATTTTGTTACACAAGATTTTGTTCAACTTGTCCTGTGGTAGGCTAGATTCCGAAAAGAATAAATGGAAGACCTCTACTCAGCCAATGGGGCTTTCTTGGATCTTACTCTAACTGAAGTAAACCCCCAAAGCTGTTCCTTTCAGTCAAAGGGCTCCTTGGAATAGCCAAAAACGAATACCTCTGCTATAAGCAAGGCAGGGGAACTGAAACAATTCAGAGCAGGCTTCTTTCTTTGAATAGAAGCATTTTTAGGTACAAGCCAATAGATTTTGATTATTCAGGGTTAATTTTAGTACTTCACTTGGTAGATATTACAAAAACTAACTATTACTTTTTAGGCCTAAACTACTTGGGATCTTTAGTTGTTAATAGGAAGAAGTAATACTCCATTCCCAACCTGAAGGCCATGTTGCAAGAGGAAACCTGGGTTTTCAAAATGTTTTTAAAGACATCGCAATATTGTTGTTTTTTAACTGCTGCATCAAGCTCTTAATGAAAGAAATATTCTACATACATTAGTACTTCAATATCTTTCAGAAATAAGCAAAGTTTGGCTACAAAGAAATATGTAAGGATTTTTAAAACATTTATACTTCTAAACAATTTTTACTTTTTCACACCAGCAAGAACTTTAATAACCTTTTTTTACCTGTGCAGGTGTATCTGTTTCATTGATTGGCTGCCCATCAAACCGGAATCTGATTTGCCTCATTGACAAACCCTACATAAATACAAAAATAAGCAAAATATGCAGTTGAAACAGCAACCAAAACCACCATAATTTTCCTACGACTGTACACTGCTTTTCTATCCAAATCCATATTATTAAAAATGGATTAGATGTTCAGTTTATTGAGCATTAGTATTCATCAGTGACCCTACCAGTAGAACCTAACATTAGCTAAATCTTTTAATCCAGAATCAATTATTTGAGACCCAAAGATTAAACCAGTTCAGGACCAACTTTCAGAAATGACAGCAACCAAGTTATCAGAGTTCATAATCAGAAAACAAACTTTCCTAAACTAAGGAAACTGCTGTATGGATACAGCACTACATTTTAGTTTTGATAGACATACATTGTTAATTATGTAGTATTTAATTCATTTATAGGTTCAAAATGACCTTCCTCTAAAAAATCCAAACACATTTGGAGAGGTTTCTGCATAGTTAATTCACATTCATTAAATACAGGTGACCTTTCTTTTTTCCAATTTGTGCTATAAATATTGAAGAATGTATACAGACACAGTTCACACATCAGAGCAAGCTATAATATGTTATGGGAAACCAACTACTGTAACTTATCTGATAACCCATGAATGAAAGAAACCAAGCATTATTGGAATATTTATTTATTTATTTATTTATTTATTTATCATACTTATATCACCGCCCATCTCCCCCTACAGAGGGATAAATCCAGTTATAGTAAATCCCATATTTAATGTATGAATGGGAAGGAGGGATGACCAATAAAGCTGAATGTCCATTGTGGGTTTGCCCTAACGCTAACAATGAGTCAGGCAAGACTGGTAAGTAAAGCAAGGCTGGTGTGTGTCCTATAGCAGCTCCCACTGCAGCATATCTCATTGCCCCCCCCCGCATCTTCCCAGCCTCCTCCAGAGTTGCTACCAATGTCCTAGCACAGTAAATCCCTTTCAGCAGATTTTGTCCATTAAATCCAAAGTCTACTAAACTGAGATCCATTAATTAGAGTTTTTACTGTATTGTTTAGTATTCCATAATCTCTGGATTATCAGATTTATAAATGCATTCTGGTAACTGAAAATTATAAAGGTAAACATGGTGCAAGCATTGCACAGCAGCTCAGCCAAACTGCGCACATATTCACTGACTAGTTAAATTATCTTGTAGGAGAGCCATGTTAGTCTACGGTGGCAAAAAAAATCAGGAATCTGGCAGCACCTTTTCCAACTAACAAATGGTATTAAAAGGTATGAGCTTTTGTGAGCTGCAGCTCATTCCATGCAGAGTGGTTACATTACATCAGTCTCCATCCTGCATCAGTCTAGTCACTCTATGCCAGTGCTTTCCAAAGTGCCGCCGTTGGCGACACACCAACGGTGGCAGCGGTGGTGCGCGTGCACGGCGGCGGCCTCACTAAAACACAAAGTGCTGATGGCGCACCATCGTGCCGCCGCTTCACGACACACTAAAGCATAGCTTTCCAAACTGTGTCGCAACACACAGTTCAGTGTGTCGCGAAGCGGCGACACGGGGGCGCGCACAGTGTGTACGGCGGCGGCGGTAGCAGCACGCCATCAGCGCTTCCGTGTTTTAGCGAGGCCACCGCCGTGCACACGTGTGCCCCCTCGGCGCAGTCGCCAACGGCGGCACTTTGGAAAGCACTGCACTAAAGTGTCGCGACACACAGTTTGGAAAGCTATGCTCTATGCATTTGATGACGTGAGCTGCAGCTTACAAAGGTTTATGCCTATGAAAAGGTTTTACCAGATTCCTAGTTAAATCAACTTGAGACTTGAAATAAATGTAGAGTTTAAAATGTCTGCACCAAGACACTTAAAAATCCTTCCTGGGATCCACTGTATTATGCAGTCAGAATTTGCACATGGTAGAACCAGACCAAACAAAATACAGGTTGGCCTGTTTCTGCCATCACACCTAATTCTGTTGCATATTATCAGTCAAGAACCATCCTCTAACACGAAATTAATTCTTACTGCACAAAGCCTAGAAAAATACAGATTTGTGTTATCTGTCATCCCAAACGTGGAACGGGGGGGGGAGGGGGGAATCTTTTACTGATTACCATGCTAATGGACAATATGGCTCAGTAGAGCTTCTTTATACCAAGCTGCATTATGCAAGTACTTGGTCCCAACTTCACTAATACAGGGGCTAGGGATCTGCTGATAAATAACAAGCAATCCCATCCATCAAAGTATGTTGGAATTGTAGTTCAGCAACATCAAGGATTCTCAAGTTCTGCCCTAGCAGAAAGCTGTATGTGAATCCCATTGAATATAATTTTAATGCTTGGGAATGTTCACCTACAGAAAGTCTTCACAAGTGTTATGGTAGATGACTCCCACATTCCTTTAAACCCCATAATTCTGTGAAATTTCTGTATACTATGATTAAAAAGATAAAGTTTCTCTCAAGTGAAGCTCAACTCCTGGTGACTCCTGGAAACAACATGGAAGTGCCACCATGTTTTTCCAGATTATGTTTAAGGTATCAATTACAGTGGTTCCATAATCACTATTTCTTTTATCCAATAAGTATAGAAGCAGAATATACACCACTGAGAAAACCAGCACAAAGATAGAAAAGTGGTGACTTCTTTTTCACTTCTGGTTACAGTTACATACTACTGTATATGGGAAAGCAAAAGACTTAGAAGAAATTATCTGTTACCATCTAGTGGTCATCCAGAGGCATGCAGCTCATATAAGGTACCTTTATTAAATCATCAAAGAGCAATGCCTCTACGTGGAGTTTGCAGTAGGCTGAACCAAGATAACAAGACTTTGTTTTGCCAGTTTATCTTGAATAGTAAAATTTATACCAAATGCATTTTAATATAACGTTAAACTCTACATTCATAACAGCTAAAAAGCTTTAATACCCTACAAATAAGTTTAAAGATGATTCAAAATATGTTTCATATGGCTTCTCACCTGTCGTTCACAATAAGCTTTCATTAGTTTGCTAAGTGGTGTATGCCTTTTAATCTTAAATTGCACCACAGATCCATCTTGCCCTGCAACCTTCAGATTAATATGATCGTTATTTTCAGTCTTCACTCCTTCCTGTAAGGGGGGGGGGGAGACAGAATATTAAAAGCAAGTTACTCCACCTAGTAAAATGTCATCAGTTCAACATTCACATTACATCTTGTAGTTGTAGGATTACTAAAGGACTAACCATTATAATTCTCAACTTCAGAAATATAATTAGCTAGTCATAAACTTGCAAACAAAATTCAGAAAAGTATTATCAAAACAACCAAGTGTCATGGTATTAATCAGATAATTACAACAAATCCCATGCTTTATGTTCTAAACAGTATGAGTTAACTTGATTAACATACTATTGTGGACACACAGCAGTGGTAAATTAACAAGACTCATTACTGTCCCACAAACCTATATGGGAATAAGACCCACTGAACTCATATAACAACTAAGTAGACATGCATAGGACTGTATTGTAAATCATAGAGTGAAATTGCTAATATAGTACAATGACGACATTTTTACTTTTGAGGGGGAATTTTTAAAGGTAGCAACACTGAGCTTTAAAGTATTCCATGATCAATGTTGTCTTTCTTGGAAAGCTAACTATTCATTGAATGGTTGTTGTGGGTTTTCCAGGCTGTGTGGCCGTGTTCTGGCAGTTTTGGTTCCTAACGTTTAGCCAGTCGCTGTGGCTGGCATCTTCAGAGGACAGGAGCACAGCTAGAAGATTCTGTCTGTGCCTATTCATTGAATTTTAACTTTAGCACACTGGTTGCCAACACCAATTTTATTTTAACTAAGCCAAGAAGTTATTATTTTAATATATTTAATGTACACAATTCTCAAATACAACTATCTAGTCCATAAATTTTATGCTCTTTAACGTGAGAAGCATATAAAACTAGCTGTCTTTGTTTTTAAATACAGTGGGGCAAAAAAGTATTTAGTCAGCCACCAATTGTGCAAGTTCTCCCACTTAAAAAGATGAGAGGGGCCTGTAATTGAGAGATAAGATAATAAGATAATAAGATATGCAACTCAGCATTCTCTTTCCTCCAAACACAACGGAGTTGTGTTTCTACCAAACAGTTCTACTTTGGTGTCATCTGACCATATGACATTCTCCCAATCCTCTTCTGGATCATCCAAATGCTCTCTAGCAAACTTCAGACGGGCCCGGACATGTACTGGCTTAAGCAGGGGGACACGTCTGGCATTGCAGGATCTGAGTCCCTGGCGGCGTAGTGTGTTACTGATGGTAGCCTTTGTTACGTTGGTCCCAGCTCTCTGCAGGTCATTCACTAGGTCCCCCGTGTGGTTCTGGGATTTTTGCTCACCGTTCTTGTGATCATTTTGACCCCATGGGGTGAGATCTTGCGTGGAGCCCCAGATCGAGGGAGGTTATCAGTGGTCTTGTATGTCTTCCATTTTCTAATTATTGCTCCCACAGTTGATTTCTTCACACCAAGCTGCTTGCCTATTGCAGATTCAGTCTTCCCAGCCTGGTGCAGGTCTACAATTTTGTTTCTGGTGTCCTTAGACAGCTCTTTGGTCTTCACCATAGTGGAGTTTGGAGTGTGACTGTTTGAGGTTGTGGACAGGTGTCTTTTATACTGATAACAAGTTCAAACAGGTGCCATTACTACAGGTAATGAGTGGAGGACAGAGGAGCCTCTTAAAGAAGAAGTTACAGGTCTGTGAGAGCCAGAAATCTTGCTTGTTTGTAGGTGACCAAATACTTATTTTCCACCATAATTTGCAAATAAATTCTTTCCGAATCAGACAATGTGATTGTCTGGATTTGTTTTCTCATTTTGTCTCTCATAGTTGAGGTCTACCTATGATGTCAATTACAGGCCTCTCTCATCTTTTTAAGTGGGAGAACTTGCACAATTGGTGGCTGACTAAATACTTTTTGCCCCACTGTAACTCCTTCATATTACCTCTTAAAATATGCCAAATTTAATATTCTAATGTTTGATAATTTAAGATTGAAAATAAGAATTTCATATTCTAATAAGCTTCTAACAGTATTCTTATAAGGCATAAACACCCTATATGTAGTTCTTAAACTTTGAAGCTTCATTAGTCAATGAAAAATAGGAAAATACCAAATAACTGGACTAGCATAAAGAAATTTGCAAGTAATCTTTATAAAAAATGTATTATTTACACTCTTCTCCGAAGAAATCTTTCTAATGAATTGCAATGCTATCCCATGGGAGAGGGGAAAATACACTGTCATTTCAGTTTAAAAGGTACCACTTAACATAAGTACTGTATATTCTCTTCTTCAAGACAATAACAAGCACAGATCTCAAAGAAGTATCGTGTGCCTCTGCAGATTGATGACTATGACCCTCTTTATGACTATCCACAGCATACAGAACTCTACATCAACATAATTGATTGCTTTCCTCCAATGCACCTAAAATTTCCCCCTACAGACATACATGCCACTACATCTGTTCAGAACACACTCGCTCCCACATCTTCCACATCTCCTGGAAAACACGCACCGCTCCGCCGCACCGATCTCTTCCTACGTACCACACACTGCGATGCACAAAGCAAACCTCATAAATTCTGTTTCCTTTTGAAAAAATCTTCTTTATTTCACCGCCTTCGGCGACAAAGCCCTTTCTACAAGACCTTCTGCGAGTCCCAGAGAGGTCTCTGAAACCATCAAGATTTTGGCGCCTCCAAAGTCGTATTTAAAACGAGGAGGAGGAGAAGCCCGATCATCAGTTGTCTATTACCCCGCTGGAATAAAAGGAGGGGGGAGGGATTACCTGCTACTGGACGACTCACGAAGCACCGGCGGGTAGAGCAGCTGGGAAAGAAGC
Organism: Charina bottae; assembly: GCA_023362775.1. NCBI lineage: Eukaryota > Metazoa > Chordata > Lepidosauria > Squamata > Charinaidae > Charina > Charina bottae. Next base: position 126,512,157 of record JALMGJ010000002.1, on the reverse strand, counting down.
AACAACACAAAGAGGCCTAACATCCCCAATCAGTAAGCTGCTGGACGGCACCCGGCACAAGAGGGACTAGCGCCTGTTTTTTTTTTCCTGAAGGAGGGCGGGGGAGGGGAGAGAGCGTATCCTGGGAAAGGCGAAGCAGCCCCATTGCTTTGCAAAGCCAAGAACGCTCCCTATTCCCAAAAGGGAGAAGGCGAACCTCTTTTCTCTCGAAAGAGCACCCCCCATTCCTTCCCCCGCCCTCCGGAAAGAGCCCAGACCGAGGCCGGGGGAGGGGAGGAAAATGGCGCGCAAGACCCGGCGCGGCAGAGCCTGCGCTGCGCTCTCCTCCTCCCCCCGTGCCGACCCGCAGCCCTTCGCTCGCTCATTCGCTCACCTTGGGCTTCTCGTCAGCCATAGCGAGTCGGCGGGGTCTGCTCCGCTCCAAACACCTCAGAGCAAGTGAGGGAACGGAAAGATGAAAAAGCGACCGCGACGGCCGACAGAAAGACTGGGGGAGGGGGCGAATGAACGCGCACGTAATGCCGCGGGGCCGCGCCTTGGGTTGCGAGAGCGCGCACGCAGTGCTTTCCCCTCCCCCTTAAGCCGCTTCCCCATTGGGCCTCGACTTACGAGAGCGCGCAGCGCCGTTACATAACTCAGAAGAGAATGGCGGAGCGTGCATAAAGCTTGAATGCGTGCGCGCACCCAGGGGCGTCGTCTGCGCCCGTTTAACGTGCGCGCACCCTGCTGGGCGCAGGGAGCTTTACTCTTGCTCGTGAAGAGGGCATTGTCTTTTCAAAATGGCCGTCGGGCCTGTGCCTTTGGAGAAGTCACCCTTTATGGTCTTCTAAATGACTTTGTGTTACTATATAAATTACATATTACAGATAATGTGTTTGCCTTCTTTTTTGTTGTTTATTCGTTCAGTCGCTTCCGACTCTTCGTGACTTCATGGACCAGCCCACGCCAGAGCTTCCTGTCGGCCGTCACCATCCCCAGCTCCCCCATGGTTGAGTCCGTCACCTCCAGAATATCATCCATCCATCTTGCCCTTGGTCGGCCCCTCTTCCTTTTGCCTTCCACTTTCCCTAGCATCAGCATCTTCTCCAGTTTGCCTTCTAATTGGCTTTAATTGGTTAATGGACTAACTTCACTTATTCTCACTATATCTCATCACTTATGCCCGCCATCTGATACCACAAAAGTTAACTCAGTGCTTTCCAAAGTGTCGCCGTTGGCGACACACCAACGGCGGGGGCAGCGCGTGCGTGCATGGCGGCACGGGGGGATGTGGCAGCGGCGCAGCCTCGCTAAAACGCGGAAGCGCTGATGGCACGCCGCTGCCATCTTTGTTGCCGCCGGGCACACTGCTGCCGCCATGCGCAACCCCGCTTCGCGACACACTAAAGTGTTGCAACACACAGTTTGGAAAGCTATGAGTTAACTACTGACTCTCCTAAGTAACACCAAATATGCTTACTGGCTTTTATTTATTTATTTATTAGATTTATATTACCGCCCATCTTCTCCGCAATCTATAGCCTAGATTTTGTTGCACCAACTTAAGTATGTCCCATTATAACACACTACATAGATAGTAAACCATGCTTACATTCAATTTTCAGGTCATCATACAATTTAATGTGTAATGCTACTAAAATATACAATGTTATGTTCCCACAACATGCTGAACCACAAATTAGCCATCCATGTTTAAACTTAGATTGCTGCACAATTTCAGCATATATGGAAAAGATGCAGGATGTCATGCAAACCCAGAAAATTAAATTGTATAAATCACAGTAAGCTTACCATAGGTATGTTGAACAAAGGGGCAGCCTCCCATTGCTTCATAATCGCATGTAAAAACTGAACTAAATTTTGCTAGCATTTGTTAAATGAGGGTTCAACAACATAATACCCTTTGGTCTGAGAAAAACAATGGGAAAATGTGCTGAGTGGGAAATTATTTAAATTGTTGTCCGCAAAAAGGAGGGTATTTAAAAACTATAACCCTAACCCTAATTATATGCAATTGTAATTTCCACTAATACTACTCAACCGTGTGGGTAACACATCAGTATTATCTTGGAGGGAATATGAGAAGTTTTGAGTATTTGCATACATTATGAGCTTGGATGAATCTTTGAGAAATGTGGAAAAATAATTACTATATACAACATAAACCAGAACCTGCACTTTGTCCAATTTAATAGTCATGTTAGATTACCAAGTTCTTAATAGAGCTGCACAGTAAGCTCTAGCAAAACCCTTAAAGTCTAATTGCTTGTGATCATCACCTTCTTGTACTTGAGCAGTGTTTAACCATGGTTAATTTCACCAGTCTTAGCCCAATTTTCTAAGATCAAAAACTCTGAACCTTGAACTGCATCATCTGATTGATTTACAGACTTGTGATTTGCTAGTTTGTGGTTTAGCATAGATGTTTTATATCAGGGCTTTCCAAAGTGCCGCCGCTGGTGACACACCCGGCGGCGACACGCGCGCGCACGGCGGCAGTGCGGGGGGGCGTGCGGCGGCGCGCGCGCACGGTGGCGGCACAGGGGGGCGTGCGGCGGTGCGGGGGGCGTGCGGCGGCACGTGCGCCGCCGCTTCCGGGTGGTGTGGCAACACACCACGCTGTGTGTGGCGACACAATTTTGTGTCACGACACACAGTTTGGAAAGCTCTGTTTTATATGGTAACAATTCATTGGCGATCACTCGTAGCCGAGTAAGATTGTCTTCCAAAGGTAAAATTTTAACAGTGGATCCGTAAGTGGCTATAAAGGCCAATTCTGGATCTGCACAACCTCCCACAATGGTAACAATAGTTACCACTATATTAATATATATATATATATATATATATATATATATATATATATATATATAATATATATATACATATAATATGTAACTATATTACATGGTAACATGGTAACAATAGCCCTTGCTAAAAAGTTAACCAAGCAAATAAAAGTAATAAAGGCAAATAAAGATGGAAATAACTTTGCAGATACTTGGTTTAGTTTCCTTTATTTCCAGAGTTAATAGAACTTCACAAACTCTTAAAATCATCAAGAAGGGATAATCTCATTCATCATACATTTAATTATTATTAGCTACATCTATCCCCATTGTCATGGTCAGACCACGCCCTGGTGACCCTGAGGCTCTCTTGTGCTGCCCCACTCTGCAAGGAGGCGGGACCCATTCGATTGGTCCGCCCCCAGCGACTGATGGACCCAGTGAGGTTTCAGAAGGAGCTGGGGGTTATTCCCGAGGACTTGCTACACGGTCCAGTGGAGGTCCTGGCCGCAGCCTGGAATAGGGAAGCAGCCGGAGCCCTGGACAAGATCGCGCCTGTGTGACCTCTCCTGCCCCGCTCGGCCCGTCACTCTCCGTGGTTTACGGAAGAGTTGAGGGCTTTGAAGAGGGTTAAGAGACGTCTAGAGCGCCGCTGGAGAAAGACGAAGACTGAATCTGACCGAACACAATCTAGAGCTGCGGTTAAGGCCTACCTTGTGGTGGTAAGAGCGGCGAAACATGAATATTTCTCCACTCTTATTGCGTCCGCAGAATGCTGTCCGACGGCCCTGTTTAAGATTACTAGATCTCTTTTGGGTCGGGTAGAGTCGGTGACCCACTTACAGGGCTGGTCGGAAGAGTTTTCTGAGCATCTGCAGGATAAAATCGCTCAGATTCATTCCAAGTTGGACTCTAAGCGTGAGACAAGATCTGGGGAGATGCCAGAGGAACGTACTTACCCTGTTATCTGGGAACGGTTTGATCCTGTTGGGCCTGATGACAGGATTGATGACAGGATGACAGGATCCTGTTGGGCCTGAGACAGGATCCTCCGGATTGTAAACGCCACCACATGTCAGCTTGACCCGTGTCCCTCTTGGCTGGTTAAGTCAGCTAGGGAGGTGACATGTGGCTGGGTCCAGGCGATGATTAATACATCCTTGAGTGAGGGGGTGTTCCCGGCTGCCTTTAAGGAGGCGCTGGTGCACCCGCTCCTCAAGAAACCATCCCTGGACCCCACCATCTTGGGCAATTTTCGTCCGGTCTCCCACCTTCCCTTTTTGGGAAAGGTGGTTGAGAAGGTGGTGGCGTTGCAACTCCAGAGGATCCTGGAGGAAACGGATTATCTGGACCCCTTTCAGTCAGGTTTCATGCCGGGATACGGGACAGAGACCGCATTGGTTGCACTTATGGATGATCTCTGGCAGGAGTGGGATGGAGGGAGTGCGTCCATCCTGGCTCTCTTAGATCTCTCAGTGGCTTTTGATACCGTTGACCACGGTATCCTTTTGGGTCGGCTCAGGGAGTTAGGGGTGGGCAGCGTGGTTTTACGCTGGTTCACCTCCTTCCTCCGGGGCCGTTCCCAGTCGGTGGTGATAGGGGAGGAGAGAGCCGACCTGCGACCCCTGATTTGTGGGGTGCCGCAGGGGTCGGTTCTCTCTCCTCTCCTGTTCAACGTCTACATGAAGCCGCTGGGTGAGATCATCCGTCACCACGGGATGAGGTATCACCAATATGCTGATGATACTCAGTTACATATCTCCATCCCGGGTGAAGTAAGTGATGCGGTCGATGCCTTATCTCAGTGCCTGGAGGCTGTGGGAGTCTGGATGGGGAACAACAGGCTTCAGCTGAACCCTGGTAAGACGGAGTGGCTATGGATTGATGGCCCCCCTGTATCTGGGAAGTTATAATCTTTGGTTCTGGATGGGGTAGCACTACCCCACTCAGATCCAGTGTGGAATCTGGGGGTCCTTCTGGACTCACGACTCCTGTTCGAAGACCAGGTGGCGGTTGTGGCCAGGAGGGCCTTTGCACAGCTTCGAGTTGTGCGCCAGCTACACCCTTTCCTGGATCGGGATGCCCTCCGAACAGTCACTCACGCCCTTGTCATCTCCCATATAGATTATTGTAATGCGCTCTACATGGGGCTACCCTTGAAGAGTATCTGGAAACTTCAGCTGGTTCAGAATGCAGCAGTGCGGGCAGTTGTGGGTGCTATAAGATCAGCACATGTGACACCTCTGCTGCGCGAACTGCATTGGATACCAGTTTGCTTCCGGGTCCAATTCAAGGTGTTGGTGATCACCTTTAAAGCCCTACATGGCATGGGGCCAGGGTATCTGAGGGACCGTCTCATCTCGATAACATCGACCCGCCCCACCCGTTCATGCAGAGAGGGCATGCTTCGGACCCCTTCAACAAGAGAATTTCACCTAGCGGGGTCCAGGAGGCGTGCCTTCTCTGCGGTAGTGCCCGCATTATGGAACATCTTGCCCCCGGAGGTGAGGCTGGCCCCCTCACTCCTGACCTTCCGGAAGTCTCTTTAAGACCTGGCTCTGCCGCCTTGCCTGGGATGACAGAGGTGGTAGTGCCTCTTGGGGGTGGCTGGCCCCGTAGTGCCTTGATCTTGATTGTGGATTTTAACCATCTTTTGGATTTTACTTATTCCCTCTATTTATTGTTTTATAGTAGTTTTTTGTATAGATTTTAACTTTTGCTCTTTTGTAAACCGCCCAGATTCCCCTATTCGGGGAGATGGGCAGGGATAAATTAATTAATTAATTAAATTATTTTAGTACTTATTTGCATTTTCATGTTAATTACTTAGCTACACAGTACATATATCAGCAGCAGCCCAAATCAATCCAGTGCAGGATGAAGGCCTCTTCAATTGCTTTGCAACTGCTTCAATGTGCCGCCACAAGTCATTTCCACTTAGTCATAAACACTTAGAATGTGGCCACATCAGGGTTTGTGTGGCATGTTGAAGGGTTGTACTCTAAAAGTGAGTGGGGAAGAACCCATTTTATATCTTGGTTTGTTTTAAAAGGCAAATTAGGAGTCTTAAGAATATGCCTTACAGCACCCATTTTGTCACTTAAAACCAGCACCCCAAATCCTCAACAAGCAAAAAAAAAAAAAAAACTACTAGATTTTTGACCTTATCCTCTGTGATGGATGAAGGATGCTGGTGGTCTATTTTTTACAGAACTTGGCATAGTATTATGGAGAAATCCAGCATTAGCTTTTAAACATTTTCCTGTATAATTTTTGGTTTTGTTTGCACATTTACCTATGATTAACTTAACTATGGTTTATTCCATTTCCTGGATTTGCAGAACCAACCAAACCATTATGTGAATTCAAGTTAATACAGATTCACATAATAAGCTACACCTAAAGCAAAACAATTAGCATGAGTTACTTTACAGCCCACAGTTCTGCAGTCATTGTCTTAATTATGAATTATTGATGTCAATAACAATCTGTTTACTTTGTTTTGTAAAGAATTTTACTGGAACTTCATTAATACAAATTAGAAAAGAATGCCATGTGTTTATGTTACTGGGAATATTGTGAAGTTTACAAATACATAAATATTGGGTATAAATATACATTTATGTATTTTAGTGCAAAACAACACAAAATATGGGGGGAAAGACAAATTATACACAATGGAAAAATGATAACGTAAGATTCTATACTCGAATACTTCATTCTTGAACATCCTAAGCAACTGATTCCAAAAATGTGTTGTCTTTTGACTCATTGCACTTTAATGTCACAAATTTTAACAATGCAGACTGTGGTGTCATCCAATAGCTTCTATTTTAGTCTTCCATGCCCATTTTCACTGCACTTCTGAAGATCAGAAAAACATGTTAACCGAAATAAAAATGGCAAAAGAGAAGAATAAAAACACACAAGCCACTGAGTATCTTGTATTTTGGGGATTGAATCTGTACAGTATAGCAAAAAAGCCAGTCCTGCTGCTACACTGTTGAAGTAACTTGTTAGTTTGGTTTTGACTTAACATATTGTATGAACCCAGCCATTCTGGTTTGTAAAACATACTTTATTTTGTATGTCATCACATGAACCCAGCCAATTAAGATTACTTACTTAACCCATGGCTTGCTTCTCCATTGTTATGTGATATATGAACTAATTTTGTGTGTACAGTGAACAGGTATTTTATGTGTACATTTCATTTTCATCAAGTGGATGTAGTTCAACCACTTTTGGAAGGCCTTAGAAGTTTCCAGGAATTTTATAACACTTAGTTTATGTACAGACACACAGGTTGTACAGTATATAAGTAAATGCACAGCTCAAACATTCCAGGATAAGGTCAAGCCTCTTTTTTTAGTGGAGCCCAATTCATGATTATATGGAATTCATTCATTCATTAAATTTCTATGACTGCCCATCTCCCCCTCAAGGAGGGACTCTGGGCGGTTCACAATATGCATTTCATATATTTCATTCATGATTATATGGAGTTCATTCATGCAGTTTTCTTGGCACCAATATAGATGTGGTCTTCTCAGAGTTTTTTTTAAAGTTTCCAATTTAGTCTACTAGCTTGGGAGTTAGTGGTATCCCACGCAAGTACTAAGCAGGCCACCCCTGCTTCTGAGCATAGACAAGGTGAACTCTCTAACTGCTCCTAGGCTGTATCTCCAGGGTGTAGGACTAGTTCATACTTTACACTAAGCAATATCATGTGATTTGCTGGCTCTGACTTAACACAATGTACAAACCCAGCCAACCAAGGCAAATTCAGCAAACCATGCCCTAGCATGATATTTGAACTCAGCCAGTGAGAAAACTCTCATTCCAATTTTTTTTCCAAAGGCAAATACCTTAATTACATTATCCACACCTGGGAAATAAGGGAGGCAACCCCCTTTCAGATATTTGGTGGCCATTGGGAAGTCAATTGAATGCAATCAGCAAAATTAGTTCCCATAGCAACATTATAACCTTCAATTTGCCTAACAAATGAATGTGTAGGCAATGGGGCGTGGTGGCTCAGCAGGTAGATCGGAAGATAGCAAGTTCGGAGGTTCAAATCCCTAGCCCACTCGCCCCAGCTCTTGCCAACCTAGCAACTCGAAAGCATGCAAATGCAAGTAGATTAATAGGTACCACTTCGGTGGGTAGGTAACAGCGTTCCGCGTGTGTCATGTGGCCACATGACCGTGGAAGCGTCTTCGGACAACGCTGGCTCTTCGGCTAACAAACGAAGATGAGCACCGGCCCCTAGAGTCGGACACGACTGCACAAATGTGCGGGGGGAACCTTTACCTTTTTAGGCTAGAGCTGGTCAACTGGTATGACCACTTGACAGACCCTTCTCTTATAGTCACAAAGTTGGAGGAGACCTTAGAGTTTATGTCTATGAAGGTTCTCAGTCATCCAGGTGGAATTGTCTGTAGCTTGAATCATGTCAACTGGATTTCTATTTTCTTAATGGAAACGTTTCGCTCCTTATCCAAGGGGCTTCTTCAGTCTGAGTAAAGTTGGTAAGGGAATCCTAAATATGTTCCTAGGTAGCTGTGTGACCTTACACCTGGGGCTAGGTCATGGTTATATTGAGATGTAATTTTTAAGTCCTTTTATCATCTAATGGAGGGTCGTTAAAAACACCATGCTGCTGTTGAGCTTCTGAAATGGTCTTAATCTTCCTAGGCACAGAAGACAACACGGGGAGGAAGATGGGGGAGAGTTTGTGCCTGAGGCCCCCACCTCTATTCAAGGAAGGATTTTCCAAGTTGGCATAAATGGATTCCTTGACCCCTCTCTCAAACCACCTATCTTCTCTGTCTAAAATGTGAACATTAATGTCCTCAAATGAGTGTCCTTTTTCTTTTAGATGAAGATAAACTGCTGACTCTGGTCCTGTGGTGTTATTTCTCCTGTGTTGTGCCATCCTCCTGTACATAGGTTGTTTGGTTTCTCCAATGTAGAGTTCAGAGCACTCCTCACTGCACTGGATTGCATAAACTACATTGCTTTTCTTATGTTTTGGAGTTTGATCTTTGGGGTGTACAAGCCTCTGTCTCAGTGTGTTGGTGGGTTTGAAATATACAGGTATGTGGTGTTTGCCAAATATCCGTTTTATCTTTTCAGACACGCCAGCCATGTAGGGAATGACCAGGTTCTTTCGTTTACTCTGAGTCTCAGCCCTATCTGTCGCTGTTTTAGGTCTGGTAGATTTAGATTTGGTGAAGGCCCAATTTGGATATCCACAGGCCTTCAGGGCTGTTCTCAGGTGCTGATTTTCATTCTTTTTGGAATCCATGGAGGTGGGGATGGTTTCTGCTCTGTGTGACAATGTCCTGATGACTCCTAGTTTGTGCTGCAGTGGATGGTGGGAGTCAAACATCAGATATTGATCTGTGTGTGTGGGTTTCCTGTAGATCCCTATTTCTAGCTTGCCACCGGTCCCAATGAGGACTTCACAGTCTAGGAATAGTTGGACACTCTGAACACCACATCCATAATTCGGAAGAATTTGTTTCCAAAGCAAAGATCCTGAAACTGGATACAGATGAAACTATGGTCTCCTTTGATGTGTCCTCCCTTTTCACCAGCATCCCCACCACTCATGCTCTATCCGCTGTCAGGAAGAGACTAGAAGAGGACAGCACCTTGGAAAGGAGAAGCCATCTCAACCCAAACCAGATCTGCCATCTTCTGGACCTGTGTCTTAACACCACTTATTTCACATACAGAGGTGACTTTTACAGACAAAAACACGGCTGTGCCATGGGTTCTCCTGTGTCACCCATTGTGGCCAATTTATACATGGAAGAAGTGGAGAAGAAAGCACTCAACACATTCCAGGGAACGGTGCCCACCCACTGGTTTAGGTATGTGGATGACACCTGGGTCAAAATCAAGGCCCAGGAAGTACAGGCCTTCACGGACCATATAAACACTATAGATGCCAACATTAGCTTCACCAGAGAAGACACCAAGGACAACAGACTGGCATTCCTAGACTGTGAAGTCCTCATTGGGACCGGTGGCAAGCTAGAAATAGGGATCTACAGGAAACCCACACACACAGATCAATATCTGATGTTTGACTCCCACCATCCACTGCAGCACAAACTAGGAGTCATCAGGACATTGTCACACAGAGCAGAAACCATCCCCACCTCCATGGATTCCAAAAAGAATGAAAATCAGCACCTGAGAACAGCCCTGAAGGCCTGTGGATATCCAAATTGGGCCTTCACCAAATCTAAATCTACCAGACCTAAAACAGCGACAGATAGGGCTGAGACTCAGAGTAAACGAAAGAACCTGGTCATTCCCTACATGGCTGGCGTGTCTGAAAAGATAAAACGGATATTTGGCAAACACCACATACCTGTATATTTCAAACCCACCAACACACTGAGACAGAGGCTTGTACACCCCAAAGATCAAACTCCAAAACATAAGAAAAGCAATGTAGTTTATGCAATCCAGTGCAGTGAGGAGTGCTCTGAACTCTACATTGGAGAAACCAAACAACCTATGTACAGGAGGATGGCACAACACAGGAGAAATAACACCACAGGACCAGAGTCAGCAGTTTATCTTCATCTAAAAGAAAAAGGACACTCATTTGAGGACATTAATGTTCACATTTTAGACAGAGAAGATAGGTGGTTTGAGAGAGGGGTCAAGGAATCCATTTATGCCAACTTGGAAAATCCTTCCTTGAATAGAGGTGGGGGCCTCAGGCACAAACTCTCCCCCATCTTCCTCCCCGTGTTGTCTTCTGTGCCTAGGAAGATTAAGACCATTTCAGAAGCTCAACAGCAGCATGGTGTTTTTAACGACCCTCCATTAGATGATAAAAGGACTTAAAAATTACATCTCAATATAACCATGACCTAGCCCCAGGTGTAAGGTCACACAGCTACCTAGGAACATATTTAGGATTCCCTTACCAACTTTACTCAGACTGAAGAAGCCCCTTGGATAAGGAGCGAAACGTTTCCATTAAGAAAATAGAAATCCAGTTGACATGATTCAAGCTACAGACCTTAGAGTTTATCTACTCCAAGTCCCAGTTTGTAGTATTCCTTTTTAGGAAATCTTTTGTTCTATGATGCCAGTCGTGAGAGACTAAGAATAGTTTTCTCTAAAAAAAAATGCTCAGGTGATCAATAAAGGCATAAAACACATACATGGTGGAATGTAAGCATACATCTATTTAACCAATTTCCTCCAACAGTCAGAAGTTATTTCCCCAAGACATTCCTGTCAAAAATGAAATAATGCTGTAATTGATGGCTGTTGTGGGTCTGTCGAACTCCGGCCGTGAAAGCCTTCGACAATATATAAAGTACATTTGAAGAACTAGCTGGATAAATCTGCTCAGGAGGGTTTCAAGCATTCTCTTTCCACTTTCCAGTCACTTGTAAAAAATAAAGATTCGAACTAGAACACTTTTAAATTTATTTAAATCACATAATTCAGACTTCTGATTTATCCTGTGTCTGGCCTCTGCAGTAACAACTGTCGTGGGCTGACCATCTACTGAGGCAGTGTATCCCCCCCATGTGTTTTGTGGTTACATAACCTCTTTTCAGAAGAAATAAGACATGCTAAGCCTTCAGACAGGATTACAGGGCCCCTAAAATGTCCCCACAACCCTTAATTCCTCCTGAAAGGAAATGGCAGCCCACTCACTTGGGTGACATAATGGTATCATTATTTCATGTTTTCCCCAGCTGCTGCAAAGGAAAAAGTTATATGAACATTAAAAGATTCCTACAACTCACACCAAGACCTTCATGAAGAAATTACTTTTACAAAGGAGTATTCCCCCGATTTTCAAATGTTGACTGCTTCTGGTACGCATACTTACTGCTTTTCTTCCTTAGATGCACATGAGGTAAAGAAATGTATCATAAATTTCTCATTGTCAGACATACATATTTTGACTAAATGTCACCATTTTCTATACTGACAACTTTTTCCCATTCTTTTCCCATCATTTTCCAATTCTTTGGCTTCTTACTGTCATCACTGCTACCAACCTCCCATTTCTTGGTCTATTGTTAAACCATTTTACTGCACATAAACAGATCTGCTTTATCTGCTCCACCCAAGCATTCTAGAAGTGGGCTTTTTAATCAATTTCATAGTAATGCACTCTTAGCTCCTTTCTTTAATTACTTTCTCACAATGTTAGGTCCTCCATTAAAAATATGTGGGGGAGATTCATGACTTTTTTATTCAAGGCATAACTAATATCAGATTTGATAAATCACAAATTAGTTTTGAAGACTGGACAAAGTCATGGAAGATGTAGACCAGAGCTTTCCAAACTGTGTGTCGGGACACGTTAGTGTGTCTGGGTGTGTCGCGGCTGCTGCTGCCTCCGAGCCCTGCCAGGATTCTGCGCAGGTCCTAGTGCCTGCCTTGTGCCCTGCTGCCTCCAAACCTGCCCTGCCAGGATTCCGCACAGGTCCCAGTGCCTGCCTTGTGCCCTGCTGCCTCCAAACCTGCCCTGCCAGGATTCCACGCAGGTCCTAGTGCCTGCCTTGTGCCCTGCTGCCTCCAAACCTGCCCTGTCAGGATTCCACGCAGGTCCTAGTGCCTGCCTTGTGCCTTGCTGCCTCCAAACCTGCCCTGCCAGGATTCCGCACAGGTCCCAGTGCCTGCCTTGTGCCCTGCTGCCTCCAAACCTGCCCTGTCAGGATTCCACGCAGGTCCTAGTGCCTGCCTTGTGCCCTGCTGCCTCCAAACCTGCCCTGCCAGGATTCCACGCAGGTCCTAGTGCCTGCCTTGTGCCCTGCTGCCTCCAAACCTGCCCTGTCAGGATTCCACGCAGGTCCTAGTGCCTGCCTTGTGCCCTGCTGCCTCCAAACCTGCCCTGTCAGGATTCCACGCAGGTCCTAGTGCCTGCCTTGTGCCCTGCTGCCTCCAAACCTGCCCTGTCAGGATTCCACGCAGGTCCTAGTGCCTGCCTTGTGCCCTGCTGCCTCCAAACCTGCCCTGCCAGGATTCCGCGCAGGTCCTAGTGCCTGCCTTGTGCCCTGCTGCCTCCAAACCTGCTGTGATTCCACGCAGGTCCTAGTGCCTGCCTTGTGCCCTGCTGTAAGTGTGTCGCGAAATGATGCATGTCTAAAAAGTGTGTCACCAACATGAAAAGTTTGGAAAGCTCTGATGTAGACTATTAATTCTTACTAATCGTTATGGCTGTTTACTACATCCTCGATCACTAACAGTTTACCTTAAATACCACCGCAAGGAATTGATGCTGAACGTAGAAGTAACTTCGTAACCCGTCAGGCACTTTGGTAGAGATCCACAAAGGTGGGGAAAGAAACGTGATTTTTGGAGTCACATGTACAAAATGATGCGTTTCAACTGAAGCTCTTTTCAATTGATCCTCTTCCCCCATTGCCGCAGGTGGAAGCGTCAGCCGTATAGAAAACAATCCCAGAATCTGGGATTTTAGCATTGCTGGGATGGGGCAGAGTGCTGTCTCCTCAACTAACCAGCTTGAAAGCAAAGAAGTTCTCGCTCTAAACCCTTCTACCGTGTGAAAAATGCGGGTTTTTCTTTTTTAGAAAAACATGTTTGCATCCATTGGATGGCGCTCGAATGTCTTCCTACAAGCAGGTACTGGTTTTGGCTTGTGAGAAGACAATTTGGATAAACTGTTCTTTGCTGCAGCCTGAAGGAGGTTTTGTAAACAGGATCCTGTGCATTAAAAATGGGGTTCATGGTAGTACTGCCGTTTAACTCTTTCAGCTCCAATTTCCACAAACATACACTGACCTGAGTCAGAAAGTCAGAAAGACTAGCAATAGTTCGCGTTTCTTGCTATCTTTTGCTGGAGTTGGGAGTCACGCAACTACACAATCGAACTGTGCTAATTTAATCTCATTGTTTCCCAAAATATGTTTCAATTACTTGGTGAGGGCAGAGAGAGGAGTACAAAAGGGTGTATAGTAGATATCGCTAAACTTAAGGCTTCTCGGGTCCCTATTATTTATTTATTTCCCTATTTAGTAAGTTCTATCCGAGCCGTGAACATTTTGAAAAAGGCTATCCACTAAAATTAAAGACTGAATACATCAATCAGAACCTTACTTTCTGTACTAAATCCGTCGTTTTCACATGAAGTCGTTTTTTTCACTCCGCAGCTTGTTGCCTTGATTTTCTTGCTGGGACTGTTGTAAAGAATTGAGCAGCAAGAAACCTTGGCCATCTCTTAGAAATTATTGAGAGAAGCACCGCTAGAACTCAACTTGCCCGCGATCGGTATACAGGGAATACGAGCAGATCGGTGCTCGAGTTTAAACAGGCAGGCAGGCAGGCAGGCGGGCGGGCGGGCGATTCTACTTTTCCTATCTCTAGCGGCGGAGAAGGGGAAATGGGGTCCTTCCGCTCGGGCGCGCGCGGGACCTGCAAAGCCCGGCGATTGGCTGGGAAACCGCCGCCGCGGCGCGGAGGAGAAGGAGAAGAAATCGCGGCCGGCCGGCAGGAGCGCGCACTCTTCCAGCTGGACGTCATGGAGGAGCTGGATGTCGAGCCGTCGGTCACGGTGTGTTTCCGGGCCCTTCTGTGCCGGGGGCTTGATGAGGGAATCGTAGAGGAGGGCTCGGGGAGAATTAGAGACGGCAGGAAAGCGCCCTCAATCGTCGGAAGGGAAAGCTTCACTTGAGGCCGTTTCCCCATTAGGGACTGAAAGCCACTGTATGGCCTCCCCCAGCCATCGCTGAAGGGATATAAGGCCTGTTCTTAGTACTGTTTTTGGCACAGTCGTGGATGGATAATCCTAGGAGTTGCTGTAAATATGTAACGCCAGGCAGAACCGCATGGTTAAAGAAAACCTTTTGGAAAAGCAGAGCTGATAAGCATAGGGAACCTTGAAGGGGCCAGAAGGAAGAAGTCTGAACTGCTATTCTTCCAACTTTTTTTTTTAAAAAAAGGGTGGTTGTCTACATTGTAAGCTGTGAAGAGATGTAAAAGTTGTTAGGTATTTAACATATGAAATATTAGGTGTAAGCAGTTTTTAACTATATGAATTATTTCAGTGATATAATGTATGGATGCTTATATATAGTAGAGACTGTTCTGTTGTAACCCATATGTGATGGCATCAGTGTTACATAAAAAACTAACTTCAAGAGAATAAAGATGGGGTGGAATAAAAATGAGGTGGTATTAACCTTTGAATGACACGCTGTGCCTAAACAAGGTTTTAGTTTTACACAGTTATACCTAAGTAGCAACTCTTAAGCTATGGATAAATGTAAATGTGGCTCATGCACTGTGGAATTGATGAAAACGTCAAATATACTGTTTACATGTATTGTCATCAGATTTCTTAGGTATAGGTACAAACATGAAAGGTTCTGTGCTGCAGTTTGCAGTGTGTGTGAAGGTGTCAGAATAATTGAGCAGGCCCAATATCTGGATGAAACTGCTTGACACAGCTCTACTTAAGTTGTGGAATGTTCCTCTGAAGAGGGTTATTCTTTTCCAGATTTTGAATGCCAAATGTTGATAGAGGGTGGGATTCTCAGGATCCAAACAAATTCCAGCATGGAAGAACCTTCTTGTGTACCAATTTTTTCTTTATTTTTGAGGTGTCAAATTCCAAAAAGTCTTAGTTTTGCTTTGAGTTATGCAAGGCTAATCATGTATTTGGCATATATAACTGTAACTAAATTCATCCCCTTAGAGTTAAGCAAGAGTCTTAATTATGCTTAGCTGGTAGTCTTTCATGGCAAGGCAGAATATTGTTCTCCAGATCCTCCTCTTCCTTGGAATTCTGTGTAAACATGATCACTCAAAGTATCTGTAGCTTGAATCATGTCAACTGGATTTCTATTTTCTCAGTGGAAACGTTTCGCTCCTTATCCAAGGAGCTTCTTCAGAAGCTCCTTGGATAAGGAGCGAAACGTTTCCACTGAGAAAATAGAAATCCAGTTGACATGATTCAAGCTACAGACAATTCCACCTGGATGACTGAGAACCTTCATAGACAAGTCACTCAAAGTATGATCCTCCTCCATCTTTGGTGGGTTTTGGTCCAATCTGGAATCTGCAAATCTTCAGCAGCCAAAGCTGCGTGAAATAAATTTAGTTTTTCAAGCATAAACTCCATCTCTCTAAAACTCTAGTGAAAACAGTTGCTTTCCTGCCAACTCATTAGCCCATTTCCACTTTCTCTCCCCATTTTCCATGACAAATTATGTGTGCGTGTGTGAGAGAGAAAAACGCTGACCTGTTTCATTCTCTATTTCCCAGACTTGTCATTTGTGGTGCTTACCACATACAGGCATAGCTTGAGATCATGTGGATGGCAGACCATATTTATCTGCTCCTTTCTCTCACAGCAATGTATATAATTTCAGCTGTACTTATTGCTTTTATAATGTTTGTTGATGACTTAAAACAGCTTTTGATTTCAGCAATATCAATATGATTGTCCAATTCTTTCTACTTTTTTTTAAACAGCTGATTCCAGGAGTGAACTCTGAACAGAAACAGTTATGCTTTACGTGGGGACCCACAGAGATGTTGGTGTGCGAAACATTGTTTAGACCAACAGGTTGGCAATGTCTTTTATTAAATGTAGTGAGAGTTGTTTTGCTCATTTGTTTAATATGCTCATGATAATGAGTAAACGAAAGCAAGATATTGTAATCGGTTAGCTGTTGGAACTGGTTCAGCTCCAGTTTTCTCAGCTTTGAGCAAATGGATATCAGTGGCCTCTTTTTGATATCTTTGTTCTGCTAACTACATTCTTTTTTTCAACCTTTTTCCTAGCCCTTCTGTCTTTAAAAGGAAATAAATATTAGAAAAATAAAATGAGCACCTTATTACAAAAGTGATTGCTAAAACATATAAATCAAAAAGATTACCAAAAGGTAAACTTAAATTATTCTAGTGATTATATGATATTTGTACTAATGACACCCCTTTTCTTACTTTTCCTTATTTCCATCCAGGTTTGTTTTCTCTGCCATCTTTGTTTCTTTGTTTTCTTATTCTTGTATTGTTACTTAATTTAAATGTTTTTAACAATTTGTAAACTGCCCTGAGTCGCTGGGAGTCAGGTGGCATATAAAATAATAATAATAATAATAATAATAATAAAAAACATGGTCTGGTGCATCCTGAAGGTTGTAATAATCAAAGGATGTAATACCTTTGCATTTCTTTTGTATATATTTTATTGAATTTTGATTATACACAGTTAAAAATTAGAAACAGAAAAAGAAATAGAAATACAAATCAAAAAGAGAAGAAAAAAAGTGTAGTAAAGCAAAGAAAAAAAAGAAAAAAATGAAACATAGAAAATAGTCAACTTCCGACTTATCTCTGGTTATGGTTTTATAAAGAATTTATCTTACTTGCTAGGTCTATATATAATATTAAAAAACATTTCTTGTCTAATATATCCATTTATATATATTTTGATCTTCAAATCCTCATACAAGCTTTGCCCCTCCTGCATTTTGCAAATAGTCCATTAATAGTTTCCACTCTTTAAGAAAATAATAGTATATATTTTAGTCTTCATAACCCCATATAGGCTTTACCCCCCCCTGTAAGTTGCAGATAGTCCATCGATAATTTACATGCAATCTTATATCCTTGATAAAATCTAATTTTCCCAATTTTTAAGAAGTCCTCATAGGTCATTTACCTCTATTTCTTACTTCTATCTATGAAATGCTTCTTACGTTCTCCTGGTGCATCCCTCATATCTGTCTTGTATCCTTTAAACACTTTTTTTTCTCTAGCATACCATGGATTAACTTTCAAAGTTTTATCTATTTCCAAATCCACATCTTGTTCTCTTATTTCTAGAAATTTAACTAATTCAGAGATAATCCTTTCTCTTGCTTTTTCATTTAGTTGTTCTAGGGATGCACTCAATCTCCAAATATGTACCTTTTCTATCATTTCTGCAAGGACAATAATATCTGAGTTGTATTCAACTTCTTTAATAAAACTTTCTGAGTTGACCTCTAATTTCTGCATCTGACCTTGCATCTCTCTAAATTCTCCTGATAAGGTATTAACCACTTCCTTAACTATCTGCGCATCTTTTTCAAATTCTTGTTCTATTTCCTGGGTTGGATCTTCTTTCATCTCTTCCTTCTTCTTAACTATTTGTTGTCCCAATAAATCCATTTTTTTGTCCATCTTTTTTTTCTAAAGTAAATAAATTTTCTATCCGCTTGTTGATTTGTTGGCCCAAGTCTTCCATTTTTTTATTTAATACAGTAATTGCATCCAGAATTGCATCCAGAATTTTTTCAGAAGAATACCTTTGCATTTCTAAAGGTATTCTTTGGATATTAAACCTCCTACTGAGAATAGGGGGAGCTTGACTTTTGGTTAATCATACATAGGGTTGTATGAAGTAGTGAAATTAGCTACTTCAGTTTGGTTATTGGAGATGCAGTTTATGACAATTTCACAGTTCTTAATCACGTATTCCTAGGGCTGTGCAAAATTTTGAAAGTGGTGCTTTCCAAGGCACCTTAAAACCTCTCTCTTTAGTGTGTTAAAGCAGTGATGTCCTTTGCAAGGTTTATTTGACTGCTTCAAAAGCTATCCATGGTTGCATGCACAGGCAAGAGTTCTCTTGGACTCTCTCCTCCAGGAAATTCCTCTTGGTGCCCCAATAGAGTTTGGGATGGACCATGGCTTCTTAGCACTCACAGTTGACATAAGATACAAAAGGCAGAGCAGTTCTGTATAAGCCTCACAACCTGATGGAAGTGGGGGGTTGCTTCTTCGCCAAGCAAGCCTCCACACTACCATAGACAGTTAAAGGGTCAGTGTTGGACTATTCTGAGGCATAGACCACCATTTGCTGCCCGTAGTACTGTCTCTATTTTAGACTGTTTCTGATTTGGAGATACAGGAGCATTTGGAGGCAGTTACGGAAGAAAGGTTGTTTAAAGTAAAATTAGAGAGAAAAGGAGGACCTAGAAATAGATGGTCTTCCATTATCAGTAATCTCAGGATTTACTATTATGTTGTTATTAACTGATTGCAAGAATCATTGTTTATGTTTGCTTAGATTTTATTCATTTTTATAGTTATGTAAATAGAGTTTGCATTCATCTGTTCCCTCAGAAGTTGCTAACTGGACCTTTTGAGGTCTTAATAGGTGGCACATTAATGTAGGTATATTAATTTTTGTGCAACTGAGTTCAGTACTAAAATGCAGGCTGTATTAGTTAATTTCAGCCCCTAACCTCATAATACGTAGGACTCTTTGCAGTACTCAAACATATTTTATTTCAAAGCTCTTCATGGTTTAATATCAGGGCTCTAAATATTTTGAGTTTTTGTTTCTGTTTTATTTACCTGTGGAATATGTTGTATATTTGTTGTAATAATGAGTTTTCTAGAATAATATATTTAATAACAATTAATGCTACATGTTTTATTTGTTTGGTTATTTATATACAGTGGGGCAAAAAAGTATTTAGTCAGCCACCAATTGTGCAAGTTCTCCCACTTAAAAAGATGAGAGAGGCCTGTAATTGACATCATAGGTAGACCTCAACTATGAGAGACAAAATGAGAAAACAAATCCAGACAATCACATTGTCTGGTTCGGAAAGAATTTATTTGCAAATTATGGTGGAAAATAAGTATTTGGTCAATATCAAAAGTTCATCTCAATACTTGGTTATATATCCTTTGTTGGCAATGACAGAGGTCAAACGTTTTCTGTAAGTCTTCACAAGGTTGGCACACACTGTTGCTGGTATGTTGGCCCATTCCTCCATGCAGATCTCCTCTAGAGCAGTGATGTTTTGGGGCTGTCGCTGGGCAACACGGACTTTCAACTCCCTCCAAAGGTTTTCTATGGGGTTGAGATCTGGAGACTGGCTAGGCCACTCCAGGACCTTGAAATGCTTCTTACGAAGCCACTCCTTCGTTGCCCGGGCGGTGTGTTTGGGATCATTGTCATGCTGAAAGACCCAGCCACGTTTCATCTTCAATGCCCTTGCTGATGGAAGGAGGTTTGCACTCAAAATCTCACGATACATGGCCCCATTCATTCTTTCCTGTACACGGAACAGTCGTCCTGGTCCCTTTGCAGAGAAACAGCCCCAAAGCATGATGTTGCCACCCCCATGCTTCACAGTAGGTATGGTGTTCTTTGGATGCAACTCAGCATTCTCTCTCCTCCAAACACGACGAGTTGTGTTTCTACCAAACAGTTCTACTTTGGTTTCATCTGACCATATGACATTCTCCCAATCCTCTTCTGGATCATCCAAATGCTCTCTAGCAAACTTCAGACGGGCCCGGACATGTACTGGCTTAAGCAGGGGGACACGTCTGGCATTGCAGGATCTGAGTCCCTGGCGGCGTAGTGTGTTACTGATGGTAGCCTTTGTTACGTTGGTCCCAGCTCTCTGCAGGTCATTCACTAGGTTCCCCCGTGTGGTTCTGGGATTTTTGCTCACCGTTCTTGTGATCATTTTGACCCCACGGGGTGAGATCTTGCGTGGAGCCCCAGATCGAGGGAGATTATCAGTGGTCTTGTATGTCTTCCATTTTCTAATTATTGCTCCCACAGTTGATTTCTTCACACCAAGCTGCTTGCTTATTGCAGATTCAGTCTTCCCAGCCTGGTGCAGGTCTACAATTTTGTTTCTGGTGTCCTTCGACAGCTCTTTGGTCTTCACCATAGTGGAGTTTGGAGTGTGACTGTTTGAGGTTGTGGACAGGTGTCTTTTATACTGATAACAAGTTCAAACAGGTGCCATTACTACAGATAATGAGTGGAGGACAGAGGAGCCTCTTAAAGAAGAAGTTACAGGTCTGTGAGAGCCAGAAATCTTGCTTGTTTGTAGGTGACCAAATACTTATTTTCCACCATAATTTGCAAATAAATTCTTTCCGAATCAGACAATGTGATTGTCTGGATTTGTTTTCTCATTTTGTCTCTCATAGTTGAGGTCTACCTATGATGTCAATTACAGGCCTCTCTCATCTTTTTAAGTGGGAGAACTTGCACAATTGGTGGCTGACTAAATACTTTTTTGCCCCACTGTATTATGAATACATGCCACCAGATTTAACAAAAATGATTTTGGTGGTTTACAATACAGTATAAAAACAGTAAAAACTATAAACATCAATAGGAACATAGCTTTGTTGTTGTTTATTTGTTCAGTTGCTTCCGGCTCTTCGTGACTTCATGGACCAGCCCACGCCAGAGCTTCTTGTCGGCCGTCGCCACCCCAGCTCCCCCACGGTCGAGTCCGTCACGTCCAGAATATCATCCATCCATCCATCTTGCCCTTGGTCGGCCCCTCTTCCTTTTGCCTTCCACTTTCCCTAGCATCAGCATCTTCTCCAGGGTATTCTGTCTTCTCATGATGTGGCCAAAGTACTTCAGTTTTGCTTTTAATATCATTCCCTCAAGTGAGCAGTCTGGCTTTATTTCCTGGAGTATGTACTGGTTTGATCTTCTTGCAGTCCAAGGCACTCTCAGAATTTTCCTCCAACACCACAGTTCAAAAGCATCTATCTTCCTTTGCTCAGCCTTCCTTATGGTTCAGCTCTCGCAGCCATAGGTTACTACAGGGAATTTGTTGTTTATTTGTTCAGTCGCTTCCAACTCTTCGTGACTTCATGGACCAGCCCACGCCAGAGCTTCTTGTCGGCCGTCGCCACCCCAGCTCCCCCACGGTCGAGTCCGTCACGTCCAGAATATCATCCATCCATCCATCTTGCCCTTGGTCGGCCCCTCTTCCTTTTGCCTTCCACTTTCCCTAGCATCAGCATCTTCTCCAGGGTATCCTGTCTTCCTTATGGTCCAGCTCTCGCAGCCATAGGTTACTACAGGGAATACCATTGCTTTGACTATGCGGATCTTTGTTGTCAGTGTGATGTCTCTGCTCTTAACTATTTTATCGAGATTTGTCATTGCTCTCCTCCCAAGAAGTAGACGTCTTCTGATTTCCTGGCTGCAGTCAGCATCTGCAGTAATCTTTGCGCCTAGAAATACAAAGTCTCTCACTGCCTCCACTTTTTCTCCCTCTATTTGCCAGTCATCAATCAAGCTGGTTGCCATAATCTTGGTTTTTTTGAGGTTTAACTGCAACCCAGCTTTTGCACTTTCTTCTTTCACCTTCGTCATAAGGCTCCTCAACTCCTCCTCACTTTCAGCCATCAAAGTGGTATCATCTGCATATCTAAGATTGTTAATGTTTCTTCCAGCGATTTTAACTCCAGCTTTGGATTCACCAAGCCCACCACGTCGCATGATGTGTTCTGCGTACAGGTTGAATAGGTAGGGTGAGAGTATACAACCCTGCCGTACTCCTTTCCCAATCTTAAACCAGTCCGTTGTTCTGTGGTCTGTTCTTACCATTGCTACTTGGTCGTTATACAGATTCCTCAGGAGGCAGACAAGATGACTTGGTATCCCCATACCACCAAGAACCTGCCACAATTTGTTATGATCCACATAGTCAATACAACAGAAATAGATGTTTTTCTGAAACTCCCTGGCTTTCTCCATTATCCAGCAGATATTGGCAATTTGGTCTCTAGTTCCTCTGCCTTTTCTAAACCCAGCTTGTACATCTGGCAATTCTCGCTCCATGAATTGCTGGAGTCTACCTTGCAAGATCTTGAGCATTACCTTACTGGCATGTGAAATAAGTGCCACTGTTCGATAGTTTGAACATTCTTTAGTGTTTCCCTTTTTTGGTATATTCTTGCCACCTTTTCTTGATCTCTTCTGCTTCTGTTAGGTCCTTGCCATCTTTGTTTTTGATCATACACATTTTTGCCTGGAATTTACCTCCAATGTTTCTAATTTTCTGGAAGAGGTCTCTTGTCCTTCCTATTCTATTGTCTTATTCCACTTCCACGCATTGCTTGTTTAAAAATAATTCCTTATCTCTTCTGGCTAACCTCTGGAATTTTGCATTTAATTGGGCATATCTCCCCCTATCACTGTTGCCTTTTGCTTTCCTTCTTTCTTGGGCTACTTCCAGTGTCTCAGCAGACAGCCATCTTGCCTTCTTGGTTTTCTTTTTTTTTGGGACGTTTTTTGTTGCCGCCTCCTGAACAATGTTGCAAACTTCTGTCCATAGTTCTTCCGGGACCCTGTCTACTAAATCTAGTCCCTTAAATCTATTCTTCCCCTCCACTGCATATTCATTAGGAATATTAGTGAGCTCATATCTAACTGATCTGTGGGTCTTCCCTATTCTCTTTAGTCTGATTCTAAATTGTGCAATAAGAAGTTCGTGATCTGAACTACAGTCAGAACATAGCTATGAAGCTGTAAATGTAATGATGACCATTTATTCCCTAAAGGCCCTACAGAACAACTCTCTCTTTAACAGAGATAAGCCAAAAATGGGAGTACAAACCTAATCTCTATACTTTGATACAGTATTTTTCCTCATTTTTGCTTTGACATACAAAATCATCAGTTTGCAACACATTTAGAAT
The DNA here is from genome assembly GCA_023362775.1 of Charina bottae. NCBI lineage: Eukaryota > Metazoa > Chordata > Lepidosauria > Squamata > Charinaidae > Charina > Charina bottae. The sequence continues at coordinate 126,488,878 of JALMGJ010000002.1, read as the reverse complement.
TCCAATTTTAAATAATAGTATTTGGTGCATGTTTAAAATAGAAACTTCTATGTCATTTGTTTCAGAGGTTAAAGAGAAGAGTCCAGGCTGTCCCTTTGTCTATGTGGTACGCAAAGATCAAGATGTCTATTCTCAGACTTTGCGGAAACTTTTCAATGAATCACATGGGATCTTTGTTGGACTCCAGAAGGATGAGAAAGAAAAGGCTGGGAAGTCAAGAACTGCACAGTAATTGATCTAAAGTTTTGGTTGCTTTTTAAACGGCTTCTGCAGTGCTTTCTGTTTTTTGGTGCATATAGTGGTGCTTAAAAGTTTGTGAATACTTTTGAATTTTCAATATTTCTGCATCAGTATGCCCTAAAACATGATCTGTTCTCCACACAAGTCCTAAAACTAGATAAAGAGAACCCAATTAAACAAGTCAAAAACATTATACTTGTTCATTTATTTATTGAGGAAAATGACCCAAAGCTACATATTTGTGGGTGGCAAAAGTATGCGAACCTTTGCTTTCAGTAACTGATGTGCCCCCCTTGGGCAGCAATAACTGCAACTAAATATTTCCAATAACTGTAGATCACTCCTGCATATCAGCTTGGAGGAATTTTAACCCAGATCACGTTTTAGGTTACATTTATGCAGAAATATTGAAAATTCAAAAGGGTTCACAAACTGCTAAATCTCATTGTATGTTAAATTCCTGGCATAAAAGAGTCCCATCGTTTTATTGCTGACATAAAAGAGAAGTGAAGTGCTCATATAAAGTTTCAGAATACAGGTAGTCCTCAACTTACAACGGCAATTGGGACTGGAATTTCTGTCGCTAAGCAATGCAGTCGTAAAGCGCGACCGCATCACTTAGCGATGGCAATCCCTGCAGTCCCAGTTGCTGTCATTAACTGAATTCCGTGGTGGTTGGGTGAGGCAACTACCTGTTGGCTTCCCACAACCAAGTCGGGGAAGCCAGCAGGAAGTTGTGAGTCCCAGGCAGCTTGCAAGCAGGCCAGCAGGCACTTAAGAGGCTGCTGCCGGGGGGGGGGGGGAAGGCGTGAGGAGGATGTGAGGGTGTGAGGAGGCACGGTGAGGGTCAGGAAAGGTACACGGGTGCGCGAGGGTCAGGGAAGGGCTGGGATGCGCGAGGGAGGTGAGGCTTGGGAAGGGTGCACAAGGGTGCAAGGGAGGCATGGTGAGGGTCAGGGAGGGTGCACGAGGATGCAAGGGAGGCGCAGCGAGGGTCGGGGAGAGAGGGTACACGGGTACACGAGGTTGTGAGCGAGGCGAGGCTCGGGAAAAGTGTGTGGGGGTGCATGAGGGTGTGAGAGGCTCAGGGAGGGTGCGTGAGGGTGCACAAGGGTGTGCAAGGGAGGCATGGTGAGGGTCAGGGAGGGTGCACGAGGATGCAAGGGAGGCGCAGCGAGGGTCGGGGAGAGAGGGTACACGGGTACACGAGGTTGTGAGCGAGGCTCGGCTCAGGAAAAGTGTGTGGGGGTGCATGAGGGTGTGAGAGGCTCAGGGAGGGTGCACAAGGGTGTGCAAGGGTATAAGGGAGGTGCAGTGAGGCTCAGGGAGGGTGCGAGGGAGGTGCAGTGAGGCTCAGGGTGCATGGAGGTTCATGGGGATGTGCGAGGGAGGCTTCGGGAGGGTGCGCAAGGAAGACGTGAAGCTTGGGGAGGCTGCATGAGGGTTCATTGGGGGGGTGAGGATGTGAGGGAGGCGCAGTGAGGGGGAGGTACAAACATGAAAGGTTCTGTGCTGCAGTTTGCAGTGTGTGTGCAGGTGTCAGAATAATTGAAATATTGATGGAGGGTGGGATTCTCAGGATCCAAACAAACTCCAGAATGGAAGAACCTTCTTGTGTACCAATTTTTTCTTTATTTTTGAGTTGTCAAATTCCAAAAAGTCTTAGTTTTGCTTTGAGTTATGCAAGGCTAGTCATGTACTTGGCATATGTAAATGTAACTAAATTCACCCCCTTAGAGGTAAGCAAGAGTCTTAATTATGCTTAGCTGGTAGTCTCTTATGGCAAGGCAGAATATTATTCAAGGGTGTGCAAGCAGGTGAGGGTGTGAGGGAGGCGTGGCGAGGGTCAGGAAGTGTGCGCCAGGGTGCAAAGGAGGCGTGGCGAGGCTCAGGGAGGGTGTGGGGATGGGGGAGACTACCCCAGCAACTTGCGACCTTCCCTGCCGGCTTCCCCATTGACTTTTCATGGCGATCATGTGATTGTGGAGCACTGCAACCAGTCGTAAGTGCGAGCAGATTGCGAAGTGCCCAGATCATGATCATGTGAACGTGGGGGTGCTGGGACAGCCGGATCTCTGAGGACCGGTTGTAACTACAATTTGTTCACCATCGTAACTTCAAACAGTTGCTGAACGAATGGTCGTAAGTCGAGGACTACCCATACAATTGTAGCAACTAATATTAAAATCACTTACTTGTACTGAAGAACCTGGTATTTGTCAAGGAGTTGGCATGATGCTTAAAACAAAATTAATCAGACTGTTCTCCTTTTTTGGATAGATTGGTTAGAGTAAGCAAAAACTATCGATCGGTTATAAGAGCCTGCATGGAAGATTCACATCAGATGGCGAGTAAGTTATTTTACTTTATTAAATGGAAGCCTTTGAAGCAACAGGCTGTTTTAAAACAAATCTGAATGGCACTTAGGTTGAACTGGTATCTGCAAAACTGCCATATGAAAGTTGGCTGTTTGTAGGTTTGGTTCCAAGAATGATCAACCTACTGAGATTTATGTAGTTACAGTGATGATTGCTTAGACATATGATGAAAAATTATAGTGTTTTGAATGTAGCTAATAAAAATAGTAAATGAACAATGTACAGATATTTCTCCAGTGTGTGGTAGACCTGGAATGAACAACAGTTTGGGCTTGGTGAAGTTGAATAATAATAATAATAATAATAATAATAATAATAATAATAATAACAACAACAACAACAATAACAATAAGTTGTGCGCCAGTTACGCCCTTTCCTGGATCGGGAGGCCCTCCGAACAGTCACTCACGCCCTTGTCATCTCCCGTATAGACTATTGTAATGCGCTCTACATGGGGCTACCCTTGAAGAGTATCCGGAAGCTTCAGCTGGTGCAGAATGCAGCGACGCGAGCAGTTATGAGTGCCAGAAGATCGGCACATGTAACACCTCTGCTACGCGAGCTGCATTGGGTGCCAGTTTGCTTCCGGGTCCAATTCAAGGTGTTGGTGATTACCTTTAAAGCCCTACATGGCATAGGACCAGGGTACCTGAGGGACCGTCTCGTCCCGATAACGTCGACCCGCCCCACCCGTACATGCAGGGAGGGCATGCTTCGGACCCCCTCAACAAGACAATTCCATCTAGCGGGGTCCAGGAGGCGTGCCTTCTCTGCGATAGCGCCCGCCTTATGGAATATCTTGCCCCCAGAGGTGAGACTGGCCCCCTCCCTCCTGGCCTTTCGGAAGGCCCTTAAGACCTGGCTCTGCCACCTGGCCTGGGACGACGGAGGTGGTAGTGCCTCCTGGGGTTGGCTGGCCCCATAGCTCTACTATCTATTCTGCGGGTCCAAGCCCATCCTGGATTTTATTTTATTATGTTTTGTTTGTGTTTTTAGATATTTTGTATAGTTTTATATTTTTATTTATTGTAACCCGCCCAGAGTCCCTTGCATGGGAGATGGGCGGGGAATAAATTTGAATAATAATAATAATAATAATAATAATAATAATAATAACAACAATAATACAGAAATAGTGATTTCTGTATTTTTCTTTCATTAGTTTCTGCACGGGATCCTGTAATGCACATGCACTATAGTACTCAGGTAACCTGTATAGTTTTATTTTGATATTTGAGAATAACTTACTACTAGCATCTTCCATTATTTTAGTATTGCTGCAGCCCTATGAATTTGTTTTTTGGGTTCTGTTAGAATATTTGCCTGAAATGGTTGCACCTACTATAGCAGGTACAACGCAGCAGTCTACTTAGAAAGAATTAAATAGTGCTTGTTCAAGAATTTGTCTACTTCATTACTCCTCAAATGCACTTACATTTAAATCAGCTTTGTTATTTTCGCCAACAATATTTAATCCAGGATTTTTGTAACAGTCCAAGAATACTTCTATATATTTGTAGATTCCATTGATGTGTCTTTTATAATATCATCAAGCAATTTTGAAAATTGAGCATCCAGGGTCTAAGTATAAATGCTAACATAACTTTGGATAACAAGTCAATGGTGTTTATATTCCAAAGATAATGGGGAAATAGTAGAACATGGTAATGGCTTAATTATTTCCCAAATTGTTATTTCTCTGAATTCTTTCTCCAAGTTATTTGCCTACTTGTGGGCTGTGTGTGCATGTATATGCCAGTCTCTATTCACTCTTTTCAAAATGTTTCTCCTGTCCTGTGCGAGTAAGTTTCTTGCGGGTGATTTTGGAGCGGTGACAATGAAGTAAAATGCTACATAATCCTTTCATACTGCTCCAAATCTTATTCCTGAAGTTAATTTCACTAGGAAAAGCAGCTGTTTGCCTTATATATGTGTTTCTTCCATTGTTTTCAACTCTGTAGTGACTGCTCTCAAAGACATTTTGTAGGAAGGACAGGTACTGTTCTTATCGCTAGCAGAATAAACAGTTGCTTTCAGCTAGTCATAAATATGTTCCTAAATTGTGAGTTAAGAATTATGATATGTTCTATGAGGCAGATTCAAGCACGTTTTGCCCAGAATGTCATCCCAATTCCATTTATTTAAAACATTTTGTGGTCTTAAATGATTTGTAGTTTTGGAAACAGAATATATTAGGGGGGAAAATAATGTCATTTTCTATTATTTTGTTACTACTGTTATGGTATGGTATGTGCCATTTTCAAAGACTCATACATTTGAATCCTCTCAGCTGATTCCATTTCTCACTTGAGAGGATGGAGATTTTGCTTAACATAATGCTGAGTTTCAAAACCACTTCCAAAAAATATAATCCCTCTTTTCTGCTCCAAGTTATAGAAGGATATACAGTAAGTACATAGCAAGTTCATACTCATCAGAACGAGGAGTTTGAATGTTGAGTTTGAATGTTTTTGAGTCCAGCTAGTATTTTTTTGCGGTGGGGGGTGCCTTTGAGTCATTGTTGACTCCTGGTGACCGCCTGAACTAGTCCCTGCAGTTTTCTTGGCAATATTTCAGAAGTGGTTTGCCATTGCCTCCTTCCTAGGGCTGATAGGGAATGACTGGCCCAAGGTTATCCAGCTGGCTTTGTGCCTAAGGTGGGCTAGAATGTACAGTCTTCTGGTTTCTAGGCCGGTGCCTTAACCACTATACCAGACTGGCTCTCCAGCTAGTAAATAATAGAATCCAAAATACTTATTTTAATAATATCCTGTTTATTCACAACAAATTCAATTTAAGCAGTGTTCACCTTTTTGACTTGTTATTCATGTTAGGAAGGGTTCAAGATTGAAGCATTATAATGGATATATCTAGCAAGTTGATGTTTATCTTTCTTAGGTCTCTGTTTTGTCTGCAATGGAGTTGATCTGGAACCTGTGTGAAATCATGTTTATTGAAGCTTCTCCAGGTGAATGTTGAATTATAATGAAATCAAGATTACTTTTGTTTATTCACATGTTCTCTCAGGAATACATATGCTGCTTTCCTAATTGGGTATCTTTATAGTTTCTTTCTGAGCTGAGGAAGAAATGCCCTCTATGTGTTTTTCCTGACAACGTTTCTCATATTGAAGACAACGTTTTTTTCCTCTGTTGCTTAAGAACAAAACTGTTGACAGCAGTTGTGAGGATAGGGCTGTTGCTGCTGTCAGACCATACTGTTGCTGGGGTGGATACATGATTAATCTCTGGTGCTTGCTTTTCACTTCGTCTGCTGACCTAGCGCAACAGAATCATCTGGTTTGTACATGTCAGCCCTCCCAGGTAAACCAGAGAGGAAACGCGATGAGATGAGCTAATTCTACTTTATTGTAAGGCTACATTAACAGAATCTTACAAGTCTGAAAATACAAATCTCCCACCCTCCCTATTTACCACCAGAGTAATTAGGGCGGGCCCTTTCTAAGTTTGTTTCTTTGGCCGTTATTCTGTTGTTCTGCTGCGGACTTCTTTCTCTTTAATCTGATCGTTTCCTGGGCGACATCTCCCCCCCCCCCCACCTCCAAGGCCACCCTCAGATTCCATCACAGTACCGTGTGAGAACTGGAAGTTTGCAGTGTGCCACAAAGAGGATGCACAATGCAGTGGGCTGTTGGTTGGCTGAGCCCAGGTTGCTGCAGCTCACAAGCCTGCCTTTCTGGGTCTGGTGCTTGCCACTGCAAACCGAGAAGCCCGGCCCCACCAGCATGCAAGAGAGAGAGGAAGGGGGAGCAGCATTGCACACTGTTTTCTGGGAGCACTGGTCCCAGGGGGCTTTTGTCTTGAACCAGTTCCCGTCACTTTCTGATTCAGCAGCTAGTTCCTAGGTACCCTAGATTGTAGTTGTCAGATAAATCAGTACAATATCACCACACCGTATGATCATATCTGCATCTTCTCTATGATACGATATACTCTCTGTGTAGGAAATAACATTTGTGATTTCCAACTCCCCCAAACGGGATTACATCTTCTAAGAATAGTAGCTCAGACAGTTCTGTTAGCTCATAGGCACATATCTTTATTGTTTTCAGTAGGTCTGCTGTTATGTCACCTGCTTGATTGGGTCCGTCTTCATGTATGTGAAGTAGACAACGTGGTTTGCGAAGTTCTGAGGAGTGAGAGTCCAGCGAAACATGAACATTTCTGGAATGTGGTAAGGAATGTTCTTATCCAGGAAGCATTAGTGTCTGGTTGCTGTGCTTCATTTTTGCTTGGAAAGCTGTCTAATTGAATCCAATATAAAGTGTGAGATTTTTTTCAGCTTATTACACTGAATCAAGGATGACAGAAAGCCTTATTGTGTTTGATCCATCTATAAATGTGAAGTAGTATCTGTGTTTTGCAAGAAACTCTGCTATCATAATAAGCATAAAAGACTGTGAGGCTGCAGCGTGTAATTTGTATTTACAATTTATGCAGACCTAGAGTGGAGCTTCATGTATTAATGCTGAGCTCTGTGTAGTAACAATGTGCAGTTTTGTGGTGAACAGGAAGAATGGCCTTTCAACCATCACATTTACTTCCATCAGAACACTTTTATGATTAAACCTGTTGTCTTACTTAAATTGCAGCTTTATATCTCTTTTATGCCATGGTGTGTGTCACTGTAACCACACATGTATGGTTTGGATGTTAGTATTAATATGTAAAATCCTTTTTATATTTTGCAGGTAACTACTTTTGTGCTTCAGGGTAGGATGGATGAGGCTCGGCAATTACTTTCTAAGGAAGCTAGTACCAATCCCACTTCAGTGCATATGTGCAAAGTTCTAGATGAGCTGATGAAGAAGATGCCTGTTCTCAGTGTATGTTCTCTGCAGTTTTCTCCTATAGTACTACCTGGCTGATCTGAACAGTAATGTAGTGAAACATATGTATTTTCAAAAACATATGAATCTTGCTTAATTCTGAATCTGATCATTGGTCTGTATAACTCAGTTTTCAGTACTGTGTTTTGACTGGCAGAAGGTCTCAGTTCTTCCCATGTGGGTTAGTTCATTTTTTCATACTACTATGAAATTGTCTTTTGTATCAGCAAAATATTGTTATAAATTCATTGATAGTGCATTAAGAAGAATGCTATTTCTACACTTCAGCTATAGTCCTGAACCAACATACTTGGAAAGAATTTCTATTTAGGTAGTGAAAATTTATTTCCTGTAAGTTACTGTAAAGGGAGGTACTTGTCCCCAGCATGTTATCTTGTTATAGAAATATCTGATACAGCATGCATTCTTTCAAGTTCCAATTTAAATATCGCTTTCTTTGGATAAACTTTATTTAATTTTTATTTTGCTGATCTCAGCTACAAATATCTTAAATCTTTGATTTTCTGCCTTTCATTGAGTAAAGCAAACACTGAAGCTGTTTCTGTTTTTATGGGAAGTTAGTAAAAAAAACCACTGCAGTAAGGATTTCAGAAACCTTTTCATTATGTATCTCTTTGCAGCCTGGCAATAACCAGACTTTGACAGAGATGGAGTTGAAATGGCAGCACTGGCATGAGGAATGTCAGAGGTTTTTGAAAGATGGAACATTTGCTTCTAATCCTCACATGGAAATCCTCTGTAAGGTGTGTATAGGGTCTAAGAATGAGGTTAGCTGGTGAGCCAATGATGGGATTTGGGATGTAATATCTTTCCTTATGTATGCAATTTAGCTACTGCCTCCTTAATCCAAGTGGACTTTAGGTGGTGTAGAGATACTAAAAGTAAAAGCAAATAATAATAATAATAATAATAATAATAATAATAATAATAATAATAATACAAAATTCAAGATAAATGTTAGCACTAGTGGCTCCACATTAATGAATCACTGACGGCTTTCTGAAACAGCCAAGTTTTTACAAGCTTTCAGAAGGCCATGAAATTGGGAGCCATCCTTGCTTCAGGGGCCAAGCTGTTCCAAAGGAGGGATCTCCCACAGAATACACCTGAAGTCATGCTTCCTCATGCCGCCTTTCTAGATAAGAGGAATCCTAGGCCCCAAGCCATGTAGGGCTTTACAGGTAAGTACCAGTGCTTTGAATTGCACTTGGAAACACACTGGCACTGTTGCAAGTACTACAGCAGTAGTATAACCCGACATAAAGGGAGTCCTTGCTTAACAACCCTAATAAGGACCAGAATTTCCATCGCTAAGCAGAACGCTTGTCAAGCAAAACATTGCATGACCGCACTGCCTAGTGACGGCAGCCCCGGCAGTCATGTTTCTCCTGCCCCGCGTGAACTGCCTCTGTTTCAACTCCCCCCCACCTGCCTCTCTCCCCCCATCTCTGCCCTTTTGGCTGCCCTGCGCTCTGCCGCTTAGCCCTGCCACTCCCATCGCCCCCAGCTGACCTTCATTGAAAATTTGTCAACAACTACTTGGCTATTTATTATTTTTTTAAATGATATTTTTATTAAAAGATTTTAACTACAATAGTGAAAGATAATACAAACTAAAAAGAAAAATAGAAAGAGGGAATAAAAGGTGCAAGAAAGCAAAAAAGGAAAAAAACCCTAAGAAAGTGACTTCCCTCCCTCATCACGATAAGTATAAACAGTTTCACTCTCTCTTCACCTCCTCTTAAATGACAGGTATAAAACTCTTCATCCCATAACTCGACTCTTAACTATAGACAAGTCCAGTAAGCAACGTCTTTTTCAATCCAGGTGTCAGCAAAAAGACCAAACAGAGCCCGAGAATAACAACATAATTTAACAAATATAAAAGTCCTCATTCCATATCTCAACTCTTCACTGTAAGCAAATCCAATACTCAACGTCTTTTCCAGTCCAGATGTCAGCAAGTCCAGAAAGAACCACCCAAAATAGCAACATGAGCCAACTTTATGTTCCGTCCTTTTGCATGAAACAGTCTTGCTCTTTAATCCATTCAAATGATTATTGTCCCTTGTCTCAAATTTCTTCAAAACTTTAACAAGCCTTTTAAATTTATTAAACTTTAATAAGTCCAGCAGGAAGAAAACATTCCAATTACTCTCTTGAATTAGCATTTTTATTTTCTTCTTAATTTTTAAAGCCTCAACCGATTTTTTTTTTTTGTATATCCAGTGACAAATTCTTGTTCACATTGTTCTCCACACTTAAGTCAGGTAAGTTTTGTTGCAAATCGTTTTCTGTAACAGTTTCTTCTGGGAACAGACTGTTCATAAGAACACACAACACAGCTGACATTGTTGATTCAAGGTCCCGATGCCATTCCTGAAAATATGTCTGAACGCCATTATAAGTTGCTTATCTTGTTATGTCTCCAATATCAAAAATATTTTTTCTTTCCCACAAAAATGCAAAATTACTTTCAAAGTCTTAATATTCAAAATCACATATTCCAACGTTTTCTGAGCCCTTAATCCATTTAAAACTTTATATAGCCAAAACCTTGTCTGTCTTGTTGCTGTTTATTTTGAATTCTTAAAGCTTATAAAGATACAGTTTCATTTTCTTATATTAAGGATTGAAGGCACTCACCTTGTGTTTCCAACCTTGTCATTTTGAAGGTGTCTAAGTTCTTTAAAGCAGTTAATAGGCAATTTCCAAAAGTGATTAGCAAAGGAAGTGCGAACTTAGTGTCCTTTAAAGCAGGGGTCCCCAACCTGTGGGCCCCAGCCCACTAGTGGGCCGCGGCCTGTTAGGAACTGGGCCGTGGGGCTCCCGCCTGCAAACCCTGCCCCCGGTTCGCACAGTTGGCTCCCGCCTGCAAACCCTGCCTCCCGGTGTGCACGATTGGCTCCCGCCTGCAAACCCCACCCCCCGGTGTGCACGATTGGCTCCCGCCTGCAAACCCCGCCCCCGGAGTGCGCAATTGGCTCCTGCCTGCAAACCCTGCCTCCCAGTGTGCACGATTGGCTCCTGCCTGCAAACCCCGCCCCCCGGTGTGCACGATTGGCTCCCGCCTGCAAACCCCGCCCCCCGGAGCGCGCAATTGGCTCCTGCCTGCAAACCCCCCCCCCCCCCAGTCCGTGGAAAAATTGTCTTCCATGACCAGTCCCTGGTGCCAAAAAGGTTGGGGACCGCTGCTTTAAAGGCTCCAACTGCGGCTGGAGCAAGAATGGCAATTTCCCTCATCTTGCGGTTCTCCCACCCTCCGGAGACCGCTGCCTTGCAGTCTCCTCGTGAGGAATAACTGTATGGAGCACAACGTGGGTAATCTAATCTCACGTACTTTCTTTCTCCAAAGAGGGTCGAAGGAGCTGATCTACTCTTTGGCTCCTTGTTCTTAGCCGCAATCGTCAGCTCCACTTTTCACGGAGCCACCTTCACTCCATCATTTCTTCTCTGGAAGTCAACTTGGCTATTTATTACATAGTGATTAAGAAGTGTTGCTAATACAGTTCCAGATAAGTACATAAACAGTAGCTGGTAATCTACTGGCTGCTACCCTGACCTGCCAGTTGCCTTTGGAATGCTACAAGGTTCACATGATGCAGTAACCCTGCTCATGAACCCTAGATACTGGTACCGAGAAGCATTTGTTGTTGTTTATTCGTTCAGTCGTTTCCGACTCTTCGTGACTTCATGGACCAGTCCACGCCAGAGCTTTCTGTCGGCCGTCACCATCCCCAGCTCCCCAATGGTTGAGTCTGTCACCTCCAGAATATCATCCATCCATCTTGCCCTTGGTCGGCCCCTCTTCCTTTTGCCTTCCACTTTTCCTAGCATCAGCTTCTTCTCCAGGGTATCCTGTCTTCTCATTATGTGGCCAAAGTACTTCAGTTTTGCCTTTAATATCATTCCCTCAAGTGAGCAGTCTGGCTTGATTTCCTGGAGTATGGACTGGTTTGATCTTCTTGCAGTCCAAGGCACTCTCAGAATTTTCCTCCAACACCACAGTTCAAAAGCATCTATCTTCCTTCGCTCAGCCTTCCTTATGGTCCAGCTCTCACAGCCATAGGTTACTACAGGGAATACCATTGCTTTAACTATGCGGACCTTTGTTGTCAGTGTGATGTCTCTGCTCTTAACTATTTTATCAAGATTTGCCATTGCTCTCCTCCCAAGAAGTAGACGTCTTCTGATTTCCTGGCTGCAGTCAGCGTCTGCAGTAATCTTTGCGCCTAGAAATACAAAGTTTGTCACTGCCTCCACTTTTTCTCCCTCTATTTGCCAGTCATCAATCAAGCTCGTTGCCATAATCTTGTTTTTTTTGAGGTTTAACTGCAACCCAGCTTTTGCACTTTCTTCTTTCACCTTCGTCATAAGGCTCCTCAACTCCTCCTCGCTTTCAGCCATCAAAGTGGTATCATCTGCATATCTGAGATTGTTAATGTTTCTTCCAGCGATTTTAACTCCAGCCTTGGATTCATCAAGCCCAGCATGTCGCATGATGTGTTCTGCGTACAGGTTGAATAGGTAGGGTGAGAGTATACAACCCTGCCGTACTCCTTTCCCAATCTTAAACCAGTCCGTTGTTCCGTGCTCTGTTCTTACCGTTGCTACTTGGTCGTTATACAGATTCCTCAGGAGGCAGACGAGATGACTTGGTATCCCCATACCACCAAGAACTTGCCACAATTTGTTATGATCCACACAGTCAAAGGCTTTAGAATAGTCAATAAAACAGAAATAGATGTTTTTCTGAAATTCCCTGGCTTTCTCCATTATCCAGCGGATATTGGCAATTTGGTCTCTAGTTCCTCTGCCTTTTCTAAACCCAGCTTGTACATCTGGCAATTCTCGCTCCATGAATTGCTGGAGTCTACCTTGCAAGATCTTGAGCATTACCTTACTGGCATGTGAAATAAGTGCCACTGTTCGATAGTTTGAACATTCTTTAGTGCTTCCCTTTTTTGGTATGGGGATATAAGTTGATTTTTTCCAATCTGATGGCCATTCTTGTGTTTTCCAAATTTGCTGGCATATGGCATGCATCACCTTGACAGCATCATATTGCAAGATTTTAAACAGTTCAGCTGGGATACCATCGTCTCCTGCTGCCTTGTTATTAGCAATGCTTCTTAAGGCCCATTCAACCTCACTCTTCAGGATGTCTGGCTCTAACTCACTGACCACACCGTCAAAGCTATCTCCAATATTATTATCCTTCCTATACAGATCTTCCGTATATTCTTGCCACCTTTTCTTGATCTCTTCTGCTTCTGTTAGGTCCTTACCATCTTTGTTTTTGATCATACCCATTTTTGCCTGGAATTTTCCTCCGATGTTTCTAATTTTCTGGAAGAGGTCTCTTGTCCTTCCTATTCTATTGTCTTCTTCCACTTCCGCACATTGCTTGTTTAAAAATAATTCCTTATCTCTTCTGGCTAACCTCTGGAATTTTGCATTTAATTGGGCATATCTCCCCCTATCACTGTTGCCTTTTGCTTTCCTTCTTTCTTGGGCTACTTCCAGTGTTTCAGCAGACAGCCATCTTGCCTTCTTGGTTTTCTTTTTCTTTGGGACGTTTTTTGTTGCCGCCTCCTGAACAATGTTGCGAACTTCTGTCCATAGTTCTTCTGGGACCCTATCTACTAAATCTAGTCCCTTAAATCTATTCTTCACCTCCACTGCATATTCCTTAGGAATATTAGTGAGCTCATATCTAACTGATCTGTGGGTCTTCCCTATTCTCTTTAGTCTGATTCTAAATTTTGCAATAAGAAGTTCGTGATCTGAACTACAGTCAGCTCCAGGTCTTGTTTTTACCGACTGTATAGATGTCCGCCACCTTTGGCTGCAAAGGATGTAGTCAATCTGATTTCGGTGTCGACCATCTGGTGAAGTCCATGTATAAAGTCGTCTTTTAGGTTGTTGGAAGAGAGTGTTTGTTATGCGCAGTGAGTTGTCTTGGCAAAATTCTATCAGCCTATGTCCTGCTTCATTTTGTTCTCCCAGACCATGCTTGCCTGTAATTCCAGGTGTCGTCTGACTACCCACCTTAGCATTCCAGTCTCCTGTAATGAAAATAACATCTCTTTTTGGTGTATTATCTAGTAGGTGCTGCAGATCCTCATAGAACTGATCTACTTCTGCTTCTTCAGCATCTGTGGTTGGGGCGTATATTTGGATCACTGTGATGTTAAATGGCTTACCCTGAATTCGAATTGAGATCATTCTATCGTTTTTTGGATTGTATCCAAGCACTGCTTTAGCCACTTTATTATTAATTATGAAGGCTACTCCATTTCTTCTGTGGTCCTCTTGTCCACAGTAGTAGATCTGGTGGTCATCTGATGTGAAGTGGCCCATTCCAGTCCATTTCAGTTCACTGACACCTAAAATGTCTATATTTAATCTTGACATCTCACCAATAACCACATCCAATTTGCCCTGGCTCATAGATCTTACATTCCAGGTTCCTATGGTGTGTTGATCTTTAGAACATCGGATTCGTCGTTCACCACCAGCACCGTCGGCCGCTAGCCGTCCTTTCGGCTTTGAGCTAGCTGCGTCATCACATCTGGGGCTAGTTGAACGTATCCTCTGTTCCTCCCCAGTAGCATTTTGACCATCTTCCGACCTGGGAGTCCCATCTTCCGATGGTATACCGACATATCTTTGGTTGTACTGATCCATTTAGTTTTCATGGCAAGAATACTGGGGTGGGTTGCCATTACCTTCCCCAGGGATCGTATTTAGTCTGACCTCTCTGCCACGACCTTCCCGTCTTGGGTGTCCCTTCACGGTTTAGCTCATGGTTTCATTGAGGTGCTCAAGCTCCAGCACCACGACAAGGTAACGATCTCCTTTGCTGGAGACCGAGAAGCATACCTACTCTTAATTCTGGAAATATTTAATGTATGACCATCATAATTATCAAGCACTGGATAAAGACCTCTTCTCTTCTGTTAAGTTGCCCAATCCCATTCAGTGCTCATCCAACTCGAGGGCTATTACTACATCTTAAAAAACAAATTCTGCACTTTAACAGTACATGGTGTGAAAAAGTACTTGATTTCATTTGTTCTGATTCCCTAAACATCCATGCATAAAAATCTTCAGTAGCTGGATGCTGTTCCACTGTTCCATCTCTTGCTTGGCACACAGTCTCCATGTCTCTCCAAAAGTTTCAGTTGATCAATATGCCTTGTTGCACTTACATACTAAAGGAGGTCAGTGTATCGTTGTAGCTAAATTTTGTAAGATATCCTTAAGGTAAAGGTAAAGGTTCCCCCTGCACATTTGTGCAGTCGTGTCCGACTCCAGGGGCCGGTGCTCATCTCCGTTTGTTAGCCGAAGAGCCAGCGTTGTCCGAAGACGCTTCCACGGTCATGTGGCCGCATGACACGCATGGAACACTGTTACCTACCCACCGAAGTGGTACCTATTCATCTACTTGCATTTGCATGCTTTCGAATTGCTAGGTTGGCAAGAGCTGGAGCTAGTGCGGGAGCTCACTCCGCACGCAGGGCTAGGGATTCGAACCTCCGAACTTGCAATCTTCCGATCGACAAGCCTGGCATCTTACCCGCTGAGCCACCACGCCCCTAAGATATCCTTACAGTTTCCTTATAAAGCTGCTACTTCTTTGTGTGTATACCCACAGTTTTATTAGATGATGTATGGAAGAGTTTGGAAACAATCAAATATTTGGATAAATGTTGAGTGGACATGATAGTTACTTATTTTCTCTTGCAGGAGCAAGGCTACCTGCCACCCATTTCAAAGGATGACAGCTGATTTTGGGAAAATATATTAAAAACCCTGAACCAATGTAATTTTTTAGATCAAAACTGAATTCTTAAGGACTCTTATTTGGTTTTTTTTAGATCCTACTTGGAGATGAGAACACTATTTTGGAAAAGAAGGAGCTAATGACAACCTGGTACCATTTTCTTGTGACCCGGCTATTATATTGTCACCCTACCGTGAAGCACATGGAACTCCATCTTTATGCACAGGTGATATATTCTGCCTTTAGAGCAGGGTTGGCCCCTGTCCTTTTGCCATCCAAGTAGGAAGGCAAGTGATTATGCCTTGTATGAGGGAAAGATAATGCCAGCTTACAGGCCCTGTCTGAGCGGTGCCTTTTCACGTAACAAAGAGAGTGTCGATGGTTTTGCATGAGGTTTACAAAGTAGCAGATCCTGGAAAACTTCCAGAATGGGACACTCATTGTATTGGACTAAATTCAGTCTTATCAAAACAGGGCTATCAGATCGTTGCATCAATGCACTAGCCTTGATTTGGGAAGTGCTGATACTGCTTTGACTTTCTCACTGATTGAAAATAGCCAACTCAAATTAAAAAAGCAGCTGAGTGTGCATTTTAAGTAACCTGTTTGTTATATATGAGAAACCTTGGTGGTGCTTGACTGAGATATTGTCAGGAGGCGAGTGAGTCCTGTTCTAACATGTTCCGGTCAGTGATTTGTTTACCTTGCACGTGCACCCTCTTTCCTGAGTATATTTAAAGGATGTATTTGGTGCACTAGACACAGCCTCATTGTTTGACATCTTTGTGTATTCCACAGTCCAGCCTGGACATGTTTTTGGGAGGAGAAAGCAGCCCGGAACCATTAGACAGCATCTTACTGGCAGCTTTTGAATTTGATATCCATCAAGTGATTAAAGAATGCAGGTGATTTGGTTGTATTTGTGTTTTGAATTCTTGATTTGTATCTAATTGGCTTCGTGATTTGAAAACAGAGTAGTACATAAGCCAAAAACAAGGAAAGCTTTTAAAAATAAAAAGTGGCAAAAGTATGCAGTGAGCAAATATGATTCTGCAGATATAATAAAGTATGGATTGTTATTTTTCTGAGAATGTAAGTAAGTTTTATATAATGTGTTATACTGTAATCCTTGATTCCTTTTAATTTTTGTACTTGCAGCATTGCCTTGAGCAACTGGTGGTTTGTAGCTCATCTGACAGACCTCTTAGACCACTGCAATCTACTCCAGTCCCACAATCTTTAGTGAGTTGCCCTTCCTTTCTTCTGATCGTCAGGTTCAGTTTTAAAACTACCTTAGTTTTAAATTCTTTTTTTAGAATCATTTGTGTAACCCTTCAAACGGTCCATAGTGTTCCATATATTGTGGTAATTCCTGAAAGAGAGGACAGTATTATTATTGCCATTTTACAGAAGCAAGACTGAGATTGAGTGAATCTCATCTAATGCATTTGTGACTGAACTGAAAAAAATTCTCACTCATATTTTTGATCATTTTACTAATTTCTGTTCTAATTAAAATTTTACTGGGGCTTGGAATATTTGATATTGAAAGAAATTCTGCAAAAAAATATTACATGTTAGTCAGAAAGTTGATACACTGTGTTATTCTTTAGCTTTGGTTCCAATATGCGTGAATACCTCTTGCTAGAATATGCTTCTGGACTCTTTGCCCATCACAGGTAAGAGTTTTTGTTTTAGAGATAGAGATAGAGATAGAGATTGATAGATATAGATAGATGGTTAGATAGTATTGTGTCAGTAATGAAAAGGCAAGGGAAAAATAATATTCACAAAGAGCCATTGGTCATGATAAGAGTAGGAGCCCTGCAATTCTATAGTCTTTGGGAAAATACCACAAGCATCTTTTGATATGTCAGATTTCCTCTTCTGAGGTTGGAAAGGGGCTCTGACTTCAAAAGAAGAAAGCTGATATTTAAACCTGACACCGGAAAATGCACCTCCCCCCTGAAAAAGTGCCACAAGGAGGGACCATGGATCTCCTAGGTCTACTGGCCCCCCCGCACTTCACAAACTGGTGTGGAATCTGTAAGCCCTAGAGAGGCAGAGATAAATCCTCTCCCATTGGTTTCAAAGGCAGGAAGATCTGTTTAAAAATGGGTAGAGGTTATGATCAGAGGGAGTTGTAAACTACATTCCTCCTTTACTTCCACCTTTGTAGCAGTTTGTCTGAAGTTCTAAAATTGAGAGCTCAGTGAGGAAAGTAAAATAGCTGTTTGGAATGGAAGAGAGGAATGAAGAACAATCTAGTCTACAGGACAGTCTCTGCTTGTTTTAAAATATGCATATTGTAAATATGTAAGGAAGGCTAGGCAGTATTTGGATAGTTTTTCAAAAGGTTTTAATCCCTAGTCTAACCTTATTAAGAGTTCCCTGCTGAATGAAATTGAAATAATATATTAACATTTTCATATCTCTTAAATGTCAAAATGTTTTATGTGCAAATGCTTTTTTACTTGCCCATTTTTTCTCTGGATTGAAGGTTTTCAGCTTTATGAGAATTTCTGATGTTTCGAGCATAAGGGCTAGTTGATATCATCCTCATAACCATCCAAAAGAACAAAATGGCTTGTTATCTTTAGTGCTAATTAAAATCTCCTGATACTCAAGAACATATGGGAATCTAGTTCTAGTTCTCAATTAGCTGGAATGATAAAACGATCAATTTCATTAAGTATCTGATGTAAGTAAACATAATGGTTCTGATTCAGTAAGTTAATTCTAGTCTCATTTGTTCAATGGGACATAGTGGTCCCCAGGAAAATATCTTGAAGCACCATAGGAGAGATTTGAAATCTTGAAGACTCTCCAACTTCCAGCCCACTGTAGAAAGTTCAGTGGCCATCACTTCTCCGATATTAGGGCTCTGACCAGGAGAGGTGAAAAGAGGGTAAAGTGGCAGTGTAAAATGGGTGGATCATGTTCCAGCCTTTAACCATGTTCCCAGAATGAATAAAATAAAAATGTATACCAACACAGGACAAAATGACAAAAAATGCAAGAAATGCCAGTTGTTCACTTTTGTCCTCTCAGTAGAAGCCTAAGCTGCTGGATGTCTATAGCGCTTCCATACTGATTTTTGACTTCTCTGAATATTTTAGGGAAAGCAATGTTATGAAGTTCATCATTTCTTTAACCAATATTAAAATTCAGTGATTTTTATCAAAAGCCCCTGGGCCAAAAATTTATCATATGGTCAGTGACCATGATCAGATAGTATATGCATAAACATATGCCCCTTTTTCCTCAAATGCTTTGGATGTTATTCTCAGACTCCAACTGTTTTATTTAATCTGTTGAGCTAAAAAGTGAAAAAATATTTTTAAAACAAAATGTTCATGCATTTTCCAACAAATTTCTTACTGATCTTGGGGTTCTCTGAAAGCAGTTAGATAAGGGGAGCTCAAAAGTGAATGCACAAAATTAGTAGAAGACGCATTGTTTTAGTGTTTGTTGTGTTGATTAGTGGTTGTAGCAGTTAATTCTATGCCTGCAGAAGAGGCAATTCAATATTTATGGTTCCTCCTTTGCAGCTTGTGGCAACTTGCAGTTGACTATTTTGACTATTGTCCAGAATATGGTAGAGCATACCTGGAGCATCATATTGAACGGATCTCCTTGGATACAGAGCATAAAGCCCTTAAAGTACTGAGGATTTGTGAGCAGAGAATGATGACTGAACAAGGTGACTCTCCCTAAAGCTTATTTTTTTAAAAAATATAATCATTGCTAAAGTATGAATTACTGAGTGTGCTTCCATCACCTCCCATCCCAGTTCGTAGCATCTGTAAAATCATGTCCATGAAGGCTGTCCGGAACAATCGTCTTGGCTCAGCACTCTCCTGGAGCATCCGAGCAAAAGATGCTGCTTTTGCTACCCTCATATCAGACAGGTAGGATCTGGGGAAGCAGAATTCTTATTGAGCTGCAGAAACAGCAAATGACTAGAGAGATATAAAGGTTTAGGATAATCTGACTGCTAGAGACAATGCTTCCTTTGAAATTTGGCAATCCTAGTAAATGATGATGTCTTGATTGTTAGTGTTGGATTGTTTGTGCTCATAAGTACTCCTTAAACACTAGAATGATGAAACAGAGAATGTATAAAAAGTTATTGATACCAGTTAATATTAATATGACCATTTTCATCAGTGATATATAATATACAAGGCAGCTGGAGAGGCAGAAAATGAACTCCTATCTTACATTCCAGGGAGGAGCTGCTGCTGCTATTGTTGTTGTTGTTATCAAAATTTATTACGGGTAGTCCTCGTTTAACGACCACAACCGGGACCGGCAACTCCATCGCTAAGCGAAGCGGTCGCTAAGTGGGAAATTATGTTACCACGACTGCTTTCCTTTTCCCCACTCCCCCGCCTTTTGTAATGCTTACCCTGGCGCTGGGCTAATTAACAAGAAGGGAATCAATGTTTGTATTTGCATTCATTAGAGGGGAAAGAATTACAAGAGAATAAGCAGGCACACAGTGGGGAATACACCTCGAAAACAATGCGGTGGCTACTCAAACAGCCTGGTGTATTCCCCATTGTGTGCCTGTTTACTCTCTTGTAATCCCTTCCTTTTCAATCTCTGCCCGGCAAGGGGGGGAAAAAAGAAAAACAACAGGTCAGGCACAGGACAACGTGTATTGACTAATGGTGATCATGTGACTGAGGGATGCTGCGAAGGTTGTAAATGCAGGCATTGGTTGTAAAATTATTTTTTCAACTTAACTGAACTTTGGTTGCTGAACGAGGCAGTTGGTAAGCGAGAACTTCCTGTATAGCCGCTCACTCCAGTAGATTCTGGGTGGCTTACAAATACAAAAACAATTTAAAAAAAACAACACCATGGGCAGCCTGTACTAAAACAATCATAACAATAACAAACCAACCCAGGGCCCCCACAAACACATTAACCCCACACCTGGGAACAGAGCCAGGTCTTAAGGGCTTTTTGGCACCCCAGGAGAGAGGGCACTGTCCATATCTCGGGGGGGGGGGTTGTTCCAGAGATCGGGGGCCAGGACAGAGAAGGCACCGTACCTGGAACGTACCCAATCTGCCAGAACGTACCAGGCGGGCAGAAACAGTTGGAATTAACAGTTCCGTTAATAGAACTGTTGTGCCAGCTGATAAGACTCTGTATTCTATCTCCCAGTAGTCAGATGTTACCATACTGTTATGTAACTGTGATAAGAGATTAGGTCTGTGGTGCATCAGACTAAAAACGGGGGTATAGCAAGAAATATCTTCTTTGACTTCTGAAAAATATACTAATATTACTACAAGGCAGCAGTTAGCATTTGAATATAAAGACAGGAAGTGCATTCTCTCTTGTTCTAAAATCCCACTTTTAAAAATGGGAGCTATGGGAACTAGTTTGTGGCAATAATTCTTCTGAAAGTATTAAAAGTGACTCTCTCTATACCATCAAGCTGCCTTCCCTAGCAAATTTCAATTTACCTAGCAAATTTCAAAGCTGTCACTTTGAGGAAAAAATAAAAGGACTGATCAAGTAGAAAAATAAACCTGTGGTACTCCAGATGTTTTTGAACTGTAAACAGTAAGCGTCCTCCTAATAAATAATACATGTAAAGAGTACTAATATTTTCCTCAATAGATTGCCTACCTAAGTTATAAGAATTTTAAAAAATGAAACTGGACTCTGCTGAGTTGTAGTTATTTTGGATATTTCCACACTAAAAATATGGTTAGGAACTTGAGCTACACATTATTTCAATTTTTTCCCCCAAATTTCTTGCCAGTCATTTACTGTAGTTATATAAAATTTGGAAAAAAAGATTGTTGCAATTTCATGCAGATAAAGACATACAGTACTACTTGACTAGAAGTTGGGAAAAACTTCACAACGCCAACATCTGAATCCTTATAATCCTTGCTTAAAAGGATTAAACTTTTAAAAGGAAATAACTTTTACCAAGAATTAGTAGTATGTACACATTGGTGGCTGCATGTGCTAATCTGGCTTCTTACCCATACTGTTACCTAGATTTTTGAGGGAGTATTGTGAAAGAGGTAGTTTCTCAGACTTGGACCTCATTGACAACTTGGGTCCATCCATGCTGCTTAGCGATCGACTGACATTTCTTGGTGAGTGCTTCTGTCTCTGGACAGTAGGGTCCCGTCTTGTTTGGCCTGGGAGCCACACTTTCTCTTTTTGCCCTGACTGGAAGCTGCAAGGTTTAGGCTGAGTGATGTTGTGAAGTCATGAGAGTGGGTGGAAGTGGAATTTTTAAATCCTTTAGTTTTGAAGCATTTGGTCAAACTTTGGGTTGAAGTCTCCCACTTCACCCTTAAAACTTCCAAAACTGGGGGGGGGGAACACACCCAAAAATATCCCTCCTGTTCTCCTGAGCTGGGAGGGAGGATCTGGGGGCCCCAGATATTATGTCGAGGAGGGGCAGTACGTTGCTCATTGCTGATACACGACCTTTCTTTTAAAAAGAATAGATGGCCTGAGGCCTTCCACTACTTGTGGAAATCTAGCTGCAGCACATCTTGCATGTGTAAAAGTGCCATCACAGGAAACAAATGCAGAAACCTGTATGTCACTGGCTTTTCCTGCATCAGTTTAATTTGAAATCTCACCTAATAACATTTGGTGGAAACTCCAAGCTACAAAGGAGCAGTGTTGGAATTGTGTAACTACTGTTGCTGTTGGAATATGGCATAGTCATATAAATTGAATAAATAAATAAATAGTCAAAACCTTTTCCTCAGTGTGAAGTCACTTTGAAGAGAATCAAGATAAATTAAGTTGGAAATGTGGATCTGATACAGCAGTTAATGTTGAAATTACTGTGGGGTATAACTGAGAAACAGTCTTTGATCTAAAAATCTGAGTTTGCTCACATCAGTGTCTTTTTCTTGCCTTTCAACAGCTACAGTGTTATTAAGATATATTTTATTTTCCAAATAAAAGCTGGGATTTTTAGATTTCAAAGCTGTCCCAATTCGCACAAATCATTGCAGATACTTTGCAGAATTAGACACAACCCAGTAATGATTTATCATGGTTTGTTTCTTTGATATTAATGGGATTTGAGCCATTGATTTGAACAGATATGCCTTTTCTGCCTGTTACCACTCAGCAATTTTGTAGCATAAAATTGCTACACAAATAAATAAATATTTTTGTTGATTGCTATGTTATTATTACACTTTGTATATCAGAGATCAAATATTAAAATATTTCAATGAACTAATAGAGCTTCACTAGATTGCCCCAATAAGCTGCTCACTTGATAACAAAAATATGGGACAACTTTATTGCGATCATGTAGGATCAAAGACTGAGAATTGGTTGGTGTTCTAAATATGACACGGCTGACTTAACATCTCTACAGGGAAGTACCGGGAATTTCATCGCATGTATGGTGAGAAGAAGTTCTCTGCAGCAGCCAAGCTGCTGTTAATGTTGATGACAGCTCGTATTGCTCCTTGCTCCTTCTGGATGACTTTGTTGACTGATGCACTTCCTCTCCTGGAGCACAAAGAGGCAAGTGTGGTATTTCTGTGGATTATATTATACTAGACCACCCTTTGACCTGTTGGGTCATCCTTTGAGAGAAAGGTAGTGCAGTCTGATGGGACCAGAATGAACATTAAATTTTAGGCTGATCATATTTTTTTTTTTTACCCCAATGCTGGACGGTTCCGTGATCATCTAAGAAGAGTATATATCATAAATCGAAAAATAATTGTAGTGGCAAACAAACTTCAATAATAGGTCAATATTTACTTACCTAAACAGATAAACAGAATGACCACGGGCAGGCAAAAAAACAATGGGAGTGGAAGCGACTTCCGACTTCCTGCCAGCTTCCCCATTGACTTTGCTTGTGGGAAGCTGACAGGGAGCATCGGAAATCACGATCACGTGACCACAGGGACACTGCAACGGCCACAACTTTGCAAATAAAATTGGTCTAAACATCGTGGAAATCTCAATTCCACAGGAGTAATGGGTCCCAGATTTTTTACGCATTCTTTAAGTTAGCGGATTTTTAGGTATCTTGATTCAAAAATTGTTGCGGTATATACAGTCAGGAGCAGAAATATTGGAACAAGGATAACTGTTTTGGCAGTTGGCCTCTGTACACCACCACATTGAAGTTGAAAGGAAACACACCCAGATGGGAGCGAAGTCAGGACTTTCAGCTGTAATTCAAGGGGTTTGACAAAAGTGGGGCACTATATATATAATGCACCGTTTGGGCTAACTTGAGGGTACAAACAGACAAACAGATAAACACAATGAGAGTTTTAGTAGTATATAGATATTTTTGTTAACCGCTGGGAGTTATTTTTGAAATACAACAAAATACAACATTGATTGATTGATACCAGCCAGGCAGTGGTGCTAATTGTGTGATCCTAAGAGCTGTATTGTTACCAGAATTCAGGTAACTGGTAGATTAACAGTCAAGTGCACTTCTCAGTAGTAATCACTAGAACTTTGGTCTGAAGGAAGATGGGAGAGTGTATTGTGCTTTGATTATCTTCCCCCCCAAAGAGAAGGGCTTGTTAGTACAAGAGCTTAGCCTTGCTGCAGATAGGGAGGGTCAGGTGAGTTTGATGCCTGCTCTAAAATGAAGTTCATGATTTTATTCAAGTGTAGCTTGTACATGCCAGTTTCTTTCCAGCAACATTGGTTTAACAGTATCCTTTTCAGGACTAGATGAATAATATAAGTAGTGGTTTTTATCTGGTCCTGTTTTAAAGTATACAGCTGTCACAAAAATAAATAATCCTTGATTTCATATGTACTACATTGGATTGAAAATCATCTGCAGGGCCGTGCTGAGGAGTTTTCTAGGCATCTGCAGGATAAAATCGCTCGGATTCACTCTAAGTTAGACTCTAAGCATGAAACATGGTCTGGGGAGATGCCTGAGGAACGTACTTACCCAGTTATTTGGGAACAGTTTGATCCTGTTGGGCCTGAGGAAGTGGAGAGGATCCTCCGGACTGTAAATGCCACCACATGCGAACTAGATCCATGTCCCTCCTGGCTGGTTCAATCAGCTCGGGAAGTGACGTGTGGCTGGGTCCAGTTAATGGTAAATGCATCCTTGCAGGAGGGGGTGTTTCCGGTGGCCTTCAAGGAGACGCTGGTCTGCCCCCTCCTCAAGAAACCATCATTGGACGCTGTTGTACTGGACAATTTTCGTCCAGTCTCCCACCTCCCCTGTATGGGGAAGGTGGTTGAGAAAGTGGTGGCATTGCAGCTTCAGAGGATTCTTGATGAAACGGATTATATAGACCCCTTTCAGTCAGGTTTCAGGCCAGGATATGGGACGGAAACAGCATTGGTCGCACTTATGGATGATCTCTGGCGGGAGCGGGATGGGGGCAATGCGTCCATCCTGGCTCTCCTTGACCTCTCAGCGGCTTTCGATACCATCAACCATGGTATACTTTTGGGACGACTCAGGGAGTTGGGGGTGGGCAGCGTGGTTTTGCGCTGGTTCACCTCCTTCCTCCAGGGCCGGTCCCAATCGGTGTTGATAGGGGAGGAGAGATCGGGTCCACGGCCCCTCCTTTGTGGGGTGCCGCAGGGCTCAGGGCTCTCTCCTCTCCTATTTAACATCTACATGAAACCACTGGACGAGATCATCCGTCTCCACGGGATGAGGTATCATCAATATGCAGATGATACGCAGTTATACATCTCCATCCCGGGGGAAGTAAGTGATGCTGTGACTGCCCTGTCCAAGTGCCTGGGGGCTGTGGGGGTCTGGATGGGGAACAACAGGCTTCAGCTGAACCCTGGTAAGATGGAGTGGCTGTGGGTTAATGGCCCCTCGGTGTCTAGGAATTTATCATCTTTAGTTCTGGATGGGCTGGCATTACCCCAGGCAGAGCCGGTGCGTAACTTGGGGGTCCTCTTGGACTCACGACTCCTGCTCAAAGAGCAGGTGGCAGTCGCGGCCAGAAGGGCCTTTGCACAGCTTCGTGTTGTGCGCCAGTTACGCCCTTTCCTGGAGCGAGAGGCCCTTCGAACAGTCACTCATGCCCTGGTCATCTCCCATATAGACTACTGTAACGCACTCTACATGGGGCTACCCTTGAAGAACGTCCGGAAGCTTCAGCTGGTTCAAAATGCGGCCGCGCGAACCATTTTAGGTGCCTCAAGATCGGCACATATAACACCTTTGCTCCGTGAGCTGCATTGGGTTCCAGTCTGCTTCCGGATTCAATTCAAGGCGTTGGTTATCACCTTTAAAGCCCTACATGGCATGGGTCCAGGTTACCTGAGGGACTGTCTCATCCCTATCACATCAACCTGTCCCACCTGGTCCGGCAGAGAGGGCATGCTACGAGCCCCGTCTGTAAGAGAGTTCCACCTGACGGGGTCCAGGAGGCGTGCCTTCTCTGCAGTAGCCCCCGCCCTTTGGAATATTCTCCCTGAAATAAGATCGGCCCCCTCTCTCCTGGACTTTAGAAAAAATCTAAAGACCTGGTTTTGCCATCATGCTTGGGGAGGGGAGGGGAGTAGCCAGTCTTGGGGTTGGCTGATCGCTTAGATCTACTTTGACCAACCTTTCCGACCATGGGATAGTAAGAACTACCATTACTTGGATCAAATTGTATTAGGTATGAATTTTTTTGTAGTATTTATGTTTTTATTGATTTTAAACTTATGCTGTGAACCACCCAGGGTCCCTCCTTGCGGGGGAGATGGGCGGGATATAAATATGATGATAAATAATAAATAAAATAAATGTTTCTTAAAACTAAAAAATAGGCCAAAAAAGATGTAAAAATTGCTTGGTTACAGGATTCTTTCTAGCTGTTAATGGGATAACCATTCGTGCATAGGGCTCTGACCTGCCACAGCATCAAATTTTAAAATCGCACTTCCAAAAATAAATGGGAGGAGAAATTGCCATTGTACGACGTTTACTATCCATTTTCTGCAGGTGATATTTTCTGCTGATCAGACATATGAACTGATGAAATGCTTAGATGATGTGATGGCAGCAAAGCCAAAAAAAGAAAAGCTCCAGGTAACCTTTTCGAAGTACACTGATTTAGGGGCCTGACACATAATTTTAGCATGTGAGGATAAGGCATGATCTAGCCCCATTGTATTCTGGAGTTTATGGTTTCTCTTGAGTTCAGTGCATTGGGGGAGAACATTAACTCAATGATGTTCTCTATGTAAATATCCTTATGCACATTTGTGCATGCACATAGGATACACTGAAGTTAACTGTAACTTCTCTGATCTTATGTTAACTTACTTGCCTCTGTGTAGAGCATGAAATAGGCCTAAAGGACCTGCAGATATTGAGATAATTACTGGCCTCTAATTATACTAGCATTTGTCTTTTTCCCTATGATTTCTTTTTTGTCCAAGTGCAGAGATAACTGCATCATGAAAAAACTTGCCTTTCTATCCAAACACTCTTGTTGGAGGTCTCAAGGGAAACAGAGGCTTAGGCTTGAGTCAGAAATATGGATTAGAAAGAGCAGGAGGAGGATATTTTCCAGACTCCAGTGCAAGTGACTTAGGCACTATCAGCTTCAGGACTGAGGGAGTCTTTGTCAAAGTGACATCCTTGTCAGCAGGCTAATCTGATTGCAAACAAAGATAGTAGCATTATTCTGTAAAGCCAGGCAGCCCCTCCGAGTCTAGCAACTCCATTAACTTCCGCTCTTCCCACATTATGTTAAGGGAATTATGGGGATGGTACCAGGTTCCATCTCGATAACTTGTTTCTTTTTAATGATTTCTAATCCTTCTTAAATGTGGAAATCAGTTCAGTCATATATCCTGCTACATAAACCATAGCAAAAACTTCTTTAAAACCTAAATGGATCCTTTAGCATAATTCACTAAATTGCTTTGTTAAAAATGTAGAAATGTGCATTTTAGTGAAAGCTGAAACTGGGAAAAGGTGTATGTCCTGTGTTTAAAAAAGATTATCTCTGTTTTAATTTATTTTTAATTTATTCTTAAATTAGCTGTTTTGGCATATCTGACAGAAAATCTGTTCTTTGAATCAAGGGGACAATCCTACTCATTTCAGAGTTTTGCTGCTTCTAATGCCTGCTTTTCCTTCCCTCTACGGATATGACATTTTTCATCAACCGATTCCCTGAAACCTGTGGAAAGGAGCTTAAGATAAAATACTGTTTCTTATGGTATGAAAGTGTTACCAACAGATCCACAGCCCCTCCCAGCACTACTTGTCCCCATCTCAGGATGCTGTGTGTGTGTTTGTGTGTGTGTGTGTGTGTGTGTGTTTCTTCCTTGTCCTGACCAAGTAATAAAAATAGCTGCAAACGCTCTCTGGGAATGGCAGAGAATTACTGATGTCTACAGTTGAGTGATCTGACATGGACCAGTCTAGATAAGGTTCACGTATTTCCAGAAGTGGTTTGTGGTATTCTGGATATGTTCTGAATGAATTAATTTTGGGTTCTTCCCCAAGACTGGGGAAACAGCTTCATCCAAAATGAATACTTATTAATTCTACCCTAAATATTTATTATTCCATCCTAAATTAATATTTAAGAGGGAGCTGTTTCCCCAGTCTTGGACAAAGAACTCTGAAAAATTCAGTAGTCTTTGGGATATCCTTGTAGGGACTCCGCTTAGTTATAGACTAAATGTGAGGAGTAATGTGATCATTACTAGCTAGGCATATATAACTTTGACTTATACAATATTTTTATATTTCTAAAATTGATTTCAGGTTATGTTATCCAATTCCTGCCTTTTTTGCTTGTTTCTAGGATGATGATGCAGAGATAATGAAGGTGGAAATGCTAAGACTTGCTCTGGCACGAAACTTAGCAAGAGCCATCATTAAAGAGGGCACACTGGAAGAATCATGAGAGCAGCAAATTAAAATAGTTCTCCGACTTTACTTTGTTAACTTAGTGTACATACCAGGTTTATTATTATTTTGATAAGAATAAATTTCACATTTTGCATTTCTTTTATAATTCTTTTTCTGATAAATTTCAAGAAAGAAACTCGGTTTTTGCAAACTGAGACTTCAGCAACTTTGTAAGATGGGAAATCCATCTTGTCATTAAAATAGACCCCAAATTGTTCTATTCATGCAAGTTGGAACAAAACATTTCATTTGCTTGTTTTAAACCTGGGGGCAATCTGATCTCCTTGCAAGAAATCCTGATTTCTCCTTACTCAGGGTTTAAAAAGAAACCAAAAGATACTTGTTTTGGTACATATAATAGTTGACATAACAGAATACAGAGCACTTGGCCATAGAGCTTTCTGTTGATATCACAGCTACTCTAAAGAAAAATGTAGGACAAGTTGTTAGTTCCAATGATTTTCAGAGAAAAATACATTTCAGTATGAAGTGGCTGCAAAGTAGCTAAAGCAGAGTAGAGAAAGTATTTTTATTGAACATGCAGAATAACAAATGCTTCCGAGATATATTTACAGTCTTGAGTGTTCGATAGAAAGCTGCAACTTCAGCCTGTGAACAGGTAACATTCATAAATAATTTCTAAAGCTTGTAGTACATTTCCACACAGCGAGACACAGAGATCTTTCTGCTGGATTACACGGTAGGGACAGAGTGGCACTGCTGACCATGAGAAAGCAATCTGGCAGAAAGCCCTTGTGCTTTTTTTGCGGTTTCCTCAGTCAGAGTGATTTGCAGACCAGCTCTGACAGTGACATCTGCTCTGTACAAGTAAGTATGGCACTGGGGAAGACTTAGTAGCTTAAGCAAAACCCTGATAATAGGGAGACTATAATACTAGAGAGGACGAGATCAAGAGCAAAAAATACTGCTGGGTTCCCATCAGCTATACATAATTAAAGCAGCCCTGATACCACTAGTTTTACTAATCAGGGTCATACTCTTCACAGAGCTGCAAGTGGATCCCTTCAAAAGCTGTTGAGGTTCTTTCTATTGTGGCAACCATATCTTGTCTATAGGAGCTTAACACAAAGAGGTCATAGCCATTCTAACAGACCATCCCATGATGCTCTTAATACCAAAAAGTTGCAAATTTTTTAGCATGGAGTAAGAAAACTACACTGTTAGCCACAGTTAACCTGCTTTAGATTTTCAGAGCCTTCTCTTCACGAGCAAACAAAATGATTTGTTCCAGACAAGAGTATTTAATATTTAAGCCAAAACTCTGTTACACAGGGGAAAGTAATTACTTTACTCAAAGCAGTGATCCTCCCTCTATGGCTTTTGAACCATATCACGACTATAACTAATGTTTAGAAAAGCCTGTCTCTCCTCCTGTAGACAATTGCACTTACCCACCTATTATCTGGAAAGAATAAAGTGGAAGAGTATCAACCCTGCACGTGCATGGCCATGGCTCCTCTTTTCCCTGGTCGGCAGAACTGGTACATTCCTATAGCTTTATATACATATTATACTCTTTAACTAATGATAGTGCCTTCAGGAGAAGCCTCAGGGCGGCCTTAGCTGCATCACACCCTCCTTTGAGCCCAATTAACAACTGCTCCTTCTCAGTATTAATTTGTATTTCCATCTCTCCATGCTCTCCACTTGCGCAGTGTGTAAACCGTATGTGGACCTTTATTGTAGCTAACTCACAAAAATGAAGCAATTGTGTATGCAGAGGAAAAACACACGCGGAGCTGTGTGCATACAAAACTCAGCAGCTACTGGGAAAGCACACAATACAAGTCAGCTGGAAGTATAAAATTAAAAGGCAGCAACTTGAGAGCCATGTGTTGATGTTCTCAAGTGGCAAGTGTAAAATACCTGCATGGGCTATGCTGGCTCTTGGAACAGATGTTCTCTAATGGAGTGCTTGATCATGGCAAAAACCTCCATTTTTTGGAGTGTATCTTATTGCTCAGCAAGCCTGCAGGTTATCCTACTTCTGACCCCAATGAGGTAAAAAGAATTGGGTGCAGGAACTTCATTAGGACTCTACCCCAAAAGAATTTACAAAGGCATCATAGCCCTTGGTAGACCTCTGGCCAGTGTTATTTAATTTCTGCTCACCAAACTCACCAGGACAATTATATTTCAAGTTTTAATGAAGTGGAAGATAGAGCTGCATTGGCCAAGGTAAAGACACCAGCCAGGTCTCTGTTCCTGGCTGTCCACACACGTTTACACTTGGCATTTATGCCCCAGACTACTTTGTCCCAGAGTGCAGGAAACATTCTGGACTACGGCTACAAGTGGAGTGGACGGGACATGTAAACAAAGCTAAATATCACTAACTGATACTGCAGGTGCCTTTGTCATGTTGCATTCATTCCAGTCCCTGTGAAATAGCGCTGGGTCATAGCTTTCCCCAGTTATCAGCTGGAGGGAACTGATCCACTTCCCCCACTTCAGTGCTGAGCTTGTCTCCCAGTGTGAAAGTCAGTCGATACCTCAGCCTCACTTTCTCCTGCAAGGAAGAAGGAAGACGGTATGCAGCAGCCAGCCACAGAATACAGAGTAAAGCAGCAGATGCACTTAAAGGAGGGAACGTGATGCACGTCGCATCGGCCTTTAAGCCAGGGGTGGGCAGGCCTCGGGTATCCTCCCAGTACCCTGAGATAACACCACTGAAATCTGACAAAGGGACTGATGTTTGGTGGGATAATTTCCCCACCTTTAGATCTGTCCCCCAAATGGCCCATAATTGTGCTGCTGAAAATTCTATCATTTGGGCAGCAAAAGTCAGTAACATGATTTGGCCTCCTCCTCTGGAGGAAATGTAAAGAGCTGTTGCCTTCCAGAGGCCTTCTGCTTATATTCCCACCCCTAAAAAGTGAAAAAGCCAAAAAAACTCAGCCTAACGTAATTACTGACACGTTAACAGAGATGCTACAGAAGACTGGGAGGTTGAGGTGTGGCCCCTAATCTCTCAAACATACCCAATGTTGTCTTAAGCAAGGGGGGAAAGAATTAAAAAAAAAGCCCTAGCAGAATTTAGCAATAATTCATGCCATATTTTTCGTTCTCTTTAACAATTTTTATCCCAACCTTGAAAGGTATCAGAGGTCTGTTTGCTGCACATTTCATCTTAGCCCAAGGAAACAGTGATGAGACACATAACAAATGATAAGGAAAATGACTACCATATATCTTTAAGAAGAGAAGGAGGATCTGAAGCACAAACCTCCTCACCTTTCTAGGATTTGCAAGCAACATGACCTGGGTAATAGCAGCTGGTGGCTGGATGGGGTTGAATGGAACTAGCTCTGTCCCTGAAGGCGGCTGCAACTTTACTTTCATGGACTGCAAGGGAAAAATCAAAAACAAGAAAACATTTTAGACAATGCATGCTTCTGTAGAAATAACAATAGGCACCTAGCACATTTGAACGTAACGATACAGTATTTAGAAAATGGGAGTATTTCCTAAGATGAGGTCAAACTATTCAAATAGCTGCCTAGTGTAATTACCTCCATGAAATTAATTTAGGATCAATATTCCAGTTGAGGAAATCCCCAGAGATTCAGTGGAATTCAACATTATCCAAAGATATCCTAAGGCAGTAATTGGGAACAAGAATCCTGCAAAACGGTAACAAAGACCTCCTGCTTCTCCTTAGGAGTATCGCTCTTGTTCTTCGGTTCAGCCCTCTGGCCCAGAGGGATTCCCTGATGGGAAGCCCTGGTTTCTGCCTGCAGCAATAGAAGAACTCTAGATACTCCCCCAACTGGTGCTTGGCCATTATTATCTTCTTTCCCCTACCTTTGGCACTGCAGCTTGTAGCACAATATTCTTGATGGGAAGAGGGGCTGTATTCAACATTGATACCACCACCACCAATACGTCACGCCGCCCAGGAGGGCACTCCTTTGCGAAGTGCAGCAGAATGCGCAAACCGTGCTTGTCATAAGCAGTCACAGGGAGAACGCTGCCTGCAAGGTGAAGGAAGTATTTACAGGACAGAAGAACCACATGTCGTCAATTGAATAAACAGTATTAACTCTGACATGCTGACTAGGCCATAACAGAAGTTGCAACCTATTTTTTTCAAACTTGCATTCTGCAGCTAGTTCTAATGAGATGGCCATTAAAAAAAAATAAAGGTGGGGGCCTCTATCTGGATGATTCCCCCCTCCCCCGGCTAGATTTCAGTGCTATCACTCGTCCTCAACTGTATGGAACACCCATACAGTTGCATATCATTCCTGAAGAGGAGCTATGCTAATCACCGTATCATTCCTCTAAGTCTTCATCTCATAAGAATAGGATTACAGCAGCCCATATGCTTTTCTCATGCCTGTCAGACCTATGAGGTAGACTAGACTAAGAAACCAATGCCATGAACTGTAGGTCAGGACTACGTTTATTGTAACAGTTATAATAACAGAATCTTGCAATCTCAATGTGCTTCCCCCTCTTCATGTGGACTAGGGAGGGGCTAGTCAGACATTAGGGGCGTGGTGGCTCAGTGGTTAAGACACCATGCTTGTCGATCGGAAGGTCAGTGGTTTGAGACCTGAGCGCCGCGTGACGGAGTGAGCTCCCGCACTCACCCCAGCTCTTGCCAACCTAGCAATTCGAAAGCATGCAAATGCAAGTAGATGAATAGGTACCACTTCGGTGGGTAGGTGACAGCGTTCCGCATGCATCATGCCGGCCACATGACCGTGGAAGCATCTTCGGACAACGCTGGCTCTTCGGCTAACAAACGGAGATGAGCACCGGCCCCTAGAGTCAGACACGACTGCACAAATGTGCAGGGGGAACCTTTACCTTTTTAGTCAGACATTTTCTCAAGTTACTTTCTTGGCCAAGGCTCAGGCCCTTTTTATCTGACTGTTGCCTTGGTAGCAGCTTGTGGTGGATTTCAGTAATGCTGCTGGTTCTCAGGAAGAGGGGAGCAGATTCCAAGGAGGAGGGAAAGATAAGAGAAAACACAGTCCACAGGGATGGAAGGTGGGAAGACTAAGAGGTTCAGACTAGCCCCGCCCTAGAGCCTTCGCAGGTGATTTCCCCTTAGGTTAGGTAGAGTGGCTTCAGTCTGCCAAGATTCTGTCTCTACGGTGTGAGCAAATAAAGAACTGGAGTTTGGCTGGACTGATTCTTTGCCATTCTTGGGCTGGGCCTGACACAGCTCTTCCTCCTGTCTTTCAAAGCCATTCCCTCTGCCCTCTACAATACCATTCCCCTTCCTTGGCCAGACACCCCTCCCAAGACTGTTACGGCTTGGGGGTCATTCTCCATTCCCAAGCAAGCAGAAATGAGATGTAATCAGCCCAGCTATTAATCAGTCCTGATACTAATCTCATATAGCCTTTTATCTGAGAGCCCAACATAGGGGAAGCCATCAGTCTGAATGTTAGGGGCCTAAAGAAAGAATAGGCATCAACATGCCCAAAGTACGACTCCAGAGGCACGCAGTTCAGTGTTGGGGTGGCATGTCACATAGCTGTATGCGGTTTGAACCTGTGCCCCTAGTGCTGCTATGCCTTTAAACCCTGAAAATATGGTCTACTCATAGGCTGGGGAAAGTTTGGAAGTAGTGGTGGAGAGGCAGCACATTCTTCCTAACAGAAAGCAGTAAGCCTACTGCATAAAGGCAAGAGATAGTTCTTCCGTTAAGTATTAAGATTCAATGACTTAGAACGTCATGCAAAAGAGTCCTTAGTGTCACTACAGGAGAAAAGAGACTAGAACAAAACCACACCTAGCAGCTAGTCTATCACTGGCCAGCCACTCTCCCCAGGTCTGCACCCCACCATCCTCAATAAACAACAGCTGTCACTGATTACAAATTTAAGGACAGAAGTTGCAAAAAAGTTAGCCGGACACCACCTGTTTTTCTAAATTCCTCTATTTCTCTAAATGGATAGAAGAACTACCTCAAAAATAGCACCACTTTAGTACAAATTTCTTTTGCTTCCATTTGTTCCGGCAAAGTATTTAAAAAAAACTACAATAGAAATAGAAAGACATTTGGTGCCAAACCGCAATCTAGGGCATGAGAGTACATACAGGATTGTTTCCAGAATTTGCTCCCATGATAAGAGGCTTATGTTTTTGGAAACTAAAGAGGTAAATAAGGTTAAAAAAAATAATCCACGCATTCATTGCATGGAACAAAGGACACCGAGAGAGAGAGGGGCCTGTGCTGTTTATGCTGAGAATAAATGCTATGCATCCTTTGCTTCACCATTAAACAGATACTGGTCAGCAATGACCCCTACTAGGTTTAATTGACTCCAGTGGAACATGGACATTGGCCAAGGAGATCTCAGGTCCTTTCACAGGACTTCCTTGCTGCTGGAACAGGGCTGCCTGGAAGATGGGGCTTCCTGGATACGGAACTGCAGGGACGCCTGGACCAGCGAGCGGCAATCCTGTAGCAGATGTCAGAGGTGCAGAAGTAGCGGCAGGGACTGTAGAGGCTGTTACAGCTGCTTGAGCTGAAGGCCTGAAACAGAGTGGAGGAGGAGTATAGATAACCAAATTAACCCACAGACTAGTAGGAACACTAACTTATTGAATGAACAAGGCCACCAACCTGGAGACTCAAGGCAGCTTGAGTCTAAATTTAAAATATAGACAGAATCCCTATTGTCACCCTATGCCTCTGTTTTTTTTTAATGTGGGACAAACCATTGGAAAAGCTTATGATTACTACCAATTGTGAGAGCCAGTTTGGTGTAGTGGTCCAGGCATCAGGCTAGAAACCGGGAGACCGTGAGTTCTAGTCCCGCCTTGGGCACAAAGCCAGCGGGGTGACCTTGGGCCAGTCACTCCCTCCCAGCCCTAGGAAGGAGGCAAGGGCAAACCACTTCTGAAAAACCTTGCCAAGAAAACTGCAGGGACTTGTCCAGGCAGTCTCCGAGAATCGGACACGATTGAACAGATAAGAAAAAAACCTACCAATTCCTGTAACAAAAAATGGCCCTTTGAAGATAAAATGCTGCTCATGGCTGCTGTGTTGCATGTCCATCAGTGGTGCTCAGTGAAACATATCCTCAGCTGGTGGGGAAGGTGGACGGAGAATTGGTCTCCAGCAATCTTCCCAGCAGCGCAGGTGCTGAACCACAGCAACAGGACATTTAAAAAGTCACAGCACTAGAATAAAGGCAACTACACAATATGCGGGATCCCACTTACACAATCAAGATTTTTTTGTTCTGAAATTTGGTGTAATACTAATTTACCTGGGCTACTGTGATATGCTGTTAAATAGTTATGGTTTTACCCAAGTGCATGCTGAGAAATAGGAAACGTAAGGCTTCATTTTGTCTAGACATGTTGCGTGCAAATTACACTTTATAATTTGTTTGCCAGTGGAATAGTTCCTACTGTATGCCTCTAATTTTGCAGTATAATCACTATTGTACTCTGTCTGTTTCGAGTTGTATACAGTAGAAACCACCTAGAGATCCACTGTAGATAAACATGTTTGTAGGTTTGATAATTACAGGTAGTCCTTGCTTACCAACGGT
Source organism: Charina bottae (assembly GCA_023362775.1). Taxonomy (NCBI): domain Eukaryota; kingdom Metazoa; phylum Chordata; class Lepidosauria; order Squamata; family Charinaidae; genus Charina; species Charina bottae. Next base: position 126,453,162 of record JALMGJ010000002.1, on the reverse strand, counting down.
AATTGGAACCAGGAACTCCATTGCTAAGTGACACGGTCATAAGATGCAACATCATGTGACTGCACCAACTTACGAAAGCAGTTCTGACAGTCCCAGTTGTTGTTAGGTGAATCCCACATGGTCACAGTGTCCCACAGTCATGTGATCGTCATTTGCGACCTCCTGCCGGCTTCCCCATTGGCTTTGCTTGTCGGAAGCTGGCAGTGAAGGTCGCAAATGGCGATCACGTGACCGCGGGACACTGTGACGTAACTGTAAGCTGGTTGCCAAGCGCCCGAACTGCAATCATGTGACCGGGGGACACTGCGACAGCCGCAACTACAAGGACCCACTGTGAGTCCCCTCATTCAGCGCTGTCGTAACTTCAAACAGTTGCTGAACAAGTGGACATTAAGCGAGGAATACCTGTAATTATGTGCCAAGCCCAGAGGCACGTGCTTATTTTAAGGAACCATTTAGTAAAACAGTCCCAAAGGCTGAAAATGACATTATTTAAGGGAAATGCCCTCATTCCCTATTTTTAATGGAAAAGAGAGGAAGAGCCATTATCAAGCAGAGAGAACAGGCAAAAAAGTCCTCACCCTTTGTTTTCCTCTAGAAGATGCCTTAATGGATCCATCTTGTGCAATCCATTTGTTCCCACTGCTGAGCCAAGGTAGCCTGAAGCTACCGGCATTGCACTGAAAGGGCCAAGTGGAGGTCCAGTAGAGAAGATGAAAGAGGTTGAGGTAGGAGCAGAGATACTGGAAACAGGCTGAGGGGCTGTGAAGGTAGAAGCAAGAGGTACTGATGCTCCACATCCAGGCTGTGACACAGCTGAAAGAAGTGGGTTCACTGCAGAGTTGCAAGCAACAGAAACTGGCTTTGGATTCAAGAAGTCCAGCTCTACTGGCTCATTCTGCAACACAGGAAAGAGATGTACCACTACAATATTTTACTTCTCTTCTGTTATGACACTCTAGAATGGCCTTCATCAGGCATGGCATATTCCTCTAAAAAGGATGAGACGAAGGGGCCACAGAAGCACAACAGGTTTTAAAAAGGCACTTCTCCATTTCAAATGGTTGGCCTCCTTACAGAAATCGTGATGGAAAATAGATCTGATCTGATCTGTGCTCTTTATTACTGCAACCCTAATAATAGAATAAGCCAGAAAAAAATAAAGGGCAATTCAATCCAGGACAGATTCATTTTTTCCTTGTCTATCTTCCTAAAAACCTTCTGAAGTATAAACAGAGTAGATTATGCAGCATTCCAGATTCAATTCCAAAACGTGCTTCTGAGCATGAGGAGGAGTAAACGTGGCACCTATCTGTAACGCTTTAAAGCCACGCAACCTCAGGAAAAGGTGTGGTTGCTTTAAAGAAACGCAGATAGGTGTTCTATGTACACTCCTGCCCACTTCAGTGCATCTCTTTGGAACCCAATCGAAAGTGCTGCACAGCCCTGAAACCTAGTACAGAAAACAAAATACCTGGAACAGGTTCCACTGATTGCTTTCAGTTGATTCTTTTACTACGCTTGGAGCAGGGTCATTGAGGCCTGAGTGGAAGAAACAGTATTAGGAATTGGAAGCAATAGAAGCACATAACATATTAGTAGGGAAAAACTTGTAAGTAAGCTGATGAAATCCCCATGAGAAGCAGCATGCGATATTTTGCATTAAGACTGTGGAGACCCAACTACAAATCCAGGCTCAGCTCCATTTTCTCCTGCGTGGCCTTGAACAAACCCCACTCTCTAAGCCTGTTTCCAAGAGTGCTGTGTTATGAGGATGAAGGACGGCTACCGGGGAGGGCGGGGGGGAGTAAGTTGTATTATCACCCTTTCCCTGACAGATGTTGTTCTTACATTCAGCTCAGCAATTCTTTGGAAACCTGTTAAAAAATAGACATTGGGCCAATTCACACATCCATTTCTTAATTTTTTCACTGCTCTTTTAATACATGAAAGCTATTATTGTTTAGACTGCACTACACAACAACCAGAAGCAGAAGGACGTAGGGCATATTACAGATGCTCTTCTGAGACTTTGAGTAGCTTTATCACTCCCAGCTCATTCAAGCAAATAAATACTATCACGTGCTTCCTCAAAAGATCCCAGTGGTATCTACCCATTCTGTCAGATCTGGCAGGAGAGGCATACGCCAGGTCCGGTCTGTGAGAGAGTGTCATCTGTCAGGGCCCAGGAGGAGAGTCTTTTCTGCCATGGTGCCTGCCCCCTGGAACACCATCCCCCCAGAAATTAGTCTTACTCCAACCTTGCTGGCCTTAAAAACTCAGTTTTGCTATCGAGCCCAGGGCCCTGATAGCATGGGTGAGCCCGTTTCATGGCTACTTTGAGTGTTTATGAGTGTTCTCATCTGCTATTTTTATGTTATTTTTGTTGTTTTTAATTCTGGTTGTTTTTATTGTTTTTTATTCTGTTTTAATTGTGAGCCACCCAGTGTCATGTATATAAGATGGGCAGTCTATAAATTTACTAAATACATATATACATACATTATCCATGGACACTAGCCAATTAGATAGAGCAGTGGGGAAAAGAGGAATCATAATATATGCCTTGAGCTTAGGACATTCCATCTATCTCAATCTTTCTTATCTCAGTATGGCGGAAGCATTCAAAACAGGTGATCTTGCCTAAGCCACCTTCCATAGCTTTCAGTGCTAAGTGCTAAGAGAGCCAGTTTGGTCTAGTGGTTAAGGCAACGGGCTAGAATCCAGGAGACTGAGACTTCTAGTCCTGCCTTAGGCATGAAAGCCGGCTGGGTGACCTTGGGCCAGTCCCTGTCTCTCAGCCCTAGAAAGGAGCCAATGGCAAACCAGGAGGCTGAGAGTTCTAGTCCTGCCTTAGGTATGAAAGCCGGCTGGGTGACCTTGGGCCAGCCACTCTCTCTCAGCCCAATTCACCCCACAGGGTTGCTGTTGTGGGGAAAAGAGGAGGAGGAAAGAGTATTAGGTATATTATCCGCCTTGAGTTATTTGTAAAAATAATAAAGGCGGGATATAAAATAAGTAAAATAATGAATGAATGAATGAATGAATGAATGAATGAATGAATGAATGAATGAATGATCCAGTCCAGAAAAGAGGTTTGTTTAGTGGACTGGTAATGAAGACCTTCCATTTTCCAGATTGTGGAAAATGTATCCACAGCAGCAGCTCCCTAGCACTCTCCCCCACATTAAGCACCACCAAACTACACTCAACTTACCTAAACACAGGAGTTCCTCATCAAGCAAAGAGAAGGAATTGGCAGTACTAGTTGACTGAGTAGTGGTGGTTTCAGCATGGCTGGTTGAATGACTCCAGGAGTGACCAGTTGCCTGAGGTGGGGGTGGGAGGATGGGGATTTCTGATAAGGCGGGAGCTGGAGTTAGTGTTGGTGTTGTGTTCAAGGCTGAAGGAAGCAGTGGGGGTGGTGGGGGTGGTGACGGCACATTTGAAACCTCTAATCCCCCCAAGTCAATGAGGGTATTAATGTTATTGGCAGAATTGCTTCCTGCAGGGAAAAGGAGAGAATTGAAAAGATGGCAAGGGAAACAAACAGTTTTCAGCAGAACACATCAGAATAACTAGATAGTTATATCACAAGACTTGTAAGCAACAAGGGCAAGGATTATTCTAATATCTGGATCAGAGCTTTCCAAACTTTTCATGTTGGTGACACACTTTTTAGACATGCATCATTTCGCGACACACTCTTACAGCAGGGCACAAGGCAGGCACTAGGACCTGCGTGGAATCACAGCAGGTTTGGAGGCAGCCAGGCACAAGGCAGGCACTAGGACCTGCGCGGAATCCTGGCAGGGCAGGTTTGGAGGCAGCAAGGCACAAGGCAGGCACTAGGACCTGCGCGGAATCCTGGCAGGGCTCGGAGGCAGCAGCAGCCGCGACACACCCAGACACTGCAGCCGACACAGTAACATGTCCCGACAAACAGTTTGGAAAGCTCTGATCTGGATGCTGTCAAAGAAATCAAGAGTCAACTCTTAAGGCAGATGGGAGATTTCCAGCCTTGTCCATTTCTTCAACAGACAAGAACTTCCTTGTTTCCTAATTCCAAAAAATAACTCTTAGACTTTCTCCCCAAAAGTATACATATTAGGTTGTATTATCTTCTACCATGTTTTGCTCTGATCTGGGAATCAGCTCTTTCTCTTGCACTTCACATCTATACTTTGTCAATCAGCAGCACTGAGAAATATGCCCTATAGGGCTCATAGATATTAAATAATCTTACATCAACTTCCCTTGCCCATCACTATTTTGCATCGTTTTAGTTGCTGGACCTTTCGGTTCCAGTAAAAACAAAGGAAATTCCACAACTTGAAATCTGCCAATATCTCAACTAAAATTCACTTTCTCAATATAATGAAGTGTTACTCTAAATCAGAGGAATATGTACCTTGAGTTGTAGACTTGTAGAGCTGTAAGCAGTAAGGTTAGCAGGAAAAAAATAGAGAAATGCAGGCTGCCAACATTAAAGCTTAACTTTATCCAAAATCATTATAATGATTATTCATCGATTAGTGCTAATAGTAGCCTATTGTGGGGAAAAACCCATTACTGTAATTGAGGCTGTTATTGAGAGAAGTAACTTACTTCCTAAGTTGTAGTTCAGTGCTTTCAAGCTGGAATCTCCTTTTGAAGTTCTCAGGTTTAAGAACAGCTATTACATAACAATGTTCTCTTGCTAGTATTTGGGTATGGCTGTTTCTGATGTGTGTTTATACTAAGGACACTAAAAAAACTCCTTCTAAATGACATACTATTTTAAAATTACATAAAAGGAGAAGCAGAGTCATTAATGGAGGAAAATAAGTATCTCCTGAGAAATACAACTCACCTTCTGTTGTAGGCAGCACTGAAAGATCTACTTCACCATTGATGACTTGCCCTTCAATGATTTTTTTATAGGAATTTATTACTCGTGATAAGTTGTCACTAGCCTGAAGAATATCTCCTGTAAGGGGAAAGTATATACCACAGATATAATCCATCGACTTTTCAAGAATGCTTCCTGTCTAGAAACATTATCAACCTGCCTTTGGGATGAGTGTCATAGAGCTCCTGGTGCCATAATTCTCCTCAAAATTTAATATTGTATGTATGTTATTATATTGTATTATTGCTATGACTGTTGCTTTTCTACGCTGGTTAGGGTTAGGGTTGCCAGAAGTGGTTCATATATCAACCAACCCACCCACCCACCCACCCACCTGATTAATTTGTTCTCATGACAAAGAATACTGTTCACACCTAATGGTATGCCCTGCTGCCTAGGTTCACAGTTTAGGCTTTGAATATTCAGGAATGTATTATGAAGAACTGGTATATTAAAAACAACACTGCCAACTGAATTCCATTTAAATACTTTTTCTGTTTAGTCCTTATGTTCCAAAGGCACCTAAGGCAGCAGCTTTCTGAAACTAAGCATGTCTGAATCTGGTTAGTGCCTGCCTGTAGCATTAGCTCCATGTCCTACATATTCATATTATGTTGTACATATTCATATTCTACATATTCTCTTTGATTGGTACCTACATATTCAGTCTATGGTGTAAGTATGAAAAAAAAAAACCTACCATTTTAATCAAATAATATGCAAGCCCATATTTAAGCACCATATTTAAGCAATTTTAGAATAAACTACTTTGTTTTTTTTAAATGGGGAAGAAGTTTTAAACATATATATAAATCACTCTCTTTTTTTATACATGCTGAAACTAATTTTCTATCCACAATATGAAATGTATATCAGGGATTTTTTTTCATCCTAACCACTTGGCATGCTATCATTTGGTCCAATGATGCTAACATATATTGTTCCCTCTTTTCCTTTCCACCTCACCAAGTAGAAAATAAGGTTACTGAAGTTGGTAGAATGCAATTTAAATTGGCTAAAATGGACCATAAAATGCATGAGCCCAGTGAGCAGTGAAGGTATGTTCTCTACCAGTTCTAAGCTTTGTTCACTGAATCCGTAGTCCTGGCTAATGTTTTTGTAAAAGAACCTGCGTAACTTAATAACATAGGTTCCATTTTGAACGGAAGGGTATCCACCGTTTCATGGCATTTCATTTGATATTTCTGTCAGCCCTTCAAGGTAGAACAGATTAGGAAACCAAAATTATGAATGCTAATACTCCTTTTTTTATAAGAATACAGAAACAGAATCTTGCAAGTATGAATGCACCTCCCCGCCCCCCCCGTCCCTTTTTCTTCATGAGAAGTACGGAGGGTCCTGCCTGATACGCTTTCTCAAATTACATTTCTTCCCCGGACTCAGATTTCTTTTATCTGACCACTGTCTTGGTTGTGGCTCTTCCTCCTGTTCCTCAAGGTTATTCCTTCTGCCCTTTACAATTTCACTAGGCTAAGGGAAGTGTGGATGTGTAAAGGGAGAGTGCAACTACAGGTTTTCTGCTTTTTAATGTAAGGCCCCATCCAAAATATCAACCTCTTGTTAAGCTCCATAGATGTTTGCAATGAAGGAGGAGTTTTCCAGTGCCCATGGAGCATTGTCAGTCAGTAATGGGGGAAAACCAGTCACTTCTTTCCCTGCAAAGAACCAGCCCCAGTTACCCAAACTGCTGTCATTATCTTCTGTTTCACTGGCCAGCTTGAATAATGTCCGCCTCTTGGTTTCGCACCTGTCATAGAGCTCCTGTGTGAGGAAAGGACAAGAGAAAAGAGGTAATTAAGCCAAAACAGAGATGTACACCTTATTCATGTCTACCCATGGAGTGATTAAGGTGTAGCCATCTGAGTGAAGCTGGCAGCTCTTTGTCTTTTTGGTTTGGGTAACAGCAGATGACAAGAACTAACTATTGTATAAGGAAAAGATTCATGCCAACCTTCATGAGCTCTTTATCACCCTCAGAAGAGTCTTCTTTACTGTAGTGGACCAACATCTCATTCAACAATTTCACATTGTTGTTCACCTCCTCCAAAGTATGCACGCGCTTTGTTACTTTCTGTATCCGTGCCTCATCCTTCAGTTTTGAAAACAAAAGAGCTAAAATAAGTTTACTCTTTTTATTTCATCTTATAATTTGGGGCAGGCTGATTGAAGAGCTCAAGAGACCACATATTTCCCATTAGTGCTTCTAGAATTCTGGCCACAAAGTCCTGCTATTTGAAATGTTTAAAAAAAGCTTTTAGGAAGATTGTATGCAAAACAGACAAATCTTAACACACACACACACACACACACACACACACAAAATAAGAACCACTCTGTTCATACCATTATATACTGTAAATTAGCAGAAGATTTTAGTTTTGATTGATCTGTCTAAATCACTTTTAATTATTTAAGGTAAGAATTTTATTACAGAGGCTAAGGAACTTGAGATGGAAAGGATAAATACTATACTACACAATATGCAGGGAAAGAAAAACTGAGGAAAAAAGCAAGAAACTACATGAAATTAATAAGGAGAGTGAAATAGCAAAAAGGAAGGGGGAATATTTTGGCAAGGAAAATTCCATGCTGGCTGGGAATGAGTGTTGTAGTCCAACATATCTGCAGGGTACCAAGTTATGGAACAATGGCATAAGCCACTGATTCAACTGATGGAAGCACAGCTATCTTGTCATATGATTGGGGGGGGGTGCCTTCGGGTCACTGTTGACTCCTGGTGACTGCCTGGATTAGACATCACAGTTTCCTCAGCAAGATCTTTGGAAGTAGTTTGCTTCCTTCCTAGGGCTGAGAGAGAGTGACTGGCCCAAGGTCCCTGCTGACTTTGTGCCTAAGGGGGGGGACTTGAATTCACAGTCTCCTGGGTTCTAGCCTGGCGCCTTAACCACTACACCAAACTGGCTCTCTGTCCTATGATGCAGACATTAGTAAACAAATAAGCCAGTAAACTGAAGATACAGTAATAGAACCCATTAAGAGTAACTCTCTAATTCCAAAGTTGGAAGGTAGAGCGGAGCTACAAATCATTGACTAGCTTGCCTTACTTCTTACACAACCTCCAGATATAATTTCACACAGATATAAGAACTTGAATTTGGTCATAAGGAAACCAAAATCTTATTACTAGAGGGTCAAAATATTTAAGTTTCTGGTAACTAATGGCCTGGATTAAAAATCGTAAAATACTTGAAGCTATAGAACAGGTTCCAAGCAATCATCACCTCTAGAGTATTATTAAGTGCCCAGTCTCACCTCTTTCACCATAGATTTAATAAGCTTGTTTGCTTCTTGTAAATCATCTGGATTTTTGCTTTTCAACAGTTTAGCTAAAAGCTGCAAAAAGGAAAAATAAGTAAATAAAAGCACTGGCTCAACTTTTCCTGCTTTTGCAAAAATTCATTGAAGGAACCCTAACCCTAACCGTATTTTCTCCTATTTCTGATGCGTATTTGAAGCATCAAATTCTGACTTGGCATTCTAATCTCAACCCTCTGGAACACAGTTTGGGGTGAAATGTGGCTTATAAACACAGCAGCAAAACCCACTGATCTTGTTGGAATGTATCTAAGTTTGTGACAGAGAGAACCACCAAGTCCCTCACAGCCAGCCCTGGAGTTGGCGAAGCCACTTCTGGATTGCCATGGTTTCTAGAGAACGTTAGGCCTGGAGGCCTGGAACTATAACAACTGTGGAGTCCTTGGTGCTCTCTGAGCCTTGTTGTTTTCTTGCAGACGTTTCATTGCCAGGCTAGGCAACATCTTCAGTGCTAAAAGGGAGTGGAACTTGCTCTCTGTTTATATACCCTGGCTTGTCCTGCCTGTGTTGGTGGGGGTGTTGTACTCTCCTTAGTAGTACCTTGATTGGGTTGTTGTGTGCTGGTTGGTTGATTGACTGAGTTAATAGTTCCTTGATTAGGGTCTATTGTGTTGTTTGATTGCTCCTCTGCTGCTAATCTTGCTGTTAATCTTTGCATATCTTGTTGTTGATTGCTGGCCAAGAGGTGTTCTGGTCTTCTGGCTTTTCTATTGTCTCTTATGAATGGTATGTAAATGTTGTTTACCTCTATGTGTCTGTTGATGGCTACTTTGTCTGAGTGCCAAGCTTCCAGGAATTTTCTAGCATTTTTGGATTTGGCTTGGTTTAATATGCTCACAGTTTCCCAGTTGAAAGTATGGTTAAGTCTGTCCATGTGTTGTGAGATTAAGGAGTTTTCATCATGTCTTCTGACTGGTAGTTGGTGTTCATGGATGCGTTCTGCTAGTCTTCTGCCAGTCTGTCCTACATAGTGGCTGTTACAGTCCTTACACTGTATGTTGTAGATAACCCCTGTTTTTTCTTCTTGGGCTACTGGGTCTTTTGGTTTACTTACGATGTTCTGAAGGGTTTTGATTGGTTTGTGTGCTACAGTGATGCTGTGTGGTTGTAACAGTCTATTAGTAGTTTCTGAGATGTTTCTGATGTATGGCAGTGTAATCCTTTTCATAGCTTCTGTTGGTTTTGCTGTGTTGGGTTGAGTGGTCAGGCACTTTTTGATAAAGTTGCATGGATATCCATTTTGCTGGAAGATGCTATATAAGTGGTCTGTTTCCTTTTTCTGGTGTTCTGGGTTGCTGCAGTCTGAATAGTGTTCTTACACAGCTCCTCTTGTGGGAGGTAGGGTTATTGCTTTGGTAGTGGAGCACTTGGTTAGTGTGGGTAGATTTCCGGTCGACTTGTGTTTCTAGAATGCCATCATTTCTTCTACTGATGAGGATGTCTAAGAAGGGTAGTGTGTTGTTGTTGTCTTCTTCCCTTGTGAATTTTATTCCTTTGAAGATGTTGTTGATGGCTTCATGTGTTTCCTCCAGTTGTTCCTTTTTTATTATGACGAAGGTGTCATCTACATACCGGATCCATACTTTGGGTTGTATGTGTGGGAGTGCTATCCTTTCTAGACATTGCATTACTATCTCTGCTATGAGTCCTGAGAGTGGTGATCCCAGAGGTGTTCCTTTGATTTGTTGGTATATTTGTCCATCAAACTAAAAGTAGGTGGTGAGGCAGAGGTTGATGAGGTCCATGATTCTGGGTATTTTGATCTTGGTGTATCTAGTTAGGTCAGGTGTGTTACGTAGAACTGCTGCCATGGATTCAATCGCTAGTGCTTGAACTAGCTAGTGCTAGTACTATAACAACTCAATGAAGGCAAGGTTTTGTTAACAGGAGAAAGATGGTTGTAACTTTCAATGGTTCTAAGTTCTGAATTCCACGTGTTTTTATTGGGCTGTCTGACTGTACCCCACTTTGGAATTATTTTTAATGAAAAGCAAGCTAATTTATTAAATAAATACATAGACTAGACTAGAGTAAGACGAGTAAATGGCCTTTTAATGACTGATCTCAGCCACTTCCACATTTTCCTTCCTCAGAACAAAAACAAATCATATTCATAATACGTAACTATAAGATATGAATTAGTATGATGCCAAACAACCTAAGCCATTCAGTTCAGCCCTAAATTCAGAGGATGACAAAAGCAAAACATTTTCTTCACACATGAAGAAATAGGGAAATTATGTACAGATAGGGGAAAGTGCTACCTCATTCAGAAGGCTGTTTTAAGTAAGATTTATATCATGTAAGAGGTAGGAATTTGTGAACACTTCACCTGTGTTTTTTTTTAAATGCAACCCTCAGCGTTTCTATCCTCAAAACAAGCAAGGGCAAGAAGCATGACATTTTGTAATGCACCCATAAGTATTTTCAATTGCTTCCAAAATAAGAGTTGTTGTGCTACAACATTCATGGGAAATAAGAACTATTTGAAACATTCACTCTTGAACATTTTTTAAGACTGCAGATGGAGAGGGAGCAGGAGAGTTACTAGATCCCAGTTTTATATTCTCTATCCCATGAAAAGCAGCACAACAGAACTTGCCTGTTGCATATTATTGTAGTTGTGGCTTCTACTTTACCTTGGATTTCTCCTCATCATCAAACACAGGGTTTTTGGGACGAGGTGGTGGAGAGGGAATCAGGGTTTTCTCCACAGGAATAACAGGATCAGACAGAACAATGCCTGAAAGCAAAATGAAAACAACAGCAAAGTCTCACACAACTCACACAATATATGTGCTAATCCCACACACGACAGCACCACACCCCCTAATCACCACAAAAAACCCTCTCCCAATCTCTTGTAAATGACCCACAGAAGACACACACCCTCTCAGCAGCTATAAACACCAGCAGGAACACACACCCTCCACTTGGGCACAGAGAGAATTTTCTAGCTGTGCTCCTGTCCTCTGAAGATGCCAGCCACAGCTATTGGCGAAATGTTAGGAACCAAAACTGCCAGAACACAGCCACACAGCCCGGAAAACCCACAACAACCATAGTATTAGGTATGTTTGCCGCCTTGAGTTATTTATAAAAATAATAAAGGCAAGATATAAATAAATAAATAAATATGAAATCAATCAATCAATCAATCAATCAATCAATCAATCAGTATTCAGTGTATGGACTGACTGTCAACAGTATCCAGAACTGCAATACTACAGCACTGAGAACTCCACAAGATTTTGTGGAGGGAAGTTTTCTATAGTATTCTTCAACATATGAAACAAGCTCCTAACTGTGTAATGTATTGAAGTTCCTCCTTTTGTTATTATAATATTACAAAATCCTATCAGACTACAGAGGAGGAAAAGAAAGCGGTACAGGAAACAATTCTCTACCTTGTCTTTTCAACATGTAGTAGGCATCTTTGATTTTGGACTCATCTGGCAAAGCAACCGTCCAGCTGTACAGCAGCTCAATTATTTTGGTTTTGACCTTTTCTGACACTCTGTCTCCCAAGTACTGCAAGAATACCCAAGAAAGTAAAATTTTTAATTTTCTCTGCCCCCATATGAAATAATCATTTTTGAACCATAAGATATCTTTAAGGTCAACTATATTACAATGATTTATTTGCTCATTTCAGATGCAGTATCTTAAGAAACTGACCTGTACGTCAAGAAACTATAGGTCAAACACTAGGCCAAAACAAATTTCCAAGAATAATGTCTGTGAATTGAGAACAGTGTGTGTGTTTTTAATGCACCATTAAAATGATTCAACATGTCATCAGTATCTGAACCTTGTCAAGGCAACCCTGGGCATATCCACTTAGAAGTAAGTCTTGCTAAATTCAATGGGACTCAATCACAGGTTAAAGCACATAGAACTGCAGTGTAAAATTCCTTAATTATCTGAATTGCACATGTCCTCCTTGAGTTATTATCTCTGTATCATTTCTCTGCCTACCAAGTTGTGCATTATATACTAAAAACAGCTCAAATAGAGTGAAACACTTTTTTAAGTGTAGATAAAATTCAGTTACTTATAGCCTGATTTATCCTTGGAGGATGTGCCTGGAAAAACTATGTTTGGGGGATATGAACAATCCACATAGTGATACAAATGTAGAAAACAGAAATAATACTAACCTTGGGGGATACAACTTTTATTAGCTCATTTAAAAAACGAAACTTCCCTACTTCATTATGAAATCTGCGCCCACAGTTCTTCATACAAGCTTCTAGCACCTACAAGTCAAGCAAGCAAGCAAGCAAACATGAGGTAAGTATCAAGAATCAGGATAGGCTTACCTAAAAGAAGTTTCCTAACTTGTCTCAAATAAGTCACAGGTTGCCTATGAAATCACCAAATCTTATCTATACCATCAGGGTTTCATGTAAGACAAAGGGGGACAACGTTTTCTGTTGAGAGCCACATTCCTTTAGGAATAATCTGTTGTGGACCTCATTATGGATAGGATCAAAGACAGTGTGTACAGACATATGTTCCCCTTGCTAATAGCTTTAAATAAATCAATAGCCTTCCCCCCCCTTTCTGACATTGTCTTCTTTCTTCCAAGCAGCAGCTTGCAGGGAAGGCACAATGTGAACTGGCATTTTGAAATTAGGCCATACCCATGCCCACCTTTCTCTGTTCCTTTTCCTCTTTCCCCTGCCTCAGTGTGACCATAACAACTGTATATGGAAACTGCAAGAACCAAAGATGAAGTGCCTAGAGAAGCCCCTTTTTCATGGGGATTCTCTAGGACTTTGTCTCCATTGTGGACATTAAAAGAGTTAATGACATAGATGGAGTAATATTAGATGACTACATGGAGATAATTTAACTCTAAAGAATACTGGGTATCCTCTTGTTGGAGGTAAATCTAAATAATTCAGAATTAATTTACTGGGTCAGAAGACCACTTTTTGATATTATCATGACACAATAATCCATCCTCATTGACCTAGCTAAGCATATTGTGGGAACACAGCCCATAAGTCACATTACCCAGCAAAATGAAATGGAGATACCAGTTTGACATTATTAAACCATTTTAGTGCATTATATCTCAGGAAAATATTTATTTTACATCTGGAAGACCTGACTTCTGACCTTCCAAGTTATGCATTTAAGAAAGAGGACTGCACTCATATCAGCCCACAGGACTTAACAGAAAGTTGTTGAGGCATTAATGTCCTTTTCTATCTAATGCCAACTACGTCAGTGACTTTAAGCATACCCACAATTGTATTCTTACATTTTACTTCAAAACCACAAAGGGTAGAAACTTATTTCTAAGTGAAATGTTAAGGTGAACATAGCCTAATTTTCTCATACATGAAGTTAGTATTCAGATCTCTTTCCCATAGTTAAAGAGCTAGGGGGAAATCAAATCATAAGAAAAATAATCCATAGTTTGCCACAAAAGAGGCTTACAATCCCATGAGACCAATCTCCTTTACTCTAAATAACTCTTTGAAGCACCCCTGATAATTTTACTTCATGAAGATACTAATCTGCATGCAAATCCAGAATTTGAAAAGAGAGGTAAGGAAGACCTACTGTCAAGGCCTGGACTGCTTCCCATTCCTGTGGTGACTGGATTTTATGGGCCAGCAATCTAACAGCTATCTGTGGACTGAAATAAATAGGTTATTTATTTAATTAGCATTCCCCATGTACCTGGCTACATAGAGAGAAAGATAGGAGACCATTGTTCTTTGTCCCTGAAAAAAACCTGTTACCTCAAAATTGAAACAGGAGAGGAGAGTGAGTGCTAAGGCTAAACAGGAGGAACAATCTGTGATTATTTCAGATACTTCTGTTTACGCACACTAGGGCTTAGAACAATAGAAAATGTTTCATTGTCATAGCTGCCCCTGCATAGGCAGCAATCCCATTTTCAAAATGCTATCTGTAAATATAAAAGTTAAATCTTAACTTAACTTGCCCGGCTGGGTTTCAGGTGTGGCATCAGCCGAGACACCGGGGCAGGGGAGGAGGGGTGGCAGTGGTCATCCGAGAGTCTCTTGTGGCCTTCAGGGGCGCTGCTCCACAAGTGGCCGGGTGTGAGACCCTGTTTTTCAAGTTGGGCTCCCGAGTGCAGTTGGGAGTGTTGCTGCTGTACCAGCCTCCCTGCTGTGTAGCAACCTCCCTGCCCGAGCTGCTGGAGGCCGTCTCGGAGCTGGCAGTGGAATTCCCCAGGCTTATGGTTCTGGGGGATTTCAACCTGCCATCCCTGGGACGTGCCTCGAAGGCGGCTCGGGAGTTCATGGCTACCATGGCAGCCATGGGCCTGGTCCAGATTATTCGGGACCCGACTCGAGACAGTGGCCTCACCCCAGACTTGGTTTTCTTGTCGGATCAGTGGCAATGTGATCTGGGGGGGAGCTACATCTTTCCCCATTGTCATGGTTAGATCATGCCCTGGTGGCCCTGAGATTCTCATATGCTGCCCCACTCCGCAGGGAGGCAGGACCCATTCGATTGGCCCGCCCCCGGCGACTAATGGACCCAATGGGGTTTCAGAAGGAGCTGGGGGTCATACCCGAGGATCTACTGCACGGTCCAGCAGAGGTCCTAGCCACAGCCTGGAAAAAGGAGGCGGCTGGGGCCTTGGACAGGATCGCGCCTGTGTGACCTCTCCTGCCCCGCTCGGCCCGTCACTCTCCGTGGTTTACGGAAGAGTTGAGGGCTTTGAAGAGGGTTAAGAGACATCTAGAGCGCCGCTGGAGAAAGACGAAGACTGAATCTGACCGAAAACAAGCTAGAGCTGCTGTTAAGGCCTACCTTGTGGCATTAAGAGTGGCGAAATGCCAATATTTCTCCGCTCTTATTGTGTCCGCAGAATGCCGCCCGACAGCCCTGTTTGGGATTACTCAATCTCTCCTAGGTAAGGTGGGGCCAGTGACCCACCTTCAGGGCCGTGCAGACGAATTTTCGGAGCATCTGCAGGATAAAATCACTCAGATTCGTTCTAAGTTGGACTCCAAGCGCGAAGCATGGTTTGGGGAGATGCCGAGGGAACGTCTTTGCCCTGTTATCTGGGAACAGTTTGATCCTGTTGGACCTAAGGAAGTGGACAGGATCCTCCGGGCTGTAAGGGCCACTACGTGTCATCTAGACCCATGCCCTTCCTGGCTGGTGAAAGCAGCCAGGGAGGTGACATATGGTTGGGCCCGTGCGAATGGTTACTACATCCTTGGGAGAGGGAGTGTTCCCGGCTGCTTTTAAGGAGGCGCTGGTACACCCCGTCCTCAAGAAACCATCGCTGGACCCCATGGTGTTGGACAACTTTCATCCTGTCTCCCACCTCCCCTTTTTGGGGAAGGTGGTTGAGAAAGTGGTGGTGTTATAAGATATTTACAACAATACTAGCAGAAAGAATGAAGAATATACTTAAGGATTTTATTCATCAAGACCAAGCTGGTTTTCTACCCAAGAGGCAAATCCGAGACAATGTCCGAAATATATTAGACGTAATTGAATATTTGGAACAACATTATGATAAACAAGCTGCCTTGATATTTATTGACGCTGAAAAAGCCTTTGACAACTTAAATTGGCCTTTTATGTTCAAAGTACTGGAAAATATGAATTTTGGAGGAAGTTTTATAAAATGGATTAAATCAATATATACTCCTCAATTTGCCAAAATAATTGTTAATGGAGAATTTAGCAAGCCATGTGAAATCCAAAAAGGTACTAGACAAGGTTGTCCATTATCTCCACTTTTGTTTATATTGGTACTAGAGGTTTTACTTAGAGATATTAGACAGGATGATGGTATCCATGGTATCAAAGTTAAAAAAGAAGTTTATAAACTGAGAGCCTTTGCTGATGACCTAGTCATTACCTTGGAGAATCCACTAGAAGGAATTGAAATATTAATACAGAAACTAAGAGACTTTGGGTCGCTAGCAGGGTTCAAAGTGAATCTACAGAAGACAAAAGTTTTGACTAAAAATATGGACTACCACCAACAAGAGAAATTGAAAGAAATAACAGGATATTCAATGGAAGAAAAAGTAAAATATTTGGGAGTATATTTAACAGCTAAAAATGTTAAGTTGTTTAAGAATAACTATATTCCACTTTGGATGGATATTAAAAAAGATTTGGAACATTGGGAAAAATTGCAATTATCATTATTAGGTAGAATTTCAGCAATCAAAATGAATGTTTTGCCAAGAATTTTATATCTTTTTCAAACACTACCTATATTGGCAGCGAGACATTTCTAAGTTTATTTGGCAAGGGAAAAAACCAAGAGTAAAATATAAAGTCTTGCAAGACTCTAAAGAAAGAGGAGGACTAGGTCTGCCGGATTTGAAATTATATTATGCTGCTTGTTGCTTGGTTTGGATTAAAGAATGGATAGTTTTGAAAAATGAAAAATTATTGAATTTGGAAGGACATGAATTAAGATATGGATGGCATGGATATTTGTGGTATGATAAAGTTAAAGTTAATGTGGACTTTAAAAATCATTATATTAAAAGATCCTTGTTAAGAATTTGGAACAAATATAAATTAATTTTATGTTATAAAAGACCTTTATGGATTTCTACACAAGAAGCATCCTACAGAACAGAAGTAAGAAATAAAGATAAATGGTTAACCTACAAAGACTTTTTAAAGAAAGAACAAGGACAATATATAATTAAATCAATAAAAGAATTGGCATCAGAGGGATATACTTTTCAATGGCTTTCATATATGCAGCTTGTAGAGAAATTTAAATTAGGTAAGAAAGATTTTGAATTTGAACAAACCAAATCGGAATTTGAGTTACAATTATGTGAGACAGATGATCATCTAATTGCAAAAATGTATAAATTATTGTTAAAAGGTGAAATGGTAGAGGAACAAGTTAAAGACTGTATGATTAAATGGGCTAAAAATATTGGTCATAACATTCAAATGCAACAATGGGAAGATATGTGGACCAAAGGACTAAAATTTACTTTGTGCTATAATTTAAAAGAAAATTTTTATAAGATGATGTACAGATGGTATATGACCCCACAAAAACTTTCTAAAATGTATGGGAATGTTTCCAACTTATGTTGGAAATGTAAAAAAAAGAGGGGTCCTTTTACCATATGTGGTGGACATGTGAGATTGCAAAGAAATTTTGGACTCAAATACACTTATTGATGCAAAATATATTACAAATTCGAGTTCCATTTAAACCGGAATTTTTTTTATTGGGAATAATTGATGGACAACCTGGGAAGCAATTTACAAGAATTATGCAATACATGATTACAGCAGCAAGACTTATATATGCACAAAATTGGAAAAATCAAATATCGCCTACGATACAAGATTGGATGTTAAAATTGATGGATATGGCAGAGAATGATAAATTGACATGTTTATTAAAAGAAAATTCAAATTATTATTTTCTTAAAGAGTGGAAACCATTAACTGACTATTTACAAGATGCGGGAGGAACAAAGCTTATATGGGGATTTGAAGATTAAAATACATATATATTGATGTAATAGACAAGAAATATTCTTTAATGTTTTATATAGACCTAGCATGTAAGATAAAATTGTTAAAATATCATGACCAGATACAAATCGGAAGTTGACTAAATTCTATGTTTCAGCTTTATCTTTTTTCTTTTTTACTTTACTACACTTTATCTTTTCTTTTTTCTTGATTTGTATTTCCATTTTCCTTTCTGTTTCAAACTTTTATCTATGTAAATTTAAAACCTAATAAAATTTGATAAAAAAAAAAAAAGAGAGAAAGTGGTGGTGTTACAGCTCCAGAGGATTCTGGATGATACGGATTATCTAGACCCCTTTTAGTCAGAGTTCAGGCCAGGATATGGGGTGGAAACTGCATTGGTCGCACTTATGATCTCTGGCGGGAGCAGGATGGAGGGAGTGCATCCATCCTGGCTCTTCTCGACCTCTCAGCGGCTTTCGATACCATCGACCATGGTATACTTTTGCGGCGGCTCAGGGAGTTGGGGGTGGGCGGCGTAGTTTTGCACTGGTTCACCTCCTTCCTCCGAGACCAGTCCCAATCAGTGGTAATAGGAGATGAGAGATCCGACCCTCGGCCCCTGCTTTGTGGGGTGCCGCAGGGTTCGGTTCTCTTCCCTCTCCTATTTAATATCTACATGAAACCACTGGGTGAGATCATCCGTCAACACGGGATGAGGTATCATCAATATGCTGATGATACTCAATTATATATCTCCATCCCGGGTAAGTGACGCGGTGGCTGCCCTTTCTCAGTGCCTGAAGGCTGTGGGGGTCTGGATGGGGAACAACAGGCTTCAGCTGAACCCTGGCAAGACAGAGTGGCTGTGGATTGATGGCGCCTCTGGATCCAGGGAGCTGTCATCCTTAGATCTGGATGGGGTGGCACTACCCCATTCAGACTCAGTGCGGAACCTGGGGGTCCTTCTGGACTTACGACTTCTGCTCGAAGAGCAGGTGGCAGTCGTGGCCAGAAGAGCCTTTGCGCAACTTCGTGTTGTGCACCAGCTACGCCCTTTCCTGGATCGGGATGCCCTACATACAGTCACTCATGCCCTTGTCATCTCCCATATAGACTATTGCAACGCGCTCTACATGGGGCTACCCTTGAAGAGTATCCGGAAGCTTCAGCTGGTCCAGAATGCGGCTGCGTGTGCAGTTACTGGTGCCCCAAGATCGGCACATGAGATACCTCTGCTGCGCGAGCTGCATTGGTTACCAGTTTGCTTCAATTCAAGTCCAATTCAGGTCCAATTCAAGGTGTTGTCACCTTTAAAGCCCTACATGGCATGGGTCCAGGTTACCTGAGGGACCATCTCATCCCCAGGACATCAACCCGCCCCACCCGGTCATGCAGAGAGGGCATGCTACGGATCCCGTCGGTAAGGGAGTTTCACTTGACGGGGTCCAGGAGGCGGGCCTTCTCTGCAGTGGCGCCCCCCCTTTGGAACATTCTGCCCCTGGAGGTGAGGCAGGCCCCCACACTCCTGACCTTCCAAAAACAATTGAAGACCTGGCTCTGCCACCTCGCTTGGGATGGGAAGGGTAATAGGTCCTCTTGGGGTTGGCTTGCGCCGTAGAGCTCTTTTAAATATAACCTCATAGCCTCTTGGATTTTATATTTATATCTAATTTATTTTTTAGGGTTGTCATATTGTATTTTATATTTTTTAATTACTGACTTTGTTGTAAACCACCCAGAGTCCCCCTTTGGGGGGGAGATGGGCGGTGACAGAAGTTGGATAAATAAATCTAACTTAAGGGGGGGGGGAAGGAGAGAGCTGAAACTTCCAAGATTTATAATGCAAAAACAACAGAGAGACCATTGGTATGTCAACTTCTCATCCCAATCTAGTTTTATAAAATGACAGAGACAAAGATGCCGTCAAACCAAGCCCCAAATAGCATTTCTCTGGCCTCCAAATTCTCTGCCAGGCTTACGTTTTCGGTCTTGGCAGGGTCCTTGGGTCCTCAGGTATTGTGCAGGGCAAAGGCAGCCATCTCGGAGCACCCCAAGCCAAACTGTGTACAGTACTTTAAGGACTGGAGACAGCAGTTTTAGTGCCCTCCATGTTCTCAAGATAACACTTTCCTATAACCCCAAATGCTACAATTCATGACATTTTTTGACAAAAATCTATTTTTTTCCAAGAAACATTTAAATCCCATAGGCCTACTAACATTTATGATCAGTGCAATATTTTGAGGATGAAACACTTGAAAAGAGCAGCTGACATCCCTCATATTCCAAAAGCTATCAGAATCAGGAAATTGGGTAAAATGTTCTGAACCTTATCCTGGATTTAGAACCTACCCAGAGCCACACTCATGGAGTGCTTTGTCACACAGCCTATAAAAATATTCCCTACAGAGTTTTCATGTTTGAGACTGCAAAGTATTAATATCTATCAAAAGCAAGTATTACATATAGCAGGAGTTTGATCCATCACATGAACTGTATTAAACTAAGGATCAAATCCTGTAGCTTCCTAAAAAAATTCCTTCTTCAATAAAACCTTGTGATGCAGTCTGGATAGTTTTGGATACAAACCCTTCAAGTTCTTTGTTGATCTGATCACAGAAGCCAATAATATACTCCCAGTCTTCCTGTCTGTTCAATGGGTTGGTGGCTTTGTCTGGTGAAAAGAAAAAGCAAAGGTGTTAATCCAAAATGATTTTTTAAAAAAATCTCAAACTTCTTTCTGACAAGGAGCAGTTGGTAAGTAGTACATTAGTACACCTATCTTCCTTTCTCCTTCACAAAGGCCTTGGGAGAAACAAAAACATTTCACATGGTGCAGTGACTAAGAACCAGGGATATCAGATCCAAATCCATGACAACCATGGAAATGTACTGGGTGACTCTGAGCATGTCACTGTCTTTTAGTCCAAACTATCAATCACACAGGGCTGTTATGGAGAAAAACTAGAGAAGGGATGCTACATATACCCTCTTGAGCTTCTGCAGGAAAGGAAGGACATAAATATAATGAATAAAAGGAAATAGTGAAGTACTCATGCAGCTGATTCAGAAGCTGTTCCCCATTTTCCTAACACCTGTGAACATGCAGCCAGATTGCTTCACTTTCTTCCCACCAAAGCAAACCGGTTGGGCACCAACATGCATGCAAAGACTGCCAGAATAGCTTCTAAAGCAGTGATGCAAGCCTTTCAGAAGATACCACTGCTTCAATTATTTGAGGGGGGAAAAAGCGCTTCACATTCACTCTGTGTTGTGAAGCGCTTCTCTTTCAATGCTTTTGCACAGTGCTATTCAACAGTACTTGCCCCAACAGCCCCCCCCCAAAAAAAAACATTAGCAAGAAATCACTTCCCAAAAATATCTCCAGGGGGCTTATCTGGGAGGCATCAAAGGGAAAACAATTTGCCTTCTGCTGCCAATCTTTCCCCAGTGACAGATTGCTGCAGGAAGATAGAGGGAATTTCCCAGGGCATCTTTTCAGTTCATGGGAAGGAACAATAAAGAACGAAAAAGCCCTTGCGTGTGTTTAGGATAGGCCCAATGGGAGAGGCACACCATTCCTCAGCAGATGAACCAACGGGGAAAGGGTCACCTCAAAGCCCATAATCTGAAACACACTGTGCATAAGGACCTGCCCTAAAAAAACCCAATATGAAGTGCACAGGATATATCAGAGGAGCTTTTACCTACTGCAGCTCTGCCAATAGTTTAAGTGGCAAACAGGAGAGAGTGTTAGGGGCTTCTAATCAAATGTGACAGCTAGTGTTTTAGTTCTTTTCTCTGAGATGCAGGAAGCTATTAGGAAGTGGTTTATTTGTCAGACATGTTTTAAAAGGAGAGCTGTATCAGTGTGGAGGAAAAGAGAAAAAAACATGTGCTTCCAGGGGGACAACTTTTATTCTGCCATAGCTGGCACCTGGGGGCATCCACGTGCCTATCAAAACGTTTCCTGGAGACAACCAAGCTCTCTGCCCCACCTCATTTTCTTTTCTTTTCTTTCAATTACTTCAATTTGTAAAAAAAATGAATGGGAAGCTAGCATGTTGTAAAGCAAAGCACTAGCCTCAAGCATGACCTGAATTTTCAGTGACTCCAATCAAACCCCCCAGAAGCATTCTTCCAAAATAAAACAGTGGGTGGCTACAGCCCAGGATTTTGTTAGCATTGCCATGGTATCACCAACTTTGAGAGAATGCACACAACACACCCTCAGAACTGTAAATGTGCCCACTGGCCCCCCAAGACTAGGGATTCCTAGTGTACACCATAATAAGAAGTGGGATAAGGAGAGGCAACACCAATACAGACAGGACATTCTACCTGAAAAATATATATCTGCCCCTTCTTTAAGTTCTAGACACTCTTCATTTTATGCAAGCATTTGATTTAAGTTGATGGTGACTGAATGACTTTTTTTTAGTTAAGTTATGCTGGTGTCATCCTGGTGTTAAGTCAATCAATTGGGGCAAGAAAAACATTTTGTAAGTAAGTAAGTAAGTAAGTAAATATACATACATACATACATACATACATACATACATACATACATACATACATAGTAAAAATCCTGGATCAAGGTAATCAGCTGCTGGCTGAATGAACTTGCACATGTTAGACATGCCACTGCAGAATTATATGCTTACCACCTGTTTTATTGTCACCCAACTCAGCACATAAGTTCAAGAAATCTCTGTGACATATGGATTTAAAAAGAGGCTTGGAAGATATGTGGAAGCTATATTTATTTATTAAGCTATATACAGCTATAGGACCCATTGGGGATCAAAATCATGCCCAATGTCTTCGGGATCAAGCTGTAATCACTCTCTGGCAAGGTTTGCCAAAACCCAGAAAATCTCCATTTTATTTTTAAACACTAACAGTGCAAACTTCCAACACTTTCCAGCTTTCTTTTTTGCCATATTCTTTTCAAGAGACTAAAAAATTTAGACCCTGCCCTTATTTACTTTAGGCCCAATATCCTACCTAGAAACCTTGTGAAGTTACTGCTTGGCTTCATCTTTTGTCCTCCTCCAGGACTTCTCAATAATCCAGTAAGGGGTGCCTAATTATTGGATTATATTCTTTCCATTGACACATATCAAGGATTTATTTGCAGATAACAAGACAAATAAAGGAAGACTCACACATGTTCAGGATATGCTGTATATATTTCATTACAGTAGAAATATGGCAGCAAGTCAGATCTCTTCAGAACAGGGACAAGACTCAAAAACTGAATTTTTGGGGTTCAGTGGTGAGAGAATGCCTGGGTAGCAAACAGAATGTCCATGAAGAAAGACAATGACTAGGTTCACATTTTGCCATAGTTTGTTTAGCCACAATTTCTTGAACAAGCAACAACTGGCTTTTACACAATACTCTAAACCAAGGGTCGGAAATGGCGGCTCGCGAGCCAGATCTGGCTCTTTGGCCCCTCGGCTCTGGCTCTCTCTCTCTGTCTGCCGCCCGACATCCGGAAAGCCGGTCTCCGGAGGCAGAGCGAACCCTGGGGAAGAAACAGACGCTGATTGGTGGAGGCTCAGAAGGAAGGACGCCTCCACCAATCAGTGCGCGCCAAAGGGGAGCAGAGAGGCGGGCTGAACAAGGTGAAGCCCGATTGGCCCTGCTACCCAGAGGCGCTCCAAAAAGACCGGCGCGGGGCCTCGCTCAGCTGCGCGCGGAAGCGCTCCAAAAAGACCGACGCGGGGCCTCGCTCAGCTGCGCTGGGCTGTGAAGCTGGACGAGCCGCCGAACCTGGAGCGCTTCCGCGCGCAGGTGAGCGAGGCCCCACGCCGATCTTTTTGGAGCGCTTCCGCGTGCAGCTGAGCGAGGCCCCGCGCCGGTCTTTTTGGAGCGCATTTCCACAGCCCAGCGCTCAGCTGCGCGCGGAAGCGCTCCAAAAAGACCGGCGCGGGGCCTCGCTCAGCTGCGGAGGAGAAGGAGGAGGAGAAACGCTCATTCCCCCCTTCGCTTCCAGGGATCCGGGATAGCGCCCCCACCAGCAGCAGCAGGGGGACCCACACAGAGTCCATGGAGGCTGCCCCACAAGCGCTCCCAAAGAGAGAAGAAAGACGCGGATGCTTCCAGCCCCAGAGGCGGAATCGGTGGGTCTGGATTGGGGGCAGGAAGCGTTTTTCTCTCAAGTGTCAGCGTTGGGAGTTCCCAGAAAAGCAGACGCACCAATGGGAATTCTCCGTTCTGTAGCGTCATCAGTGTCCGGGCAGAGTCTCTCTTGACTTCGCCTGTGGAGGAGATGGTTCGGAGCAGAGGGAGAAGCGGAGAAAGGGGGAGGGGGATCCTTCGATCTTGGGGGGCTGCAGCTCCAGGGGGCTCCCTGCCAGCTCCAGAGGGGACCTCCCCTTCCTTTGCTCTCCCCACGACTCTCAGCCAGGCTCTCTTTTTCTCTGCGTGCCTGGACGGGGTGGACTAGATGCCCCTTTAAGGCTTCTTAAGGCCCCGGGGGGACTCCAGGCTGGCGCTGCTGACGCTCCGAAGGGGCACCCGGTCCTTCCCTGGACAAAACCGAGCAGAGCCAGAGATCCGGGGCTTCTGCTGGGTTCTAGTAAGTAAATAAATAAATAAAAGGATTATCTGTCTGGAAGAGCCAGCGTTACC
The DNA here is from genome assembly GCA_023362775.1 of Charina bottae. Lineage (NCBI taxonomy): Eukaryota > Metazoa > Chordata > Lepidosauria > Squamata > Charinaidae > Charina > Charina bottae. Next base: position 126,428,795 of record JALMGJ010000002.1, on the reverse strand, counting down.
TCCGGTCTTCAGGTCCCGGCCATAGGGAAACGGGGGGGGGGGGGGGGGCAGGAACGCCTCTCCCGCTGCTCGGCTTGGCCCACCTTTGTCTCTTTGGGTTTCGTTTCCCTTGGAAGTCTCTGCATGTCAGATTGGCTGGGATTACTGCACATGCCCCGCATGCCTAGAAGGCTCTTTCTCCCTTGATTTTCAGTTGCCAGTTTCAACCTCAACTATCCCCTCCAAAATCCAACATTGTATCTTGGGGTTCACCTTAAATCATTCATCGCTGTTGACGCCTGACTCTGCTCCTCCCCCCGACGGTGTGGAAAGTCGGGAGGCTGAGCGCTGGGCTGTGGAAATGCGCTCCAAAAAGACCGGCGCGGGGCCTCGCTCAACTGCGCGCGGAAGCGCTCCAAAAAGACCGGCGCGGGGCCTCGCTCAGCTGCACGCGGAAGCGCTCCAAAAAGACCGGCGCGGGGCCTCGCTCAGCTGCGCGCGGAAGCGCTCCAGGTCCGGCGGCTCGTCCAGCTTCACAGCCCAGCGCCAGCGCCAACCACACTCCCTTCCGCGCGATTGGCTCCTGCCCGCAAACCCCGCCCCCTTCCACGTGATTGGCCCCCGCCCGCAAACCCCGCCCCCTTCCACGCGATTGGCCCCCGCCCGCAAACCCCGCCCCCTGGCTCTCGAGCATTTCAAAATGTGCACGAGCATGCCAAAATGGCTCCCGGCATAAAAAGTTTGCCGACCCCTGCTCTAAACCAAAGTCAAATTATAGTTTTTCATTGAGAAAATAATTCCAGTGAATTTCTTCCAAACATAAGTTCCACAAAGCAGTTTATTTGGGTTCAAAGCAAACCAGACCCCTGAACACTTTCATTTCACAGCAGATGGCTCTGATGAGGATAATGCTCAGACTGCTTTCCCAGAGGAAGGATGATCAATACGTATCCGCCTGATCAGAGGTCACAGAACTGCCATCATTTTCTGAGTGAATCCTTGGCAAAACCTCCCTTTCCAAGCCTCACAAAAACAAAAGGCAACCAAGTAAAATTGGTTCCCTAATTCACTTAGGGGCCTTTAACAATCCATCGGGGGTTACATGGCCTGAGTAAGGTTCCAGTCAGCAGGGCTGTCTTGGAGCTCTCCAACGTCCTTGCATTATAAGAGTCTGGCCTTGACCCCCGGCAACCTTATCTACTACTGGTATTTGACTTTTTCTATCCTGAATGGATCTGATTCCATCAGACAATATCAACTTCCCCTATAAACCTTGAGTACTCATAGGACATAATAGTCCATTATATGCCAAAAAAGGGAAAAGCCATAATGCTATCATCACAAACCCTATGCTACTATGGGTAACCAAGAATCTAAACAAGGAATAATTAATATTATGAGCAAGCAAATTATAATGCAAGTATCTGTGATTAAATGGTGTCCTCCTGAATTATAAAAAGATGACTGAGCAGTACAGATACTCCTAATCTCAAAATATAATTGACATTTCCTGCTTGAATGCATATACTGTATGGATTGCAGAAAACCCACAACAAAAAAAGAAAACCAATTCAAAATAAGTTATGCTTTTGAAAGAGAACTGGCACTGGAAATAACACCATGGATGCAGAACAGAGACATATTGAGTCTGCAATGTGTGTATCAAGTCCAATGTGATCATTGGGTAGGAGAAACGCCAGTCAATTCATGGCAAGGCAGGGCTTTCCTTTTGGCTTTTATTCCAGAGGGAAGGGAGAACTGAGGAGAGAGGGATTTCGGAGCTGTGGATGGAAGGACATGTGAAGGAAACCTAGAGTCCCAGTCCTAGGAAAATCTCCATCTGTCAAAGTGACAGGCTTATGAGTATATAATTAGTGCAGGGAAGGCAAGGATTGACAGCCCATAGTTCAGTGTTTCTCAACCTTAGCAGCTTTAAGATGTGTGGACTTCAACACCCAGAATTCCCCAGCCAGCATGCTGGCTGGGGAATTCTGGAGTTGAAGTCCACACATCTTAAAGCTGCTAAGATTGAGAAACCAGGTCATAGTTACTTTGTGATATTAAGAGAACCTCTTTGTAACCCATTTTAAGTAATTTAATCAAATTATTTCAAATTTAGTTCAGTTCTTTGTTTAAACGTTAACGAAGTGACTGTGTTGTTCTATATCTTCCCCAAGATCCACCTAGTCATGTTACCACACATATTATAATGAAATACAAGAGGAAAACAAGATAATTTAAACACCATGAAAGGATTTGGTGATGGCAGCAAAAGCAACAGATCCTGTGGAGATTAATGGGATTAAACTTTAAACTTGAAGAACAAAATAGTAACAAAAGGACAACCACGAAAAGAGGATATAGAACGCTGGGCCTTTGAGAGAGTAATTGTGAATGAAATTAGTATTAAACAGACACACAAAAAACAAGCAGATATTATGTCTAGGCCAGAAAAATAATTTAAGGCCCCGCGCCGGTCTTTTTGGAGCGCTTCCGCTCCAAAGGATCACTGCAGGGATGCAATCATGCAAAACTTTATTTTATTTTATAGGTCAGGAACTTGTACCAGTTAGTTTTATTTTGCCTTAAGTTTAGGAGGCTTATATGTAGAAGAATCCAATATTTTCCCTCTCTTTTTCCCCTTCATTTGCTTAATTATTTTAATATTTCAATGTTAGAATATGGGTGTAGTAAATCCAAAAGCGTTTTTGTTTTATAAATACCACAGTATTCCTTAACAGTACCTCCGCAGTTTTAACAGTCACAGCTAGTTTTTTTAAATGTGTAACAATAACATCTACCATATTTTCTAAACAGGAAGTCAGAACAAAATAACTATGTTCAGTTATACCAAAAGAAACTCCTGAACACAGGAAACAATTCTGCTGAAAACACTGGACAGCTTTGAAGATGACTCGGGAAAGGCTACGTCTGATGAATACAACTCTTTTGTAATGCTAAAGCATGGCTTCTCTCTTGCATTTCCTTCCCTGTCTGGCTATGTCTTTCTCCTTCTCCATCTCCATCCAGTTTTGTTTCCCCTCCTCCCATCATTCCCTTGCCTTCCAATGCAGCAACTGTTCACCCCATTTCCATCCTGCTTTTTTTCTTCTTCTTCTTGGCTGGTTCTGCTGGAAGAGAGGAGGAAAATGTGGGCATGTGTCTTATGTGAGAGTGGTTTGCGGGTGAGAGACAGAATATTTGATATATGAAGTTAGGAGATCTATTAATTTTGTAAGTGAGGTAACTTATTTTATAAGCAATTAATTTTAATCAGTAATTCTAATTATTTTTGTCATGGCCATGTCATTTTTGGAGTGTAGCTTCTGACACAAGGGGACTGGGAGCCAGAACTCCAGGATTGGTTCAACTGGAATTTGCAACTCTGATTTAATAAGGCAGAGAAACCGGGCATTGCATAGGATGTCTGCCTTTAGTTTTACACATACGTTTTCCCTTTCTCTTTAATCTTTGAAGTCAGTCATTTCTTCATTTCTAGCTAATAGTTTAAAACAGGGCTTTCCAAAGTGCTGCCGCTGGCGACACACCAGCGGCGCCGGCGCGTGTGCGCACGGCGGCGGCGCAGAGGGGGCGTGCGGCGGCGCGCGTGTGCACGGTGGCGGCGGCAGTGGCGGCAGCCTCCGCTAAAACGCGGAAGCACTGATCCCGCGCCGCTGCCGCTGCCACCGTGCACGCGCACGCCGCCGCTTCCGGGTGGTGTGGCGACATTGCTTTTCTTGTGTTTTGGAGTTAAAAGATAAAACGGATATTTGGCAAACACCACATACCTGTATATTTCAAACCCACCAACACACTGAGACAGAGGCTTGTACACCCCAAAGATCAAACTCCAAAACTCCAAAACACAAGAAAAGCAATGTAGTTTATGCAATCCAGTGCAGTGAGGAGTGCTCTGAACTCTACATTGGAGAAACCAAACAACTTTTGTACAGGAGGATGGCCCAACACAGGAGAAGTAACACCACAGGACCAGAGTCAGCAGTTTATCTTCATTTAAAAGAAAAAGGACACTCGTTTGAGGACATTAATGTTCACATTTTAGACAGAGAAGATAGGTGGTTTGAGAGAGGGGTCAAGGAATCCATTTATGCCAACTTGGAAAATCCTTCCTTGAATAGAGGTGGGGGCCTCAGGCACAATCTTTCGCCCATCTTTCTCCCGGCTCTGTCTTCTGTGCCTAGGAAGATTAAGACCATTTCACAAGCTCAACAGCAGCATGGTGATCTTAACGATCCTCCTTTAGATAATAAAAGGACTTAAAATAACATCTCAATATAACCATGACCCCAGGTGTAAGGTCACACAGCTACCTAGAAACATATTTAGGATTCCCTTACCAACTTTGCTCAGACTGAAGAAGCTCCTTGGATAAGGAGCGAAACGTTTCCACTGAGAAAATAGAAATCCAGTTGACATGATTCAAGCTACAGACAATTCCACCTGGATGACTGAGAACCTTCATAGACTTAATAGCTGATGTCAGAGCCCAATATAGATGAACAAACTAGCATTTTCTTGAGAGCCTATGAATGGTATACTTGTGATCTTTGATTTGTGATAACTGACTCACACATACACGTTATAATAATTATATCTAGAATATGTGAAGCAGGCATAAACACCTATTTCCATGCTTGACTTGGAACTAGAAAAGGCTTGCAATCTATTTTAAATAAACTTTATTAAAATAATCATTCTAAGACAGAGCTTTCCAAACTTTTCATGTTGGTGACACACTTTTTAGACATGCATCATTTCGCGACACTCTTACAGCAGGGCATCATTTCGTGACACACTCTTACAGCAGGGCACAAGGCAGGCACTAGGACCTGCGTGGAATCCTGGCAGGGCTCGGAGGCAGCAGCACCCAAGACACACTAAGGTGCCCCGACAGACAGTTTGGAAAGCTCTGTTCTAAGAGGAAAGAGAAGGACTGGTGTGGCAGCCAGGAAGCTTTTTTTTTTTCATCAAGTGGAGTTTTCTCTAATTTAATCTTTCTTCCCACTAAAATTAATGGAAAGTACATTTTCTATGCCAACTCAAAGCAAGGCAGAGCTGGTCCAACAAATGATATTGGCTTTCTACTATCTGCCTCCTGAGCCCTGCCCAACATAGGAACTTCATCTTAATCACTCTACCGGTTATCCATGAGACAATGCACGAAAAGAGTGATGAAAGATATTGGCTAAGAGGCTGAATAATGTACTATGAAATTCATGCCTCCCAATCTCATTTTTATTACACATTTGCTACGCAGCGTTAAAAATGGTAAAGCAGTTTTTGAGTTAAGGATGCCAATCTGGTGAATACCTGGACAAAGCTATGCAGGTTTTTTTCTTGGCAACAGTACAAAACTGGTTTGCAATTGCTTTTTCCCCAGAATTGTCTAACCCAGTGGTCGGCAAACTTTCTTATGCCAGGGGCCATTTTGACATTTATAACATTTATAACATCACTCGAGGGCCAGGGGGCGGGGTTTGAGGGTGGGAGCCAATCGTGCGGAAGTGGGTGGGGTTTGCAGGCGGGAGCCAATCGTGTGGAAGGGGGTGGGGTTTGCAGTCGGGAGCCAATCGCGTGGAAGGGGGCGGGGGAGGTTTGGAAGAAGGAGAAGGGAAAGAGAGGCTCGACTGCTCCAGTCGCTTCTCTTCCGGAGCCGCTCACACCCCCAGTCCAGGCAAAGTAAAGCTGGTGGGGAATCCAGCGCGGGAGCGGGGTTTGCAGGCGGGAGCCAATCGCGCACACTTAGGGCCTGCTGCCGCCATGCCCGCCACGCCCACTGCAGTGCCCGCCGCCGCCATGCCCGCTGCCACGCACACCATGCCCGCTGCCGCGCCTGCCCCCGCCACGTCCGCTGCCGCGCCTGCCCCCACCACGCCTGCCTGTGGAAGAGCCACACTCAAGGGGCCAAAGAGCCGCATGTGGCTCGCGAGCCGCGGTTTGCCGACCACTGGTCTAACCCACAGCTTTATTATTGTGGGTTGATGTGATCTGGTGATCTGGTGATCTGATCTCCCATTCAAGTACTAACTGGCAACAATTATCTCTCCGCATCAGACCTCTGTCTGCAATATGAGAATAACATCATTAAACTTTTTCACTTTGACACAATGTATGTGAAGCATTTGGAGCAAACTAAGGACATACCACATGTAGACAATGCACTTCAAAGTTTACCGAGGGCTACTACCTCCAAGATTAATAACAGTAAGGATATCATTCACTGGGAGAAACAACTGCATGAGGTACTGCCATGTGGTCTTACTTGTAGGCCTCCCAGAAGTATCTGACTGCTACTGCGACAAATAGGATGCTGGTCCAGATAGACCTTTGGTCTAACCAAAGCTCTTCTTGGATTCTTAAACCTCTGATACATTTGTTCCCCATCTTTATACCATTTGTATCATTTAAAGTATCTCTTGAAGAATTGTGTAATTTTGGTATATACTGAACAATAAACCAGAATATAATTTACTTAGAAAACTTGAAAATGCAAACCTACAGACAGCCCAAAGAGAGAAATATTCTAATTATTTAACAGAGGAAAATGCACATAGAATTTCATTATTATCCTCCTCTTAGAAATGAATCACTGCTTAATGGAGCCAGACTGCAGGAGTCAACTACTGCCAGTGCAACTCAGAGTTTCTGTTTAACTGCCTGAGTGTATTGTTCATTAAAGTGCACAGGTTTTTCCTCACTTTATTGCAACAGGCAAAACATAACACCTCACTGGCAGTTCCATGAAGAAAGGGGAAAAAAGGCATTTTTTTCCAGTACCTTTTAGAAACTGTAGAACAGACTCTGAAAAGTGATAGCTAGGAAATTACAAAGCTGGAAGACTGTGACCAGGCCAAAATCGGTAATAATTAGTAACTACAAATAAGTAGATGGAAAGAGGAAGAAAATGAGAAGATAGTAGAAATAAGGTGTATATTTCAGGAAATGGGATTTTTTTTCTAGCAAATAAAAGTGAGGGGGAAAAATACAATTTGGATATGTTCTGAAGTAAATGAAGTAAGCACGGTACCATAAAATACTCTAAAGGATAAGCTCTACTGCCAAAAATTACACAGTTGATATAATTTGTAACCAGAGTACATTATAACAACTTGTATACTGCCAGAGAAGTAAATAACACCTTGTCAGAGTCAAGAGGAAGTGTTCCATTTAGTAAGTGCATTCCTATAGCTAATTTAAAAAATATTTTAACAACATAAAGTGGAATGGAGAGGAAGTGGGTAGAAGCAATACTGCCATACACTGGAACTGGAACAATGCAGAAGGGGATATTAATAAACATAGCACATTTCAGTTCTTCAGAAATATCATAAATGTTATCCAAATCATCCTCACAACGACCTTGTAAAGTAGTGAACATTATTATTCCTCTATTACAAATACAGAGTTAAAATTGTTAGGAAGTACCTTGCCTAAGAATACCTAGGGAATGAACTGCTGTAGTGAAATTTAAACCAAGGTTTTCCTAGTTCACCTCTCATACTATGATGCTTTGACTCTGGTTTCCCTGATTTTCCCAAATGGAATACCATTTCTAAAAGGAAGATATGGAAAATCAGGGTGGGATACATAGGACACAATATGTAGCTCTATAGTCTTCCCAGATAACCATAACACTATTAATATCAACAACAGTGGCAACTTTTAGTTTTCTTTTAAGAAGCTTAAGGTAGCACCTCTACTTCCATGCCCACATCAACCCTATAATGTAGGTTAAGGGCCGAAGATCCAGCAGATCTTCATGGCTCAAAAGGAGTTGAACCCAGATCCCTCTAGTTCCAGTCTGATACTCTCAAATTAAGGCGGGACAGTGGATAGTGGTGGTCTTGGCCAAGTGGATTTTCACTCCAACTCAAAGGGGAAGCAGCTCTACAGGAGCATCAACTTTTGAAACCCAGAACATTCTCCGGTAGGGACTAAAGGAAGGGGGAGAACGGAGGAAACGTGACAGGGGCTCGCTTGCAAGCAACAGGAAGGACACATGAGCTCTGGATCAGAGGGGAACCAAAAGGCCGGATTGCAAGAGGCGACTGGTCCAAAGCTGAGAAGCCAGGTGGGCGGAGGTAAATGACAACAAACAGCGCCCCCGAGCTCTCCCTGTGGCTTCCTGTTGTTCTAAGAGCGATAGAAAAGGAAATGCCGGCTCGTCCAGCTGATGAACCTTTGGAGGCACAGGGCAGCCCCGCCACAGCCTTTCAACCCGGTCCCGCCGCTTCCAGCCCCGATCCCTTTGTTCAGATGATTAGGGCCAAAGCCACCCCGCTCTTTCTCCCTCCTCCACTCCGTCAGACCTTCCTTGGCTGTCATGTCCCATTCCCGCTCCACTCCAGCGGTGCAAGCGCATCCCCTCCTTTCCACCCACCCGCCGCCCATTCCTAACGCGCTTTCCATCCCGATGTGAGGTGAGACTCCTGCGGCGGCGGCCGCGGCCGCGGCCGCGGCCGCCGCCGCCGCCGCCGCCTTGCACGGCGGCAGGAAAGAGGGAAGGGGCTACTCACTCAGCCAGGACTCCAAGCTTTCCCCTTCCGCCTCCGCCATGTTGCCGGCTGGCTTAGAGACTCCGCCCCCCGATCAGGGTACGCCACGGCTGCGCCGAGCCGGCTAAGTTCCACCTATCCCGCGGGCGGGGGGGGAAAGAGGGTCCGCTTCTCCTCCTTTCGCAGCGCCCTCTCGCGGCGGGCGGGGTTCACGCCTTCTTTTTTCTACGATCAGGTTGCTTTTCTTCGCAGGATTCTCATTCCCGCGTCTCAGGTTCGCTGCTGCGGTCGCGATTGTCTATTCAAATAGGTCGACTGTGGTTGAAAAAGAATGGTTCTGCTTAAGAAAAAGCAGTAAGTTTTCCCCTAAATACCTGCCCCAGGCCTTGGCAAATTACACCGCAAAGCTGATCATAAAAATCAAGAGTGTATCCTTACTGTAGGACAAACTGGACAGAATATCTTAAATCAGATCTTCTCCACCTATACAACGTAAACATCCTATATGCCTTTCTGTCACACTTTTCCTTCAAGATCGCAACCTAGTTTACATAATGCCGTCCCCCCCAAGGAGATGCATTTTTAGGAAAATAAAATAGAGGTGGCTGTAACCCAAAGGTTTGTTTGCTGATATATAGGTGCTTTGTGATTGGCCACACCTACCATGGCAACTGTGTTGTGAGAATATGCAGTCATACATTCTTAACATTCCAAATGTGCCTTCTGACTCAAAGAAGTTGGGATCCCAGGACTATGTACCTGGCTCTCTTGCAGTAGCACAAGAGTTGTGACAATCAAAGGCTGAACAGAAATAGGCCTTCATGTCTATAAGGATGTAGAAGAGCCTGTCTGGACCTATCCATCCATATTAAATGTTTTCTTAATCAGATGCCTTCTGGAATTTTGCAATCAGGCCATCAAGACAATAACTCTGTTGTTTGCCTTTCCCTCCACTGGCATTTATTAGCTTTTTTAGTTATTACATATATCAATCGAAGAGAATATTTGTAGCTCAGGGTTGAACTGGGGAGTCTTTGGTAGCCTGGCAATGAAACGTCTGCATGAAAACAACAAGGCTCAGAGAGCACCAAAGACTCCCTATTACATATATTTCTATCCCACCATAGCGTTAAAAAAAAACTGAGTGTAAGTTATGAAGTAATGGAAGGAAATAGTAGAATAAATACAATAAAGATGGGATTACTGTAGAACAAAATATAAAAGAGGAAGCACAAAGAAGACTGATATTTAGCAATATGATGAAGCAAATGTCTGTGAGAACAAGATATGTTTTCCTTTATCACTATTATTTTTTTGACTGCCAATGCTATATCCTATCTGTGAATTTGGTAGCTACATTCAGTTATGGCAGCCAATATTTATTTCTTCTTTTGTCTGTGTGCTTGCTTGATAGACTGCTTTTCCAGATACAAATCTTTCCAGTTCATATTAAAGTAACATCAGCAGTCAGTAAGAAAACCACAGCTATTTAAAAAGTAATCAGGATTGTTTCTGTGGGTTAGACAGCCCTATGGGGAGAAGGGGAGATGTTAGTTTGAACAGGTTCTGAGACGATCTTCAGCTGCCTCCCCCTTTTCCTTCTATATTAGCCAATGATCGTTTCCCATAACTAACCCACATTTAAAGCCATCTGAACTAAGGGGCTAGCACCCCAGCTTGTAGCCATGAATTCCATAAATCTATTGTGCATTATGTGAAGTCTTATCTTTTCCTGAATCTCCTCTCAAATTTATTGCATGACCCCAAATTCTAATATTTTAAGCAGAAAGTAAAATTTCTAGCCACTTGCTCTCCATCACTCGTACATTTAAACTTCTATCATAGTCCCTTTTTTCCTCCTAAACTGAAAATAAAATCCAAGCTTTGTAACCATTCTGCATACTCTCAGGCTGTTTGTAATTTTAGTTATCACTTTCAACTTTTTTGTCTTCTATTATACTGTGCTTGAAGAGTGACAACCAAAATTTAGCATAGTATTTCCAAAGGGGATGCACCACAGATGTAATATTATGTATAGTTTTTATTTTTCAGTCTCTTCCCTAACCCTCTCCAACATTTTCCTCTTTTACTCAGCCACACACACTGATCTGTTATTTTATTCAGCAAAAAATCCAACCATCATTTTTATGCCAGTTCAACCTCCATTAGTATATATCTCTAAAATAGGGTTTTGTTTTACTCAGATAGGCATCGCTTGACATTTTGCTTGACTAATGTCACCCAATTTGGAAAGATTGTCTCAGAACTCTTAGTATCCATGTGAAGAATTCCATCTGTCCATCACAATGCTGATTTCTTGTCTTTGCCTCATTTTGTTATCCTTTCTTGTATGACCACTGAAAATTTTAAGTGCAGTCCTATGGATATGTATCAGAACAGAGGGAGATTAGATGATACACTTTTAGTCAAGACTTTCTTTTAAATTGAATGAACAATCTCTGGGGTACTATTACTATATGAGGACAAGAAGGAAAAATTGGTTGTTCAAAATCAGTGGCCTTTAACAGAGTACTTTGACAATACACATATATTTTATATTCAATTATGTACACATTCATAAGACATTTATGAGCTATATCAGTTAGCCATGGAAATATACTCAATTGTTACAGTGTAATCACTGAAGTAGAAAATGTTTGCCCTTCACTTGGCTAATTCCACTTTGCACTTTTTCTTTCTTTTTTGGTGTATTGCCTGGGCCTGGGGGCCTGGGTGTGTGAAGGGACCCCTCTCCTGGCTGTGTTACTGATTGTGGTCTCTCTCTCTCCCTCGGCTGCTGTGTATTTTAAGTTTTGTAGTTGTAACTTTTTATTTTTACTTTTAACATGGTTTGCTACCCAGAGTCATTTGTTGAGATGGGCAGCTATGCAAATTGGTTAATACTTCGTTTCTACTGATTGAATGATTTACAAATAGCTTATTTCTCCTAGTCAACACTCAGTGATGGACAAAAATACACTGTGCACACCAACAAACTGAAAAAAGCGTAGTTGATCCAAAACTGATAGAAGGTGGCTTACAAAACACATTTTGCAAGGGCTGCAGTTTTCTAAGGCTTTTCAAGGGCGATCCCCCAACCATAAGGCAAATTACGGTAAACAAGCAATGACGATTCTTTACGGTATTCCTAGCGTGGCCTGGCCTCCCACAGTACGGTACCTTCCCAAATAGGTTAGGATTACAACTCCCGCCACTTGGGATTTTGAGAGTTGTAGTTCCAAGTTCCAACACAGCCGACCTGTCTATTTGCCTTTTCACTACAACCGTTCCCTTACGCGGTGAGTTTCTTCGTGTCATTTTTCGATGCCGCCACTATTTCCCCTATTTTTTATGTCTCTCGCTCGGCTTATCGTGCCAACCAGCGCATAGTTTCCACCGCTTAAAGAAGCGAGGAGCCCTTGCCCAGGGCCGGAAGGAGGCAGACCATTCACTAACCCAGCACGAAATTGGTATTACACGGCAAGGGAGACAAGTTTCTGCATTTTTTACAGATACCCCAAAAAGGGAATATTAGCATATCCAGTTTTCTCACTAGGAATGACCATCTCGCTTCTGCACATTAAAGAACGAAGCGCTCGTTCGGAAGGAGCTTCTCTTCCCCGCTGATGGTGCGTCAGAAAGTCGCGTGGAACGGAAAAAGCCCCTCCCTCGGGAGGCCGTTTCCAGAGCAACAGCGCTCCTCCCCCAGGCAATCGTTTGGGCGGCTCTCGACGAGATCCTGAAGTAAGATGGCGTCCCCCGTGGTGGAGAACGTCGGGCGGCTAGCCCAGCAGCTCCGTGGCTCTCGGAAGATCTGGCTACCCGGGTAAGGAACGGAGGCTCAAAGAAGGTGAAAGACTTGAGGCGATGCCATGTAATGGAGTGGGATGGGTTGATTTATTTGGTTCCCTAACTAGAATGGTACTTAGTATTATGGCTCCGGAAAGCAACATGCATGCCAGGCGGGAGCATGCGTAGAAATAATGTAAGGAAATCCTCAGATCACACTCCTACTGTGAAATTAAAAATCCTGGTCCTATTCTCATCTCCTGAGGACTAAATGGCCACAGTGATGCAATATTCTGCAAGCAGTTTGCATTGCTTCTTTCCTTTTCAGCCCCAAGGTCAGCCAAGTTGCGGGCAATTTCTAAACTCCTTGGGGTCAACAAAATTTCTGCCGCTTAATTCTTGCTAACGTTGGGCTGAAACGATTATGTTGCACCTGAGAGAATGGACCACAGGACTGCATATGAGAAGGGAGTTTACATGCAGAATTCTATATTTTCATGTCTTGGGGGCTGAAAATATTGGTGTGACATTCTTTTCTGCTCATCTAATCTTTATAGGCTGACTCAAGTCAGGTGGAGCCGATACAATCCTTCATTCCTTGAACCAGAAGTGAATAAAGAAATTTATCGTAAATCTCCAGAGCAAATGTCAGAGGAGGAAAAAAATAAACAGCAACTCAAAGCAGTCCAGCCAATAAAAGCCACCCGTTCCAACATCACCAGTTCTGTGTTCTATGATCCCATGATCAGGTCTGTTTTTTTATTATTTATTTATTAATAGTAATTTTAGTAAAAATTACACTCACAATGATAAAAAACTAATACAAACTAAAAAAAGAAAAGCATAAAAAGAAAAAATAGAAGGTGCAGGAAAAAAAGAAAAGAAAAAAGAAAAATATAGTAAAAAGAAAATAAATATAAAAAGAAATGATTTCCCCCTTCATCACAATAAGTATAAGCAATTTTAGTAACTTACCACCTCCTCTTAAAATACAACAAATGATCTCTTCTTCCCGTATCCCATTTCTTACTTATAAACAAATCCTTAAAACAGAGCTTTCCAAACTTTTCATGTTGGTGACACACTTTTTAGACATGCATCATTCCGCGACACACTCTTACAGCAGGGCATCATTTCGCGACACACTCTTACAGCAGGGCACAAGGCAGGCACTAGGACCTGCGCGGAATCACAGCAGGTTTGGAGGCAGCACGGCACAAGGCAGGCACTAGGACCTGCGCAGAATCCTGGCAGGGCTCGGAGGCGGCAGCAGCCACGACACACCCAGACACTGCAGCCGACACACTAACGTGTCCCGACACACAGTTTGGAAAGCTCTGCCTTAAAACCTTGTCATTTCAGTCTTGATCAAGCAAAAGTCCATTAAGGGTTACCAGAGATAACAACATATCTATTTTAACCTTGATCAAATAAACCAACTTTATATTCCTTCCTTTTACTTTTAACAATCTTGATCTTTAATCCCTTCAAGTACTATCCTGAAACTTGATTTCTTTTCATGTTTTCTTTGTCCCTTCTCTCAAAATTCTTCAGAGCTTTAACAAGCTTCTTTTGTAAATCGAAGATAGTAAGATTATCCAGGTCACTTTCTTGGTTTGTTATTTGTATATCCCTTTTAATTATTAAGACATCAGCCAGTTTCTTTTGTATGTCCAGTGTAGCATCTCTTTCTTGTAGCCTGTTCTTGTAGCCCATTCTTGTAGCCTGTCATTTTTAAATCCATTTTCATATCAATCTCAGTCTTGTCTGGTAAAACTTGTTCCTCTTCCGTAACATCCTTTAAACACAGTCTATCTATAGAGGTAGTCACTCTTAAAATCAACTTCTGGGTCCATTGTTCAAAAATATCCTTCAATATGTCCAGTGTTAAAATATTTTGCTCCATTCTGTATTAGTAAGTCAAATTTAAGTGTTCTTCTCCTTTAATTGTAATCTTCAGTTTCTTCTGGTTCCCTCTAGTGTCCAATCTTCAAAGTCTCATCCTATCATTTTCTTTAAGAGAATTCAAAACAAAAGCATTTTCCCATGGGAAGGATTCTTATAATTAATTCCAAAAACTTATTTCAAATCCATCTGGACCCTTAGTCCATTTGTAACTTTTCAAAATCAAAGTTCTAATCACCCTTTTGCTGTTTATTCAAAAAAAATTAAATCCTTAAACTTGTATTTAAAACTTCTTTCACCAAGGATTGAAGGAAACTCACCCGGTGTTTTCAGACTTGTTGATCCAAAGGTTCCCAATAGCTGAAAAGCAGTTAAGAAGCAATTTCTGAAAGTGACTAGAAAAGGAAGTATGTAAACCCAGTGTCCTTAAAGGCGCCAACCGCAGTTTGAGCAAGATGGCTATTCCCTCGTCTCCCAGAGCTCTAAACCCACCAGAGACCGCTGTCTTGCGGTCTCCTCATGAGGAACAATTGTCTGGAGCACTTGTGGGTGATCTCAAGTCCTCTCCTTGTCCGGAGAGGAATTACAAAGAGCCAGTCTACTTGCTGGCTCTTCATTCCGCCGTGGTCGTTGGCTCCGCTTTTAGTGGAGCCATCTTCAGTTTGCCATTTTCCTCGGAAATCGTCCCATGATCAGGTCTGAATGTTGTAGGGCATGGCTGATCCAGTCCTTGTATCTGTCTGCTGCTTAACAAAGAAATCTCATTGATTTTATAGAATAATTTATTTAACCAAAATATACTGTATAAGATTTAAATAGCAACAACTATTATTTTAAAAGCTGGGAAGTACAATATAAGTAGAAGGATGATTCCAAAGTACTGGTGCTTTATTAGTGGTGATTTATTGTGATATAAATTAGTTCAGCAGGCTTCTAGATGTTCATATTTCCCCCCCCCAAAAGGCTGGCACAGCAAAGCTCCAACTGAGCAATATTCTCAGATGAGTTTTCATCTCTCTGCTCTTAAGCTTTTCCCTGGAAGGCAAAGTATGACTGTGATGCAAAAAGGAAGTACGATATGAATACTTTCTTTATTTTTCTATTCCAATTTTGTAAGCATCTGCTGCCCCTTTTCAAGAAAGGATATTAGCCTGAGTTTATATTCAGGTCTTACTTTCCTTGTCATTCTGATTCCCATTTTGTATCAAGATTTATTGGAAAAATGACAATTAACTATGTATGTATGTGTGTGTGTGTGTGTGTGTGTGTGTGTGTATGTATGTATGTATGTATTTATTTATCAAATTTAGCTACCGCCCATCTCAAAGAGCGACTCTCGGCAGTTCACAATAAAACCAGGATAAAACCTAGAATAAATAATCATTAAAATACAATACAATTAACCATATTCTTAAACAAAAGTATAATCCAAGATAGGGGTGTTAAAACAGTCTTAATATACCATGTTAAGCCAAAACCAAGGAAACCAGATGATTTATTGCAATATGTGAACCCAGCCATAAACTGCTGGTGATTTGTGAAGTTACTTGCTTCTACTGCTGCTGTAAGAGGAGAAAGATATCTAGCACCCTTACTAGATGGTGTAGTGCGATCACGAAAAATGGATGGAATCTGCAGATGCCGTAACCCAGAGCTTTCCAAACTTTTCATGTTGGTGACACACTTTTTAGACATGCATCATTTCGTGACACACTCTTACAGCAGAGCACAAAGCAGGCACTAGGACCTGCACGGAATCACAGCAGGTTTGGAGGCAGCAAGGCACAAGGCAGGCACCAGGACCTGCGTGGAATCCTGGCAGGGCAGGTTTGGAGGCAGTAAGGCACGAGGCAGGCACTAGGACCTGCACGGAATCCTGGCAGGGCTTGGAGGCAGCAGAAGCTGCAACACACCCAGGCACTGCAGCCAACACACTAACATGTCCCGACACAGAGTTTGGAAAGCTCTGCCGTAACCTTTCCTTAGGTAGTTTTTTGTCTGCATAACGCTGCAGTGGCAGTTTTCCCTTGTGTGTCATGATGTTCTCTGGTAAGGGCTGGATTTCCTCCCCTCCAACTATCAGCATCCTGTATAGGAGTTGGTAACCCTCCGTCAAAGAGCCACACAATCATCACAGTTATCGGTCTCCAATTCTAAGAGTGTAGTTGGAGGAGTAAAGGAGGATATTAAATAATCGGAACTTTTCTTCCAAATCTGCCCAGAGGCCACCATAATAGGGCAGTGTAATAGCTACAAAATTATGGGAATTTTATGTTGTGGCAAAGATACTTAGATTACTAAGTACTAATGCCATCACACTTGCATTTTGTCATTACAGCAAATTCACCAACATGATGATGAAAGGAGGTGATAAAATTTTGGCACGATCGATCATGAATCAGGTACAATTAATGTTTCACATTACTGATGCTTTTCCTTGATTATTACCCATATGGAAAGGAAATATTCCTATTTTATAGTTATATAGAAAGTGTTTACCCCTCTATTAATACATCTATTGCATATTCAGTTATTTCTTTGGTTTGCTTCTTGCCAAATGCCAAAAGAGTCATAAATTATATATAGGTCTGTATTTATGCATCATATTTTTAAATCTGCCTTTCAGAATTATATCTGGTGAAGAGTGGGAATTTTTAGTTTTTATTTATTTTATAGCCTTCATGGTGGACAGTAGAAGTTTAAAAGTCAACAGTAGCTCTGAGAACTGAGAAAATCTTTGTTACATCTAGTAGGGGTTGGGATTCTGATGTCATGCTCTTTATATGTATTTGTAAGTTGCATGCCCTGCGGAAGAGGAGATGTAGATAAGTAGCACTGGTTCGTGTCCATCTGATTGTGGAAATTTGTTCCACATTGAGTAAATCGTTTTGTTGAGTGAACCCCTTCACAGTCCTTCCTTTACTTTTATTTGGAATTAAGACTTTAGAAGCCATTAAGAGGAAGCAACTTGTGAAATACCATGAAGCAGATGAGAAAGTGAAAGAAAACATTGAGTGCAATCCTTACAAAATCTTCTATCAAGCAATCGAAAACTGTCAACCTGTAATTGGGCTCATGGGTATCATAAGAGGAGGCAAAAAATATCAGGTAAGACATAAAAAGAGAATGCTGGGTTAACACAATGCACTTAGGTTTTTAAAACCATGGTTTAATGACTGTGCCACAATGACCAGATTCACACATAACACTACGTCATAAATAACAGCTTATAAACCACAATCACATATCCAGCCAAGCCAAAATCAAACAAGATTATGGCTTAAAAATAGTTGATGAGTCCTTTGAAGAACTAACACTCTGGTGTCATAAATATCTCCTGCAACTCAACTTAGTTTGGTTTGTATTTGTTTTTAACTTAAATATACAATTGTCATAATAGATGAGTAGTATAAAAAGACCCCAGCAATCCATGATTCCATTGGGATACAAGGTACTTCTCTTTCCACCTATGGATTGGCAGGCTTGCTGCTGTCAGAAGAAGCACACTTCATTGAATTCATTTATGCTACCAGTATAAAGTTATTGAGACAAAAATCTGCTTGCTTTTTTTCTTTTCCATTGCTTTAAAACTGTATGGCATCATCTTCAGTGGCCTGGGATTCTTGCATACATTCCTGTATGTTTATATATAAGGCAAAGCATTCTGAGAATTCCCTCTTGCATTTTGAAAAGCTCATAACATTGCTGAAAACAGCCTCCATCCACTTTAGCTCTAAGGTGATGTGGAAAGATCCCAGAACTGTTTAATGGATTTATAGGGCTACCCTGCTCAAACAATGTGACTCTGGGTGGCATACATCAAAAGCAAACAATAAACACGTATACAAAATATCCACACAACAATAAAAAAGCAACTTAATACGTAAAATATAAAATGGCAACCAAAACAACCAAAAAGGGACTCCACTCAACTGGACTCAAACGCCTGGGGTTGCTACCCTAAATCTATTGAGTTTTGGAACATGGATCTTGATTTCAACATTTTTTGCAAACATATGCAGGATTCTCATGTATTGTAAACTTAATTAGCATGCTGTAACATAAAAGTATATTCAGCCCTGACTTCTGCTTTTTGTAGGTACCAACTCCTTTGAAGATCAGTCGGCGGAACTTCTTAGCCATGAAGTGGATGATCACAGAATGCAGAGAAAACAAACACAGGCGAACATTAATGCATGAAAAGCTCTCAGATGAGCTGCTGGAAGCCTTCAACAATAGTGGCAATGTGATAAAAAAAAAGTACGAGTTGCACAAAATGGCAGAAGCTAACCGGGCCTTTGCTCATTTTCGATGGGGGTAGAGAATGTTGTGTGCTATTGGATCCAGTGTATGAGGACTAAGACTTTTGCTGCAAGACAAGACCATTTTGTTGTTGTTGTTGTTGTTGTTGTTGTTTTAATGCCATGTGTTTTTCTTTGCATATCACTAATCTGAGCAGCAAATTGCGTACTTCTCATCCAACTCATCAAAGAATATGAGCTAAAGGAAATCTTAGCTAAAATACAGGGTCCCCTTTTTCAACCTCACATAAGGAAAGGTTTTGGGTATGCCACATCCCAAATGACATCATCAGTACACACCACTGTTTCTTTCCAACTCATTTCCTCTGTGTAGCTCGGTGTTCATCAGCTTCCATTCATGTTTTGGAAAACTATCGGGAAAAGAAGCATGTGAGTGAAGGAGATCAGAGCTGAAAAATAGTAGTAAAGATGGAAATCACTTTCTGATTTGTTCCTTATATCTCTGGTGAACAAAGACTTTTATATTATAGGTTAGTTGCTGAAAATAGCATGAATGAGAGAACGGTTGAATGAATGTCTGTATTCACCCACATGCCACATCATGGGCAAGAATTAATGAAGACACAATTTTTACCCTTAAAATACAGTGAGCAGTTTTTCTGTTCGTTTGTTTTCCACAAAAGTCGTCTCTCTTCTCTGTCTGCATCCAGTAAAATACTGTATAGCTTGTTCTACTTTACTGCTATTCAAATAACAAAATGTATTAATTTCAGATTATAAGCCCCTTATCTACACCGCACAAATCCTGCTTGATTGAGATGTCTCAAGCTTGCTGATAGCTTCTGGAGGTAGTAAGCAAGAATGCCAAACATTTTAATGTTTCCATTTGTTAATGAAATATATACAACACATAAGATCTGAACTTGATTTAAGAATTACAGCAATAATAAACTTCAAAGAGAATATTTGTAGCTCAGGGTTGAACTGTGGAGTCCTTGGTGCTCTCTGAGCCTTGTTTTCTTGCAGACGTTTCATTGCCAGACTATGGTATATAAACAGAGAGCAAGTCCCACTCCCTTCTCGCACTGAAGGTGTTGCCTAGTCTGGCAATGAAACGTCTGCAAGAAAACAAGGCTCAGAGAGCACCAAGGACTCCACAATAATAAACTTCATTAAAAGAAGTTGGTAAATTGCCAGATTATAGCCCTTTCTAGATGTAGTATTAATTTGCTTGGATACCTTTAGGAGTGACTGGATTGTATCCGCTGCTTCTGGGTGGTTTCAGTGGCATCAGAGATTGTTGTTGTTGTTCAGTCGTTCAGTCGTGTCCGACTCTTCGTGACCTCATGGACCATAGCACGCCAGGCCTTCCTGTCCTCCACTGTCTCTCGGAGTTTACTCAAATTCATGTTCATTACATCGGTGATGCTATCTAACCATCTCATCCTCTGCCGTCCCCTTCTCCTTTTGTCCTCAGTCTTTCCCAGCATCAGGGTCTTTTCCAGTGAGTCCTCTCTTCTCATTAGGTGGCCAAAGTATTTGAGCTTCAGCTTCAGCATCTGTCCTTCCAATGAGCAGTCAGGGTTGATTTCCTTTAGGATTGACTGGTTTGACCTCCTTGCAGTCCAAGGGACTCTCAAGAGTCTTCTCCAGCACCACAGCTCGAAAGCATCAATTCTTCGGCGCTCAGCCTTCCTTATGGTCCAACTCTCACAGCCATACATTGCTACTGGAAAAACCATAGCTTTAACTATACGGACCTTTGTCGGCAAGGTGATGTCTCTGCTTTTTAATATGCTGTCTAGGTTTGCCATAGCTTTCCTCCCAAGGAGCAAGCGTCTTTTAATTTCATGGCTGCAGTCACCGTCTGCGGTGATCTTGGAGCCCAAGAAAATAAAATCTGTCACTGCTTCCATTTCTTCCCCTTCTATTTGCCAGGAAGTGATGGGACCAGATGCCATGATCTGGGTTTTTTTAATGTTGAGTTTCAAGCCAGCTTTTGCACTCTCCTCTTTCACCCTCATCAAGAGGCTCTTTAGTTCCTCTTCACTTTCTGCCATTAGGGTGGTATCGTCTGCATATCTGCATCATGTCTGCATCAGAGATACCTAGAGATAAATCATCAAACTGAATTTAAAGGTATTGTTAACTTATTAGCAACAGAATTGGATAGATGGACTAAAAACGGGGGGGGGGGAGTGGAATTTACCTCTGGTAAAAAATATATTTTTATATAAAAGGCAACCCTTTATACAGTGGGGCAAAAAAGTATTTAGTCAGCCACCAATTGTGCAAGTTCTCCCACTTAAAAAGATGAGAGAGGCCTGTAATTGACATCATAGGTAGACCTCAACTATGAGACAAAATGAGAAAACAAATCCAGACAATCACATTGTCTGATTCGGAAAGAATTTATTTGCAAATTATGGTGGAAAGTAAGTATTTGGTCACCTACAAACAAGCAAGATTTCTGGCTCTCACAGGCCTGTAACAACTTCTTTAAGAGGCTCCTCTGTCCTCCACTCATTACCTGTAGTAATGGCACCTGTTTGAACTTGTTATCAGTATAAAAGACACCTGTCCACAACCTCAAACAGTCACACTCCAAACTCCACTATGGTGAAGACCAAAGAGCTGTCAAAGGACACCAGAAACAAAATTGTAGACCTGCACCAGGCTGAGAAGACTGAATCTGCAATAGGCAAGCAGCTTGGTGTGAAGAAATCAACTGTGGGAGCAATAATTAGAAAATGGAAGACATACAAGACCACTGATAATCTCCCTCGATCTGGGGCTCCACACAAGATCTCACCCCGTGGGGTCAAAATGATCACAAGAACGGTGAGCAAAAATCCCAGAACCACACGGGGGGACCTAGTGAATGACCTGCAGAGAGCTGGGACCAACATAACAAAGTCTACCATCAATAACACACTACGCCGCCAGGGACTCAGATCCTGCAGTGCCAGACGTGTCCCCCTGCTTAAGCCAGTACATGTCCGGGCCCGTCTGAAGTTTGCTAGAGAGCATTTGGATGATCCAGGAGAGGATTGGGAGAATGTCATATGGTCAGATGAAACCAAAGTAGAACTGTTTGGTAGAAACACAACTCAGTCGTGTTTGGAGGAGAGAGAATGCTGAGTTGCATCCAAAGAACACCATACCTACTGTGAAGCATGGGGGTGGCAACATCATGCTTTGGGGCTGTTTCTCTGCAAAGGGACCAGGACGACTGTTCCGTGTACAGGAAAGAATGAATGGGGCCATGTATCGTGAGATTTTGAGTGCAAACCTCTTTCCATCAGCAAGGGCATTGAAGATGAAACGTGGCTGGCTCTTTCAGCATGACAATGATCCCAAAGACACCGCCCGGGCAACGAAGGAGTGGCTTCGTAAGAAGCATTTCAAGGTCCTGGAGTGGCCTAGCCAGTCTCCAGATCTCAACCCCATAGAAAACCTTTGGAGGGAGTTGAAAGTCCGTGTTGCCCAGCGACAGCCCCAAAACATCACTGCTCTAGAGGAGATCTGCATGGAGGAATGGGCCAACATACCAGCAACAGTGTGTGCCAACCTTGTGAAGACTTACAGAAAACGTTTGACCTCTGTCATTGCCAACAAAGGATATATAACAAAGTATTGAGATGAACTTTTGATATTGACCAAATACTTACTTTCCACCATAATTTGCAAATAAATTCTTTCCGAATCAGACAATGTGATTGTCTGGATTTGTTTTCTCATTTTGTCTCTCATAGTTGAGGTCTACCTATGATGTCAATTACAGGCCTCTCTCATCTTTTTAAGTGGGAGAACTTGCACAATTGGTGGCTGACTAAATACTTTTTTGCCCCACTGTATGTTCCTAAAACTTCTTTTAATGCGTTGTTTATTTGAGAAGACTCCCTGTTTTTCACTCAGAATGTTTCAACAGCCAGTTTTTTTTTGGGGGGGAGTGAATATTGGAACCTTAAGCCATCTGCCTGTGTTTGTGTCATTATCAGTAATCAGCAGTATAATTACTGCTGCCTCTGTGGCTTATGTCCTTAGCCCAGAGGGATGGGATGCTAAGACAATCCAAAACTTTCTCCCTGAGAATTCCTTCCTGTGGTTTCATGCTGCTCAAATGTGTTTTGGCTCATCTATCTTATTAGCTGTCAATAGCTGGCCTGAAATGGAAATCACTATGTGCAGTTAACCATTTTTAATCTCTATCTCCATGTCTTGATTCTAAAATGGGTTTCAGGTCACTCTCTCCAAAAGATACTAATTCTTCACTCTCTCAGTCAAGCACTGCCTTTTTATTAGACGTATAGAAATGCAACTCACTTGACATAGCAAGATGCATCGTTGGTTATTTAGAATCATTGATGTCCTGTATCTCAAAGTACTTCCTGTGCCATTGCTTTGATATAGTCTTATTTTTACTCTTAGACTTCTTCGTCTTGATTGTTGTAATTTTTCATACTGTTATGATTTGCATTTCTCATCTTTAGTCACAATGTCCCAGAAATAAATTTCTTATACCTTTGAAACCCTACAGATCTCTCTCTGAGTTGGATGTAACTTTGTTCCATGGTCAACCAGTGTAATAGGTGGCCTTCTGAAGTGGTATGTTCCCATTCACCTTAGAAGGAGAGTTATGGCTACAACCCAAGAATTCCAGCTTGTACCATACTAGGTGGTTTTAATGTTCTAGATTTAAGCTTATACCATAAGGTGTGTCTTTTTCCTTGAGTTAATAAATAGCAAACAGAAATTTGCCCTTATGGGCTATCTTGGAATTGTCATATTTAGTGTTTCTCAAAAATTGGAGGGTGTTGTGTTTCCATTAATTTTTTTAAAGTATGGAATCCTCCCATCTTCTCTGTTAGCTACTAGGGATATGACAACTGGTTTGGCCTTAAAAAGGTAAAGGTTCCCCCCCCCACACATTTGTGCAGTCGTGTCCGACTCTAGGGGCCGGTGCTCATCTCCGTTTGTTAGCCGAAGAGCCAGCGTTGTCCGAAGACGGTTCCACAGTCATGTGGCCGGCATAACGCACACGGAACTTTGGCCTTAGTGGTATGTTAATTTGGGGAAAGGGGAGCCAATTAGATACTTGCTGATCCTTTAATTTTTCCACATACAGAATGGGGTGAGGATGAGTTGCTCTATGGTGTTTTAAGAATGATAAAGATTGTAAAACTAGCATGTTGAGAGATAAATGTTCTGTTCCATTTTCTGATACACTTACATCAAATGTTCCCATAGCAAAACTCTTGGCTGCTTTCCAAAGAGTAGTCCATAAGGTTGACATACCACTATATCCACATAAGTTGTTAATTCATCTGTTTCTAATTATACTATTCTTCAGCAATCTTTATGGAATCATCCATGAAAAAGAGGGATCCTTTAGACGTTCTGGAGAAACCTTCAGGATGGTATAGAAAGACAAAACAGTTAAATTGAGAGGCTAGGATCCTGAATAGCAGGCACTCCAGGTAGCAACATCCCATATAGAATACCAGTTATGGTTTCTGTCCCCTGAAATGAAAGACCTGATGAAAGGTCATCACATGCATCTAGCTGAGTGATTATTTAACAACCTTCCCTATTTTTTGTCTAGAATGAAAAAAGATTGGAGGCAGAAGTGTAAATTGTTTATTTTATTATTATAAAAGTTCCAAAGAGAACCAATTTTCTTGAGAGAAATTTACAGTGCTATGGTTTAAAGTAGTTGTTGGGGGGGAAAAGTTATAAAATAATTTGTTACCCACTCCCAAAGGGGCTAATTCTGCTGTAGCTTTGGAAAAGTCTGTTGCTTTGCAGAAGATGCCACCTTAGCGAATAGCTACACCTGAGCTGGCCTGGAAGAAAGATGAAGGCTGCAAGTATTTGCATAGCATTTTCCTGTAGTTGGAGAAAGATCAAAGTACCAATGATAACCTCTTTTTTTTTTTTTTAAAGTGCTGTTGCAGGGTTAGAATCCAGAAATATCCTTCAGAAGCACCAAGAATTCACAGGAATTGCTGGGCAGCAGCTTCTTAGGGCATACTACACTCTGATGGGCTTCCACAATCTGATGCCCTCCAGATGTTTTGGATTTGAACTTCTATAGGGTTGAAGTCCACATCTGGAGGGCATTGTGTTGGAGAAACCTGCTCTATGACAAAGCCATTAGATTGATATAAGATTTGCCCCTTCATTCCAGGAGAGAACCGTGTAGCCTTTAAGGAATCTGAATTGTGTGTGTAATGGACCAGGGCTGTTTTGCCTAAGGAAAAAAAAAAGGCAGGGGGAGGGAGAGAAAAACTGTCCCCTTTCCCATCCTATTTTTCTCATAAGTTAAGCCCTTTTTATTGTGATGGACCTTGCATCAAAGTAGGTAAGGATTAACCATCAATGCAGTCCTTCTTGGACTATGCCATTTTATATGCTGGTTGGGAGTGGTATGACTGAAGGCTGTCCAGCAAAATCTCCCTAATTAAGCAATACTATCCCCTCTCTGTCAGACTATTTTCCTGTAGTTGGGGAGATAAGAAACATCTTTTGATTTTGATTTCAGAGTAGTCTAGTCTAAACATCATGTGGATCTCAGAGTGGCTGATGGTTCCATTGGAGAAAGCTTGGTTACAAAGAAGCAAATGACGCTTGTGCTTTGATCACAGAATCCTTTCCTCTTTTCAAAAAGGGGCAAACCGAGGCTGGTTGCCAAGTGTTACGTGAAAGAAAACCTTACCAATACAGGCCAGAAAGAGTTGGTATTTCTTCAAAGTGTATGTAAAATTATTCCTAGGCTAGTTTTAAACCCCTGCCATTTAGGTTGCTAAACTGAATGCATGCGCGAGAGAGAACCTCCCTGTGTAAAATGCCAGCCTAGCCTGCAACAGTACATAATGCAAGTCAGTATTTAGTGCAATACAACAGGAGCAGCAGTGGCCAAGTATCTGCTACTCTTTCCAACCAAACTGTTCTCCCAGCTCCTCAGTTTCAGGCAGCGGTTCCCTGGCACGAAGGAGCAGGGGTGATACGTTCCATACCAAAAGGTCCAGGGGAAGAAAAAGCATTAGGACAAGTTGCGGCTTTGGCGTGAAGTTTGCTGGTGAAAGCGGTGCAAGTGCAGGCTCTGCTGGTGGCTTGGGCGTTCAGTCAGTGACCTCGCTGTAATAGTACTTCTGGGCTGCTGCTGTCATCTTCCAGCCGGTGGCCCGGAACTCGATGATCTCCAGGAGTAGCAACTGGGACAGGGAGCTGAGACCCTCCTGCAGAAGGAATCCATCGCGCAGGAGGCAAAAGAGCTCATCCATCCTCTGACTGTTCATCTTCTCGAGCTGTTCGCCAATGCGGTGTAGCTGCAGCACCAGGCAGTCCACCTTAAGGCAAGACAGCAACATACGTCTTGAAGAATTGAGAGCATTACTACACAGGTTCTTGGGGATTCTCTTCCAGCTCCACCCACCCACAAAAATAAATGCAGTTCAAGACCTACATCAGCTATCCTCAAGCTAGTGCCATCCAGATGTGGCCATTCTGGCCAGGGATCATGAGAATTGTTCCTTTTCCACGTGTATACAGGAATAGCCTTATGCTTGAAGTATGTATTTCTAAACATATCCTCATTAAACAATCCCCATTCTCATTCATTCTTGGGACTCTGAATGGTTCAATAACTTTTTCAGCATTCTCTTGTTTGTTCCCACCCATCCATTCATGTCATCCATCCGTTCCATTGAATTGCATTCATTCAGAATATTTTACAATTTACAAAAGTCCTGTCTGGTTTTTTCATTAATAGGCATGAAAGCCAGCTGGGTGACCTTGGGCCAGTCACTCTCTCTCTCAGCCCAACTCACCTCACAAGGTTGTTGTTGTGGGGAAAATAGGAGGAGGAAGGAGTATTAGGTATGTTCGCCACCTTGAGTTACTTATAAAAATAATAAAGGCGGGACAGAAAATTAAAAAATACATACAGTACATACATACATACAATTCACTGGAATGTAACATGCAACTGACACCAACCAATTGATTCCTTCTTTCATATGCACCCACAATAACCTAAATGACACCAATTCATACTTTCTGACATACACTGTAACCCCTTCATTTGTAACTAAACTTACACCTTCACTTCCCTGCATGTATTCACTAACTCCCCTCCACAAGGTAAGACTGCATTCAAATCTATTCCACCTTTGCCCTTTCTTTCAGTTTCAAATATTCACCAGAGCTGTGACTTAAGACAGCCCAAGCTATCCACACTGTTCCAAGAGAACTCACCTCTTCCTCTTTCTGCAGACTATCAGGTTGAGCCAATCGGAAGAGGCAGTCATAAACAGGATTCACCAATGCCATCATGGGCATATTGTTGACCTGTTAATGGGTTGTGGACTTGTCAACTGGGATTCATAAGCATTTTGGAATGTTTAACCCCCACCTCCAACCTCCAACTTTCTACCACCACTTGGGGATAAAAAAAATTAAGCAAGCAACTGTGTTAAGTCAGCTGAAAGCAGAGTAGCAAAATGCTCATTGTATTTTTCACTGACTTAGATGTTAAACCTCAGAGTGCCCTCCAGAATTTAGTGCCCTCCAGATGTGTGAAGCTACATTTCCATTACTTCCCAGCAAGCACAACTGCTGAATGATGTGATTTGTAGTCAACACATTTGTGGTGTCAGGCTGGGCTCAAATCTTCAATGGAGTCTCCTGTGGTCACCTTGCCCATCTCAAGTGGGGTGAGTGGGCTTCTTAAGTGCAGCACCCATTTGAAGAAAACTTGCCATACAGGGGTTCATTTTGTGTCTCTCTTATTTAGTGTTGCAAAGATTGCTTGGTTACGTTTTCAAGATTTATTGATGCAATTTTAGTCTTCATGACTATTCTATTCTTATTTATCACCACTTTTTTCCTTCTTGCTTGTATTTTTATTGCAAGCTGCGCGCCTTGGATGCCTCAATGCCCAGTATCTCTTTCAGTCTCCTTGTCTTGTGCCTGCCACTGTTGCTGTTGTTGCTGTTAAACTGGCCAGCTGCAAAGCATTGGCTCTAATACCATTTGTATTTCCCAAAATGTTTCTGGGCCTATTTCAAGAAAATAAAAATGGTGGGTTGCTGTAACCAATTGCTTTATTTTGAAGTGTGTTCAGCTGCCCAGAAAAAAGAAAAAGTTCACATCTTAGACAGGGGGTGGCTAAAGCGATGATGGGGAACCTGCTGGGAACCTGAATGGGAAATGTTTGGCCTATTTTCTGCCTGATTCTGTTTTGTTAATTTGTGATACAGCTGCATGTTAGCCAACTGTTACTGTGTCTTGTCTCTCCATGCATGTATTTGTATATGCACTTTCAAGTGATTTTGCCTGTTAGACAGAATAGATATTATTCGCTGTTGATTTTTTCCTTTCAAGTTCAAAGTTAACAGCTTTGATTTGTTGGGAATCTGCTTCCCTCTTGCCCTTAGGTTCTAGGTCAAATAATCCTCCCTTGTGGAAATTACGTTCTGCAACTGGAGTCCCTCAGCATAATTGGAGTCATTTTGTGAAAGGCAAGCCCTCTAAAAGGCAGCCATTTTGCAAAAGCGCCAGTGACAGACTAACACAATGCCAAAAGCACAAAGGGGTTGGGAGTTCTTGCTAGACACATTTTTCTGGAAATAAGATCAGGATTTCTAGGTAGTCACACCTAGGATTACTCTTTCTGCTACACCACCTGGGAATATACTCAAGTTACTCAAAATAACTTTCAGGAGAAGAGAGACATGAACCAATACCATGCCAACTCTGAATGTTGATCCAAGGCATTTGGATGGTCTGTTCTTAGCAGGGTCCCCTTACCCTCAGATAGTCAAAGATGTTACAGATAAAGGTGACATAGCAGATCCAGGCTTGGAGGGAATGGGCTCGCAATTCATCACGGTCCTTATACTCCTGCTGCAGGCGGTTGAGAAGGCCCCGCCGGAAGATACTCTGTCCTGTTTGTTTGCTTTCCACCTGTGGCAAACATCAAGCGATGAAGTCCAGGGGAAAGCTATTTGCAATTAAAAGATGGGGCAGCCCACGTTCCCTCTACGCTGCTCACATGTGCAGCCTTGCTGCAGCCGTTGCATACCTGCACACGAGGCTTGGTCTCCTGACAAAGCTGACCCAGAAAGTCAGCGAACACAACAGAGAGCAGGGAAGGGGTAAGTCAATGAGAAAGGGATGCTGAAGGGACCCAGTGACCTCCAGCTCTCAAAGGACAGGGACATGCACCAGACGCATCTCTATTCCTATTGGAACTGGAATCCAAAAGCACCTGACTTGTGTGCAACTGGGGCCTCTGAAGTTGATTTGCACGGGACTAACTCCCAGTTCAACAGGCCCAGGCCTAGAGGAAGAATCCAGTAATTTTCCTTTGCCAGTTAACTCCTGAAGTTAGGAGACTGGAAAGAAAGAACCTGGATAAAGCTACTCCAGGCAATATTTCCTGTAAACTGCCTCCCGGCCAACCAACTGCTGCTCAGTAGACCTCATGACTTGCGCATCTGCTTCCCTGTCTTGAGGAAACATTGGTGGTAGTGCAGGACTTTATCTCATAGGCATCTGCAGGGCGGCCAGGAGAAGCCAGTGACAAAACATATGTCGCAAATTTGTGACAAAACCCTGCCCCATATACTTGCATACAAAAGAAATCTGCCCACATTTTGCCATTTTGGTGCCACTAGGGTTGGAAAAGAGGTCTGTGCTTTACCTCTCTCTCTCTCTCTCACCTACCCAGCTCAAACCCCATCCATAGGAAGACAAAAATGCGTAAAGAAGCAGGAGCCTCTAGGGGCACAAAGTGTGGAGGGAGACAAAACTTAAAGGGGTCATTTAATGAGTTTTGCTCACCAAGTCTGGGCTGTAGCTGAAGGGATAGATTCAGCTTCTATCCTGTCACCTGGGCTGGATGCCAAACATGTTCTGCAGGTCAGGCCAAGCCAAGCTCCATCTGTGGAAAGGAAGCATGGCTGCTGAATGACATGCATGCCCAGGACCCTGCTTTAATGCAACCTACAGGCTCCTTTATATTAAATTATACTAATTACACTGTGTGGTGTTTGATATTACATTACATTACATTATATTATGCATATAATATATTATGTGTAATATGTGGGCAATATAGTGTTATTGTATTGTATTGGTATTTAAAAAGGTTTTCCCCTGCACAGTTGTGTCCGACTGTGCTCATCTCCGTTTCTTAGCCGAAGAGCCAGCACTGTCCGAAGATGCTTCCGCGGTCATGTGGCCGCATGACGCACGCAGAACGCTGTTACCTACCCACCGAAGTGGTACCTATTTATCTACTTGCATTTGCATGCTTTTGAATTGCCAGGTTGGTAAGAGCTGGGGAGAGTGCGGGAGCTCACTCTGTCACGCGGGGCTAGGGTCTCAAACCACTGACCTTCCGATCGACAAGCCTGGCGTCTTAACCACTGAGCCATCGCGCCTACTATACTATACTATACTATACTATACTATACTATACTATACTATACTATACTATACTATACTATAGAAGCAGGAGAAAGTATACTATACTATACTATACTATACTATACTATACTATACTATACTATACTATACTATACTATACTATACATTATATTATATTATATTATATTATATTATATTATATTATATTATATTATATTATATTATATTATATGTAATTGGTATTACATTATACTATATTATGTTATACAAATATATCTCAAACTAAAAATTGGGACATCATCCCTGGTGGTCACAGGCATGAAAACAAATGCTGGGTATGAACAAATGGAATCCAGAGTATAGCTGGATGTGGTAAATGGTGCTGAACATCTTACCAATTCTCAGAAGACGGACTGTTCAGCCTCTCACCTGAATGATGGTGTAACAGATACGCCCGGCCTCTTTACTGAACACACAGTCTTTTAAGGACTGGTCCACAATTACATTGGCCACTTTCTCCAGATCCACGCTGCTGGGATCTACAGAAGAAGAGGCAACACTCAATTCTAGTTTGAAAAAAACGTAAATCCATTTGACAGATATTACATCAGCGGTGACACATCAAACACCATTCCAAGGAAACTCGGGGGCATGTACCAAAAAGTTTGGTGGACAAAAATAGCAACTGGGATATGCCAGTTTTTCCTACTCTCATGCCCTTCAAGTGTGCTGAACTATACGATGGTCAGTGGCTCAATAAAATAAATAAATGCCAGGTGCGTGTCTTGGATTAGATTATTCAACAACAACTGCAGAAAAAGTCTTATGTATGGGCAGCGTTTTTCAACCTTGGCAACTTTAAGATGTGTGGACTTCAACTCCCAGAATTCTATGCTGGCTGGGGAATTCTGGGAGTTGAAGTCCACACATCTTAAAGTTGCCAAGGTTGAGAAACACTGTATGTGGGCAGACCCCCTTTAGCTCTTGAAGAAAGGCCTCTGGAGCAGAGCTTAAGGAATCAGAAGATTTCCATGGCAGCAGGCAACCCCTTTATTTTGTCTATAAACTCGAAAGGCTGTGCTTCAAGGCCAGGGAAGAGATGGAAAGGAGAAGCGGGGGCGGGGGGAAGAGTTGCTAACCTTTGAGGGCTGTTTTCAGTAACTGCTGGATCTCTGCATCAAATGAATGTATTTTATAGTCCTCTTTGCTGGTCTCCTCCATCCCTTTCCCTCCTTCGAGAGCTATTAGGTCAGGGAAGCTGCTGAGTCAGCAGGAGCTGTGAAAACACGAGAGATCACATACTGTTTCTTTGGAACAGGAAAAGAAGGCGCATCGGTTCTTGCTTAGGCAAAGCTCTATGGCCCATCCAAACAGAAAAACAGTACTACCGGAGCTGATAAAAGGAAATCAAACCCTCTGAAATAACCAATGAAGAAAAAACAAACCTGGAGAAAATTCTCTTCTGACACGGGCAGACAGTACTCCTGCTTTCCCTTCTGAAGGCCTGCTGCTCCTGCAAGGCTATCTCCCCTTCCTCCCTTATTTGAAGGCGAGAGGCTTGACTTGCACAACAGTCCAGCATCACTGGCTCCCCCACGCCACTAAGCCAAATGCAGGGCTTCTGAAAGAAGCCAGGGTCCAAGGTCAAGCACATTGCTCACTCATCAACATTCCTCAGTTTTCGCTCAGTCAGGCAAAAGTGAGTTGACAAGACAGGAATCCACGGAAAACATTTTGGAGATCTGGAATCTACTCAGGGAGTGGAGGTGGGAGGGTGTGTTCAAAGGATAATATTTCCACAATTTTTAACTTTGTGGAAGACAGTCAGTCTCTCTCACAGGAGTTTGTTGCTCTACTGTTGCCTCTGTATGGAAAAACAGAGTTTAGGTGTGCAGAACCTAGCGTGAAAGTCAGCTGTTGGTGTATCGCCTGAACAAAAAGGCAGGGTATCAATCAAATAAAAGATAAAATAAAAAGCTTACTAGTGCAAAACGAGGGAGTTGGCCAGAGGTAGAACAGCCTTCATGTCCGGTAGCACAATATGCATTGCTAAGA
Organism: Charina bottae; assembly: GCA_023362775.1. Lineage (NCBI taxonomy): Eukaryota > Metazoa > Chordata > Lepidosauria > Squamata > Charinaidae > Charina > Charina bottae. The sequence goes on along the minus strand of JALMGJ010000002.1, from coordinate 126,396,853 downwards.
ACTTAGTAAGGGTATGACAACTGCTGTCACTAAACAGCAATGTTATTAATGGGAGAGGACAGCGAGTATTGTTAATGCATGGAGAATTCCCAACTGATAAGCCAGTTTCTGCACATACCAGAGCAGTCACACCAACCTTTCTCCTGTGCAGAGCAAATGACCTCTATTTATGCAGGTTTCAGGATCAATTACTTCTCTGCATAGCAGTCAGCAGTCTCTGTGGTCATAGGTCGCCCTGGGATTGCTCCGACATGCACAGAAACTGTTTGTTTTTTTCTTGGTTAGAATCTGGAAGCCTGCTAACTTCAACCCAAGCTGTGTAGGGGCTGATCTGTTCATGTTGGTGGCAAAATGTTGGCTTCACATGCAAGCAAATCCAAGGAACAGCCCCTAGCATCTATAGCTTAAAGAGATCTTGACTTGCAATGAGTGAGAGTGGTTCTCATGTTAGAGAGGCACTGCCAGCAGAAACAATATTGGGCTAGATGGAACCCTGGTTGTCCTCAGTATAAGGCATCTTAATGTGTTTATACAGAATCTCAGCAATGGTCTTGAGGGCAGCTAGCCTGAGTCAAGACGACAGCTGATCAGAAAGAGATTCCTACTGCAAACACCCATCAGTTAGATTATAATTGGCCCAAAGTGCTGACCTTGACATCCCTGTGTGTGCACCCAATTCCACCAGGTTCTTCATTCTTTTCAGATGATCAGATGCATAAACAAGTGAGCCGGGTCACTGCCCAACAGTGTGATCCCACAATTCATAGCTGCCTAAAATGCTGTGATCCCACAATTCATAGCTAATAAAATGTAAGGGATATTAAATGACATTGAAAAGAAAAGAGCCAGGATTATAATTATTATTTTACAGTAAGTTAGAACCCTTTTTGCTGGATTAATTCAATTCCTCAGTGTGATCCCACAATTCATAGCTGCCTAAAATGTTTACCTGACTTTATTTGTTTATTACTACAATTACTTGTATGCTGCTTCAGTTGGCTGAATCCAAGTGGCTTACAAAAGCAAACACATATAACGGCGTCATTAACAAAGCATAATACATCTAAAAAAACATACAGTCATCCATAACCAGTACCCATCACTAATCCTTGGTACGATGATTTAGTCCCAAATACTCTTTGAAAAAGCCAGGTCTTGACTAGCCTTCTAAACATCAAACGTGAGGGCCCAGATCATATTTCTGAAGGTAAGTTATACCACAGAGGCAGAGCTCCACCACAGAAGGCTTGCCTTAGGCCAGCAGATTCTGCCTGGGGTAAGCAGTCTAGAGGCTGTTACCAGCACCTTGAAATGCACAAGGAAACCATTAGCAACCAATGCAGCTCCTGCAGTGCTGCTATTATATGACAACATTGTTGTATGTTCCCATTAACATGCAGGCAGTCCCAGCTGCAGTTTCTGGGTGGTCTTCAAGGCCAGTCCCATATAGAGCAAATACAGGAGTCCAAGGTGAGATGACTTTCCAGGAAAGGCCAAAACCTCTCAGGGCCACAGTTCCCACCTGCTGTTCCAGAGCAGCTATGAGTTCAGAGCTCCCACATTATGGACCAGCTCTTTCTGGGGCAACACAATGCCACGCAGAGCTACAGTGGCATGGCGCCCACCCTCTGGAACATCATCCCTCCAGAGATCAGACTGGCCCCAGCCCTGCTGGCCTTTCATAAAGCCTTGAAGACCTGATTCTGTGCCTGGGGCCCCCAATGTGTGACAGAGTCCGTCCCCTGGTTGTGTTAATGGATGTCTTGTTACGATTTTTTAATTTATTGTATACCGTATGTATATATTTTTACTTATTTTAATATTGTAAGCCACCCAGTCATGTATTTGAGATGGGCGTCAAAGCTGATTAAACCAACAAACAAATAATAAAGTTGGTTCTATTCCAACTGCTGAAAACAACATTTGGGAAAAACAAAGACGCTAATGGCAAACCACTTCAATATCGTTGCCCAGAATATGACACGGATGTATTCACCAAGTCCCCGGGAATGGAGCAAAACCGGAGGGACTCTTCGTTTCTTTTTCAAACCTACGCATAGAAAATTGGCTGACACAGTCCAGCAGACCAATCCCGGGGAGTCTGGGTGTGGGGTGGACGGGCCTACTTTAAAACCTAGTTTTTCAAAAGGTTTAGCCAAGTTATCAAGGGGGAAAAAACGCTCCGCCATGTCAGAGACCCCCACCCGGAGTTTCTAAGGCAGGCCCGAGAAAGCGAGGAGAAGTTCAAAGGGCACCCACCTGCTCGCCGTTTACACCTCCGCTGTCAGCAGGGGCGCGCCGGCATCTTGACGCGGGAAGACGCCCCCTGGCCCCCTAATTGTTTTTGGGGTCTGGTTCGGGTCGCTGGAGGTAAATCAGGAAAAAGCCCACCACCATAAACAGCAGCAGTAGCAGCAAGAAAGGCAGCAGCTCAAGCATGGAGTGCAAGTGCAGGATGGGCATCCTTCGGGTATTCGCCCCGGCGGCCCCGCCACCGGCAGAAGCGCCCAGCTGGCCGGAGCAGCCGTCGCGCGCCCCTCCGGCAGGCAAGCAGGCTGCTCTCGCTTTTCACTCACTTTGGGGTCCGACGGCGACTCCTGAAACTCGGTTGCCGGGGAGGTGCGTTTTTTTCCCCTTGCTGGCAAAGCCAGAGGCTTCCTCTTAGGTCATTTCCTCGCCAGGCTGAGGCGAAGGGAGGGAGAGGTGGTGACAGCGTATTGGCAGCAGCGCCTCCTGCTGGCAAATGGAGGTACCCTCCTTTAAACCAGGAGTCTGAAGAGGCTTGCAAGATTTAACCAGCTTGGTTGCCTTAGTAATAGAATCCTGAGATCCACAAAAATTAGGAAGACCAGATAAATACTTAGAGACAAAATAATAAATACTCAGAGACAAAATAATGGTTTGGAGTGCTTGTCCAGCGGCCAATTGCTGATATCTCATGAATGATATAACTGGAATAAACAGCACAGATTGGCAATATGTGTAGACCTTATTCAGCTCCCATAAATTCAAACCAACATGGATAATTCTGAGGATTAATGAAAGTTGCAATGCAACATGGAGAAATTTTGACAGAAATTCAGGAAGTGGAGACCACCATGATTAAAACTAAGTACAGATGGGCAGGTTACTAATCTCTCATAATATATAAAATCATATCTGTATCTGCTTAGTATGATATATATTGCATCCATCAAATTCTTCTATGGTTTCTTTTTCTTGACATGGATCTCTCTCTTCTCAATAACCAATTGTGTGCAGAAATATTATCCTGGGAGTGTTCATGCTATGCACCACACTTTCAAAGCCCTTTTTAAACTCCTCTCTTACATGTCACCACGTCTCAACTACTGCTAGCGCTGCACACTTCCAATGCTTTTCATGATCCAGTACTGAGGCCAGAGGCTGCTCCCTGTACTGTAACGTAGTACATTATAATACCTGAGTTTAGTAGGAACGCTACACTACACTAGTCATTGGAGATCAGAATTCCCTTTCTATAGAGGCGACGTCCCATTTAAAGAATGTTCTGCAAAAGGAGAAATCAGAAATGGAGCAGATAGGGCTGCTGCAAGCAGGTGTGCAAGTTGTGCACTGAACAAAGGCACCATGACACGGGGGCGCCAAACGATGGGAATGATAGTAGCTCAGTGGCACATTGCAGGGCACCAGGTTTGGGGAAGAACCAGTTACTACTCCGCATGTCTGGACGTGCCCTGTAGACAGAAAGGGAGAACAAAGCATCAGGAAGCCACAGCTGTCACATGACGTGACGTGACGCTCTGGTGGCAAAAAATGTTTTGCACAAAGGGGTCTTACAAGTCAACAGTGGTCCTGGGAATGGATGATGCACATAACAGGCACACTGTTAGCACAGCCCATGACTTGCATAAAGCCATTCAATCTCTGGAATTTCTAGCTAGAAATTAATGGGAACCCAGGAAATTTGCTATGGACCTGGACTGGTCTGCTTAGTTCCATCCATCCATCCATCCATCCATCCATATATATCCCGCCCATCTCCCCCACAAGGAGGGACCCTGGGCGGTTCACAGCAAGGTTTAAAATCAATTAAAACAATAAATATCAATAATAAACATATATATATATATATATATATATATATATATATACACATACATACATACATACATACATACACACACACACACACACACATACACACACACACACACACACACACACCATTCCTGGATCGAATTGTATAACAATATATATATATTATACAATTCGATCCAGGAATGGTAGATCTCAACCCACTGGTCGATAAGGCTGGTCAGGGCCTTATGCCAATTGGCAGCAGAATTCCAGATGGAATCTTTCCCAGCCCTATCTGGAGAGAAATGAAACTTTCTCCATGTAAAGGGTATGCTCTACCTTTAAACGACATCCCTTCCCAAGCTATCAGCCTCCAGATTAATTCCTTCCCAAGGCAATTCACGTACAGTACTCCCAGCAAACGAAACAGTTCAGATTTGGTAACACTTATGTTTGTAAAGAAAGGGGCGTGGTGGCTCAGTGGGTAAGATGCCAGGCTTGTTGATCGGAAGATCGCAAGTTCGGAGGTTCGAATCCCTAGCCCTGTGTGCGGAGTGAGCTCCCGCACTAGCTCCAGCTCTTGCCAACCTAGCAATTCGAAAGCATGCAAATGCAAGTAGATGAATAGGTACCACTTCGGTGGGTAGGTGACAGCGTTCCACGTGCATCATGCGGCCACATGACCATGGAAGCGTCTTCGGACAACGCTGGCTCTTTGGCTAACAAACGGAGATGAGCACCGTTTGTAAAACAAGGATTTAACCCCCAAAACAAACAAACAAACAAACAAAGCATTAAATTTAGCAGGGAGGGCTTTGTTTCTCAGGTATCACCCGCATAATATCTGAGCAAAAATCCAGAGTGCTGGATGGCTGCAAAAAGATACAAAAAACTCTTTTCTGCTATTCAGTGGTTGGATTTTGCTGGTATGGTAAGCCTGGTATATTACCACTTTTGTGCTCATCAGGCTCCTCCATGGATTAACCTACATGCACACTAAACGTATCTCCAGCAGCAGGAGGAGGTGGGGAGGAAAGCACCTACTGCCTGCTCTGGATGCATCAGTGAGGCCAGCCACGCCCTTGTGATTTAATTGTCCTTTCATGCCTTCTGGCTTAGCTGAAGTTCATACTGATCTAATGGAGGCCCCAATGTTTGTAGACAAAGTAATTCAAAAGCTGCTTCTCCTCTGCGTTTGGCAATGCCATCTCTTGTGATTGATATTGTACATTTTAGAATGAATTAAATAGTCACATTTCACCATTCTCTGTGTCTGTGCTTTGAACATAAACCTGATGTGCAACCCCAATGAGGCCATTATCCATACTTCAGGGGGGGGAAATCACCTGCTGATTCTGGAAATCCATCTAGTATTGAAGACTTGAAAGCAGAGGCCTTTTTCTAATCAATCTATAACTTGATCATTACTGTCCAACTAGACAAGATATTTCTTTAAGTAAATTTTAAGGTGGCCCAATTTTATGACTGGGCAAGGTACCATGACAACAGTAATAAAACATTATTTTATTTTTATCCCACCTTTATTATTTTTATAAATAACTCAAGGCGGCGAACATACCTAATACTCCTTCCTCCTCCTATTTTCCCCATAACAGCAACCCTGTGAGGTGAGTTGGGCTGAGAGACAGGGACTGGCCCAAGGTCACCCAGCCGGCTTTCATGCCTAAGGCGGGACTAGAACTCACAGGCTCCTGGTTTCTAGCCTGTTGCCTTAACCACTAGACCAAACTGGCTCACCTGGAAGGACACCACCATTCTGAACAGTAAAATACACAGGAACCGTTGCTCACTCTAACTCCAGGCTTGGGGGGAAAGTCAAGTTTTGAGTGCTCTTTTCAATACAACAGGGTGGGGGTGGGAGATTAATCTGGGGGGGGTGGTATTCCAAAGGGCAGGTTCTGCAACAGAGAAGGCTTCCTAGGTCCCATCAGATGGCACTGCTTAATGGAAGGGACCTGGAACATGCCCATTCTGCCCAATTGTTCTGGCTGCGCAGAAACTATGAAAGAGACACAGTCCTTTAGATAACCAGTTCCTACACCGTGAAGGGCTTTATAGGTAATAACCAGCACCTTGAATTGCACCTGGAAACCTACCAATAACCCATGCAGCTCATGGAGCAAAGGTGTTACGTGAGCAAGACATGGCATGCCCATAATTGCCCATGCCACTGCATCCCTATCCAGCTGCAGCTGAGTGGCAGCTCCACGTACAGCACATGGCAACAGCCCATGCGCAAGGCGACTAAAGCACGAGTGGCTTCCTACAAGGGCCCCTGCCTTTTGGAACCCACAGCCACCCAGTCTTCTCAGGGTTGAACTTGGCCTCTTCCTCCCCTCCAGGTTTCCACAACCTGCGAGCACCCAAACAAGACCTTTTTATCAATAACCGATTCCCAAATACAATCACCAGACATTGAGGGCACTGTTTATAAAAATCATTAACAAAGCCTTTCCCTTCAAAACATCAGCTGCCTTTTCCTCACATGAGACCAAGTCCTTCCTAGGTGTTGCTTCAGTGCAGTAAAATGAAAAAGGATGTTTACATGCTGCTCCTCCACTGGATTCTCAGAAGAAAAGAGGAGCGGCTATTGCAAAAAGAAAAAGTAATCCACAGACAAATTTACGTTAAATATATTTATTCTTCTTCTTTCAAGATAAACATGTTCCATAGGCTAAAAAAGCAGGTGGTCCAAACTCTTGTAAGCCTCAGCCATGAAAATTAGCTCTTTATATGAAAAATACAGATACAGTGTTATAGATTAGGCACTCATGTAACTACAGGGAGTGAACAAAAATCTCAGTAATGGAATCTGAAACCTTGCACAATCCTAGATGTCAGCTAAGATCATTTGGATTACTAAGAATACAACTCTGTCCCTGGGGAAGTTCTCATTGGCACAGGTGCCCAGTTGAAATAACCATCAATGTTTTTGGACATGCGGGGAGAGATTACTTACGCCATCTTGTAAGCACTGGGGTGTTAAAGTACACACTGATTTTGGCACTGTCATAAGGCACATTTTAAAATCAACATATCTGAGGAAGCAGATTGCAGGAGGCACTAAAGGATAGAAGATAACTGAAAGATAAGTGTTTGATCCAGCTTATATTTGGAAACTAAAAATATCAAGTGTTTCTTCTCTATTTGGATTGCTGTCACTTCATGCTTGCAGGCTAGTTTGCATGCTTAGAAACAGTGCAAATTCTGATAGAAAGGCAGGTTTCAAGAGCTAATGCCTCTATACGTAGGGAAAGACACAAGATGCCTTGGGGACAGGATGATTGTGGAACCCCCTTTAGTTATGGTTGGTTTATAATTGGTGTTCCATTCTTCTAGTCCACTGTTTCTCAACCTTGGCCATTTTAAGATGTGTGGATTTCAACTCCCAGAATTCCCCAGCCAGCATGCCAGGGGGGGATTCTGGGAGCATTCTGGCTAGGGAATTCTGGGAGTTGAAGTCCACACATCTTAAAGTGGCCAAGGTTGAGAAGCACTGTTCTAGTCGGTAGTGTTCTTTTTTATATTTATTGTCTTTTTATTCATAAGCTGCCCAGAGTCGTCAAGGAGTCAGGTGACCTCAACATTTAATAAATAAAATAATAATAAAAAACATTGTGAGCTGAGGACAGTTGCTGCATTTTTGGCGAGCCAGTTGTTTGCCTTTTGACAAAGGAGCCTACCCTAAGTGCATATTAGAAAGAATGTGAATCAATTGTCAATTCCAATCTTTGACAACAAAAGAAGGAAAGGCATATGAACAGTTTGGGGAGAGGACCCACCTGTCCAAAACAAACATTTCAGAGAAATACAGGCAACCTTTGTTCTTAGGGTACGTAAGGCAAAGATTGCACAAAACAGGGCTCTTCCAATGGTACGCAATGTAGCTGGAATGTGACCTTCACAGCACTTATGAAAATAAATGCAGATAAGTGTACAAGGAACAACCTGACCTGCAGGTAAGCAACAGAAAGTGACTGAAACTTTCCCGTTTGCAGTCTCTGTGCTCCCAAACAATAATGGCTCTGGTTCTACCAATTCGGCATGACTTGATACCAAAAGAATTAAAATCCATCCTGCTAGTACTGGAGGTTTTATAAAAAGTCTTTGCAGATACCGCTGGAAACAAATGTTCTTTATTTTCAAATCTCTCTCCCTCTTCAGAAGCTCTGCTTGTATCTATCTGATATACGGCAAACTGGAGCGTTTTTGTGGACTACTACAGTACCTTCAACTTAGCATTGTGTCTGAAATGTGGATTGTCCCATGCTGGAGGTCACAGGATGGAAAATCCACTTGGTTGTTGTAAGAACTTTGGTGATTTCTATTGGTTCTCAACTCAGCCATCTCCTCATCCTGTGAGGTTGCCGTCACTGCTCCCCCCCCCCGCCCCGATACCATGCAGAGAATATAAAAATATCCAAATAAATAAATAAATATACACACACACACCCAAAATTATTTGTATGCTTTTACATTACACTTTATAGATAAGTGCCTAGAAGACCTGGGGCAGGGAGCAGGGAAGCAGCTTCTTCCCTTAGTCTGAAACTGCGACTATGTCAACTCTTGTATACAGTATCTTAGATCAGGCAAAACTGAATTAGTACAGGAATATCCAGTTTATGAGGACAAAGCCTTACAGCAAACCTATATGCCCAATTACTATGATATTTTAAATAAAGGTATTGAGTGCCTGCCAGAACCATGAGAAATCTATCAATGACTTGGAAAATAGGACTATTTTAAGGCTGCAATTCTAAACGTACATAGTGGGATTTATTTCTGAGTAAACTTGGACAAGATTGCACCAACCATTTCATTTTTTTTTTGTAGCTTTCTTCATATATATAACATTGGACAAATTCAGCCAGGCAAATGGTCCTCTTCAACTCTTTTTTTTCCACTATATGTTAAGAGTTTGCTGCAAAAAAGTATTAATTGTTATTCCAGAAGCTTTTTCTTGAAAAAAAAAGCCACCAGGGGATAACATTATTTGAGAAAAATCATTAAAATAGTAATTTAAAAGATGTATCTTCTCACAAAATAAACTGAATAATTGTATAGTCAACACTTTTTTTCATTTTGATTCAAAATGGAAAAGTTTAAGATGACAACTTCTTAAAGAGTTTAGATCCAGCATGTGTGTGTTTTAGTAAGAAGGGAGAAGTTGATAGTGCAAAAATGTAAGCGCCTAATTTACAGGCTCACGGTACGCTTGCCCTCTTCGTATTTTTAGTTTGGAGAAGCAGCAAAATATGTATGGGCTGGGCAAGAGGAACCGCGAGCACTAATGGCACTGCTAGCATAGAAAGGAAAGCTATGCAGAGCTTCCTCTGTTTTGTTTCGTTTTTTGGCAACATACAATTTCCACACAATCGCTAACGAACCACTGCAAAATCACAAGGCCTGCAAGAACCTCAACCAAGAGGCAAGGACAGATATGAGGGATGACCTGGTAAACTCCCAGCTGTCTGGGCTGAATGGCCGAGGCAGGTAGTAAGTGTCTATTAAGCAAACGTCCCATCAGCACTATTCAATGCCATCGCAAAATGGCCGCGCTGGAGGGGTCCGGCCATCCACCAGTCGGTACATGGTTCATTTGAAGAGTGGCTAGTTTCCAGGGTCGCAAAAGGGGATTTTGACGTGTTAGCTAGGGCCTGATTCAAATCCTCTGTTATGAAACAATGGAAAAATTACACACACCTTTGCAACACAGAGTAGAGAAACTCTCCACCGACTGATCTTCAGAGGCCTTGGTGGTGAAACCTCATCAAGAAACACTAATGCTGCCGCTGCAGACTAAAGAGGCAGCCTGAACAAGTGCCAAGGTGAGCCAGTGCTTCTGTTTTGAACCAAACCAATCAGTGACGTGCATCCTGGGCTTGGGCAAAGAGTCAGTTGTCCCCACTCTACGATCCCATATGCTTTGCCTCACCCGCCAACCCCCAACGATGACGACTGCAGCTGACAGAACTGCGTTCCAGGAACATCCACTGGCGGCAGGCAGCAGCTCTTGCTCGCATTAACCTCCTTGCTTCTTGGAACCACGGGAGTCTTGCATTGTTTGCAGAAGACCGCAGAAGAGCTCATACCAGAAAAAGGTGAAGCCTGTCGAGAAAGCAGCCTTCAGCAAGCTTGGGTAGAGGCCCTTGAAGAATCCTCTGGCTCCCTCATCCAAGACTATCTGCCGGGCACAGTCCGTGATGCTAGTGTATGTTCGAACCTGCAGACACGAGAAGGGAGTGAGCAAGAGCAGATTCAGGCTGGGTACAAAGTCTTCTCTCTTAGGCGTATGCAGCACGTTGGCTTCGGTCTCATGTAACCTCGGGAAAAAGCCGTGGCTGCTTTCAGTGTTGCAGAGAAGTGCTACGTTGGTGCTCCCACATGGAAATTAAATCTGAAGCCCTGCATAGCCTGATTACGCATATTGCTCTCCAGGCAGAAAATGAGAAAAAGAAGCAGGAATACTGTGCTTAAGAACTATGGACTGAGATTTAGAAAACAGCCACCACAAACTGGCTAGTTGGATAAATATGAACAAAAAGAAAACTCAGCACAAACACTTATAGCACAGCTTTCATTACTTATGAAAGGGACAGGCGAGCTCTCGGTGGAAGGGGGTATATGCTGAATACCTTGAAAGAAGAAGGGTGAACAATGGGGCACAATTAGCTGTGCCTTGCTATTACATGAACAAGGTGTGGGAAGCCTTGGGCTCAGGTGCCCCCAATTCCTCTTTCCCTCTTCTTTGCACACAAGGTTTAAAACTACTAGGCTAGGCATTGTGTATAACAAAGCAGTTTCTGTTTTGTCAAAATATGGGCAACTGTGGTTTGCACAAACCATAGTTTATTCAACCACAAAGCAAGAACACAAAGTGACAGAATGCCACCCTTCTGTACGAAAGAGGAAAAAAGGGGAGGAGGGAAAGCATCAGCTCCAGGCTCACCACCTGGAGAGAAATAGCGAGAGAAAGAGAGAGAAAGAGAGAGAAAGAGAGCGAGCAACGGCTCCTTTAAAAGCAGTGCATCAACATACATTTAGAGGCTACAAGAGTCACTGGAGAATTTGCAGTTCTCTCAGTGGCAGGCAGAATGTACTGTACTTCTAGTAATTTCTTGGGTGAACCCTAACCCTCCAAATAAGGAGAAGGTGACAGGTGAGGCGGGAAATTGCCCTAATGTTGCAGGACCCCTCAGTTATTGTTTAAGGCTTGCATAAAAGGGGAAAGGCTGGTTGTTTCAGCACATACATCCTACTGCCACTGTTAACGTACTGCCTGATATATTTGGCATAAAAAAAGAGGTGAGGGAGGGGGACAAGAAAGAGCCACACCAGCTGAACCCCTCTCACCTGCCCAAAGGCCATCCGGGCTTGCTCAAAGCCGCCCACTTGCAGACGCTTCTTGAACAGGTCAAAGGGATAAGTCAGGGTTTTGCTGAGGACTCCAGCACAGCTGCCGCACACAAAGTTTTTAACGTTACCTGTAAATCCAAGAGGTTAAAAGTGGAGGGGAGCGCCCCAAAGCTAACTCCGATCCTGCCCTTCAAAGCCCTTGACTGGTCAACACGGGAGAGGCATGAGTCGTGGGGGTAGGATGACCTTTAGGAAAGGCTCCCAACGGGTTCCTATGACTTACTGACCAAGCACTTTGGCCACCCACTGAACTGGGAAGCCCTAACTCATGAGCGTTTCAATTGGAGCCAATGAATGCCACCCACTGATTTCCAACCTGGAGGCAGGGGTCCTTTCTAAGCCCAGCTTAGTGACGGACAGCCCTCACAGCAACACCGAGAGCTCGCCTGTCCCTTTTCCCTGGCCCAGCCCCATCCCCACCACTGGCACCCACCTTTCTTCATCTCTTCACTTGGAACAAGCCAGTTGTATACCCTCTTCAGGAGACTATAGAAGGAAAACTGGAAGCCGGCATAAGGAACAATGGCAATGACGGTTGGGCTCAGCCCCCTATAGAAAGTCAGCAGCCCTTCCTTCTGGTACATGCTAACCACAGCGTGGCGGAAGTTCCTGTAAATCTAAAACAATTCAAGGACGAGCATCTTTCCTTGACCGATCCATAAAACGCTCCGTCAGGGCTCCTCCCTGTATTGTCCTTTGGGACGCTCTCTGTTATTTTTTTGTCAGCCGCAAGCACTCCTCCTGACCTTGTCTGGCAGTTCCCTGACAGAACAATCAGCCCAGAACCTTGTGACGACACTTAACGAGAACAGTGCTTTCTATGAAAGCTGATGCCATAATAAATGCATTAATCTCTAAGATGCCCTAAGACTCTGAGTAAGTGGGAAACCAGTCAGAATGGTGTCACATCATTAAATAAATACTGTCAGTGTAAGTAAGGAACCAGAATGTTCCCCAGCTGGCAGGAGCAGAACTAATCTGGAAGCACTGGGGGTGGGAAATCTTTCACCCATCTCTTACCTTCGGTTCCCCTTGGGCAGCCAGGCGGGTGCGCAGCGTGTCAAGAGGCTGAACTGTCACAGTAGCAGCACAAGCAGACAGACCGCCACAGATAAAGTGCACAGTGAAGTCACGAGCATCATAAAGTGTGCCATGGTGCACCAGCTTCGTCAGAAATTCAAAGCTGACAAACTTGTAGAGGAAAACCAAAACAAATAACCAGAAATTTACACAATTGGTTTAGGAGAGCCACTGACCACACAAGGACATTTTTAAAAGAGTAATTTCTGTTAACACCCGTGGCCCAAAAGTTCTGGTTTTGCATCTCTGATGTAATTAGAGATCAATGTTAAGACATTGATTCATCTTTCCACTTATTTCACTTATTTAGGATGGTGGATGTCTTTGTAAGTCTGTAAGTATCAGTACAGCCGGCTGCACACAGCATGCCAACCCAAAGTACAGTTGGCAATTTATGGCTCAGTGTGTTGAGTGAATCCAGTTAATGTAGTTAGTTTATGGTTTAATATGTTATCTGAACCCTAATAATTGGATAAACCCTGCCTCAGTTAATCCTGAGTTAGCATACTACATGAGCATACCCAATACCTGAGAAGGAATGATTTAGACTGCTCAGAATTACATCAGTTTACAAACTGGTATTCAAGGTAGATTAAATAATCAAAACAAGAAGAGGTAGCTGATGTGCTTCATCTCATCATTTTGCAAAAATCAACAGAAGAGTGATGATGTACTGTCGAAGGCTTTCACGGCCGGAGTTCAATGGCTGTTGTGGGTCTTCCGGGCTGTGTGGCCGTGTTCTGGAAGTTGTGGTTCCTAACAAATGCCAAAACAGTCAACCAAAACCGGCACTGGATACTTCACGCATTGTCATCAATTTGACAGAACGCCTGCTCTCTCCTGAAGAAACCTCCATCCTAAGCAAAGGAGGAAACTTTGCAATTACACCCACCAGAATTCCAGTGGAAGATATCATTGCCAATGTGGAATCAGCCATTCACCAACGTCCAGAGGAAGAAGCAGAAGAAATAAGGGGTGAAGTGGCAAGAATCCTAAGGAAAGCAAAGCCCCCCACCAGCAACATTACTAAGAAGGAGAGAAACGCCATAGAGACCCTCAATTCGGACCCAGACATCATCATCCTTCCAGCGGACAAAGGCAATGCCACGGTAATTATGAACACAGATGAATACAAAGACAAAATCAGAGAATTACTAGACCCCACCACATACAGAACAATAAGACGGGATCCGACCAGCAAAATCATGAAGCAAACCAACACACTGATAAAGAGCTCCTCCCTGCATCCCAACGTACTACAACGTATTTGCAAGACAGAAGCTCTCTCACCTAGACTATACGGACTCCCCAAAATCCACAAAGACTAGATCCCACTCAGACCCATTGTAAGTGCCATTGGCTCCCCGACATATGAATTATCCAAACATTTGGCAACCCTTTTACAGACCCACATCGGACAGACTCCATCCCACATCAAAGACTCAGGACACTTCATCAACAAAATCAGCACCCTAAAACTCAACCACACGGACAAACTGGTCAGCTTTGACGTGGTCTCCCTGTTTACCAAGGTGCCAGTAAGGGACACCTTGGCACTCATCAAGCAAATCTTCCCAGAAGACATTACAGCTTTATTTCAACACTGCCTAACAACTAGTTACTTTCAATGGGAGAATGAGTTCTACGAACAGATGGATGGCGTTGCCATGGGAAGCCCCCTGAGCCCAGTCATAGCAAACTTTTACATGGAACACTTTGAAAAACAGGCTTTGGAATCGGCACCCATTACACCAACAGTCTGGTTCCGGTTCGTGGATGACACCTTCGCAATTTGGAGTCATACTGAAGAAGAACTGGAGAAATTTCTGGACCACCTAAACGGCATCCACCCCAATATACAATTCACCATGGAAAAAGAAACTGATGGCAAACTTCCATTTTTAGATACGCTGGTCATATGCAATCCGGACCTCAAACTAGGACACAAAGTATACAGAAAACCCACCCATACGGACTGATATCTACACAAAAATTCCAATCACCACCCACGACAAAAGAGAGGCATGATCAAAACCTTGGTGGATCGTGCAAATCGAAACTGTGAAACCCAATTTCTCAACAATGAACTTAACCATCTGAATTGGGTCCTACAGGCAAATGGCTATTCCAAGAATGAAATAAAAAGAGCCATCAAACCAAGAAAACAACATCCAACTGAAGAAAAACAGCCCCCCACAAACAAAGTATTCTTGCCCTACATCAAAGGAGTCACTGACTGCATGGGAAAACTGATGGAAAAACACAACTTTCAAACAGTCTTCAGACCCACCAGAAAAATACAACAAATGCTAAAATCAGCAAAAGACAAAAGGGACCCCCGCACCGCTGCAGGAGTATACCGCATACCATGCAGCTGTGGACAAGTATACATCGGAACAACAAAACGAAGCATTCACACCAGGATAAAAGAACATGAAAGACACTTTCACTTCCGGGTACTGGTCGGAGCACAGCGAAGAACCGGGGCTCCTTAGCCTCGATTCCACGGCTAAGCTGTTTGCAATGATTTGGGAGAAGAAAATCGCTGGAAAAATCACACTCGAAGAGAGTGTGATCAGAAGATTAACCACAAAGGGTCTCTGGAGTAACTGCTCTCCCCCGACTCCTGTAATTTCCACTGCGGGAGGAGGGAGATGGAGCAATGAAAGGAGACTGGGGAAAAAAACGGGGCTCTGCAGCAGCCGTGATTCTAAAAGATAAGTAGCTGGCCCGACCAGGCTTTTAGTCACTTTTTTTTTACTTTTAAATATTATTATTTTTTATTAAGTGCTAAGATTTGTATCTGGACTTGATTTATATTTGCTGGTGCTATATTTTTTTCTTGTTAATGGAAGAATAAACGGTGGGAAGAGAAGCTAAGTGGCTTTGCTAGAAGTGAAAGTGACTTTTACTATTATTTCAGTTTGGTTTGAGTTTTTTACTTATGGACAACTATTGGTATTTCTATTTTTGTTCTCTGGAATACTATATTAAAGCTTGGATTTAAATGGAGTGATTAATACTTTATGTTTTAAGACTTTGATGTTGGGATTACTGAACCCTATTAAAAACTCTTTTATATATACAAGTTCCTCTTTTTCTTTCTGAACTTTGAACTCTGTTTGGATTTATTTTTCTGAAAAAGTCAAGTTACTTAACGTTTAATTTGGATTATTGGATTATTATATGGAAAGTAGAGGCTTTTTTACATGTCTCTAGCAACATTTTTTCTTTTTGACTTGTGGTTGGATTGAAGAATTACAAGTGGGAAGGTGAAACCCTGGGAATATTTACTATTCTTATCTTTGATTTTGACTACAGGAGAATAAAAAGTCCTAGGCTTTTATCTTTTGAAACACTGTGGACTTTTATATATAAGGGATTATAAATGACCTAAGAGGAAAATTTTTAAAGGAGCCTAGTTCTCTCTTTCTTTTTCCTTAACCTTTTGGATATTTGTTTTTTCACCTCTTCTTTTTTCTTTTTATTATTTGTAAAAGAATTTTTAAATTTTTTTTTTAATTTTTTCCCCTTTTTTAAATAATTTTTGTTATATTGTTATATGGTGCTTTTTCCCCTTTTCTCCCTTTTTTCTTCTTTTTTGCAGGGCTATGGCGTCTTTGGGAACGAGACGGGCGGAGAAGGAGAAGAAGAAGGAGACTGGAGGACCACCTATTGATTCTGCTACACCTGCTACATCTGCCTCAGAAGCTTTATTACCAGAAATGAAAAAGATATTAGAAGCTGTTGCAACACTAAATAAGAAAATGGATGATCAGAATACAGCAATAAATAAGAAAATGGATGATCAGAATACAGCAATAAATAAGAAAATGGATGACCAGAATACAGCAATAAATAAGAAAATGGATGACTCCACGAAGCAGATGGAAGATCAGATTACAGCATTAGACAAAAAAATGGACGATATGAAGAAAGAAATAACCCGAGAGATTAAGCAAGATTTTAAAAAAGAAATTCAAACAGTTAAGGAAGTGGTCAATTCTCTGTCAGGAGAACTTAAAGATACGCAAAGCCAGATGCAAAAATTAGAAGATAAATCAGAATATGCTATTAAAGAGATTGAACATAATCTAGATATCACAGCTTTAGCAGAAATGAGAGAGAAGGAGCACATCTTGAGATTTAGAGCAATTCCAGAACAAGTAGATGAAAATGTGAGAGAAAGGATGACTTTTGAATTGGCTAAATTTTTGGAGACAAGAGAACAAGATTTAGATTTGGAGAAAGACAAGATATTCAGAGTAAACTCACGTTATGCTAAGGAAAGAAAAGTCCCTAGAGACATATTGATATATTTTGTAAGAAAAGTGACAAAAGAGCAAATCTTAAAGAAGCATTATAATACTAGATTAAATATAGAAGGGAAGGAAATAATTGTATTAAAAGAAATTCCCTTGAGAATAATTAGGAAAAGAAAAGACTATTCTTTCCTTACAGATAAATTAAGGCAACATAGTATTTCATTCAGATGGGAAAAATTGGAAGGCGTATCGTTTGAGTTTAAGGGACAGAGATTCAAAATAACTTCCATTTTAAAAGCAAAAGCTTTTTTAGAGAAATACAAGAAAGAAATGGGTTTACCAGAAGGAGAATTGACAAAAGGAGGAGAAACATCAAAAGACAAAGAGAAGACTGAAGATCTATCTGAGAAAGGAGCTACAGGTGTGGACTTAACAAAGGGATTTTAAAGAATAAAACACCAATGGAACTTAAATATCTGACATGGAATATTAATGGAGCCAATGCTCCACAAAAAAGAAGAAAGATATTTCATTTTTTGAAAAAACAGAAATTGGACATAAGTTGTTTACAAGAGAGTCATATTTGTAAAAAAGATACTAAATATTTGATTCAAAAACAGCTTGGAGAAGAATTTATTTCGGCTGGATATAAAAAAACTAAAGGGGTAGTCTTATATGTACAACCAAAGTTAAACCCAAAATTGATATTAGCTGATGAAGAGGGTCGATACATTGTAGTAGAAATTAACATACAAGGAACTAAAACACTGATAGTTGGACTTTATGCACCGAATATGGATAAAGGAGTATTTTATAAAAACCTGATGGATAAACTTTTGGACTTAACTTATGACAATTGGTGTTTCATGGGGGATTGGAATGGGGTAATTTACCCCAGATTGGATAGACAGTCACAAAAAGAAGTGAAGCAAACACAGGGAAAATTGCCACAAACATTTTTCGACTTGAAAGAGATGTTGGATTTACAAGACATTTGGAGATGTATGAATGGGACTTCTAGAGAATTTACATATTATTCAGAGAGATTTAAATCACATTCTAGAATAGATATGATTTTGATATCTAAAAATTTGATGATGGATATTAACAAAGTTGATATATTACCTAAGACTTTATCAGATCATAATCCAGTAATGTTGACTCTTAAAGGGAAACGGAATGTATTTAGATGGAGATTGAATGAGTCACTACTACGGAATAATGATGTAGTTGATGTATGCAAAAAAAAATTAAGAGAATATTTTCAATTTAATTTGAACAAAGGGACTAATATTCAAACTGTATGGGAAGCCAGTAAAGCATATATGAGGGGTTATTTTATTCAATACAATGCTCAAATGAGGAAGAAAAAACAAAAAAGAATTCAATTGATTTTAGATGAAATTAAAAGTAAAGAGTTAGATTTGAGAGATAAACCAATGGATGACACTTTGCTCACTCAAATTAAATTTCTACAAAAGCAAATATCAATGATATTAACTCAAGAGATAGAGACTCAAATGAAATTTACAAAACAAAAATATTTTGAATATGCAAATAAACCAGGTAGATGGCTGGCTTATAAATTGAGGAAACAAAGACAAAAGAATTTGATTACTAATATTCAACATGAAGGAAAAACTCTGGTGAATAATATGGACATTCAAAAAACCTTTCATGACTATTATTCTAAATTATATAAAAAACAAGATGTCAACTTGGATGAGATTGAAGAATATTTGAATAAACAAAAACTAACTGTTCTTAATGACCAACAAAGATTGATATTAAATAATGTTATAACAAAAGAAGAATTGATAAAAGCTTTTAAGAAAATTAGTAGTGGAAAAGCTCCTGGACCGGATGGATTGTCAGCAGCCTACTATAAATGTTTTGAAGAGGATTTATGTCTACCTTTGCAGAAGACTATGAATTCTATTTTGGAAACAGGAATTATGCCTGAAACTTGGAAAGAAGCACATATAACATTGATACCCAAAGAACAACAGGATTTAACATTAACTAAAAATTACAGACCAATATCTTTATTGAATAATGACTATAAGATATTTACAACGATATTAGCAGAAAGAATGAAGAATATACTTAAGGATTTTATTCATCAAGACCAAGCTGGTTTTCTACCCAAAAGACAAATTCATGACAATGTCCGAAACATAGTAGACGTAATTGAATATTTGGATCAACACTATGATAAACAAGCTGCCTTGATATTTATTGATGCTGAAAAAGCCTTTGACAACTTAAATTGGCCTTTTATGTTCAAAGTTTTGGAAAATATGAATTTTGGAGGAAATTTTATAAAATGGATTAAATCAATATATACTCCACAATTTGCCAAAATAATTGTTAATGGAGAATTTAGTAAGCCATGTGAAATACAAAAAGGTACTAGACAAGGTTGTCCATTATCTCCACTTTTGTTTATATTGGTATTAGAGGTTTTACTTAGAGATATTAGACAAGATGATGGTATCCATGGTATTAAAGTTAAAAAAGAAGTTTATAAACTAAGAGCATTTGCTGACGACCTAGTCATTACTTTGGAGAATCCACTAGAAGGAATTGAAATATTAATACAGAAACTAAAAGACTTTGGGTCGCTAGCAGGGTTCAAAGTGAATTTACAGAAGACAAAAGTTTTGACCAAAAATATGGATTACCACCAACAAGAGAAATTGAAAGAAATAACAGGATATTCAATGGAAGAAAAAGTAAAATATTTGGGAGTATATTTAACAACTAAAAATGTTAAGTTGTTTAAGAATAATTATATTCCACTTTGGATGGATATTAAAAAAGATTTGGAACATTGGGAAAAACTGCAATTATCATTATTAGGTAGAATTTCAGCAATTAAAATGAATGTTTTGCCAAGAATTTTATATCTTTTTCAAACACTACCTATATTGGCATCAGAAGAACCTTTTAAACAATGGCAGCGAGATATTTCTAAGTTTATTTGGCAAGGGAAAAAACCAAGAGTAAAATATAAAGTCTTGCAAGACTCTAAAGAAAGAGGAGGACTAGGTCTACCGGATTTGAAATTATATTATGCTGCTTGTTGCTTGGTTTGGATTAAAGAATGGATAGTTTTGAAAAATGAAAAATTATTGAATTTGGAAGGACATGAATTAAGATATGGATGGCATGGATATTTGTGGTACGATAAAGTTAAAGTTAATGTGGACTTTAAAAACCATTATATTAGAAGATCCTTGTTAAGAATCTGGAATAAATATAAATTAATCTTATGTTATAAAAGACCCTTATGGATTTCTACACAAGAAGCATTCTACAGAACAGAAGTAAGAAATAAAGATAAATGGTTAACCTACAAAGACTTTTTAAAGAAAGAACAAGGACAATATATAATTAAATCAATAAAAGAATTGGCATCAGAGGGATACAGTTTTCAATGGCTTTCATATATGCAGCTCGTAGAGAAATTTAAATTAGATAAGAAAGACCTTGAATTTGAACAAACCAAATCGGAATTTGAGATACAACTATGTGAGACAGATGATCATCTAATTGCAAAAATGTATAAATTATTGTTAAAAGGTGAAATGGTAGAGGAACAAGTTAAAGACTGTATGATTAAATGGGCTAAAAATATTGGCCATAATATTCAAATGCAACAATGGGAAGATATGTGGACCAAAGGGTTAAAATTTACTTTGTGTTATAATTTAAAAGAAAACTTTTATAAGATGATGTACAGATGGTATATGACCCCACAAAAACTTTCTAAAATGTATGGAAATGTCTCCAACTTATGTTGGAAATGTAAAAAAAAAGAGGGGTCTTTTTACCATATGTGGTGGACATGTGAGACTGCAAAGAAATTTTGGACTCAAATACATGCATTGATGCAAAATATATTACAAATTCGAGTTCCATTTAAACCGGAATTTTTCTTACTGGGAATAATTGATGGACAACCTGGGAAGCAATTTACAAGGATTATGCAATACATGATTACAGCAGCAAGACTTATTTTTGCACAAAATTGGAAAAACCAGATATCGCCTACGATACAAGATTGGATGTTAAAATTGATGGATATGGCAGAGAATGATAAACTGACATGTTTATTAAAAGAAAATCCAAATAATTATTTCCTTAAAGAGTGGAAACCATTAACTGACTATTTACAAGATGCGGGAGGGGCAAAGCTTATATGGGGATTTGAAGATTAAAATATATATATATTGATGTAATAGACAAGAAATATTCTTTAATATTATATATAGACCTAGCATGTAAGATAAAAATTTTAAAATACCATGACCAGATACAAATCGGAAGTTGACCAAATTCTATGTTTCAGCTTTATCTTTTTTTCTTTTTTCCTTTACTACACTTTTTTATTTTTTATTTTTCTTGATTTGTATTTCCATTTTCTTTTCTGTTTCAAACTTTTATCTATGTAAAATTAAAATCTAATAAAATTTGTTAAAAAAAAAAAAAAAAAAAGAACATGAAAGACACTGCAGACTACAGCAACCAGAAAAATCTTTAGTAGCTGAACATGCTCTCAAGCAAACAGGACACAAAATCCTATTTGAAAACACAGAAATACTGGACAACACCAAAAGCCACTACACCAGATTATACAGAGAAGCCATTGAAATTCACAAACACCAGCACAGTTACAATAAAAAACAAGAAAGTTTAAAAATTAGCAAAACCTGGCTACCAGTCCTGAAAAACACAGCCTGCAAAAGGTCAACGAACTCAGTCCAACCACCAGGACATGGGAATACTTCTCACAATGAACATGCTAATCACGCTCATCAGCCACTCGTTAACATTTCAACACAACAAAAAAACCCACCTAATCTCCTATAATTTAGCTCTATAAATAGAACATTGCCACTCTACCTGGGCACAGAGATTTTGCTTCTATCTGTGCTCCTGCCCTCTGAAGATGCTGGCCACAGATGCTGGCGAAACGTTAGGAACCACAACTTCCAGAACACTGCCACACAGCCCGGAAGACCCACAACAGCCACAGAAGAGTGATGATTTCGTTCTGCACTGCAGGATCTGGGATGAAAAGCTGTAGCAGGAAAGTGAAATCAGAGAAAATGGGGCTAAGAGTTTCTTGGGCTCTAAGAAAGGCTTTGACAGAATGCAAATAAAAGAAAATAGAAAAGAAAATAGGGAATTACTCTTACCTGAACAGAAAGTACATGAAGAAAAGTTAATATGAAATCCCAGGTTTTGCTAAGGATGAATCTTTAGTCCCAGTATCATACCATTCCATGTTAACAACCCAACTGTGTCATATTAATTCTCAAAAACAAAAAAATCAGTCTTTGAAAAGAAAGACGAGAAAGGCAGATAAACAGAGTTACCCTGGAAGTTAGGAAAAGTGGCAACTTTCAGGCCAAAGAGATAAAATATTGTTTGATTCTCACCTGGACAGCCCCATATGTGATGGAGAGAAGTTGAGCAGGGACATGGCCTTTCCAAAAGGCGGTGGGCCCTTCCTCCTGAAAAATCTTACCAACAGCCTGCCAGATACCATGATACTTCGCATGTGGATTTTTGGAAGAAAGCTGCTCTATCTGAAGCTGAAAAATGACAGCATAAGTAAGCTTTCTGTTTCTAATATTTATGCGGAGAAGACTCCAAAACTTCTTAGGGCCATGATATTTCTCATCGGCTCTTCTGGCTGGTTTCTTACTAAGGATGTAAGTAGTTTTTAGTTTATTTCAGTTGTATTGATGAATGGCCAACGCCCCAACAAAAAACATCATCCAAATGTTATTGCTAAAAGAATGCATTAAAAATACAAACCTATCAAGAAGATTTTAACTCAAGTTACCATATTATTAAGCACTGTATAGCAATGGAAACTGAACAGAGTTTGGCAATTTTTCTGGAGATTGCAGATGTCAGCTAAGAAATGGGAAGTAGTCCCTTCCTCTGAGCTACCAAAGCTGTGAGTTAGAAGAGACATTGTTAGGTCAGCTGGCCAAGCTATATAAGAAGAGCCATGCAAAAGGACCTGAAAAACTGATTCCCCTTCCCCCGGCTAATGGGGCAAATTCACTGTTACATAGCAATGTGGTTGAATTTTATTTCTAGAAGTGAGTACGGCAAAACATCAAGTAAGTGTAAGGGATTTTCTGTGAGTCAAAGCTGCAAGTAGACTTCTCAGAAGTGGTCCCCACTTAACCTATGTCTTTGTGTTATAACAGTGCCGAAAAATGCAGCCTTCCAGCATTTGTTCTGCTGCCCCTAAAGCCCCTCTGAGTTGGAGGGGCTGAAAATTTGGGATTATTTTTTTGCATTTTGGAAATGTTTAAGGGATAACCCACTTAAAAAAACAGACTTCCCCCTCCAAACTGGGCAACTTTTCTCCAGTTTTGGGAGGCATTTTAAGAGAAAAAAATGTGCCTCTTTATCCCCCCGCCAACGCTCTCAAAAACACATACAAAAATAGGCTTTTGGCTCCACTTATTCCAGTAATTTTATCTATCTATCTATCTATCTATCTATCTATCTATCTATCTATCTATCTATCTATCTATCTATCCATCCATCCATCCATCCATCCATCCATCCATCCATCCATCCATCCATCCATCTATTTATTACATTTATATCCCGCCCATCTCCCCCACAAGGAGGGACCCTGGGCGGGAATTTTCTCTTCCACTTGTTCTTGAACAGACCAAAAAAGAGACTGCAGTGTTTGCTCTTTATTGGTAGATTACTTAGACCAGGGGTCCCACCCCCCGGGCCGCCATGCCAGTCTCCGAACCCCGCCCCCCCGATGGCTCCCGCCTGCAAACCCCGCCCCCTGGTCCGCGCGATTGGCTCCTGCCTGCAAACCCCGCCTGCCCCGGTCCGTGGAAAAATTGTCTTCCACAAAACCGGTCCCTTGTGTCAAAAAGGTTGGGTACCCATGACTTCGACTACACATCTTAGTTAGGGGCACCGTGGCTCAGTGGTTAAGATGCCAGGCTTGTCGATCGGAAGGTCGCAAGTTCAGCGGTTCGAGACCCTAGCCCTGTGTGACGGAGTGAGCTATTGTATGTTGCCAAGTAGATAAATAGGTACCACTTTGGTGGGAAGGTAACAGCGTTCCGTGCGCGTCATGCCAGCCACATGACTGCGGAAGCGTCTTCGGACAGCGCTGGCTCTTCGGCTAAGAAACGGAGATGAGCACCGGCCCCTAGAGTCGGACACGACTGTGCGGGGGAACCTTTACCTTTACCTTTTTACACATCTTCCCAAAAGTTTAGAGTATGTAGAAAGAAAAGGTGTAATTATTTTTTTTAAGAGGCCAAAATAATTTTTAAAAACCCAACCTGGAATAAAAGCAAATCTTCAAACAGGCCTCAGTAGTAAGCACCGGGGCTTCCTTGCCAAAGCTGACGGTGCAATGCCTACGAAAAACCGTTACACTGAGTTGCACGGTACAAGGATAAGAGCAGCCATGCTGGATCAGACAGAAAGGCCTTCTAGTCGAGGACGCTCTTCCCACCTGGCCCCTCAGATGCTTGTGGAAGCCTGCCTCACAAGCCAGATATGCTAGGAAGACTGCCTTCCACTAACCTTCTCCTAGAAGCCACCTGCCTCTGATTCCAGAGATCATACAGCTGTCATAAGTATATGATACCTGATATCTGCATCAGCGCCTTCAGCTAAAGAACCACCTTTGGTTCCTTTAAATGAGGGGTAATGTATTCATTCTGCTGCATTTCTGTCTTGTATGCAAACATTAAGCAGGCAGCTGAGGAAAAAATGGTGGCCTCTGTAATTGGACCCCAATTACATAACCTCTGGAAATGCAAAGCTAATGGCCAAACCAGCTCCTTCGTAGCACAAGAAGGGAGGGCCCCTTACCACCTTCCTTTTGTTTATCCAGGGTCATAAAGGGAAATGAAATTACTTTATTGCGGTCATTAACCAGCACAAGGGGTCATTAAAGGTAATACCTGAAACCGAATCTTTAGCACATCAAAGGGGCCGATCATTGCCCGAGTGACCAATCCAGAAGCGGATCCTGCTGCTGCTATTTCCACAGTTGAAAGGGAGGCACACTCGGAATCCGGATCATAGCCAACCATCCCTACAAGGCCCACGGACCTTGCTCTCCATCCACTCCCCCGGGCACCAACACTGGAGGCAAAGAAAGAAGGGGTCCGGTTGAGAACGGAAGCGTAAGGGTTTCAGCCACAGCTGTCTGCCTGAGCTGAGACCCAGAACTTGGGGGGTCTTTTCAAAAAGGGGGAGAAAACAGTGCATCTGAGCATGTTTAAAGTGCATTCCCCGCAGCACTGAAGAGCCGCGCACGGACTTTGCATGGCCGTGACCGTGACTGAGCACGTGTCATCCAGGATCCTCTGAACCCTGTCCGGCGGCTAATTTGTGACTGTCTTCAAGGACACGCGGCAGCACCCAGCCCAGGTCCCCGCCCTGCTCTCCCCCCGGGCGTCGCGACCCTCTCCCAGGCCCTCCTTCGGCTCCAGCGAGGCTCACCCAGACCGCGGCTTCTCACGGCAAGGAAAGGCGGCGACCGATCGCAGGCCTGCCAACCACTCAACCTCGCTCCACCCGGGGACCCGGCGGGTCTGAAGGACGGCCTCACGCGGCTCTCGCTTGGGATGACAGCCGCTGGGCTCTCTGGGAAATGTAGTCTGCGATGGGCCGCGATGCGTGATTATGCCTGAGGATCAAGGCGGGAGAAAATGGGGGAGCGAAGGTTTCCTAAAAGAGGGCTCCGAACTTGCGTATACGGACGCATTTCAAGTGGCCTAGGATGTATTTCTTAAGGAATAGCCATAGAAACCGCAGAACCCGGAGACCTAAAACACGAGTCCCTTCCGGACTGCTGGACGCCATCCCCCGGGTAATTTACTCTCGTCCATCTTTACTGAAGTCTCGGATTTCTCGGGAAATGCATGCTGCTTTTGCACATCTCTACGCGGGGTGGCACTGCAAACCCTTCCGATTATCTAGTCGCGGGGCTGGGCAAGAAAGCAGATCCAAGGTTCCCTGTTTCTTGTGCGTCTTTGATTAAGGCGTGGCGGCCATGCTAAACTTTTGAAGAGGCTTTTTCCCTGCTCCCATTCCACATAGTGCTGTATATACAGTTTGCGTATATAATTGAGTCCCATATCTGTCAAAGGATGTATCTGTTCAGAGGATGAACGACTCGAGTTCTTCCTGTCATTTCAACCGTTTGTATTATCTGGTGCACCTACTTCAACAAGCAGCCCCAATCTCACCCTACCCCGGTTATGAGGAGCTTTTATTCCTAACTCCAGGCTGGAGACAACCCCCCCCCCAAAAAAACCGGTTTCATTACCCAACTAGGTAACATCAGTGCGAGAACCGTCTGCAAAAATCAACCAAGCTCAGAGAGCATCAAGGACTCCACAGTTCAACCCTGAGCTACAGATATTCTCTTCTATTGGATATTGGTATTTGCTGAGGATAAATCATTCCCCATGCTTGGCTATTACTATACAGGTAAAGGTAAAGGTTCCCCCCGCACATTTGTGCAGTCGTGTCCGACTCTAGGGGCCGGTGCTCATCTCCGTTTCTTAGACGAAGAGCCAGCGCTGTCCGAAGATGCTTCCACGGTCATGTGGCCGCATGACGCGCGCGGAACGCTGTTACCTTCCCACCAAAGTGGTACCTATTCATCTACTTGCATTTGCATGCTTTTGAATTGCTAGGTTGGCAAGAGCTGGGGCGAGTGCAGGAGGTCACTCCGTCACGCAGGGCTAGGGATTCGAACCTCCGAACTTGCGATCTTCCGATCGACAAGCCTGGCGTCTTACCCGCTGAGCCACCACGCCCCACTGCTATACAGGTGGTCCTCAGTTAATGACTACTCCTTCAAGCAACCGTTTGAACTTGCGATGGCACTGAACGAGTGGTACTTACAACTGGTCCTCCAAGTTCTGGCCATCGCAGTGCCCCCGTGGTCATGTGATCGCAATCTGGGCACTTGGCAACCAGCCCAGATTTCTGACCAGTGCAGTGTCCCACGGTCACATGATTGTGATTTGTGACCTTCCCTACTGGTTTTCCAGAAGCAAAGTCAATGGGGAAGCCAGCAGGAAGTTGGAAGTCACGGTCACGTGAGGTGATTCACTTAACAATGGTAACTGGGGATTGCCAGAACTGCCATCTCTAAGCGATGCAGTCACGTGACATCACACTTTACAACTACATCGCTTAGTGACAGAAATTCTGGTCCCAATTACCATTGTTAAGCGAGGACTACCTGTACCTCTGTTTATCAAAAATGAATCAGAAATTATCTCAAAGGTGGACCAAGATGTTGCCCAAGCAGACGGGCAGGGGGAACAATAGGTACATCAAGGATGCATTGTTGGCAAGGAGGGAACGGTTCACATCTAAGTCTGAGGAATCACACTCAGAGATGCAATAAAACTAAGCTTTCAAGGAAATTAGTAGAGGAATGTTAATTCGTGTTGTTATCCTATGTTAATTTGCTACAGTTTAAAATAACTGCTTTATGTTTGGAGTTGGTACTGTCATGTGATTCCTTGAAAGATTAAAGAGCAGTTGTGATTCTAAAAACCAATTTCAGGATAGTCTAATAATAATAATAAAAATTACAGGTGAAATTAAGGTAGAGACCAAAGGAAATGGATTGTGTGGAGAGATTTGCTAAATTACTGGAAAGGGAGGAAGCTTGGAAGAGAAAGGAAGGATAACTGAAGGAAAAAGTAATAGAGGAGTAAAGGGAAAAAAGAAGGGAGAATTAATTGTGTGATGGAATATCTGAAAAGAGCAGGTGAATTGAGAGACCACAGCTGAAGAGTCAAGAAGCGGCAGGATGTATTTGCACACACACAAGAGCCAAGAAGAGTATGAATGAATAAGGACAAAGGGGAAATCCGCATTAGGATGGTGGGGAAGAGAAGAAACTTCTTAGGATCATCTAGTTTTTCCCATAAAGAAACTTGAAGGTAAATGTATCAGGTATACTTGGATTCTTGACTTGTCAGTTGCTTGACGACTTTCTTTGGTCAGACTAGTACAGAAAGAAAGCCGACCCGCGTTCCTTCTCACTCTCCCAACACAGAGAACTCATTTAGCTTGAGACCTAAAATTGGATTGAAATCCAAATTGAGAAGGATCCAAAATTACCTTAATACAGGAATGCTTGGAACTGAACAAGCAGAGCAGAGGGACCATTTTTTTTCCTGCAAAGTGTATCATCACATCCTCATTCTCATCCTGTTTTTGAGAGTCAGCTGGGTTCAGAAAAACTGCCAGGCATATACAATAACAGAGAAGAAAGTTTCTACTACTCCTGCTGAGGCTGGCTGTCCATAGCGTTTCTCATTAATTTCAGTTTGCGTTTCCTCTGCCTGTGTAGCGCTGTTAGCCTGTTTATCACATCTGAATTCCATTTTCTCTAAGATTATGAGAAAAGCACATAATAAGTCCCAACTACCCTGTAAATCAGGGGTGGGCAGCGTCAGGCCCGTGGGCCGTATAAGGCCTGTGGGGCTCCCGCCCGCAAACCCTGCCCCTTCCACGTGATTGGCTCCCACCCGCAAACCCCACTCCCCAGTGCTTGTGATTGGCTCCCGCCTGCAAACTCCGGCTCCTGGAAATCCCAGAAACCCCGCTCCCCTGGCCCCGGTTATAAATATCCAAAAGGTTCCCCACCCCTGCTGTAAATAATCACATATCAAATCTTATGCCAGGGCTGCCCAAGATTGCCCAGTGTTTTGGTTTAAAATCATAGATTTCTGAACAGATGTCAGATTGCAATTTAAATACAAAATCCACACTCTGTGTCTAAACAAAGTGCTTCACATTTTTTTAATGCTGAATTAGGATGATTGATTGATTGATTGATTGATTGAATTGGATTTGGTAAGGCCGTCCAACTCTGGGCAGCATACAACCAGTCCAATACATATATTAAAAACACAACTAAAAACTGCATGACTGCCTGGACCAAAATAACACTCCCCAACCCTGCTCCACAGCCATCCTAACCCCAGGCCCCGGGCCAGAACCAGGTCTTGAGAGATTTCCAGAAACCAAGGCGAGTGGGAGCCATGTGTATCTCTGTTCCAGAGGGCAGGGGCTACGACAAAGAAGGCACGCTTCCTCAGTCCCATAAGATAACACATTTAAGTGATGGGACTTGGAGCAGAGTGACTCTGCCTGAACACGTACATTGCAAGTTTGTTGTCGCTATGGTTACTTAGTGTCTATTTAGAGCAGTTGAAGCACTGGTTCACTGGCAGCCAAGATTTAAATGTCAGCCATAGGCCTTCTAGTGCACAGCTAACAATTTAAGCAACAGGTAAGCACACATTTTTCCTTTAAAATAGAAGCTTAGATGAATATGTCATCTAGAGAGGTGATATTTGCCTAAAAATACATTTTGTATGCAAAATGGAACTTCATTTGCAAGCAGAAGCCGGCAAAGATCACATTGGTAACAAGCTATCAAGTGAATTGGAAAAACTATTTCAAAGCAATTTTGCTCCCATCTTTTAATATTCCTGCAGCATTTTGAGAATTGGGGTGGGGTGAGGTGTAAAATATAAATCCCATGTTTTTTTAAAAATGCCAAAAAAGCTGCTTCTTTTTTATTTGAAATCAAGCAGACAACAAGCCTCTCCAACTTGTTTGTCTGGCGGGTCCATCTGAAATTTGGAGAGTATGGTTTACTCAATCAATTCCCATTGCATGGCACACTGAACCATAAACTAAGGACATGGGCTGAGTGTGCATAACACACTTGCTAAGATGTGATTGGCTAATTTGCAATTATAGGGGCGTGGTGGCTCAGCGGGTAAGACGCCAGGCTTGTCGATCGGAAGATCGGAAGTTCAGAGGTTCGAATCCCTAGCCCTGCGTGCAGAGTGAGCTCCCGCACTAGCCCCAGCTCTTGCCAACCTAGCAATTCGAAAGCATGCAAATGCAAGTAGATGAATAGGTACCACTTCGGTGGGTAGGTAACAGCATTCCATGCGCGTCATGCCGGCCACATGACCGTGGAAGCGTCTTCGGACAACGCTGGCTCTTCGGCTAACAAACGGAGATGAGCACCGGCCCCTAGAGTCGGACACAACTGCACAAATGTGCGGGGGAAACCTTTACCTTTTTAATTTGCAATTAATAATGTGAACACAACCACTGGGTCATCCAAAACTAAAATAGCCATTACCTTGGAATTATAGAAACTGGTACTTTTACCCAAGGTTATAACCCCATTTCTTGAACTCAAAATTGTGGTTGTTTTGAATCTGGAAAAAGTTTAAAGAGCTGGTAAAATTACAAATGGACCAAACCACTTTTAGCCATGTGTTGCGCACACCTATCTGTGTGATTAGGTGTATTGTGCAAATTTAGAAAACTGGTTGAATTAAACATATTATAAGAACATAATAACGGAGTGAAGAATTTTGGCCTAATTACTACATACTGTGCAATACTTGGTTATTTTGGGAATAAACTACAATCTTAATTGGACAAAAAATGGGGAAGTGCTCAAGAAAGGTACACTTTTAATTTCTGTGCCATTCTGTCAAAATTGTAGCAGTGATATTAAAGCCATCAACACAAGATTAACTGAGAAAAAGCAGTCCCCAGATTGAATGACACAGTCCATGTTTTCATGAAGGCCAATAATAAATAATGCTTATGTCCTCCAAAACTGGTCCTTAGGTATAACAAGTTTCTATCAAAACAGTAAGTTCTGTGCATTCAATAAAACTGCTAGCATGCCTCCTCTTCTTTCCAGCAAAGCCACTTTCAAAACTTACGAGAAACCAAGAAGCAGCCTTGTGCAGCAAGGAATCGCTCTGGAAAAAAGCATGAAGAAACTATAGAGCTGTGAAACTAAGCACTAAAAGCAGAAGACAACAAATACTGAACAGCTAATTTTGTTGTATCGAAATCTGGCCTGCTTTCCTCACCAGTTATTTCGCATAACAAGAAAATATACTGTAGATCCTCTTCCATTAACATGAACATTTCCCAGTTTCATTTATTTTAGGAAGACAATGACTGGCACAGCCATATGAATTGCTTCCAACTGATATTGCTTGTCTGACTCTATGTTGGCTTAACTGAAACTATCCTGGATTAAGGGTTTATTGGGCACATTTTATAGCATAAATATTCAACCATGTGTGTTGTAGAGTTTTGAACATAATTGTTGGGAAGTGGGGAAGACCACTTCATTTACTATGAGCTATGAAGTTGGTTTGTCATATGATTTATCACATTGTGTGAATCCAGCTTTGGTGTAGTAAACATGCTACAGCTTAGTAGAAAATGAAACAGACCACAGATATTACACCTTACACGAAGCCACTTGGTTTTTGATTTACCATGATGAAATAAGGTAGAACAACAAATCAGACATCATTTTAGGCTATAGATCATAGCTTTCCAAACTCTGTGTCGTGACAGTACTGTGTTGCCTGTGGTGTGCAGGTGTGTCGCGCGAAAACCCGGAAGTGCTGGTGGTGCGCTGCTGCCACGGCGGTACACCATCAGCGCTTCCGGGTTTCATGCAACACACCTGCACACCGCCGCCGTGCGTGCCACTGCCGCCACCGCCGCCGGTGTGTGTCACCAACAGGAAAAGTTTGGAAAGCTCTGCTATAGATAATTTGAAAATAGATAATTTTTGTTACATTCACCAGTGTACCAATGAGGATGACTAGATAGTTTTCTAATTTGAAATGTGGTATTCGGTGGAATTTTTGTGTTGTAAACTTAAGTTTCCTTCTTATTAATAGTATTAATCAGAGAGCTTTGATTCTTATTGTTAGAGTAACTATTTCCAGTCCAGACTGGAAGGAGGGAAAAATGACAAGAAGCTAGAAAAGGAGGGCAAAAAAAAAAAAAAAAGTTGGCTAACAAGCCATAATTACTTTGTCCTTCAACTCTTCTGGCTTATTTGATAAATGGTTAAAAACAACCATGCATGAATTTACTAGCTGCATGAACTTAACTATTGCTTTAAGCTCTAAACTATTTTTACAAGGGAAATACTATAATACCATAATATAAATTTTAACATCAGCCTTAGATCAAGAAAACTATTGCATTATTTTACACATGTCTCTCTTGATCTTTTAGTTGCTACTTACATTTACCATCATGGACAGCAAAGATTACCAACAAGGAAGTCCTAGACCAGAGCTTTCCAAACTGTGTGTGGCGACAGCGCTTCCGGGTTTTCCCACGGCGACACACCAACGGCGCGCAAAAACCTGAAAGCGGCAGCAGCGCTTCCGGGTTTTTGCGCACTGCCGCAATGGCGGCACTTCCGGGTTTTCCCGCGGCGACACACCAACAGCGCGGGAAAACTTTGGAAAGCCCTGTCCTAGACAGAGTCAAACCCAAAATATCCCTGGAAGCCAAGATCACCAAACAAAAACTGTCATACTTCGGTCATGTTATGTGAGCCGACTCACTCAAAAAGACAATTATGCTGGGACTGATCGGTGGTAAAAGAAGAAGGGGCCGCCCTAGGACTCAATGGCTTGACACCATCAGAAGGGACACTGGAATGACTTTGATGGAACTAAAGGAAGCTTTAAGAGAAAGAAAGGCATGGAAAGCATTGATCCACAAAGTGACCGAGAGTCGGACACGACTGAACGGATAGACAGAGACAGCACTAGAAATCCAAATTAAATAAGCTGAGATTTTTGCTGGATGAAAAATTGAAAAGCGAGGGCCAGCTCTAGACATTTTGGCGCCCTAGGCGAAGTCATATTGTGGCGCCCCCTATGGTTTGGCTCATCTTCCAATTTTCTTAGGAATTTCAAAAAGGCTCCCTTTTGTGTGTTTTTTCCTTCAAATTTTTGAGCTTTATACTTATGATTTTCAGCCCTGGATCATTTTTCTTTTCTTGAACATTTTCACCCTATTTACACAGTAAATAATTTTAATTACATCAGCACCAATTGTGGTCATATGGCAACAATTCTGCAAAATTATATTTAACCCTTGAGCGGACAACGTGGCTCAGAGTGCGCTGTTACTGCTTTTTGCTTTTTTGTTATGCTTTTCAGAAATCTTTTTGATTTTGCAGGTCCCTAAAATTTGGCACCCCTAGGCTGGTGCCTACTCGGCCTTAGCCTAGAGCTGGCCCTGTCAAAAGTTGCCACCAAGCTACGTTTTTTATTCTTTCCAACTCTGAACAGCAGAATGAAATTATGTAAAAGGGCTGGAGACTTTGTCAGCAGGGTTAACTCTGAAAGCAGAAGGGACCAAATTTGCTGTGTGCATTTGTATGTACAGTATATGCTTTTAGGAGGAACTGGCAAAACGAAGACGGAATCTGGTAACAGGCCAGACCAGTCCAGGAGAAATAAACAAAACAAAGTAACACCCCCTCCCCAGTGCGCGACCTGAAACGCATGCAGCACACCCTCTGCCTCTCAGTGCAGGGGTACCAATGCAACAGAGTAGAAACACACACACGGGCAACACGTTTGCACCCACTCAGATCAGATACAGATGCACAGAGACAATACATATGCCCATGCCCCAATTAGTCCCTGGTGAGAAAGTGCAGAAAGGTACCTGAAACATGTTACTTCATTACGTAGAAGAAAATGCAAGTGTCCCCAATGGCCAACCTGGTAAGCAGGTTGGAAAGAAGTTATGCTCGGCATGCTTTCCCTACTTTATGTGCTCCAAAGGGAAAGTAATTACATGGGAAGCTAGCATAACAACTTTAATTTAAATCAAAGTTCGTCTTTGATCTGGTCCTTCCCATTTCTGGGAGTATGATCTCCAGCACGCTACTGTACCAAACCCCCACTGATTCTTTAAATATGCTAATGGCTCAATAAGTTAATAAAAAAGACACTGATATTCAAGTGAAGAATTTGTTGTATATTTATTATTCACAGTTAATTACTATCTACCAAATGCTGCTGCTGCGTTAACGGATTACGTACATAGGCCTGTTTTTTATTTAAACACTGATTTAATATATATATATACACACAAGACATTATGTCTGCAAGGCTGCATGATATACACCAATTCCAAAATAAGAAAAACAATCAAATGGTCCAAATGTAGAATGCCATAGATTCCTTTTCCAATAATTTTAAAAAAGAAGAAAGTAGGGGGGGAGAGAGAGACAGCTAGCAAGAAAAACATGAGAAATTCATATGCTACAGGGTAGCTTTCTTCTTTCACCTGCTGAGAGAAATGGAGATATAAGGCAGAGTCCATCTCAGGAATAACACCTGTAACACTTAGTATAAAAAGGCACCCACCAACAAAGGGTTTTCCTCCCCATGGGCAGAGCAGCACACCTCTGCAAGGGAAGGTCTCTGTGGTAGCTTTGGGGTCTGTTACTAGGGTGGAAGTTCCAGGCATGCGGCTCAGCAAAAGGAAATAAGGTAACTGGTTGGCACTGCAGCCCTGCAGGTTGCTCTCCCTTGTCTTGAAGTCTAAGTCCATTCGTAGTATTACACGTGGCACCTGTGAGTTTCATCAGGATAAGAAGTTGAACACAACCTCCCTTCTGGGATTTGAGAGTAAAATGTGACTCCTCCAGCTACGGTAACACTGGTGTAGGAAAACGGGGAGCTGCTGGAAGGCAATTCCCTCTTGAGAACTAGTCACCGGTTGCAACGGTGAGTCGGACGACTTGGGGGAGGGCTGGACTGCTCATCCCCAAGCATCGGGGTCCTGCATTCCCTATAAGTACGCACAATTTCTTGAGGCCTTCTTACTGTCTTTGGGAAAAATAATTTGGTATTTCACTCTAAGCTTTGTAAAATATGCCATTTTTTTCAAACGGGGGCAATTTTCTCTCTCTTGCTCAAGAACCGCTGGGCTGCGGGTCTTGGAACATGTTATGCCTTTTCCCCAACTAGTATGAAAAATATCAGAGGCTAATACATATTTTAAAGCTCCACCTGGCATATGGAGACCTTTTCATGTAATAAAGTTACATTCCTCTCATTCAATCCCTTAAATATTTACATAAAAACAGGAACAAACTGAAAACTGTGGACTGTCCTTTTAACAATAGGAAATGAGGGAAAGGCACTAATTAAAAAACAGGAACGTGCTTAACCACACAGTTAAAAAAGAATTAAAAGCTGTCGTGCTTAATGAAAACATGATCTGGTTGCAATACAGATTTTCTCAGAAAAGTCCTACAACCTATTTATCATCTTCCCCTCTGCTCAAAAGCTGCACAAGTTTCAGACTGAAAAGCAGTGAGGAACAAAATTAAGACCTTATCTTGGTCCGGCAAAACACTGAAGGTAGAAGAAGGATTGGCGTGTGTGTGTGTGTGTGTGTGTGTGTGTGTGTGTGTTTTAAAAAACTGGCTAAGTTTTTTGGCTCCTCTCTCAGTCCCTTCATGAAGACCGTTTGCATGAATAGCAGATACCAACAGAGCTTCCTCTCTTTCTTTCATGGCATAGCATGGACTTCATATAGCAATAACACTTCATACACTGATGCACTGGTGCACTGGTGTTGGGGAGACAAGGGACCAATGAACAAAAAGGGCCACCCCAGAAATAACCAAAGAAATCTGTTAATATCCATTTTAATTTAAAGATAAGTTTGGGTGCATACGTTGGACCCTTCTCCTGTCCCCTCCCCACAAAGTTCCACTCTGAGTGAAAAAAAGTGTTCCCCCTCAGGCAGAGAGGGGACTCGGTTTTATGGCCTGATGACTGGAGATCACTGGCTGCTGTTAGATTCTGAATGCGGAGTTTACTGTTTTTCCTGTTTCCTTAAATAATCTTTAGCAATCTGCTCTAGATGTTCCGGTTCACTGGGGTTACGTAGTTGCGTGGAAACATGCCTGTTTGTCCGTGGCAGGCTCCTTTCCACCAGTTGGGGTCAGAATTGTCAAGGACCTGGATAAAGTCTCCACGGCGGAAGCCGAGCTCTCCCTCCTCCTGAGGGTCGAAATCAAAAAGAGCCTGTACGTATGAGGGTTGCTGCAGAGTAAAGAAAAGAACGGCGAGTTATTTGGTGAGGCCTCCAAATCGCTCATTTTTCTTTCTGCGGCATGAACTATAGTCTACCTAGGGTCATTACGTCTGAAGCTCTTGACGCTAAGAGATGACTACAGATAACGTCCTGATTTGTTTGTTGCGAGTTAATTCATTCAGAAATAGAAACTGCAGCAAGTCTTACTTATATACCATGCTTATTCTGTGATACACAAAATGCTGAGACTGAATTTTATAACCAGCTATGGCTATTAAAAAGTATTATAATAAAAAAGTGGGCCACGTTTTTGAATTCTTGCGGTTGTGTCCAAAATACAAAATAAACCTACAAACATTGGCCAGTGAAGTGTTAATTCTGTATCATCTTACTGCACATATGTGATTTTGATATGCATCAGGCTGCTTTAAAGACAAAAGGTATTCAAACGAACCCATTTTTAAAAACAAATCTTCACAAGTAAAATTTTAATGGCAACAGGAGGATTCATGTAATCCAGAGGTGAGAAAGCTATGGCTTTCCAGATGTTGCTGAATGGCAACTCCCTGCATCACTTACCATTGACTATGATGCCTGTAGCAACTAGATAATGTAATTCAGAAATTGGAGGGCCCCAGATTTGCTACTCTAATGTAAACTCAAGCTGTCAAAATGAAATTCAGTCCTGGTGTATCTTCATGTTCCTCTTCCTCTATTTCCTTCCTTCTTTTCTAGCTTGATGAGGAACTTTGTATGTGAATTCACAGACAGTACAGCAAAATGTTATTTGCGGTTTTACTCTAGCAGACCAAGACTGTTTCATTTGAGAGATCAAGTCTTTTCCCACAAGTAGTTCATCTAACTCACTCTGGAACCTGATGGGTTAACTATGTACAAGTCACAAATATCTCTTCTTTTGGGGGCAAATGGTTGCCAAGCAACTTCAGTTATCTTTGATGAAAACAGTTACTTGGATCCATTTTGATCCAGTTCCCCAGAAGCAGGATGGGAGAACTGTAACCCTGTTTTTTGTTTTAACTTTCTCCTATAGCTGTATCTCTCCAAGGTCTCTGGTATCCTTCTGATCAGACTGCCTGGGAAAGAAGCACTGCACTTCAGAAGAGCCAGTCCTATTTGGATGGCCAATTTCAAAGACGGGGGGTAGAAAACAACAGCTTGGCCACATATATCACTAATAGGCCAGAACGTCACAGGGTTCAATGTGTTCCATGAAACTTGTGAGGGAGATGCCAATTCATAACTCCACCTCTGCCTCTGATCAGCTTCAGGTGAGCCAGCAGGAATGCTCAACTAACGCCTGCAATCACTAATGGCCTGGAGAGATCCAATACGTGCAAGTTCAGTCTAGCTATGACAGTAAGAAAGGATTCTTTTAACAAGTGGTTCATCTGACCAAAAGATGGTGTTCCAACTATTCTTGCATTTCACCTAAATAACCCGACTCAAGATTTAAGAGGGTGGCTGACAGAGCACTGTTATCATTTGAGGCCCAAATGGCATACAATGCCTTCTGCCTCTTCACATTGGCAAACCCAGCTGTGGACCTCTTGGACAAACGCAGTCTGACAACAAATATCCATATACTAATAACCTTGAGATTAAAGTAATGTAAAACATAGTAGGTAAGTTTGCCTTTGAAGCCTTTCAGAAGCTACACAGTGTAATAGGTAGATTGGAGTGATTCTGCCTCATCGCCCTATTGGTCAACTTCTAGCACAATCCAAGTGCTGTTCCGATGAAAGTCTTAAATAATTAGGGATCTGGCTACATGACTGCCTCCTATCGTGCTGAACTTGTTGAAGCTTTGTGTTTATTTTCAGCAGCTCTGAGGTTTAGAAAACAGTGATCTATGACATTACCATTTTACAGGTAGTCCTCATTTAACATCCACTCGTTCAGCGACCAACTGAAGTTAACACGGCACCGAATGGGGGGAACTTACGATGGGTCATGCAAGCCCAGGCAACCATTGTCTGGAATCTCGGGGGGTGGGGGTGGGGACACTGCCAAGGTGGCCATTCTTCCAGGTGGCCAGAGAGGTGGCAGTCGCGGAACACCAGATGGCTCTCCTGCAAAGTTGCCGCCTTCCTCCAGCCTCCGCGGGCAGCAATCAGCTGGCTGCCAAAGCCCTCTATCCCAAGGGCCCCACTTGCCTGGATGCCGTCACTGTCGCCATCGCCACCTCGTTGCAATGCCCCAGCCTCTTCAACCTCCGATTCTCCCAGGGCAGTGTCAGAAAGGAGGGCAGAATCCAAGCCGCCGCCTCCCTGCAGTCTCCTCCTCTGCGCTGCTGCGCCTCCGGGAGCCAACCCGGCTCCGCTAGTCAGCTGAGAGAAAAACAGCTGACCCGCGGTGCCGCTGAGCTCCCCCGGCCACCCTCCCTCTTAGAAAGCCCTCCTCCACCAGCATTGTCAGGCTATCTTCTCGGCACCTGGCAAAGACTTCTTAAAAACTGCCCAGGCATTTGAGCACATCGAGCTGCATCCTCTGCTAACATCACCAGAAATAGGTCATGCAAGGAAATTTCCTGTCCGCTTTTCCCTACTGCAGCTTCGTGCATGTCTCAAAAAGTTATCAGCTATTTCAGAAAGAGAATGTTCTGTTATACTTTTTAATGGTGTGATATGTAGAAATCCTTGAAGGATGGGTTATAGGTTTTTTATTGAGAACAGAGTAGCTTCTAACAGAATTTGTCCTAATGAGTCACCAAGATTGTATTTAACCTTCATAGAACCCCCCTCCCACTAAACAAAGACACTCATAAGGTTATTATTAAAGAATAAAAGGTGTTATGATTAGGAAAACTCCAGAGATTTTCATACCTGAGGCACTTGCTCAATGTCTCGGAGGAATATCTGTTGATTCCTGGAGACAGAGGTTGATCTGTGATAGTCTACCAGCTCATTCAGAGAATTGAACTTTACCACCCAGAGGAAATATTTGCCAGCACCGTCTCGAAGCACCTTGAAGTGCTGCACATCATTTCCAAACCTAAGAAGAAGGGGAAGAACATTCCAGATGTACTCACTGCTTTAACTTTTATGCCAGGCAAGAGGTATTCTTTTCTACAGCTTCTTGCACATGTACAGAGTTAACAGGGTTAGTCTAAACCAAGTGATATGCATGCTGGGGTTTTGAGGATTTCTAAACATTAGGTGGCAGTACAAGCTAGCAGTCACTGTGACAAGTCAAGGAAATAAATGCATATAAATTGCGTGAAATGAAAGTTCTATTAATTTTTGCAAGTCTTGAAATTCTCATTTCTATCACCCATTTATTACTGTGTATAAGCAGAAGCCGAATACCAATACTTAAAATTAAATCCAAGAACTAGTCCAGTCTGGTTGGCCTGGGTCCTTTTTTTACTTGTATCTGCATGTTGTTCTTTTTTATTTCTAAGCCACCCAGATTCGCTAAGGAGTCAGGCAACCTCTAAATGTGGATAAACAAACAAAAGCACCATCAGGCTACTAAGCCTGGATATTAAAGGGAGGCCTCTTATGCTACTAGGCAGCTTTATCTAGGTGTTTTAAATTTTAAAAGATTGTATGGCACAGCAAGATTGACACAGCAAAGTACTTTATTATTCTGTTAGGCCACAAGACTGGGAGAAATAAACATTTTCTGAATGCCTCTTTTGGTAGTGAATGCACCTGATTTGGAAACAGGTATGCAGCTGTGGATGGCCTTCCAAAAACTTCCTATGTATGTGAACATGCATCACTTTGGATTGGAAGGCAAAAGGTGCTCTGAAACCTCTGGGGGCACAAACACAGCACTTATCTGCAACTTTTTAAGGCAACACATTTTCCTGGGATTGCAGGGCTGCCCTCTATATCAGAGCTTTCCAAACTGTGTGTCGTGACACAAAAGTGTGTCGCCACACAACCCAGAAGCGCTGATCATCATATCATCAGCGCTTCCGGGTTTTCCTGCGGCGACACACCAACGGCGCTGCGCAAAAACCCGAAAGCGGCAGCAGCGCTTCCGGGTTTTTGCGCGCTGCCGCAACGGTGGCACTTCCGGGTTTTCTGGGAAAACTTTGGAAAGCCCTGCTCTATATAATGCACTGGAGGTTAGGGAGTTGCTGACAGTACTAAGTTCATCCCCAGTGGGCTGAGAAACACCCTTTTTGCCTTCATAACCTCTAATGTGTTAGTACCTGAAGAGGACTGTGAACCACAAAAGTTCAGAATTGCAGCAACTTTGAAACTCTTGACTATGAACGCCTAATGCAGCCATCCCTGCATTGGAGGAAATTTTTAAAACTCACTTTCTTTCTCTGTTCTAGCCAATGCTATTTTGATAACAGAAGTTTCAAAGATTGCAGCCAGGCTATCATATCATATCATATCATATCATATCATATCATATCATATCATATCATATCATATCATATCATATCATATCATATCATATCATATCTCATATATTTCAATCATGTATCAATCATGTATCATATCAATCAAAAAGTAATACTTACTTGACTGAGAGGGAAAAATCACCAGGAGCGCTCTCACTCTCCCTGATGAGGAAGGCACCATCATGTCTCTGTTTACCCAACATCTCCTCAGCCCTTGCTCGAGGTATCTTCCCAAAAAACCACCTGTGCAAACAGAGAACTGAAAATTAAGCCCAATTCAAATTCCATGGAAAGAGCAAGTTTGGACAGGCTTGTACCTGAGCAGCAATCTGACAAATAATACCAGCTAAATTGTTTCTGGAATGGGCATACAGGCCACAACTGTTTAACTACTTCCATTAGCTTGAGAAATTTTGGGAGTGGTTGAGCAGCACATGCTACCATATCGGGAATTCATGATAAGCTAGTATCCTTAAGAATTCGGAGGTAATATTGTATGCAAACGGGACCTTAAAATTTTAAAGAAAATCCTTAGCTACATTTTAAAAGTTAGGAAAAATGGAATTCTAAGAATACAAAAGGTTCTTGCCTATTTACTGCATAATACTTGGTATTAATAAATGTTCTTAATTCTCCAACAAACTATATCCATCAGTTTTGTTATTTTTATCATTTCCACAGTTTTCATCTGTTCTGTCACTAGTAAAAGGGATTTCCCAGAATGAAACCAGTGTATTTTAACTGCAGCACTGATATTAATGATTAACAGATTACCATAACAGCTCCCCATGAAGTTATAAAATAATTGGTAAGCACTTTGCTTCAAATAATTGATAGTAATTATACTCCACTGACAACCAGTGTGAATGTACTGTTAAACAATAAGCTAACAGTCTGTGGAATGTGGAGGGCTACTATACAATGTATTGTCGAAGGCTTTCACGGCCGGAGTTCAATGGCTGTTGTGGGTCTTCCGGGCTGTGTGGCCGTGTTCTGGAAGTTGTGGTTCCTAACGTTTCGCCAGCATCTGTGGCCAGCATCTTCAGAGGGCAGGAGCACAGACAGAAGCGAAATCTCTGTGCCCAGGTAGAGTGGCAATGTTCTATTTATAGAGCTAAATTATAGGAGATTAGGTGGGGTTTTTTGTTGTGTTGAAATGTTAACGAGTGGCTGATGAGCGTGATTAGCATGTTCATTGTGAGAAGTATTCCCATGTCCTGGTGGTTGGACTGAGTTCGTTGACCTTTTGCAGGCTGTGTTTTTCAGGACTGGTAGCCAGGTTTTGCTAATTTTTAAACTTTCTTCTTTTTTATTGTAACTGTGCTGGTGTTTGTGAATTTCAATGGCTTCTCTGCCAGATTATACAGAGAAGCCATTGAAATTCACAAA
The DNA here is from genome assembly GCA_023362775.1 of Charina bottae. Lineage (NCBI taxonomy): Eukaryota > Metazoa > Chordata > Lepidosauria > Squamata > Charinaidae > Charina > Charina bottae. Next base: position 126,355,246 of record JALMGJ010000002.1, on the reverse strand, counting down.
CACCAGCACAGTTACAATAAAAAAGAAGAAAGTTTAAAAATTAGCAAAACCTGGCTACCAGTCCTGAAAAACACAGCCTGCAAAAGGTCAACGAACTCAGTCCAACCACCAGGACATGGGAATACTTCTCACAATGAACATGCTAATCACGCTCATCAGCCACTCGTTAACATTTCAACACAACAAAAAACCCCACCTAATCTCCTATAATTTAGCTCTATAAATAGAACATTGCCACTCTACCTGGGCACAGAGATTTCGCTTCTGTCTGTGCTCCTGCCCTCTGAAGATGCTGGCCACAGATGCTGGCGAAACGTTAGGAACCACAACTTCCAGAACACGGCCACACAGCCCGGAAGACCCACAACAGCTACTATACAACTTCATATTCACTTTTAGACACAACCAAATCATGGTTTCCTGGTAACTAAGCAGAGGCCGTAAGAGGAATATAAGGCAGCCACATTCCAGGGAGTAGGCTTAGTGAACAAGAACACAAGAAAAGCTATCAGGAGTTTATCAGGGAAACTGAGCAGAAAGGAGTCCCTAATATATCTTTCCTCTAAGATAAGAATATATAATTGGCTACACCTGAGGATCTGAGAAGGGACAAAGAAGAATACTGGCTGTACTATAAGAAGAAAAAGTGAAGATTAATAGATTAATAGGAGCCTGCAGTTGCAAACTGCAATACTTGTAGCACAATTGTGTTCCTGCCTGACAACTAGACATACACTTACAGCAAATGAAAACTTGAGACAGTCCTTGAAGAAAAAAAAATCAAATAACTGGACCAACAAGTGGCCAAACTACAGCTGATGAGAAAGGACAAGGTTTTATCGGTTCAAAGGAAGGATGCACTACAGCAGAAACTTATAGTGAAGCAACTCCCCATATGTAACACAGCTGGACAAAAGGGTAGTATTCTCAAGAGTCTTCCAACTTCCAAAGTTCAAAAGCATCAATACTCTCTCTATCCTGCTTCTTCAAAGTCCAACTTTTGATTCCATAGAGTCTCACAGGAAACACAATTGCTGGCATGATTCTGATCTGTGTAGGTTCAGACACATCATGGCATCTGAACATCTTTCCAAGGCCTTCATGGCTACTCTACCAAATACTAGTCTGCAGTATATTTCTTGGCTGCTTGTTCTTTTACTGTTGATGGTTGATCTAAAAGGCAGAAGCTATCTACCATTTCAATATCTTCACTGTCAATTCTAAGGCTGGTTGCCATACCTGTTGTCATTAGTTTGGTCTTCTTTATATTTAATTTTAGTCCCATTTTTTCACTGTGCTCCTTGACTTTTATTACTAGAGCTTGCAGATCCTTTGCATTTTCGGCTATCAGGGTATTGTCATCAGCACAATGCAGATTGTTGATGTGTTTTCCTCCAATTTTAAAACCTCACTCATCTTCTTCCAATCCAGCTTTTCTCAATATATACTGAGCATATAGGTTGAATAAATAGGGGGAGAGTATACCGCTTGTCTCATTCCTTTGCCAACCTGGAGCCAGTCTGTTTTGCCATGTTTGGTCTGTACTGTGGCTTCCTGATCTGTATACAGGTTTTGCATGAAGACAATGAGATGTTCTGGGATTTCCATTTTTGTAAGCATGCTCAACATCTTGACATGATCCATACAAGTGAAGGCCTTTCGGTTCAATGATCAATGAAGCATATTCTGACTCCTTTTTGGTATTCTTTGCCTTTCTCAATTATCCAATTGCATCAACAGTAATGTCTTGTCTTCTCCCACCTTTTCTAAAGCCAGACTGAACACCTGTCATCTCCCTTTCCATGTAAGGTCTAACCTGCATTGGATGATCCTAAGAATTATTTTGCTACACTAATTAAGTATAGTGTACAATAGTTGGCACAATAATAGATTTCCTTTCTTTGGTATTGGTATGTAGATTGACCTCTTCCAATCTGTTGGCCATTCTCCAGATTTGCTGCCGTAGCTTGGTTAGAACTTTTACTGATACTTCTTCTTTTGCTTGCCATATTTCTATAGATATTCCATCATCCCCTATTTATTTAATTTATTTTATATCCCACCTTTATTATTTTTATAAATAACTCAAGGCGGCGAACATACCTAATACTCCTTCCTCCTCCTATTTTCCCCACAACAGCAACCCTGTGAGGTGAGTTGGGCTGAGAGCGCGCGAATGGCCCAAGGTCACCCAGCCGGCTTTCATGCCTAAGGCGGGACTAGAACTCAGACTCCTGGTTTCTAGCCTGGTGCCTTAACCACTAGACCAAACTGGCTCCTTATCCCCAATAGTGTTATGATTTGGTAATGACTGGAGTCCTGATATAACTTCATCTTCTAGTACTAGAGATTTGTGTAAATAGGGAATATTTTCTCATCTTGGATGTTGACATCTCTATTGTACAGAATTTCAGTATACTCCTTCCATCTTTGTTTGGACTTCTTTGAGTTGGTTACTATTTGTCCATTGGCGTCCTTTGGTATAACAATTTGAGCTTGGAACCTGCTTCTGAGTTCAGAGTTCTTTTGGAAGAATTTCCTTGTTTTTTCATGTCTGTTTCCATCTTCAGTTATCATTACAAAAGATGTAATATTGCTTCTTGTCTCTTCTAACAGTTCCCTGAATTTTTTTTTTGTTAAGTTCCTTCCTGAAAGGGTTGTCTTTCTTGGCTTTGGCTTCTCTTCTTGGCAATTTCTATGGTTTTGACATCCAGTTTGCTTTCTTCTGTTTCTTGATCCTTGCCAGTCTCTTTTCATATTCATCGTTAACAATTTATTTAAAATAATTCCACAGTTCCTCTGGTTCCCAATCAATGAGGTTCAAGCATAAACATGGATGGTCATCATATTAATGGGTTGCCCATGGTTTAGTTGATATAATTTGGTCACTGATTACATTGTACCCACATACTATCTACACTATATACTTCCTGACTATGAAGGCAATGCCATTCCTTTGTTTTTTGTGTCCTGAATAGTACGCAGTATGATCTTCTGACTGAAAGTGTCCAATTCCAGTCCATTTTAATTCACTGATACCTAAGATGTTGACATATAGTTAATTAATTTCATATTTCACTGTGAAACATCCCCATATTGATGCTTCTTACATTCCATGTTCTTGCTTTAATTCTGTCTTTGCAGCTTTGGATTTTCTTTGCAACATCAGCAACTAGGGATCATGAAGGCTTTAATTTATCCACATCTTAAGCACCATTAGTACTCCAAAAGATCCTCAGCTCTTCCTCAGTAACATGTTGAGTGCTATCTGACCTGAAGGGCCCATCACGTGGCACTCCGTTGTTAATCATTTTATAGTTTCTATCCATGTAGTTTTCTTGGTAAAATACATGAGTGGTTACCATTGCCTGTTTCTATTTGGTTGTTGCTGTTTAACTATTGTGAGCTGCCCAAAGTCACTTATACAGTAAGTGTACAATAAGTCACTATACAAATCAAATGAGTGAATGGCCGTACCCCATGCAGTATGAACTGTCACTAAAGTGATCATCCAGACTCAGTATCTTCCTGTATCACTGCTGCCCAAAATAGGTGCTTGCTTGCTTTAGCTGAGCAACTGGGATGATCTTCACCCCTTGGTGAACTCCCAGTATTCTTTGCTCATCCCTTCCAGGAGCACCCACCACCACCATCACCACCACCACGAGGCAGCACAACAGGACTTGTGGGAGAAATGCAATTTTAGGCTCCATCAATGGAACCAGAATTTCCATATCATGAGAACTGTTCAATTTGATTCTGCTTTTGACAGACTATATCTTGAGTACTGTGTCTAGTTCTCAGAACCACAGCCAAACAGGTTCAGAGAAAGGCAACAAGGATGATTAAGCAGCAATGACCAAAACAATTAAGAGTTGTAGGCAAGCCTCCTCCTCTTTGCATCAGAAAAACACAAGAAAACAGACTAGAGTTTTGTCACCTCAGATTGCCTGTATTCAGGGCTTCTCATCTGAAGGTACAGTGCTGGCTGAAATGCTTGTATTGCAACATAACCATCCTGTTAATAAATATAATCAGAGCTCTGACAGGCTTGTTCTGGGATTAACTGTTTCCAGTCCAGACTATGAGGAGGGCAGTCTGATAGATAGCACTCTTCCAATACTTGGAGGGATGTCCCACAGAAAAAGGTCAAGACCGGTTTTCTCTTGTTCCAGAGTGCAAGACATGGAATTAAAAATATAGGAAGGCAGATCCCAACTAGTAGGAAAAAATCCCTAAGAACAGTTTGATTCTGGAACCAACTATCCAGGGAGACAGTGGTTTGTGTCACTGAATGAGTTCAAGCAGAGGCTAGATATCCATCTGCCTGGGATGCTCTCCCTTGGATTCTTACACCGAGGAGAGGGTTGGACTCAATGGCCTAAATGGTCCCTTCCAACTCTATGGCTCAATGAATCCAATCATTACTTGCTGTATTGAGCTGTAAGTTGATAACCTATTTTGGGTTGGCATCATGGTTAAAATGATTGCGCTACAAATCAGAAAGTCCCCAGTATGAATTGTTACCTTTACCATGAACTCTTCACAGCCTGAAGCTTCTGCCCCCCCTCCTATCTCCAAAAGGGTGATATTAATACTAGCTTGCAAGTTTATTTTAAAGACTGCAATTAGGGAAGGTATGCAATGCACCCTAACAGCTGAAAAGTTATTATGCTGCTGCCTTCTGTTAGAAGTGATTTAAGAATTAGAAAAACCTGGATCTTATTGGACATAAACAAAAATACACGTTTGGTGGATTACTTCCCAACATTATGTCACCAAGAGAACTGCATTTGTTTATCCACTGTTTACAGTTAGATATTGTAGGAATTGCCAAAAAGCTGGGTTTGTTTTCGTATCTGCTGCATATTATAGCTCATTGTTTTCAGAAATAAACTGAATTTTCTTGCAAACTTTCTTGCAAAAAAATTCAGCTCTTGCAAATATATAGCGATTCAAACAAAATAGGATTGTGATTTACAGATCTCCAAAATAGAACTGAATTATGTTATATCTCAGCATTATGATTCTTGTAGGATGAAGCTGCTATCTGGCAAATATATAAACATAATTTGGTGATCTGTTGTCTAAGTAAATCTAAGGGCAAATACAGATTGGGAGTTTACAGCTCTGGCAGAGTTCTTTTTCAGTATGTATGTTGACTGAAGCTTCTGGCCCCGAAACTTAGCAATCATTATTTATTCCAATCACCACCAAAGAACCTCTGAATCTGTTTGTGGTCAGTCACTATGGTGCCACATTATGCAGGGCTCAATTTGTTTCACATTCAGCATGTGAAGCATGTCAATAGAATGTAATTTTAGGCATGCTATTTATTACTAGAGTCAGCCAAATCAAAACCACACCACACTATTTTACCAATGAGCAAAGCAAACGAACTGAAAGCCAAGAATTACTCATTGCAATTTAATTGCATTAAATAAAAAGATGCTGATTTTATGATATATTCAGCATTTTTTAAAGTAGTGCCTAAAAATCTATTTTTCCTCATATCTAATTTTAACCCAGTATAAAATGTAAGCGATCTATAGTTGTTCTAAGTTTATTATAGAGCAAATGTCCTCTTCTTTTTTTGGTTGGATCTTTGGAATTAAGCAAATAAAGAACACATTTATTATTTTTGGTGTCAGTGTACATACAATTATTTTATACCTTGGCTGAAAAGAGGCATCTAAACAGCACTTTGCTTTATTATTATCCCAAGTAAAAAGCTACCTAACTGTATTTTGGAACTATGGTTTTCCAGAATGGTTGGCAGCGGAACAAATGCAGTGAGTTGAGAGCTATTTTGAATATCTTTTTAGAAGGTACAATAGAAATGAGGAAATAATGTTATTTTTTTAAAATTAAGGATACAGGTATTCCTCGTTTAGCGACTGCCTCAGACAGTGACCGTTCGCAGTTAACAACAGTGATGAAAAAGTAACTTGTGACTAATCCTCGCATTTATGACCTTCGCAGGTCTATAAAGCAAAGAAAAGCTGAAATAAGATCATAAGCACAGTTGCGGTTTCACTTAGTGACTGCCTCGCTAGTCCCAATTGTGGTCACTAAACGACTGCCTGTATATATTTTATTCTAGTGCATTATTAGGAAAGGATAAAAATAAAGGTGGATTAGCAATAAGTAGTTTACACTTTTTAAATTTATTGAACTTTGGTGTCTTAAGTAATCTCCTACATTTAAGTTTTTAGTGGCATAAATGTTGAGCAAATTAATGGCTGTTGAAGGCGATGACTAATAAAATAGTGTTTAATTAGCTAACTATGATAGAATAGCACCCTACAGATACTAAGCCTGTAACCTGATTTCAACATAGTCCGCCCGTTAACCTCACTGCTTCTTGTGCTCTGTAATTACCTCCTGAATCATCTGAGTAAGGGCTAAAACAGTTATTTGGAAATGCTGGCCTCCTGGCCATATTTGGCCAGCAATATTTCTCATCTGGCCGTGTGTGTCTCCCAGCCCTTCCTCCTTGGCCCTGGAACCGAAACTGAGCACTCTCTCTGATCCTGCTTTGCAAGAACTGCCTGTTATGAGGAAATGTTCTTAGTAGAAGTGTGTGCGCGCGCATGTGCGTGCGTGCATGCACTTGTGTATGATCCCGAGAGACTGTCTGGGACAAGGTGTTTAGAAGCAGAAGTGGCTGCAGCTTCCTTTTTCTAGTCCCTGCCACTCCAATTGTTTACTGAACATGGGATGCAGACATTCATTCTGGAGTGCAGTGGAGTAGCACAATAGTCGCTCTTTGGTCTACAGGACTGGCAGTCATTTCCCTTCCTTTTCTACCTGCTCTTTCTTCCCCCCTTGTTCTCCTTGACAAAGGAAGCAAAATTCTAACCCCGAGATGGAGAGTTTGTAGCTGTTCAGGTGTTCCTGAACTCCCATTCCCATCAATCCCAGCCAGCATGTCCCAAAGTCAGGAATGAAGGGAGGGCCCTACCTCTAGCCTTATGCCTATGAAAGCATCTTCTAGGCTAATCTGAAAGGGGAAAGATAAAAAGAAAAGCATGAATGGGGAGCATTTGCTTCATGTTTCTGCGCAACTAAGTTGTTTCTCTCAAACTATCTGAAGGCAATGTTATTTTTTCCTTCTGATTTTCAGGCTCTGGAGTTACACTGAAAGATATTTTGAGGAAGGGGAGTATTGACCTGGAGTTATTTTTGTGTAAGAATGAATCACAGAGTTGGAAGGGGCCATTTAGCTCAATTCCCTCTCTCCATTTAGTGCAGTAGTCCAAATTAAACCAGCCAGCCAGAGGGCTGTCTAGCCTCTGCTTGAACAGGTGCAATGAAGGGGAGGAGTCTACCACCTCCCAGGCAATTTGTTCCACTGCCAAAATGCTATTCTTACCTTTGAGAAAGCTTTGAGATTTAGATGACGTATGATTTTGGAGTAGGGAAATCAGATTTTTGATCACTGGGATATTAATTGGGGAGGGTAGATTACTTCAGAGAGCCAGTTTGGTGTAGTGGTTGAGCCACCGGGCTAGAAACCGGGAGACTGTGAGTTCTAGTCCCGCTTTAGGCATGAAGCCAGCTGGGTGACCTTGGGCCAGTCTCTCTCTCTCAGCCCTAGGAAGGAGGCGGCAATGGCAAACCACTTCTGAAATCTTGCCAAGAAAACTGCAGGGACTTGTCCAGGCAGTCCCCAGGAATCAACAATGACTTGAAGGCACTCCACCCCCCAAAAAAAGATTATTTCAGGAGAATGTGGGTTGTAGAGAATGAAAGGCTGAAGGTGGCAAAGAGAGTGGTTCCATCGATTGCTCTATGTTCTTCTGATGTCACCTCTGAAGGAACATTACAGAAAAGAGTTTCCTGGCCCTGATTTAATATTTAATTTAGATTTTATTATGCATATAAATTAAGAAACAGCTTCTTACAAAAAAGAAATGTCAGTCACAGATTTTTTAAATATAGTATCATTTTCTACAACTTGTTCCATCTTCAATAGCAGATAATTTCTGGCTGCTGTTGTAGTACAGTATTTCCTGTAGCAATCAACACTTGTGGCAGCCAAAACTGAGTAGAAAAACGGTAACAAGGAAAGCAGGACAACGGGCACCCTAAAACCTAGGAGAATTAGAAATGAGATGGAACAAGAGAAACAAAATATAAACAGCAAGAACAAAAAATGAAAAGCAGAGAGTTCAATATTAGCTCTCCACTGGAATCGTTTTTTCAGTGTAAGCTTTTGGAATGATACTGCACAATTTTTTTTAGGCAGGCCATACATTTAGATTTTTTCCTCTAATAATCTGATTTGTATTAACAGTTTAATTAGTGTGAAGCTGTTATTAAATATTTTCAGTACAGAGACCATGCAATATTTAATAAAGCATTTCTCAAAATTAATTAAAAGCAAGAGGATTAAACATTTTCTGTAAGTTGGCAATGCTTACAGAACAGTATTTCCATTTGCACTACACATAAAGACAAACACACTACTCTTTTGCTATTGCTGATGTGTCACACAAACTTTCTGAGAAACTAAGATTTTCTGTAGGTTTACCAAGATAATATAGTCACAGATGAAGGAAGGAAAGAAGTACAGGAAAGAGTTTTAGTCCAAAAATCTGCTCCCCCAGGCTTTCTTTTGAATAGTTACATCATGACCATTACTAGACCAGAATCAAATATTATACTGGATGAATAGTCACAACTGCAACAAAAGCAACAACCTGGCCTTAACTGCTGATTCTGCAATACTAGCTGTGAATGCACTGACAGGGAACTCAGGTTCACATGATCTACTTCTCTGCTGCCAATATAAACAACTGACTCTACTACTAGCTTCACTCTTCAGCTTGATGGCACCTACTACTCAAAATACCATATTATATTAGATCATAATTTTTCTCATGAGAATGAAGATGTTTTTCTTTAGAGATACAAGTCAGAAGACGTAATCTTCACCTTTTCACTTACAGTATTTTCAAATGAATTTTGGCTGGAGTTGGCACCTAAAGCTTCTACTTTAATGGTAGGAAATCTGATGCCCTCCTGGACTAAAATTTCTATGAGTCATAGCAAGCATAGCAAGTGGCCAGTTATTAAGGGAGTTGTAGTTCAAAATATCTTGAGGGCACTGTTGCCTATCTCTGTTAAACACAAATACAAAATTTGTAACTGAATTATGTTTTATAAAACAACGAGTACTGTTCTACATTTGTTAGTCTTGTCTCAGATTTATAAGTATGTATGTATGTATGTGTGTGTGTATGTGTGTATGTATGTATTTACAAAGTCACCTTTGCACTGCTCTCTGCACTGTATTTTAGTGAAGGATCAAATTCTTCCCACCACAGTCAGGCAGTAAGCATGCCAACTATATGACGGAATAGTGATACTTTACTTACGGATGTGGTTTCATTTCAATATAATTTTTGGGAATGAAGCCATCTTTGCCATTGAGTTCTGCCTTGTACCAATTTTGATCACATTCTTCATTCAAAACCTGGAAAAATGGGGAAAGGAAGACAGACAGGTTCTATTTCTGGATAACAAGCTAACAATACACATCATTTTAGGTTCACTTTGCTAACAGCCAGCTAGTTTTAAAGAAAATCCAATTGTTGGACAGAAGTAAGGGAGAGAAAATAACTTAGCTTTCTGAGGTTGTGTTTACAGGACAATTAAGTACACACCCAACTTGCCAGTTCCACATTTAGTCTTTCAATTTCACCACTTAGAGTTTGGTTAAAGTAAATCAGATGTTTAAATGTCAAACTTTATTCTGGAACTCACTATGAAACACTGAATTAACAGGTTGATAAGAATATGGCTTCAGTACTCTAGGAGGATAAGGGACTGAGTTCATCACACACATACAATATTAGTTTCTAATACAGGGCTTTCCAAACTTTTCAGTTGGCAACACACCAACGGCGGCAGGCGAAAACCCGGAAGCGCCGTGGCGGGTGAAAACCCGGAAGCACTGTGGTTTTTGCGCGCCGCCACTGTGGCGCTTTTGGGTTTTCACGCACGGTGGCGGCACTGTCCTGGTGTGCCACACGAAAACCTGGAAGCACTGATGGCCCACTGCCACACGCGGCGGCACACCTGGGCCTCGCAGGCGACACAGTACTGTGTCGTGACACACAGTTTGGAAAGCTATGTTCTAATACCTTCAAGAATCTATGATATAGAACAAATTTATATTATAATCAACACTGAATCAAGCTGTATAGCTCCAGCCTTTAGACACATCTTTGTATCAAACCTAGTATCTTCCCCCTCCCTCTGCCTAAAATGTCCTCAGAGCATTTTCAAATGATAAAGCAATTCACACTTATTTTTACTACATATTTATCTCTCCCCAAAACAGATATTGCACATGCACATGTTGCTAATTGAAAATTGTAAGGGTTCTACCCAGAAATATTGTCCTTGTCCCACCCCACCCCCGGGGTTCTTTTTTGCCAGCTAATAAAAAGCACACATCAAATCCTTAAACCTTTTAATTGTTTCTTTTAAACACTGAGAAGAGGAAAAAGGGTGTTCATTTTTACAAAAGTCAAAATTATGTAAATACAATACTGCATATAAAAATAATTACACAAGTAGATTAGAGAATGTGTCTTGTACTTTAATTTTATTCTAGCATACAAAATAGTTCAAAAATATTGTCAAGTATACCTTTGAATAACCAGAGTAATGTTCTGTGCTTAAGTGAACTCCCTCCCAAAGATACTGGATGTTTCTTTATCTTGTTAAAATCTGTTACTTATTAGCTACAGTATATTGGTGTATGGAGAGTTGAAACTTGACTGAAAATTTAACACGACTTCTTTCTACAATTAAGTTCCATAATGTACTACTTGGGGAAAAAATAAGGGACTGTAAACAATGAAGATAACACCTCTAAACATGCCACAGGTCAGAACTCTATCTATAGTCCACTTAAGACACTTAAGCTGTCTATAGTTGTTTAATAATGCTTTCAATTTCCTATTAACGTTTACATAGTACAGCAATGCCCCATATAACAATTATCCTATAACTAGAATACTAGAAAGTAAACCTGCCCTTTTAAAAAGTGCACTGCTACAGGATTTCAAGAACACTTTGCACGTCCTATTTGCGAGATGGTGTATGACGATCTCTGAAAGTGTTACGATACAACTGAATTGTTTTATACAAAACAAAGAATGGAATTATAAACCATTTGGTTAAAATTTTAAACCGCTGAAGGCATAAGCAGAAAACTAGGAGCCAAACATTAAGCCTCAGCGATCTAGGGGAAAAATTACTTATCTTTGTAGGCATTAGACATAAAGCAAATACATAAGCCGTGCCCTGCTGGATTGGACCCCTGGCCCACCTAGTCCAGCAGTCTGTTCTCACAGTGGCCAGCCAACTGCGCAAGGGAGCCCACTAGCCTCCCAGCAGATGGTCTTCAGAGGCAACCGTACTGCCATCAAGGCTAATAGCCATGGACCCCCATGACTTTCATCAATTGGTCCAACCCCTTTTTGAAGCCAGCCAAGCTGGTAGCCAGCAACACATCTTCCTACAGAGCAAAAATTTAACTCACTAATTAATCTAACCAAATTACTGAGAAGTGAAGCAATTTCTTTTATGTTGGAACATCTCCAGTTAGGCTAGTTTTAGCAGATACACCTGGGTCATGTGTACAGTAATGCTGAGACTGCTTAGGACTGTAGTCATCAGATTCTTAGTTGGGCAAGAGATTTCTCATCAAGGCAAGCCTACCTGTTCCCATGGTAATAAGAAAAGGCAACTTTTAAAAATAATACCTTAAGAAATCTGGACGTTCTCATATGCATGCTACATGTGTGTGCAATCAATGAGTCTTGTTTTTACTTTTAAAAGCCATGGCTTGTGATCACTGTACTTGGATCAGTTCTTTATCCTTGTGCAACAATCCTGGTAGAAATCCCTCCCCTAAATTGTTCTTTACTTCATGGAGAAAGTTACTATTGATAGCTCAATCATACAGAACATAAATACACTTTAGAAACAAAGGCCTATAAACCTTTATAAAGAATGGATAAAGAATTAACTTTTGATACATACAGAATACATGACAAATAGTAGCTTAACTTTTACTGGTGAAATGTATACAATTCTTTATTGGCCAGTAATGGAGTTGTTACTTACATGTGGTGAGTTCATGAAATTGCTGCTAAAAATAAGATTTTGGGGTGAGTGAAGGTCCACACAAAAGGAGTTAAAGTTGGAGAGTGGGAATAGCAAGATCATTTCAACCGGTACTCCACTAAAATTTCATGTATGTTTCAAGTGTTTGGTTTTTATTTCTTGTTTTGGCACAGTACTTTCCATGAGTATGAGATAAGGGTATAAGACTCCTCACTGTTTATGTAACATATTCAAAGGCTCCTTATTTTATATTATAAGGTTATAATTGTATTGTTTCAATTGTTATTTTATTCTATGGCTGTGTTACAGAGTTATAAGCACATAATAAATAAAACTATTAGTAATAACTATCCTACTCTCTGCAGGCCCCTGCAAGTAGTAGATTTATATTAAGTTGTGGCGCTAATCCTGTAAGGTCTAATAACTCATTCATCTTAATTTTTATAAAGTCCTTCATGTATAACCATTCCCGATGCACTATCTGCATACTGTATATCTCTGAATTAAAAAAAAAATGGGAAAGTTCACAGGAGTCTTGATAGACATATTGATACAGTGTATCCATTCTGATGATTCTGGGCATTTGAACTTTGTCACAGAGGCAATTTTCCAGTCTTGCAATAAGGAACTTACCAATTCTCCACTTCTTATTATTTCAAGTTGTAAGAATGTAGTCTCCAAACCCCACCTCTCCTTATCTATTTGATCCAATGTACAATTACATCAGATTTATATAACACCTTCTACTTCTCTGCAAGAAATTGCATGCCTCTTACTTGATCAGTCTCTCTCTTTCTCTCTCTCTCTCACACGAAATTTTCTGTAAATATGCTGTTGAATCTTGTGATGGAAGGCTGTTAGCTGTCTGTGGTCTCTGGACCATGTCTTCCTAGAACTATTTATCCAATGACTCTGAGCCTGAGAAATTTCCAAGATCTGAGAGTGTGCCATGCAATTCATATCAGAAGATGCTGCTGAGTTCTAGCTGAAACTAAAACAGGAGGATAAGTTATGGAACTTGGTCCTCACTTCTATGTACTGAGACAATGCCATCGTTCACTGCAGGTAACCCAGCTCAGTCACTATCTTTCTGTATTTGTAGGAGCCACCTAAAATAAAATATCTTTATCCCTTTAATTGTTTCTGGAAAGAGCACGTTCCTTTTCCTGAGAAATAAATCTGAAGTTCATCTCAAATAAACAAGCTGCTGTAGTGAAGACCAAGAATTCTTTCCCGAGAACACGAGAAAAATTTAATGGAGCCTTCCCTAATTTGTATGCCCTCCAGATTGCAGAAGGCTACACTTTGGCTTTCTCACAGAGTTGGGTATTCTCATGTACTCTGGATAAGTATATGAGAACAAAACATTATACATTTCCTTCCAAAATTCCCCAGCCTACATTTTATCATTGCTAAGAATTTATTCTGGGGGTGGTCAGGCAAATTTTTAGAATTTAATCCTCCAAACCAGAAGTGGTTTGTTGTGTTCTGCATCTGGTCTGGTGCTGAAACATAATTTTATCTGAAATACTAGAAAATGCTTCCAGTTCACAGGATTAATTTTCAGATAATCACCGGACCATCCTCAGAATATTCAGATCAGTATGACCAGGGGGAGAAAAGGAATAATTGGAGTTCTCTGTAATATTCCATTTCTGGAAACAGTAGGTTTTGTACTATAGAGATATTTGCTTCTTTACTTTATTGTTCCATGCTGCGGCCTTCTAGCTAGGAATGGAGGAAGAAGATAAAATAAAAAGTAATTATCACATGCTTAGCTTAGGGTCCCCCAAAAAGCTTCATGATCTCTCCAAGGTAGGGTCACAGCTGAGAAAGGCAGAGGAGCTCCTAATCTGGTGAAGCCAAGATGCCAGGAGACCATGCTTTCTTGAAGCTGGAAATAGTGCTCTCACTTCCCTGAGGAAAATCTAGGCTTTCTATACCACAACAAAAGTCTAAAACATGCAGTGCAGTAAGAGATTTAGCTGTAACAAAAATATATCAGATTTAAACAATAAAACATAAAGTTGATATACTTCCTAAGTCAAATCACATGTTTTGAATTGATTACTGCCCTATGGAAAATGGATGCAGGAGTTGAGCGTTGGAATGACTTCAAATATAACTTTCTGTCTTTCATGTGCAGAACATTTCCATTTGTATGCCTTACTCATCATAGATTTTTGGAAGTACTTCTCCTGGCTCTTGAGGGCAAGCTAAGGTCCATATCTATTTGAAATTCAGGTTGTTGACCCGAATATACACACCAGCTTTAAATCTGAGACTTGAATGTTCAAGGAAACATTATTTATTTGTTGCTTTTATATGCCACCTCAGGGTGGAATACATGGGGTGCAGGAGGGATATCTGAGGATCTCATGAATATATCTATATAATTTTCTTGGCAACAAGATGCAAGAAGTTCATCACTCCTCTCTTCTGTATGTTTTTTCAACTTCTATGCTATGTCCTTTGTATTCTTTAGTGGTCATCTACTCAGGTATAACCAGGCCTGATCCTGCTTAGCTTTTCAAGATCAGACAAGGTTGGCTAGATGCACCACCTCGTTGGGCTACATACCCTCCAATTTTGTCCTCACAACCATCTGTTGCAACTCATCCAAAGTCATCAAGACATTTCCTGGTTGAATGGGAACTTGAATCTGGCTCATCCTGTCTCGGGTTTCCATGTGCAAACATTATATATGGACTTAAGTGCTACTTGAATATTCAATGAGGCGTGACTAACTATGAAGAAATCTTTCTAGCTGGAGGGTTAAGAGACCTTCTCACGTCTCATTAGGAACCCACTGTAAATGGAAATATCACCAATGCTGAAAATAAGATAATTTAAAAGCTGCCAGGAAGCAATTCCTTTTCACAGCAACAGTACTTAACAAGACAGCTAAATTGTGAGCTGTATTTATATCAGTAGTTTCTCTACTTCACAATAGTTCAAGAAGAGGCAAGTCTAGATACAAAATCATTTAGTATCCTTATATTTTCTCTTATTCATATACAGATCTTTAAAACAAGATGAAGGGAGGTTTGTAGCAAATAAGGAGCATATTATGCACTGGAAATTGTTATTAAAGGAAAATGAGAATACTACTTTATTTTCAATTATCTTTCTAGAGTCCTGAATTGTCCCGGATATTACAAATGAAGCCAATAAGCCATTTTTAGGGGGCATCCTTTTTTTTCTCCTTTCACACATAGTTGCCAGTTTATTTTGTTTTTACTGCAAGCTTACTTTAAAAGTTCAGTCCTCCCCATAGCTGCAAGTTAAATTCCAAGAACTTCCCCATTAACAGCTTCTTAAAAAGAGGAAGCAGATCTCTCTAACAGACAGATAAATCGGTTTTCTGTGTGAAGCCTAAGGCAGTAGCATTTTATAACTAGCTCTAGCATTTGGGATGTTATCATGGAAACAGAAGACAGAACATCCTTCCTTATTTCAAACTCAATCTTCATTTAATAGTGGCAACAAGGAATACTGCATTTATATAGGGAACAGTGCAAAGAAACCTCTGAATAGATATGTTCCATACATACCATTTATTTATTTTGCTCTATGTTTTATATCAGGTTTATTTTTTAAAAGTTACTAATTTTAAAAATTTGTTTTGGCTAGTTAATCCTTCAAGGAAGGAGCCATAATTACTGTACAAGATATTAAAAATAGCATCTCAGGAACACCTGGTTTGTCTACTACATTAAGTGCAAACTAGAAGCCAATCCTTTAAGCAAGCAGATGAACAGTGGACAAAAAATGTATTTCTTATTTTATGTGCTGAAACAAGTTGTAATTTTTTTTCTATATGTTTCTTCTCTTGCTGTAAAAAGGTAAAGGTTCCCCCCACACATTTGTGCAGTCGTGTCCGACTCTAGGGGCCGGTGCTCATCTCCGTTTGTTAGCCAAAGAGCCAGCGTTGTCCGAAGACGCTTCCACGGTCATGTGGCCGGCATGACGCACGCGGAACGCTGTTACCTGCCCACCGAAGTGGTACCTATTCATCTACTTGCATTTGCATGCTTTCTAATTGCTAGGTTGGCAAGAGCTGGAGCTAGTGCGGGAGCTCACTCCGCACGCAGGGCTAGGGATTCGAACCTCCGAACTTGCGATCTTCTGATCGATCAACAAGCCTGGCATCTTACCCGCTGAGCCACCACGCCCCTTGTTGTAGGACTCCTTAAACTTCTCTTTAAACTTCAAATGCAGAGATTTCTTTAATTTTATACTATGTCAAAATCTGCAAGTCAAAATACTTCCCTCCCTTCCTCTTTCTACTAGTAATAATGAAAAGAACATTCTTAGTAAGAATGTGTGTACATCATGTCTACTCACAATAGCTATCTACAACTAAATTAAACATTTACACTGATCAAGTATGAGTATAGAAAACCAGGTAACAAGGACATTTCCTGGGTGACACAGCACCTTTCCAGATAACTGCACCCTTAAGAGATCATTCTGTGCCTTGGCAAATTCTGAATATTTTGCCATGTTCCAAGTGACTTGGAATTGAACAGTCAGCAATATTTTTTGCCCCAGGCACTCTCCACAAAAATCTCTCAAAATCTTGTAAATTCTTCAAACCTCCAATATTTTTTCAAGCTGACTCCCCAAATCATGCATGATCTTAAGTACTAATGTTGAAATCTCAAAGTTTTAGCAACTTAATGTTTAAGTTTAATGTTTAACAATTAATAATTTTAATGTTATTGTTACTTAGTTTAAGTGTACTGTGGACATTTGAAGCAATCAGCCTTGTACAACCCCCAGAATGTTATGATAAGAGAGTGATAACCTTTGTGACACAGTTCTAACAAACATTCATTTATCTTCTGTCTCTCTTCAGTGTCCTTTTGCATAACACAGTACTTTCCACCAACCCTCACCATTGGGAAAGTCAACGATCCACTAATTATTATAGGTCTTTGGTGTAATCCTCCATTATTTGCTACTTGCTGCAATTAAATTCAATTTCTGTAATTTATTTATTTATTTTATTTTCTATCCCTTTATTATTTTTATAAATAACTCAAGGCGGCAAACATACCTAATACTCCTTCCTCCTCCTATTTTCCCCACAACAGCAGCCCTGTGAGGTGAGTTGGGTAATCTTTCTGTAATCGTCCTTTACATGGATATAAAACCCACAGCTCAGAAAGCAAGCAAATACAAGTTAACTTTAAATCTGATTCTAAATACCAAACTTATGAAGTCTAAAAAAGTAAGATTTGATTCTTTAAATGTGTTGCTTTTAAACCACCAGTGTAAAAATGCTCCAAAGTGCATTAAAGATTCAAAGACTAGACATGAAATATGTTTAACATATCTATCAACTGTTTTATGATTAACACAAATAGCCTATACATAGCAAAAAATGAACTGAGGGAAATTTACCTCTGTGTGTGTATTTGTGTGTGTGTGTGTGTGTGTGTGTGTGTGTGCATGTTCTACACAGCTACTACTTTTGTGATCCACTGAATAAAGGGTTTTGTAAGAAATTCTCTCCCAACCTACAGTCATTAACAGAATGAGATCAGAATAATGTGATAACTGTAATCTGCCTCACACATATACAGCTAGGACCCAATCTAATCATTCAATTCACAACAAAAAAGGACAACACAGATAATGGGCCAATTTCTTAGAAAAAGCAGCATTACAAGTTTACTTCCACCATAATTACTAAAATCAGTCAATCTGTTTTTGCCAGCTCCTTCAATTCTGACCAGTCCAAAACTGTACATACTGTACTGCCTGATGAAATTAGGAAGTTTCAGTTGCACACAATGAGAAATCTTTCACTAGCTATGCAGTAAGTCAAAAGGAGTCTGGTAGCAACTTTTCTGACTAACAAATGTTATTAAAAGGCATAAGCTTTTGTGAGCTGCAGCACACTTCATCAGATGCAACCTGCAGCTCACAAAAGCTTATGCCTTTTTATAAAATGTGTTAATCAGAAAAGGTGCTACCAGACTCCTTTTGATTTTTTGTCCCCGTAGACCAGCGCTTTCCAAACTGTGTGTCGCGACACAAAAATGTGTCGCCACACCACCTGGAAGCCCCCTCCGCGCCACCGTGCACACGCGCGCCGCCGCACGCCCCCTGCGCCGCCACCGTACATGCGCGCTGCCGCACGCCCCCTCCGCGCCACCGTGTGCACGCGCCCTGCGCCACCGTGTGCGCGCACTGCCGCCGCCACCACTGGTGTGTCGCCAGCGGCGGCACTTTGTTAAGCCCTGCCGTAGACTAACACAGCTCTCCTCTTTTCATAGCTGTGCAGCAGAAGCCGACCTTCTTGGTCATTAAAATGCACCATATGATACATTTCAGTGTACATATTTTGTTTTGAAATGAAGCAAGAGAAGTGTTACTTCTAAGTGACCGGCAATAAACTACAGTACCGGTTTGCATTCAAGTATGAAATAATATAATGTGATCATTAATGTTTTCAAGTTCAACTCTGCTGTGAAATTACTGCTCACTAAGAGGTACCTAAACACTCTATTTTGTCATTATTTTTCCAGGACTAACAAAAGGAAGGAGAAAGTGAAAATATAAAAATAGCTATTGGACTGCTTTATGCTGCTAAAAGAATAGAGACAAAGAACCACGCTGACTGTAGTATAAACATAAAACAATTTAAATACTGATGAAAAGTACTCAAGAGTAAATATGGTTACAAAAATAAGCATACAAAAATGTCTAAATTATATATAGTCCCCAAAATCATGAAAACCAAAATGCCTACAAGAGTTCATGGATAAGATATCATCCTCCGGTAAAAGGTTTGACATCTTTTCTGAGGGTAGAACATAATGTGAAGGAGATGATGAAAGGTTATTTCAAAATGTTCCAAAAAACCCTTGACATTGGATAGGCCAGATGTGTTTTGAACACTTCCTCCATGGCCTCAAACCTTAACTCCTCACCGAAATCTAAAACAACAGTTAATATAATTAAAGCCACAATTCAATACCAACTATTGAAAAATACAGACTATTGAAATATAGAGTTACAAATGACGGAGAATTCAGTAGTCCCCCAGTTAATACATCCAGTACCTTCAGTAATATAAAAACAAATTTATCAAATGAGCATAAGAAAATGAATTTTAAGCAAATTGCAAACAATCACCTGAACTAAATTAGTAAAAGGAGTAACTCTGCAAGCACTTTCACTAGACTATGCTTTAATGTGGATAACATGGAGGAACAGATCACAGCTTGTAAAACAAAGAGCTTAATTATATGATGTTTATGTTTTTGTTTTTACTATTTTATTGTAAACCGCCCAGAGTCCCTCCAGTGGAGTGAGATGGGCGGTGATATAAATTTTACAAATAAATAAATAAATAAATAAATAAGATGTAATATCAATCAACATCTTCAAAGCAAATGGGATCAAAGATTTTAAAGTGTGCATTTAGAACAATTCCCTCTGCAATACAGATTTGTGTGCTTTCTTTTTTATCACTGACCTTTTCTATGCACCAGAATTTTCTTTTATTCATTATGGCCTTTATCCAAATAAAGGATAAAGGTCATCCGAGGGACTGCCTCTCCCGGGTGACATCTACCCATCCCATTAGGTTCAGCAGGAGGGGCATGTTATGGGACCCATCTACAAAAGAGTGTCATCTGGCAGTACCCAGGAGGAGAGCCTTTTATGCCATGGTGCCCACCCTTTGGAACATCATTCCCTTGGACTTTAGATTGGCCCTGACCCTCCTGGCCTTTAGGAAGGCCCTGAAGACATGGCTTTGCCATTGTGCCTGGGGTCTGGTAGCAGTAGAGAGCTTCTACAATGGTTGTGTTGAATGCGACTTAGTGGTGGATTCTGTTGCTGATTATGGTTAATTTTTTGTTTCAATGTGGTTTTATTGATTATTTTTACATGTTTGTATATTTGTTTTTAACCTGTTTCTATTCAGTTGTTCTTCTTTAATTATTGTGAGCTGCCCAGAGTCACTTAGGTGACTTACAAATCAAATCAAATCAAATAAAAAAATAAAATTTGACTAAAGGGATGTGTGACTTTCCCTTCTTAATCCGACTGTGATGCCCAATTATCTGGGCACATATGGCCTAGAAATCATGCCAATGCACAGTACATTGCAAGGATACTGAAAAGCATAAATTACCACCTCAGTGACACAGGTTAAAAAAAAAGTATGTTGGATATGTGAACAACATGAAGGAACATTCTATCATGCTTGGTGGACATGTAAAAAAGCTAAAAAAATTGGATTCATATACACACATTGATACTGAGGATTTTAAATATTAATATTCAATTGAAGCCAGAACTTTTCCTTTTAGGTGGATACACAGTTGGAAGAGTGTCGTGGAAGATTATTTCAATATACGATTACTGCGGCGAGATTACTATATGCACAATGATGGAAAGATTCGGCATTACCCACCATGGAGGAATGGTTGGTGAAATTGGCAGAACTTGCCGAGATGGCCAAACTGACTTCTTTGATTAGAGAAAGGTCATTACTGACATTCATCAATGACTGGAAACCCCTTATGGACTTTTTGCATAAAAAATGATTTTGTGACTTATGGTTTTGATTATTAGAAAGAATAGGTTATAGAAAGAAGGGAATTATGATGTAAACTTAGAGAGGTTTGATTAGAATTGTAAGTATAACTGCTGAGAAGATGATTGGAAGCCATTTCTTTATATTTCTTTCATGCTTTCTGTTCTTTTATTTTCTTTTTATTTTCTTTGTCTCTTTTCCTTTCTTTCCCCCTTTCACATTTACTATACCTTTTTCTTTGAATGTACTTATTATATATGTAAAATCTTTTAATAAAAACTATTTTTTAAAAAAATGACCCAATGCCTTTCTACCTAGTTTCTGTTGCTCTCATGTTTTTATTATATAACTTACGTACTTTTGTTTCTATTTTCTTACATTTATCCCTAAAAATCTTTGATCCTGTCAAATATATGAAATACCAATACAATTTGATATAGATGCCAAAGGTACCAATTACATAGGCCTGGCTTACTAAATTGCAACATTTGTTTGCTTATTTACTTTATTTTATTATGTCCATTCCTGAAAATTTACATGCCTGCTTCTAGCAGACACAGTATTTTAAAAACAAGGATGCCAAAGCCTGTGAATTCTTCATCCTGTTAACTGATCCTGTGACTCAGCATCTTATTTTCTCTATGATCTTCCCCAGTGAATTCCTTTTCTCTCCCCACACCAAACAATTTCCATGACATTAACTGAGAATATATGTAGAGGAAATCACTTCATTCCTTGCTTGAAGTCTTAAAACAAGCGGGACCAATTTTTACTCAAAATATTATACCAGTGACAGGTTTACCACTAAAGTACATATAATATGAGGGTTAGAGGCAACTGGCCTATTTTTTGCCCAGAATTTTGAGATCCATGGTTCACAAAATACAAAAATGCTATACAGTAAGATGTACATGTCATTTTTTAATTCCCCAAAGAAATGGAAATAAGGATGACTAATTTAGTGGGTGGTTGAGTAATTCATTCTACATTATGCTAAAAATAAGTATACATGCCACAGATTTATAGTTAACTATGCTTTCACACCAGCAATTCCTAACACAAGGCTCCATCTCTTTTTGTCCTCTGTATGGCATATAAATAATAGGGGTGTGCGTGAAAAGGAAAATATGTTTAGCTTTGAATTTGAAACAGCTGTGTTTCAGAAATTCTGCCAATCTGTTCCGAGTTGGTCATGGGCTGGCAGAAAGAAAACCCAAAACAATCTGCCTGTTCTGTTTTTCAATTAAGATCAAAAGGAAAAAGAGTTTCGTTTGGTTTTGCCATAGAAACAATACAATTTATAACAAGTTTTGTGGGTTCCTAAAATCTGAACCACTTGATGGCAGTAATGGGACACAGCAAACACTACTCTTCGCTGCCATCAAATGGTCTTTCAGATATCTGCTAATGGAGGGGAACAGGGTGAGTGCCTGAAGTATCAGCACCACCACTTTCACTTACATGGGGGGGGGGGGGGAGAGAAAGCTCCTCTCCTAGCACTGAACCCTTATCTCCCCCACCACAATACTAGCTGGCGACACCACTGTTGCCTTCAGGAGGAGTGGGCATGGTCCTAAAATCAAGCCTCCTTACAGCAGCAAACCTTGGAACTGTCCTCTCTCTGGCTAGCCCTCTAATGTGCCCATCCATGGTTTATACCGTTTCTCAACCCACCTCAGACTCCACCTGAAGGACAACTTCATCTAGCAGTTTCATGTAGATGTTAAACAGGAGGGGTGAGAGTGCTGAGCCCTGAGGCACCCCGAGGTGAGAAGTCGCTGGTGTGATCTCTCCTCTCCTATGAAACACTTGCAGCAGCTCTGTCTGTCTATCCGTTCAGTCGTGTCTGACTCTCAGTCACATTGTGGATCAATGCTTTCCATGCCTTTCTATCTCTTACAGCTTCCTTTAGTTCCATCAAAGTCATTCCAGTGTCCCTTCTGATGGTGTCAAGCCATTGAGTCCTAGGGCGGCCCCTTCTTCTTTTACCACCGATCAGTCCCAGCATAATTGTCTTTTCGAGTGAGTTGGCTCGCATAACATGACCGAAGTATGACAGTTTTTGTTTGGTGATCTTGGCTTCCAGGGATATTTTTGGTTTGACTCTGTCTAGGACTTCCTTGCTGGTAATCTTTGCTGTCCATGAGATGCGTAGTCGTCGTTTCCAGCACAATTCAAATGCATCTATCTTTCTCCTATCCGCCTTCCTCAAAGTCCAAGTTTCACAACCATACGTAGCTATTGGAAATATGATCGTATTAACTAGTCTGCATTTGGTTGGGAGGCTGGTATCTTTATTCTTCCAGATGTTATTTATGCTGCTTGTTGCTGCTCTTCCAAGCACTATACGTCTTCTAATCTCTGGGCTGCAGTCACCCTTTTGATCAATCTTAGAGCCAAGGAAGTTAAACTCCTTCACTGCTTCAATTACCTTGCAGCAGCAGCAGCAGCAGATTGGACATAATGTTTTCTAGCCACCACTGTGTGGAAGACTCCACAGCTCCTCCGGCTTTGACCACCCTTAGGGCTTACACTGCCAGGGAGGGAGCAGGGACTTGGCTTGAGACCCCCTTGGCCAGGAACTCCCCAGCTCCGGTATTTCAGGTACGGCTTCAACACAGTCTCCCATCCCAGCAGTGTAAAAAGCCAGTACTGTTTAGATTAAGGGGATATTTGCATCTAAGTAGTTTTTAAAGCGCAAACTGCAAGCAGAGGTAGGGAGCAATTAGCAGGCAGGAAGGTTTTCTCCATTGCCATGTGCAGATGATCTGACTTTATCTACCCATAATCCTAACCAATAATTTATTATTCTTCAAATGAATAATTTATTAATGGTTGTAAACAATAGAAGCCAAAGACCTTGTGGTCCATGTGCTGATGCCAAAGAGAAGCCCAGATTTTTGCACAATTTTTGATGTACATGTATGGCAGCTCATGGGAATTGCTGGAGACTAAAAAGCTCTCTGAAAATTCCTTTCCAGGTTGAAACAACTTGGGTTACAAGTAGTGTATTGCCACTGCAGAAGAACAATTACATCTTCTATTCTGTTGGGTTCTTGGGTCCTCTTTGAGCTTTGTTGTTTCTTGCAGACATTTCATTACCAGGCTAGTAATGAAATCATCATCGTGAGGGAGATTTCCACCCCCACTGCCCTAGCCA
This sequence comes from Charina bottae, assembly GCA_023362775.1. NCBI lineage: Eukaryota > Metazoa > Chordata > Lepidosauria > Squamata > Charinaidae > Charina > Charina bottae. The sequence continues at coordinate 126,331,379 of JALMGJ010000002.1, read as the reverse complement.
CAAAGCTTAATACAGGTAGTCATTTAGCAACTGCCTTGTTCAGCAACCGTTCAGAGTTACAATGGTGACGAAAACGTAACCTTGTGACCAGTCCTCGTATTTACAACCTTCACAGGTCTGGAAAGCAAAGGAAAGCTGAAGTAAGATCATAAGCACAGTCGCGGTTTCACTTAGTGACCACTTCACTTAACGACCAAGTTGCCGGTCCGATTTGTGGTTGCTGTGCCATGTAGCATGGTTTGGGGAAATTTGTCTAGAGCACATGAAAGATACTAGGCTGCTTATTTCTGGTTTACCCAGTGATTTCCAACAAGTACTCCCATATGCACACGTTGCCTGTTGAATATTTTCCACAACTGAAAATGCCCTGGGTATAACATGTGGGTAATCTTTCACCAAGGACCACATTCTTGCAAAAGTACTTTGTTGGCAGCCATGCTGCATGCCAAGAGTGAGTGAGTCTGAAGCCAATGGAAGCAATGGTCATAGTCACGTAGTCATCCAGGCCACTCTTTTTCTTTTTCAATCTTGATTTGGCTTTTTTTTGTTATTTCCTCTTTTCTTTAACCCCCCCCCCCTTTTCACACAGCAGGGCACCAAGAAAGGAACAACTCACTCTTGCTAGAATCTACAGAAGTGTTTTTCAAACTTGGCAACTTTAAGATGTGTGGACTTCAACTCCCAGAATTCCCCAGCCAGCATCCTGGGAGTTGAAGTCCGTACATCTTAAGGTTGCCAAGTTTGAAAAACACTGATCTACAGTTACTATTTGCAATAGACTCTTACCGTTAGGCTGAGGGCCACCCTGGGTCCTAGGGTTACGATTTTACAGCTCCAACGTAGGCTGCCCCTAGTCAACTAAGAACATCACCTATGAAATTGATGGTGATTGTGCATTTTTAAGAGTAGGAAACAAAACTTGTTGAAAGGAAGCAATAGAGGAAGTAAAGCAGGTAGTTTTATCAAGCAAAGTCAGCATTACAGAGCAATATTATTTTTATACAATGTCTTCTGCGTAAACAGCATAGTAAAGTTAGCATAAACAAAAAAGACTGGCTCCTGCCCTAAGAAACCTGTAATAAAAATTCAAGTAGAAGGGAGAACAACGATGATGATATGAGTCAAGCAGATTGCAGAAAAATGAGGTCATTACTTTCTCTTTTTTTAGTTACTGGTACAGAAAGAGAAATAAAATACTGTGTATAGGCAACATATCATAGCACCTTCAGCAGGGGCATCCGTAGGCAACATCATGAAAGCTTCAGACTGCTAGTTTATTATGTAATTTTTTTTCTACATAATTTTATTTGGAAATAAATAAAGCTTGGTTTAAAAAAATAAAAAGAAAGCTTCAGACTGCTTATACAGAAAAGGTTTCCCTAACCGCTAATATGTATTGCCATAAGCAATAATAGCCTTGCACCGTAAAATATAACTATGTGTGCGTGTGTGCATGCACATGTATATTTATCTCTCTCTCTCTTAAGCCTGATGGAGACATACAAGGTGTTTAGCAAAAACGGGCTGTAAAATTATGTGCATTTTTATTACTTGCATATTCCACTACAGATGTTCAAAGAGGGTAATAAAAGTATGCCAAAAGCTTACCAAAGGCATATTTTCCAGCTCCTTCTCAAGTTTGTTACTGACACTTCCACCCAGATTCAGTGTTAAATGCAGAATATAAAAACTGAAAGAGCTTTTTAAACATGCCAAGTACATTTCTGAACCTAAAAAGCAATGAAGTGATAGGGCAGTGTGGGTGGAAATCTCCCTCACACTGAACTACTACTAGCTTAGCTTATTTTCCTATATATACAGTAGCTCTAAAGAGACATCTCCAAAGCTGAGAATCTAAGCTAAGCATAAAGCAGCAGAACATTTATCAGTAAGCGGCATAAAAAAAGCAGCCCCCAGGAAGAAGAGAGAGGTTAATATTTTAGCATAACCAATGTCTTTGTCCTAGCCTTTTCCTTGCTAATCTGTAGCTAAACTGCATCTTGATTCATACTGACAACAGATTTAAAGTTGAAGCTGCATATTAATAATAGTCTTCAAAATGAAAGAGAAGCAAAATGAAAGAGAAGCAATCATTAAATTAAAATATAATGATGGCTACCTAGTGGTCTGGTTTAGAGATTTACAAACTAAATGAACCCTGATAAAAGGGTTTTTATGGCTCTGCCACAAGCCACAGTCCAGAGAGAGATTCTGCAGCCATTTTTAGCACTGTAGCCAAGTGATATCAGAAACCAGTCCCCCAAACAAATTCACAGTTCCATATGTTTCTTCTGTAGTAGAAGTTGGCAACCTAGAGCCTTCCAGAGGCTTTGAATTCTGACACACGTAATCCTGAAGCAGCACAACCAAAGGTCAAGGACTGTGGCTGTTGTAGTTAAAAATATTTGGAAACACCAACTTGTCTACACCTGTTTAGAATTTGGAGTGCATACGATTATCACAGCTCCAATATGCATGAAGACAGAAAAACAGGTAAACCACAAATTACAAATGTCTTCTGCTGAGGTTACATACCTACTTTACCTCTGTAAAAGATAAGGTCTGGAAATTTAAGTTGCAATCCAAATGTTGACATAAAAATGACCTTTATACCTGGATGTTCAAGTAGAGCATATCTATTTTCACCAATATTCTTTTTTTCCCAAAAACTTTATTAATTTTCAAAGTATAGTTAAAATACAAAATGTAGAATCTAGAAAAGATAGAAAAAAGAACTAAAGAAAAAAGGAATTTTTTTATAAAAGTACAGAATTAGAGAGAAGACAGAAAAAGAAAGTGACTTCCAACCTTCTCCAATACAGATATAAATGCATTTACAAATATAATCTCTTACCATTAGTTAAACCTTAGTAATGTTATTTCTATCAAATCAAACCATTTAATAATCAAAACCCAAAATCAAAGCTTCATTTTTTTCTGACACAAGCAAATAATGTAAAAGTGGTTGCCAAATAGAGACAAATCCAGACATGGTATTTTCTCTTATCAATGCTGTTAACTTGGCCATTTGGGCCAGCTCCATCAGTTTAATCATCCATTCCTCCACTGTAGGAATTTGTGGATCTTTCCATCTTTGAGCATATAAAAGTCTTGCTGCTGTAATCATATATTAAAGCAAAGTCCCATGTTGTTTCTCAAGCTGTTTCTCCATCAGTCCCAAAAGAAGCAGTTGGTTTTTTTTTTGTAAGTCCATGTTTTCACCAATATTCTGACTCTTTTCCTAATGTAATAGTTAAAATATATTTCATTAAATTTGATGTACATGCGTCTTACCAAGTTTGTAATCATCTCTGTACCACACAATTCCTTTTATCCATCCAATCCAAGTTCTGTCACCAATCCAAATTCCATTCAGTGGCTTTTGCCATTATGTTTGCCTTCTGCAGTCTTCCTTCCTTCCTTCCTTCCTTCCTTCCTTCCTTCCTTCCTTCCTTCCTTCCTTCCTTCCTTCCTTCCTTCCTCTTTCCTCTTTCCAATGTAGTACTGTAGGCTGGAAAATGGAAATGGCAAACCACTTCTGTATTACTGCCAAGAAAGCTATATGGATGTTTCCAGGAAGTCACTAGAAATTGACTTGAAGCAGCTTGAAAAAGAACTGACTTTACTGTTTTTATTAGCACTAACAAACTCTGAGAGTTTATTAAACTAAAGGGTGCCAAATTCAAATTAATTTTAAATTTAATTAATAGGCAAAACAATTATTACCAATAACAAGAGCTGGAACTTCTTTGCCATGTAAACAGCTTATCTCTATTACTGAGATTCATTAACTTGGAATTTTGGTTATCTATTTGCCATAGTAAGGATTGAGAATCATTTTTGAACTTCCTGACAGAAGTTAAGCATGTGTAATCGGTAATCAAGGTCATACGTCTTGGTTTATTGCATTCTCTATTGCAGGAAGATGGGGGAGAAATGTATTCCCCAATTATATTTAGACATTTGTTTTAGGCAATAACTTTCAAACATGAGGAATTTACAGAAATGGAACACAAATTCATTTGTAGATAAGTGTTTAATATTGCAACACTTTTGTTCAAATTTGTGTAATTCACTCCAAGGCTTCCAAAAGTATAAATGTGAGCTGTCCCACTTTATAGGATGCTTTTTTTTAACCCTAGAGCCACCTTGTGAGATATGGTAAAAGACAGTTATTCTCTTAAGACAACTTTTCCATGTTTAAATGGAGATCTGAACCAAACTACCTCTTGTCCAGGTACAATACTTTACCTGTTCTATTACCCAAAATCACATTCAACCAGCGATATGAAAGGAAAAAAGAGAAAAAAAACCCCAACATGCTACAGTATACAATGATAGCATAAAACTAGCTTTTCACAGGACCATAATTGTTCCCAGACAGAGATGAACCAGCAATCTTGGAAGCCCCAAGCACAATTTTCTCTGTATTTTCAACAGATGAATCAATTTATCACATAATTGTGCCACAATAAGCTATAGCTTTCATATTTCACTTTATAAAGAAGTTTCTAGTCCTTCTAAAAGCTGAGTTATGAAGTCAGTTGTGCAATCATCATCTTCCCATTTGTTTTGTAATAACCTAGTATCATCATTCTCTTTAGCCTGTGGATGAAGTTTGAGCAATAACTGAGACGACAGACCGAACAGGGAAAGAATATATTTGTTGGGGAAAATGAATCAGGAAGTCCCTTCCTCTTTATCTTTCTGGGAAAAGAGTTATTACTATTAATTTTTTCCCATAAATCCAGTGGAGTTGTATTTTATAAGTCCCCTGTACCATATACTTAGCTTTGTTCAATAGTCTGGATGCAGCCAGGTGTAGCAAAACCAGACAGAATGCATAAGTCAAAATGGGATGCAATTAAGCATGGGTCAGAGTGGCTACACCCACATCCCCATCTTGATAAATTTTATATAACAAAGCTGCTGCTGTTTATACTGTTTGAAAGGTTGTGGACCCCTCCATTATAAGCCCCTCTTCATTCCAAGTCATGACGTAGAACAGAGCTATTTTTAAGGGCTGGAAAGAATTTCAGAAGCCGTGCTCTGCATGCTTTCTCTATCTTGTTATTGTTTATTGTTATTATTACTGAATATGCAACCCAACACAAAATCTGAAGTTTCAAGTCCAATTATGCATTTCTAAAAGAACATTTCTGAAATTCAAATAAGGCAAAACAGCTGATCAATATTGTCCATGTAAAGTGAATTCCAAATCCTGACCAATACACTAACCAACTCATTATTACATAGGCAACACTGCTCACAATACACTCCATCAGATGCTTATGAGGGAAGATACTTTATACACAATCACAAAATTATTATCTATATCATACTCAACATTATTTTGTTAGAAGTCATTATCCTTAGATAATTTTCACTATTTATAATTCTCTCTTTTCACATACTCTCTTTAAGGAAAGGACCTCTGTGCAAGCACCGAGTCATTAATGACCCTTTGGAGGGACGTCACTTTCGCTGACATTTTCCTGGCAGACTATAGAGCGCGGTGGTTTGCCATTGCCTTCCCCAGTCGTGATTACCTTTCCCCCAGCAAGCTGGGTACTCAATTTTACCGACCTCGGAAGGATGGAAGCCTGAGTTGACCTGAGCTGGCTACCTGAGAAACCAACTTCCGCTGGGATCGAACTCAGGTCGTTGGGAGAGTTTTGGTTGCTGTACTGCCGCCTACCACTCTGCGCCACACAACACTACACCCAACAATATCCTTTCACACTGTGTTCCATTCACCTGCTATTGGAGGATGAGTGAGGATAGGGACCAATACAGACACACACCGAGCCAGCAGGTCAATTTCACTTCTATTTATTCTTATATGCATTTTTTGGGTTTCTTCCCCTCCTGCCTGTATACATTATCTCTGGCCTGTTTATCTGCCAGCTTGCAGGTGCTTCTAGAGCAGGGCTTTCCAAAGTTTTCCTGTGGCGACACACCAACCGCCGTTGGTGTGTCGCCGCAGGAAAACCCGGAAGTGCCGCCATTGCGGCAGCGCGCAAAAACCCGGAAGCGCTGCTGCCGCTTTCAGGTTTTTGCGCACCGCCGTTGGTGTGTCACCGTGGGAAAACCCGGAAGCGCTGATGATGATCAGCGCTTCCGGGTTGTGTGGAGACACACCAGACTGTGTGTGGCGACACACTTTTGTGTCGCAACACACAGTTTGGAAAGCTCTGTTCTAGAGAGTTCATTTTTTCCTCTCTGCCTACATGTGTCTCTCATAGCCATGATCTCTCTCTCAAAATAAATAAATAAATAAAAAAATCACAGATCCTGCACCTGTATATATACAATTCCCTATATAACCTTCCAGTTCCAGTTCTCAAGCATAGCAGCTCATCTTGCCATGCCTGCTGCATAAACTTTTGTAATACACAAACGTTTATGCAACAACAATTTAAGTTTCCACAAACGTTTTGTTGCTTACTTACAGAATTTTAAAAATGACAGTAATAATCCTTCATCTCTTTCCTGGAAAATCATATGAAGATGCCAATGTTAAGCAAAAGGTTATGTTGCTAAAAAGTATACAATACATTGTTACAACTACTAAGTTTCTGTCATGGAATAGACTGTTAAACAAAGAAAGCATTTGAACATGTGTGCAAACTATAGTCATATTCTACATTGCATTTTTGACTCTGATACAGGGTTGAAAGATGGCTGATGAAGATTGAAGAAAAATCAAAAGACAACTGCAAACCAAGCAAAAGGAAAGCAAATGATCTAGATCAAATATTTAGGCAAGATATAGAGGCAGCCCGAATGTCAGGTATCATGGCTTGAAGATGAAAAACTACGGCAAATAGAGATTCCAACAAAAAACAAAAGCCAAATCACAGATATTGTTCCACTCTTGGTTTTCATAACTTTTAAAAGCTTTTATGGTCTAGAATCTCACAAAGACTCAAATGTTAATCCTTGGTACTTCAGTATCTGGAAAAATTACTCATCAGAAACACTGTTTTTCTGTAAACACTACTAATTCTTGAGAGGCTGTTTTTGCAGCTAACATTTCATCATATACCAACCCGCTGAATTTACATCATCAAACTTTGTAGGTCATCCTTGCAAACATTTTTAGGAATCTGGAAGACACTACTAAATCTTATGACACCACTGACCTCTTAACTCCCATCGAATCAGGTTAGTTTTTCCCTTTTCCATATTTTAAGGGGCAACATGTACTTAAATTATTTCACTTTTTAACCTCCAAACCGTACCCCATTTTCACTAATCTAGTGACTTTGTTCTTCTACTTGCTCTTCTATCACATTAAAAAAAGGACTGCAGTTCCATCAGCAGGACCTATACAGTGAAAAAAGAATCTCAAAGTTTCTACCAATAAAGAAAAAAAAGGTGCAATTCATTAGGAGGGATGCTTTGCTATAACGCCTACATAAAAATAAAACACAATTTTAAAATAATCAATATAAATAAAAAGTGGCCTTATTCCCTTTTGAAGTGTAGCCTTAGCATGCCACAGAAAGCCCAGTGAAGCCCTTGAGCAAAAGAAGTTGTGCACTCCCTGTTCTAATGAATCTCTTACTCATTTTCAAATTATTCAGACAAAGGGATAACAATTGCCCATGACCCAGAAAATAGCTGCAGACTTCATGCTAAAATAGTTTATAAGGTTCTCTCCTATCAGATGGTTGCTGAGTTGTTATAGCAGCTATGATTAGAGATAACAACATTCTCCAAAACGTAGTGAGTGTGCAGTGTGAAGTCCTTCTATTTGAATACTATGAACTGGCCACACCTTCATATTAAAGAAAAAAATTCTGCTGAAGAGATCTTCTTTTGTTACAGCAGACATCAGAGAAAAGGTAGACAAACCGAGTACCAGGAATTTCATCTTCATAAAGCAATGTCCACAGGCAGCAATTAGATAAATCAATACACATTATGACTTTGGCTTTAAGAAGCAAATAAAAAACATTTCCAAGAGATTCAGCTTCCATGCCATACAATTTTAAGAGCCAGTAAAACAAAGAATTCAGAAATGGGAAAATATAATGTAAAAAAAAATGTGTTAAGAGAGACAGACAAGAAAAATTATACTGGAAAGCCTACATATAAGTATACAGATCTTCTCACTTTTCTAGAACCTGGTCTACTTTCAAAGAAGCTACATGTTTGTTGTACCTTCAAGGGCCAACAATGTGGCACAATGACCTCGTGGAATACAGTAATTATATACATTATACACACAATATCAATAAAAGGCTACCTAATCCTACAGACGATTAGGTAAATTTTGAAAACTAGCTACACAACTCAAACAACTATGACCAATAGTATCATTATTGTTGTTATAGAAGAGCACAATGAGAGAGCATCTTCTCACTATTTTCTCCAAGGTATAAAACAGAGTCAGAGCAGTAGCCCATCTAAGTAAACTTCCCTGGAAAGCAGAGTGGTCTGTAAATTGTAGTTCACATACATATATAAAATAATAAAGGCGGGATAGAAAATAAATAAATAAATGGCCACAGATAGTAAGTAAGTAAATAAATAAATGGCCACAGATACTTCTTAGAAATCTTGTGATTTTTGAACACTTGCAAACTAGATGCAGTGTTAACTTACAAATGAATAATACAAAAAGTAAGGAGCAAACATTTTATTGCTTAAACTTAAGCAACAGTTTAATAGTTGGATGGTTTAATAGTTGGATGGTTTTTAATAGTTTAATAGTTCGTTTAATAGTTGGATGGCCGACAAGCTACTATAAACCTCAAAACCAACATCAATGAAATATATTTCACTTAAATTTGTATTTGCTATGTTATTAGAAATATTTTAATTAAATACTTGACTAAACGACTGAACAACAAAAAAGTCAGAGGTGAAAATAAATTAAGAACTATGTATGTTTTGAAAGCAAAAACTATGCCTCTGTAATATTTTAGTCCTTTACCTTAAAATGTTGATGCCCCAATTGAATACATGACAAGATAGCACAGAGCTTTCCAAACTTTTCATGTTGGTGACACACTTTTTAGACATGCATCATTTCGCGACACACTCTTACAGCAGGGCATCATTTTGCGACACACTCTTACAGCAGGGCACAAGGCAGGCACTAGGACCTGCGCGGAATCAGAGCAGGTTTGGAGGCAGCCAGGCACAAGGCAGGCACTAGGACCTGTGCGGAATCCTGGCAAGGCTCGGAGGCAGCAGCAGCTGCGACACACCCAGACACTGCAGCCGACACACTAACGTGTCCCGACACACAGTTTGGAAAGGTCTGCTATAAAGTCACAAGCACCCTATCCTCCCATGGGGTCCTTATACCTGGGAATAAACTCAGTTGCTATGTTCATGAAACTAACTGGCCCTTTATAGGCCTGTAGTGCTATTGTAGAATGAGCTTCCAAGCGATAAAACTAAACTCCAACAGATGATCTTTCGTGTAGAGCAGGGCTTTCCAAAGTTTTTCCGCAGCAATGTCGCCGCGGGAAAACCCGGAAGCGCTGATGATGATCAGCGCTTCCGGGTTGTGTGGCGACACACCAGACTGTGTGTGGCGACACACTTTTGTGTCGCGACACAGAGTTTGGAAAGCTCTGAGATAGCAGCTGACTGTTTTTTTCTTTTCTTTTTTTTGCAACATTGCTAACAAAACTATAAAGCTCATTAAAGTTACAGCTATTCAATTAAACCAAGTACAAATAGTTATTTGGAAGCTGGTCACTCTCATAAGGCCTCACTTCAAGACCATCACCATTATTTTTCATAACTGCATTATGTGGAAAATAAGCTTTAAGACAGAACATTGTATTAGATGTAGTAGTGGAGTAACATTACTAACATGTTTAAATATCACTTTTTAAAAACATATTAGTAATGTCAGTCCATAGTTCCATCTAACATAATGCTCCATCTCCAGAAGCAAGCGTTTTAGGGGAAGGGACAGCTTTTGAAGTCTCTGTCCAACTCCTAATGTGCAGAACCAGCTGATGATGGAAATACATTTTTAAAACTGTTTTGTAATACACCACACTGATTTCAAAATTCATATGCAGTACAAGATTTTTGTTGGCAGGCTGGAAGGAAAAGTGCCTTTTAAATAGGAGTCAACTTCAAAAGTTTTAAAGGCTGTTTGATACTGCATTAGGGTACTTTAGTAGGGCATATAATTTTTCTCATAGCCTGAAGTGTAAGATTTAATTGCATTAAGATTGTTGCACATAACTCTCCAATGTGATAGACGATCTTACCACTGAACAGTACAATAAATATATTCATTTTACTATCTTAACATTTTAATATTGGGCTTGTGATTGAAAGTTTACATGTATTTCTGAAACTGACTCATGATTTTAAGAAAGGTCATAGGTTACACACAGGACCTTGGAGACTGCATTGAAAGCCATTTTATATGTGTTGGGTGTCAAGTCATCCTTCCAGTGCTCAATGAAAACTTTTCTGTTTATGTAAGGCGTGTAAACTAAGTCTCAAAGTTTTAAAATTTATGTTTTTAATGCAGCTGTTGTAGATCCAAATTAATTTAATAGTTAAGACAGCTTTTCTCAATTGGAGTTCCATGAGAGATTGTGATTGGAAAAAAAAAAACTTTGCACACTGTTAATACTCACTGTGATGGGAATTTTTACGCACCGTGACTCAGTGCTGATGGCCTGCTGCTTTGCTGTTGTTGTAAACATTGTAACATGGGGATTGTGTAGGTTAGAAGTGAATTGCATTGTGCAGTTTTCGTATTTTTTATCTTTTTTATGCAGGGTTTATCTGAGACCTGAAAATTATTTTAAGGGGTCCTCAAGGGTAAAAAGGTTGAGAAAGGCTGAGTTAAAGTGTAGGATTAGGACTGAAGAAACTCAAGTTCAAGTTCACCCCTGTCATGAGAGCTTACTGGGTAACTTTGGGCTAGTCGCTCTCCCCCAGCCTAACCCACCTAACCGTTTGTTGTTGTGGGAAAAAAATGGAGTAGGGAATGCTATATACGCTGCCTTGAGTATACACCATTCTGGAGGGAAGGCAGGATATGAATCAAATAATAAAAATAACTTTGTGTTGCTTTTGATATTATGGTTCTATTTTTGGATCAACATGTTTATACTTATTTTATATTGCACAGAAAATTACAAATGCAGTTAATTAATAATGCAACAAAATTAAGTAAGTACCAGCCTTCATTTAGATGTTGTAAGAATCTGGGGGGAAATTATTGTATCTCAGATGCATTCAGTACAAACAAAATAATCTGAAAATAATTGCAGTCTTTCAAAATTTAGTTGTAATTGCTGAACCGTCTGTTCCAGGTTTACATACCTATCCTACCTTGCCTCATACTTTCCATTTTGTTGATGCTACTGGAATACTGGCAGTCTACCAGACAATATTTGTATTAGGGCTGGGCAGCACTTTGGACTCAAGTGCAAAAAGGTGTTTCAGAGTACATGGAATCACTTATATAAAACCTGTCTGCAATTCTTTAAAGAAGCTGCATTTTCCCTTTGATTATGTGGCACCTGCAGTGTGATCCCAAGAAAACACATGGCCGCTTTAAAAGTTTGTTGGCAGGTATTACCTGCGTTCTCCTGCATGCTCTGAAACACTTTTTTTTGCATTCAAATCTGGAGTGCTGCAGAGCCCTAATCTGTATTGATTGATTATGTGCCATCAAGTTGTTGACACTTAGCAACAACAAAGATTTTCTCTATGACAACCAGTCTGTACACCAGGGCTTTCCAAAGTTTTCCCGCGGCGACACACCAACCGCCGTTGGTGTGTTGCCGCGGGAAAACCCGGAAGTGCCGCCGTTGCGGCAGCGCGCAAAAACCCGGAAGCGCTGCTGCCGCTTTCGGGTTTTTGCGCACCGCGGTTGGTGTGTCGCCGCGGGAAAACCTGGAAGCCCTGATGATGATCAGCGCTTCCGGGTTGTGTGGCGACACACCAGACTGTGTGTGGTGACACACTTTTGTGTCACCACACAGAGTTTGGAAAGCTCTGCTGTACACTGTATGTATCATATCGAACTCTAACTTATCAACTACCACTATATAAAAAAAGAACCAGGTGTCCTACTTTATTAATATCTGGTACAACCCTGAAAACAGTTTAAAAACCTAATCAAGCAATTTAGAAATAGTTATCTATTTTAAGCACACTGAGTTGATCCTTATGCTAGACTATTCCTCACATGGCAAGTAGCTTAGAATTCTAAATTTTGAAAAATAAATCAATGTTCTATTGCCAAAGTTTACACATGCCTCTGAGAACAATGTAAGAACTTAGTTCTCAAACTAACAGTGTTAAATATTAAATTGCTGCTATCATGAAAAATTAAGGCTGATTTAGTCAGACATACTAGATCATCTATTACAACTGCTAGCTCAGCAATAACTTAAGAGTAATCTTCTACCACCCAAAGTGAATTGCATGAGTGGGCAATCTCTCATATACAAACCAGAAACATTATGGTACAAATGAAAAAAAAAAGTATCATGCGGACCCACACAAAAACTGAATCTACAGACATTTAATTAAATGTCTGGGAGTCTAATGATACAACTGTAACGTAAATCAACTAAAAGCAAAGCTTTTCTCCACAGTTAGTTGTTGCAGTAACTCCAGCATATACTTTGATTTTCTGTATAAAGACACTGTACATTTTAAGGACCAGTAGCACTGCTGATGTACTAATACCCCACTGAAATAATATATTTCCATCAACAAACAAACAAACAAACAAACAAACATACATACATACATACATACATACATATATATATATATATATTAGGTAGCAGGTATTCTGTTTAGGGGGCTATTTAGAATTTACCTTATTCAATTTAGGTAGAATACTAAACCTAGTATTTAGGTTGAATACTAAACCTGGTAGCAGTCCACAACACATGGCAGGCAGTGTTGTTGGTCTGTCAGCTGCCTTCTTCCTGGGCTTTTGTGCCTGCTTCCTTCCCCCACCTCCCTGAAGTACTCCTTGCCCACATCAGATCAGCAAACTGCAGGGCATCACCTGCCTGGAGGATAAATAGAAGGAATAATATCCTGGATGTTTCCAGGGTTAGCTCCCTTTCCAAATCCACAGGTATGGTGGCAATATGAGCAAGCTGACTTCCCCACTGCCTTTTTAGAGCCTTTCTCTTGCATTATTTTTGGCCTATTCAAGCAACAAGGCATCCAGTTATTTCTCAGGCAGACAGGTGGGGGATCAGGAGTGCCCCTTGGAAACCAGCTAAGTTTCAGCTCATGTATGCTCAGAAATAAACCCAGGGTTCAGTGGAACCTACACCCTTGCAAGTGTGTATGCAGCTGAAGCCTTACTCTGCTGCAACCCTATTATTATTGAATGGTAAATATGGTAACAGAGCGCCTGTAAACACATGTCTTTGGGCTTTTTGTCTGTCTGTCTATTTTTACCCTGGTAAAACCCAGGTTCTTTGTTGGAATGATTGCAGGAATGTAAAATGTGAAAGGGTGAGAACTGCTATACTAAAAGAAATGCAATTACAATATTTTAAGAAGTCAGATGCTTGATTTTATGTAAGGGTTCCAATGTTCTACTGGCATTTTATGAGTCATTTTAGACTACTTTAAATATACAAGCAAATTAACCAAGGGCTACGGTAACAGAAATGTCATTTGAAAGTTTAGGAAACAGTATATCCAAATATAGAAGCTACAATTGTGTATTTATAATACAGCAGGTTCCTAACTAAATAATTACCTGCATCACTAATATGGTTTTTGAGTGAAATTCTTCATGTCGCTGTTAAAAAAAACCCTGTAAATGAATCTGACTTTTATGTTTATATCTGCCTTTGTTCACCTTGCTAGCTACAGACCAAATCTACACAAGCCACAAAGCCCTGCTTTCATCCTGTGATGGTGCTGGTGGAAAACCGTGAGGCCTTAAATCAGACTGCCCCCAAAGTGTGCTCTTGTTACGTAGCCAGGAGGGATCTGCTGTCTATTACTGTCCACTCTGCCTTACTGTCCCAAAGTCCAAGGTCTGTAATTGATGATTGGGTGCCCGACCCCAGCTCACATAAGCCACTGCATGCAAAGCCACCACCAATTACTACCCTGCAGAGCTCTGCATTTTTTTTTCTCCACAGTGCTATCAATCACACCACTTCTGTAAATGATCAGGCAGTCAATCCCTGATGCACTGAGTGAGAAACAACTGCAAAACGTTCAACCTCATGTTATTGCTTCCAACTGGCCATTTTATAAAACATCATTCTACCACAAGGTGACTAAAAGATGACAGAACACACTATCCTGCATAGCCATATAGCCAGTATCACCAGAATCTGAGTACAAACATACCTATTGACCCCCTCAGAATGAATGGTTGTGTTTAGGGATACAGTAAGACTACCAGCAGCAGCAGCCCAGCCCAGCCCAGCCCAGCCTGTATTTGGGGTAATAAAAAGTAGTTTACAACAACGTAACATAATGTCACATAACACACGGCACCCACACAGGAAGCACAAGAGCTGAGTTCTTGTGCTGCAGTTCTTCATTAACCATTTCCGATATATTTGTCAAGCCAGGAACAGGCCACCAATGAGATCTTTAAGTAAACCAGCTGCCTGGACAGCCACCCTGTTAATCAACAGGAAAAGAAAAGTAGCTGTGAGAACTGGGGGTCCAACCCTCTTCGTAGAAGATTGAGGGGTGGGAGGGCAGGTAGGGAATGGGAGGAAGTGGGTCCACAGGAAATCAGCCAAATGGGACCACAATATTCAGAAGATATCATTTCAGGCCACCTCCCCCATGCGCACGAGGAGCCCTATAACACCTGCATGCAGAGTCTTGAGGCAGGACCCTATGGAGAGCACTACTAACGATGGGGGAGCACCAGAAACTATATTTGGGCTGCTCTGGCTGCAGGTTGAAATACAGGTGGAGGCGACAGGCCACATGCTGTGGGACCGGTGGGTGGGGTGTGCTCATGGCAGCTCAAGGAGACAGTGTGGGCATGGCTACATAGCAGGCCACCCCCCAAAAAAAGAACAAGGACCACTACAAGCCAAGATGTCATAAAAATACATGTGCCACTGTCGTACTGCATCATCATTATTTTGATCTCAGAAGCAATACGGTAAGCATGTAAAGCAATTCCTTTTTGGAATTCCCATTCTGTAAAAGGAATGGAAGATAAGAAAAAAAAACTAGTGAGATTTTATAATTATTAGGTTCACAAGATGTGGGGAGGGGCTGTTACCAGCTTACAACATTAGTTATTAAAAGGATGCACATTTGTTGCCAAGAGTGGTATTTTGTCTCTCTGATCAGTTACCAGTTAAAAGCTATAGGATATTAAAAAGACCCTAAGAATTCAAACATCTGGGGAATATTGTCAACATCCATCCACTTCATGGGCATCATGTGAGGGGAATAAAGCTACACTAAAACTCTGCTGCTCAGCTAGGGACAGCACCTAGTCAACCGTGGCTGATTTCAAAAGCCAGGCAGAGATGGGCTGGGTTGTACATGGATAGGAGACCACCAGGAAATAGCAGAGCAATAAGGTAGACTAAACGGGGGGGCTCAAAGGCAGCAATGGGGGACCTTTTCCATATTGCTGGTAAGAAACCCACACAAATGTATCCATGAAGTCTTACAGTAAGGCTCATCTTGAAGGAGTAACATTTCAGGGAAATGGTACAAAATCTCAAACCTACAACAAGGTTTCTCAACATTTCATCTCTTAAACCCCAGCAATCACTAACAAAGAACCTGGACCCCATCAACAGAAAAACAAGGCCCAGGACATATTTTTACAGGTATTATATTAATAGTTGTCAGTTCTGCTCCTCCAAACCAACAACTGCACCCAAATAATGGCAGCTTGCTAACAATGCAAAATAAATAAAATTGCTCCTAAGATAAGCTCTCCAAATTAATCCAAATAATGAAAAGCCAACTGGATCTGATGTAATATGTCAGATTTCTCTTTAAGAGATACTAAACTGCACTTGGAATAATACAATGAAGCAGTTTCATTCAAAATCAAGTAATTTTTTTGCACGGGATAGTTCTAACCAAAATAAAACATCTACACAGCACAGCAGCCCTAAGCTAACCAGCACCCAACCTCATGACTGTACCTTCTGGTCATTCTGCCTTCAACATTCACCGCTCCAGGAGGCAGCAGGGCCATGGCAGCTTTCACAGTGACTATCTCTGCTCCCTGCAATGCCATTCATATGAGCAACAAGCCAATCTGCTCCTCTTGGCAATGTCCTCCCTGGGTCACCTACAATCCTGGGCTCCCAGACACACCGTCAGATTGCTCAGGTTCCTGGCTGTTTCACCCTTTTTTTTATGGCATCTCCACCCCTTCTTATCTGGGGAGATAGCAAATCCTAGATTATGTCTGCATACCACCAATGGTATGAACGCCAAAAGTTAAGAAATACTGTCCTATAAATGCATTACATTTTCAAAGATCTGTTAATTCTTTAAAAAATAGATACAGCACTTTTCACTAATTTTATGCAGTCTTACAATTCCAGTTGTGGCTCTCTTGTGCCCCTAATTAATACTATTTTCATTATTTCTTAGTGTAATTACTCCATAAACCCTTCAAAAATATGATTAGTTGGGCTGTGCAGAGAACGGTGAAATGTAATTCAGAATGCAAGTAGCACCAGCCAGAATGGCCTTTAACTATGTAAACTTATCCTTTCCCAAGATTGTAGAGCAGCTGCTCAATCCCAGGAAAAGACACAATTGCTTTAAGGTGTTCCTGACAAGTGCGACATGCACACACATTCCAAGTCACATTTTGCCCTCTGAATCCAGATCTCTGCAGAACCCTAATTATTAACCATATTATTCATTTATAATTCAACAATATTACATTATAGAAATTTCTAATGATAGCTCACAGTTCTTATTACTTTGTGATTCAGAAATGAATACAACATGAATCCATGGAATGTTGAGAAATGAAATTGGTCTGTAACAATCCATACATTCAGCTCAACACTTCACTATACAATCAATAATTACGGATATGCATTCAAAAAATAGTTGTGATATATTCATATAACACTCTTAAGAAAAAGAAAGTGGTTTAGTTAATTTTAGTAGCATGTTGCATGAACCTATTCACTGAGTTTTATAAATCATGGCTTATGGCTTAACACAATGTATGAACCCAGCCAATATGATATATTCAGTAAACTGTGGTTAAATAAATAATGGTTTAGTGTAACACAGCTCATTAGTCTTACATATTAATAAAGATGCTCTTGCTATATTAGGAATGTATTTTCAAAAAAGGTCTTAATTAAGAGATTCTTTCCCAGAGTTTTAAATGATAAGGCGGATCATATACAGTAGTACAGCTCTTGGGTCAAAAACATGTCAGGGAAAAAGCTAAATTAACCCCCAACATGTTAGTTTCCTAAGTGCAAAGAATGTTTGACATTAAGAAATATGACTAAGGCTTCCATCACAATCAGGTTACTGTGTAAGGTTTCCATCTTGCAAACACAAGAGATATATTTAATTTGCTGTTTTTAGAAGTGGGCTTTTAACAGACTGCCAACCTCAACAGTAATCTGTACCAAGTAAGAATGATCATACTGTAAATTGGAAAAGGAAGCATAGGTAAGAAACCCTATTATTATTATTTGCTGACCTCATTCATCTTATGTTACACAGATATGTTCCTTCTACAGTGAACTTCAGAATTGTTTTTATGCAAGAACTGAAAATGCAAGATCAGCAACAACTCTTTGGAAACATACAATTCTACTTGACTTCTGATTTGAAAGAAACAAAACAAACACACTGAATAATCACATGAACACCATTTAAAGATGTGAACATTAACACCCCCCTCCCCACTTAAGAAGGATACAATGGAATGTTTCTAAGTGATGTTTGCTGAAAGGTTTTTTTTTTTAAAAAAAAACAGCAACACATCTCTGTTCAGTTAAAAGACAATACATCTTCTTATTCAGGTTTCATTAACTGTCAATGTAGCTATCATGGATTTTTAACACCTCCAACATGAGCAATCTACTAAGCACTCTACAAAATGTTTTCTATCTCTACTGATACTGTCTGAAGTAGTGAAAATACAGGGCATTTATTTCTAGAAAATAAACTGTTGCCTATTCATATGATGTGCTATAGTACATTAAATCAAGATAAAGGATGGACTTCATTTCATTATCAACCAGAGGAAATATGCACATCTATTCCCTTTCTCCACCATGTGCCAAACCATAAGCAGTATCAATGCACTTTATATTTGAACAGTTGCCAGCTGGCAGAGATTCCAACAGAAAAAGAATTTATTTGCCAGAAGCACATTAGGTTTTAAGCAACAATATCCAGTAGCCTACTAGCCTTCTCCTCAGTTGCAGCCTACAGAAGCTAAAGTATTACCAAAGGACCCTAAATGCATCATGAAAAATAGCCTTCACTCAAGTTATAAAATAATCAGATAGCATAGTTAAAAATGGACTCAACGAGCACCTGAATATGCATTCTACTATTTTCGTCTATAAAATATAACAATATCCAAGATACACAGGAAATGAACTTCACATTTTGGAATGGATATATTTATCTGCAAGTACTATATCAGTTTATTTCTAGTCTGCAGTTCCTGCATTCAGCATTATATCTGCATTATATGTAACAATAGTCATGAACATGTTTTATCAGTTATATCTAATTTGGAGGCTTCACCATTTCTTAGGAAGGTAGGAACTCAGAATTCTTATGCATAATATTAACATATCAAATTTCTTAAATTATTTTTATTCAATTGACATCCTGCTTTTCTACTCAAAAGAATACTCAAGAGAGATAACAAGTAAAATATAGAATACAGAATGAAACATCAATTATAAAGTTAAAATACTAAAATTAACAATTAAGGACCTTGCAAAAATATATGTATCTTGGCTTCTCTTCTAAAGGCAGACAGGTTGGAGACTGAATGCAATCTGACAGGAGTGCATTCCACCACCTACATTCCACGTTTTTTGGGGTCTTGAATATGATCCAGAACTAACACAACTGAGCATTTAGTTGATACAGAATGTTACAGCCCACCTTCTTATAAATAAAAAATATATTTAATTATTCTTACAGCATTGATTATCAGTTCCTTTGTTCAACATGCTGGTTATATACACTGCTCAAAAAAATAAAGGGAACACTGAAACAACACAATGTAAGTCCAAGTCAATCACACTTCTGTGAAATCAAACTGTCCACTTAGGTAGCAACACTGATTGACAATCAATTTCACATGCTGTTGTGCACATGGAATAGACAATAGGCGGAAAGCATAGGCAGTTAGCAAGACATCCCCAATAAAGGAGTGGATCTGCAGGTGGTGACCACAGACCACTTCTCAGTTCCTATGCTTTCTGGCTGATGGTTTGGTCACTTTTGAATGCTGGCGGTGCTTCCACTCTAGTGGTAGCATGAGACGGAGTCTACAACCCACACAAGTGGCTCAGGTAGTGCAGCTCATCCAGAATGGCACATCAATGCGAGCTGTGGCAAGAAGGTTTGCTGTGTCTGTCAGCGTAGTGTCCAGAGCATGGAGGCGCTACCAGGAGACAGGTCAGTACATCAGGAGACGTGGAGGAGGCCGTAGGAGGGCAACAACCCAGCAGCAGGACCGCTACCTCCGCCTTTGTGCAAGGAGGGACAGGAGGAGCACTGCCAGAGCCCTGCAAAATGACCTCCAGTGGGCCACAAATGTGCGTGTGGCTGCTTAAACGGTCAGAAACAGACTCCATGAGGGTGGTATGAGGGCCCGACGTCCACAGGTGGGGGTTGTGCTTACAGCCCAACACCGTGCAGGACGTTTGGCATTTGCCAGAGAACACAAGATTGGCAACTTCGCCACTGGCGCCCTGTGCTCTTCACAGATGAAAGCAGGTTCACACTGAGCACATGTAACAGACGTGACAGGGTCTGGAGACGCCGTGGAGAACGTTCTGCTGCCTGCAACATCCTCCAGCATGACCGGTTTGGCAGTGGGTCAGTAATGGTGTGGGGTGGCATTTCTTTAGGGGGCCGCACAGCCCTCCATGTGCTCGCCAGAGGTAGCCTGACTGCCATTAGGTACCGAGATGAGATCCTCAGACCCCTTGTGAGACCATATGCTGGTGCGGTTGGCCCTGGGTTCCTCCTAATGCAAGACAATGCTAGACCTCATGTGGCTGGAGTGTGCCAGCAGTTCCTGCAAGACGAAGGCATTGATGCTATGGACTGGCCCGCCTGTTCCCCAGACCTGAATCCAATTGAGCACATCTGGGACATCATGTCTCGCTCCATCCACCAACGCCACGTTGCACCACAGACTGTCCAGGAGTTGGGGGATGCTTTCGTCCAGGTGTGGGAGGAGATCCCTCAGGAGACCATCCGCCACCTCATCAGGAGCATGCCCAGGTGTTGTAGGGAGGTCATATAGGCACGTGGAGGCCACACACACTACTGAGCCTCATTTTGACTTGTTTTAAGGACATTACATCAACGTTGGATCAGCCTGTAGTGTTCTTTTCCACTTTAATTTCTGAGTGTAACTCCACATCCAGACCTCCAGGGGTTGCTTACATTTGATTTCCATTGCTTTTTGTGTGATTTTGTTGTCAGCACATTCAACTATGTAATGAACAAAGTAATTAATACGAATATTTCATTCATTCAGATCTAGGATGTCTTATTTCAGTGTTCCCTTTATTTTTTTGAGCAGCTTATTTTGTGGCCTTAGGACAAAAACAGGAATAATTACTAGTTTCGAGTTCCCACAAAAGACGAACATAGGATGTTTTGTTCCGAGCTCCTACTCTCAGGCTTTTAATGTATGAGTTTTGTCAAAGTCAGAAACAAAATCTATCATATTGAAGTCTAGAGCTCAACAAATTTACACAATTTTGAATCAAAGGTGAAATATGTTCATTTGCTTTTGGAACACAACCACAAGGTTACTACTGAACAAGTAGTTAACAGTTGCAGTTCAAGTGATAGTCAAGAACTGAATATGTGTGTTTCCTGCAGTAATGAGTACTTACAAATGACATCTTTAAAAAGGGTCTATTGAAAATCTGTCCAAGAACATGCATCTTGTTTTCTTCCCCAAGAATATGGAAGGACATTACTAATTATTCAAGTGTTTAAGAGCAATACAAATCTATTTCTTTTGAAGGTACCATTTTAAGGATATACTTATAATGATTGCACATTATAATTAAAATTATAATTTTAGTGGCAGTAATAGTTAATATATATTCATCAATATTCTTCAGTGTGGCCATATGAGAAATGAAAGGATAATTTAGCAAGATTGCAAATCTAAACAAATTCTTTGTTTAGAAGTTATGGCCTTCTTGTTATAATTTCTATATTTTATAGATATATTTTTAATTAGTTAATAGAACAAATTATTAAACCAATAGCAAAAAAGAGGAATAAGTTGGTAAAAAGATACAACATACCCATTACCACCAAAATTTAAATATGTTAACTACTTGGAAATCATCTTCTTTCATATGGACAGTAAGGACTAATGAGATGGAATCCATCCTATTGTTCTCAGTGACCCCCAAGACATGTTTAATAAAAGACTGATTGGGTGGAGAACAATATCACAACATATGCAATTACTTGCTAGGCTCCAGACACTTGACTAAATTCTGACCTGAATCTAAAACAGAAAGCTTCATTAATTTACATTAAGTATAGTAATTAATCACCTAACAAGGACACCGTGAAGCATGTTAAGGACCAGTGGAAATAATGATAAATGTGTTGGACCCAGACAAAATTATTAACTTCTCAGACATTAATTCCAATAGAACACAAGTATGACTAACTTTAAAACCAATTCAATGATTTTACTGATATTTTATTATTGATTTTCACCTGAATCTACCCATCCATCCAATTTATTTCACTAGCCTTTTCTTTCCTGAGATGTTGATGAAAGAAGAAAAATCTTGATTGCACTTCCCACAATACTATCTATGTTTCAACTGTGCTCCCTCTCAGTACTAACTGATGAAATGTTATATTTTCTGATTCTGATAGAGAAACACATCAAAACCTAACACTTATAAGATTTCTCTTTTGAAGTACTAATGAATATAACACTTTGCTAATTCAGTTATTATTTGACTATATATAAAGCTAACAGGATAGCTTGAACCAAGTTATCTTTAAACTGAATCCACTTTCAAGATACATTGTGAGGTTAAACCATGGCTGAACTAGAATCTGAAATTGGATTAACTCAGTACAAATTAATCATTATTTTCAATACCAGATTTATGAACCACATAATACCTATTTTTGGATTCCAGTGTAGTGGAACTACATTGGATGAAACCAATGCAACATGAGATGAAATAAGGCTTCAAGGCATATTTTTTTTTTAAAAAATGATTCAACAACTGTGCTGCTACACCCAACGTCATAGGCAAGGATCATATTAACCAGGAACTTGAAAGGAATACCATTCTTCAAGCCACAGTGTCTTTTTTTCCCTATGACTTGATCCCATTACTAAATGTTAACCATACTGGAAAGAATCTATGAATATTAGTTTTCCCTCCCCACTTCACCTGAATTAGACGTACCATATTATTAACACTGAAGATCATTTAGTCTTTTAATGTCAGGATCAGATATTTGTAAATAGAAAACATGGCATTGGTAAAGAATATTAAGGAAGTTCTAAATATAATTAATGCCTGAACTATTCACAATATCAATATTTACAATTCAATCTAACATGAAGACAGGAAAAGTGAGGCTAACCTGATTTATTTAAGCCTTCCAGCCTTTTCTTTTTGCTCCCCAAACATGGCATCTGAGTTTCTTTAGTTTTGATTTATTTTTTGTTAGTACAAAGAAGGAGGACTAAAGACACAGAGTTTGACACTATAAATCTCCCATCCTAGAGCTTTCTTAAGCAGGCCTGGCTTAACTTTTTAAATGCATATCCATTTATTTTTAGATACCTTGTAGCCTGTAGGCACAATGGAGGGATACATATATTTTTAAATTAATTAAAAATAGTTTGGGGCCGTGTTTCATAATGATAGTTGTATTTTGTTCTCTACAAACTTTTCCAAGACTTTATATAGTTATAAAAACTATGGACTACATTCCAGAAAATGTTAAGCATACCATATTCTAAATTTACCTTGACGCTCAACTGAACTATCCCATTGTTTTATTAGAAGCTTAACAAAATAAAGTTACCACAATCATCAAAATTTCAAATTGAAGATGAAGTTTGTGCATCAAATAATATACTCCTTTACTTTATATTAATATTAATTAATATAACCATGGCAACTTCAAGTATGTGGACTTCAATTCCCAGACTCCTTAACAATAACCACCCTTGCTGGGGAACTCTGGGAGTTGAAGTCCACACCCAGAGTTGTCTTTCCAAGATGTATTAAATGTTACCTTCAGTTGATAGATGTACATACACATAAGAAACCAGTTTAAAATTATGTAGCCAGAAGAACACGAATTGCACAGGGTAGCAGAATAATATTTCTAAGCAGAACTGATACAAACAAAGTAGGAACGCTGTTCTTAGCAGCACTCACTGGCGATAACTCTGCCTTTCTTGCTTAGTAGGCAGGGAATCTGACACTAGCAAAGCGAGGAGGAAACAGACATTAAAAATGGGAAGGAAATAACAGGACTACACAAACCTGCGGCATCACACAGCAAGCTGCATTAAAACATTAGCGTAGCAATACCACCCAACCTTTAGACGAACCGTAAATCTACCAAAAGTAGTTCTACACCAACTGAACAAAGGCAAATTCAGCGTGTGGGAGGTGGGGAGCGATACAAGATCTTAGGGATGATGTGATGGAGTTTCTAGAGATAGTCGTTTCGGAGAAAGCCTTTAGATGGCAATCTTGGCCTCTTTGTGCACCACCTACCTTAAGAATATCTCCCCGTTTGAAACTGAGCTCATCGTCTGCGGTGGCTTTGAAATCGTATTTGGCGACAGCTTCCATGCTCGGGTCGCTCTTGGGTGGCAATGAAGAGGAAAAGGCGCTCTCTCGCTGAAGCCTTCTCCGGGAACGCCCGGCTTAGCTTTGCCTCTCGTCCGCGCCGCCCTTTCTGCCCGACCTCTGGCTCTGTCTTTCGCATAGACAAGGGAAACAGCGAGGGCCAATCCGCCCTAAGAGGGAAGGAAGAGAGGGAACATTGAGGGAAGTAGCCCGGATCAATGACAGGGACCGCGCCCTGCACCTCTCCCTCCTCTCGACTCGACTCAGCTTTGCCGCTTCCTCTTTCTGCAACCTCTCTCTCAGCTCCCGGCGCAGGCAGGAAGCGCCGAGTGGCATTTACTACGGCCAATAGCAGCCCCTGGAAGAGGACAGACGCAGACTCCCCCACTCCAGCCACCGAACAGGATAGGGAAAGAAATCGGCCTGCTCACGCCCCTCCTCCCTGCTCCAGAGCAGCAGCTGCTCGCCCTCCAGAGTGAAGCCAACACATAAAGCCGGGCTTCTGTGCGGAAGGAGCACTCGCTTTTCTTCGAGCAGGGAGCAGCAAACGCCCTCCCTTGAATGCAAACACCGGCAGTCCTCTTGAAGAGATAAACGTTAAGCGTACACACACACACACGCAGGTTTCTGTGGGGAAACGCTGAAGTCACCCGACCCAAAAGCGAAACATGTATTCTCCTGTTCTGAAGAGATTCCAAGCAACAACCAATCATCTAGGTGCGCAGCTCCTTGAATTAAACATAAAATACTGCCGACGGTCTTCTATATTACTGCCCCCAACCTCTGCTATAATAGAACATGTTCCGTTTTCTATTTAAAGGCCAGGGCTACAGTCCTGAATAGAACTACTAAATTCAGGGCTGGGGGTGTGGGGGAAATTTTGAATCCAGCTTACTTTCAAGTGGAACACAGGATCGTGCTCAGTTTTTACTTAGTAAACTACAAACACGTCTTGACAAGTTTTTAGAAAAAAGGCTTTCTTCAACATGAGAGGAAATAAAACTTTCCCCTATACTAACAGCCTCTATACCATTCCTCCACTGTTCAGAGAAAATATTGTTTCCAATCTCCCAGTCACAACTGATTCTTGTATGTTATACCCTTTGAGAAAAAACAGCTGTGACAGAACTATCCTTTAAAAAGGTGCATACTGTATAAAAGAATATTTTGAAAATAGAAGTATGGGTGGAATTGCCCGATACTTTAACAACTTAATACATTAACAACATAATACTTAGCTTAGTTCCACTTGAAATCTGATGTACAAGTAATAAAAAATCCTTGTATTATTTTTTTTTGTTTATTCGTTCAGTCGTTTCCGACTCTTCGTGTACAGGGAGTGAAAAACAGAATATTCAAATATAACAGACATAAACCATAACCACATTGTGGCAGCTTACAAACTAACAAATTCATTATTGCATAAGCTTTTACAGACACACCCCCTTCAAAGAAACAGGGTGTATTTTAAAGGATTCATAATTGACTCCACAGTATTGCAGGAAAGGCCTTACTCTTTACATTAATAGCAATACTATACAATAAATTTGAAGCCAACAAATCCTCTGCTGGGCCAGAGTGAGGAACACCTACCACAGTAGTAGGATCACCTATTACAGCAACTTTGGTTTAACTAATTGGAACACTGAAGTTCTCTCAACTTTGCAGAATTAAGCTCAAATGCTGGAAAACAGGAGGCAGGGTGGGGCAGTTCATAGAAAAAAGGCAGGCCTTTTTCATTACTTTCTACCATTTTAACAATACTAAGCTCTGAGCCTCTTGGAATATGGTACACTGCATCCTGGTTACCTTTATCTGCTGTCTCCCCCTTCCCCTCCATAAACACAAGTAAAGGTAAAGTCACAAATCTATGTCTAGCTAGTGACTCTCATCCATGCCTCCACTGTGATATGTAAGTAAAACATACATCTGAATGTTTGTTCTACTGTCTAGCTTTGGAAATTATTTCCTACTCAGATGTTTCTCATGAGGTAGCATGATTCCCTCCCAACTCTACCTTAGGTAAAGTAAGGTAAAGGTTTTCCCCTGCACAGTCGTGTCCGACTCTAGGGGGCGGTGCTCATCTCCGTTTCTTAGCCGAAGAGCCAGCGCTGTCCAAAGACGCTTCCCCGGTCATGTGGCCGGCATGACGCGCGGAACGCTGTTACCTTCCCACCGAAGTGGTACCTATTTATCTACTTGCATATGCATGCTTTCTAATTGCTAGGTTGGCAACAGCTGGGGCGAGTGCGGCAGCTCACTCTGTCACGCGGCGCTTGGGTCTCGAACCGCCGACCTTCCGATCAACAAACCTGGCGTCTTAACCACTGAGCCATCGCGCCAACTCTACCTTAGAACTGACCTATTCAACTTCTTACCTCCCTTATCTTTACTGTGAACAAAGTCATAGTACATTCAGTGGGCATGTCTCATCCTAAGTGTGCAGTAAACTACAGTCTCTTCATGTTCAAAGTCCTCAAGACTATAGTGCAAGGAAGTCAAACAGCATTGCAAAACATATTATTTCATAGGGTTTTTTAAACTGAAATCTTACTTCTGCTTCAATTCTTTTTCCAGAATGACAAATAGGACCAGGATTCTATCAAATAATGGAGCTAAAATCTATTTATTGTTTAAATCTCCATACAGTACAGACAAAAGAGCTTTGAAGAAAGAACAACTGGTGCAAATGAGATGACACAAATATGTGTAGTAAGAGAAAAGGGTAATATTTCAAGATAAAATTGCAAAAAGCAAGCACTTTAAAGCACTAGCGCTTTCCCTTCAAAATGTATTTATTTGATTTTTATTTTTAACTTGCCTTTCATTCAGAAGCTTAAGCCAACATATCTAGTGCCTATTTTTCCCACAATGACAACCCTATGAGGTAGGCAAGGCTGAAAGAGAATGATTGGTCTAAAATTACTCACTGAGCTTCTATGGCTGATGGAATAACTAGAACCTGGGTGTCCCCATTCCTTGATTCCAATAAGACAAATTTAGTTTAATGTTTAAAATTGTTAACAATGAATTTATTAAATATTTTAGCTTTAATTACAAGCAAAGTAATCAGAGGAAACCGCAATCTGTCTATAATCTAGACATGGAATCATAATATTCAAATATATACCTAAAAGAGGATTCTCATCCCTGTGCCAAATTGCATATATTTTAAAACAGATTAACTACAATCTGGCAAACACATAAATATAATAAATTTATGGTCCTAGTCATATTTATAAGCAAGCACCATTAATTGCTAGAATTAGTAAACCATGATTGCATATAAAAGCACACATAATCTGGGATACAAGCCTATAATAAATATGTGTATATGATTATATATATGATACAAATTGGATATAAATTGTGAACAGCTATATTTTTCAAAAGGGGGCATGGTGGCTGAGTGGGTAAGACGCCAGGCTTGTCAATCGGAAGGTCGCAGGTTCGGAGGTTCGAGACCCTAGCCCCGCATGACGGAGTGAGCTCCCGCACTCGCCCCAGCTCTTGCCAACCTAGCAATTTGAAAGCATGCAAATGCAGTTAGATTAATAGGTACCACTTTGGTGGGAAGGTAACAGCGTTCCACGCGCGTCATGCCGGCCACATAACCGTGGAAGCGTCTTCGGACAACGCTGGCTCTTTGGCTAACAAACGGAGATGAGCACCGGCCCCTAGAGTCGGACACGACTGCACAACTGTGCGGGGGGAACCTTTACCTTTTATATTTTTCAAAACCAGAATTGGGAAAAAACTGTACAATCCCAACACTACACTTTGTTAACCACTATAACTCATGCAAACACGTTTTAACTGGAAAATCATTTATAATCCTTCTAAATGAAAAGCCATGGTTTTAACTATAGTTTGTTGAACAAGCCATAGTAGTCAGTCACACATAATAGTAAAATACAAGCCATGGTTGTAAATCACAGTGGTTGGAATTACAGTTTCAGTAAACCAAGGCACATTGTAGTTTCATGCAATGTGCAAAGCACCTAACTAAGAGTTTTCCTGCTGCTTTAAAGGGGCTTTTGCTATTTCTTAACTGATCAAAAATTATAAAGTAGAGTGGACTCTGAGAAGCTAACTTAAAACAAGTCACACCTACAAACTATAAATAGGGTGGAAAGAAACTCAGCCACAGTATGGCTCAGACACCATTCTTAGGTCCAACCTCAATATACTTTAGTGCAGAGCTTTCCAAACTTTTCATGTTGGTGACATACTCTTACAGCAGGGCATCATTTCACGACACTCTTACAGCAGGGCACAAGGCAGGCACTAGGATCTGCGCGGAATCCCAGCAGGTTTGGAGGCAGCAGGGCACAAGGCAGGCACTAGGACCTGCGCGGAATCCTGGCAGGGCTCGGAGGCAGCAGCAGCCGCGACACACCCAGACGTGTCCCGACACACAGTTTGGAAAGCTCTGCTTTAGTGTGTTGTACAAAAGCACCCATTCTATCACCCTGCTTCTGGTGGTTGGGTTCACTCCTCAAGTTAAGCCAAAATAAAAGCCACTACAGAACTTTATGGTTTAGTGCAATGTGAGAACCCAGTCAAAATCCTAATGCCAAGTGAGATATAGATATTTTTCTTTCCTCCTAGTTGTCTAACAGAAAACTTGAGGGTTTTTTCCCCCCTCCTCTCTAGCATTGCAGAACCCTCCTCTTTTTCTGATAAGGTAAAAACTTTGAGGAAACACAGGTGATAATTCTTTCTCTCACTTTCTACTAGACAAAATGCACTAGTGGTTGCCTGAAGGATTTGTGGCTGCTGCCTGCTGACATTAATACATTAATTACAATAGTATAATGCTTGAAAAACTAGGTCTACAAATCTAAACTTGATGATTGTTCTGCAAACAGTAATACATTACCAACACAGTCCATTGTCTACCTGAGCCAAAATGCTTTCAATAAAGAACAGCTTGACTATTTTGCCTTGAAATGGCTTGCAAGGCTCTAGTCAGAGATTTTAGCATTACAATTAAAAACAACAGCAAGCAGACATATAAACACAGGCTTGAGAGAACAATGGGATAAAAATGAAAAGACAAGAATGTTTATTGACCAAAACAATTTACAAAACTTCTAGTCTTATTTGGACAGATATTTTACAATATCACTTCACTTTACAAGCATAAGTGATGCAGAACCTATTAAATACAAAACAGTAACTCAGTAAGTTTTGTTGTTTTTTACAGAGTCATAATAGTAAGGAAAGCTAGACTTATCAGGAAATTGCTGACATGATTTAGTATGAACTTTTCACCCCATTGCTGAATTTGCTTAAGTATGGAATATAGACAGAGAATCTGAAATTCTGTACAACAGATCTTTTGCCTAAATAATTGCAAGGATATATACTACAAAATGATCTGCAAAGGAAATGCGTACAATTTCCTCTGCTTGTATATTACTCAGTTTCCAAACTGCAATTTTGGTAAATCCAATGTGAGTTAATCGGTGAAATAAATTTTGCAGAAGGAAATGAACATTTTGAACTTATTGCCTTCAGTTATTAGTGATATGCATAGAAACTGGCCAGATGTGCATGTACAAGCAATGAAAAGCGTAAATCCTATGATGGATAATTAAGAATGAATTTTAAAAACTTAGGGGGGAAAAAGGGAAAAACACAGGGGAGTGTAAAAATACAGGACAGCAGAGAAAACAGATAGGAATCATCTTTTTCTTCCTATTTCATAATATTAGAATCCAGATTTATCCAATGAGATTGAAAAATGGGGAATTAAGGGCAGACAAAACCAAGTGCTTTTCACAGTGTAAAGAGTCTGATACCACAGTATGTAATGATAACAGCTTAGAGGACTTAAAAAAAAATAGACAAATTTATTCAGGACATGGCTATTCTACTAGCTGTGACTATAATATTCAGTGCCAAGGTTAAAATCCCTAGGAATATTACTTTTATTTACACAATTAGAAGTTACTATCATGACACCATGGGGCGTGGTGGCTCAGTGGGTAAGACGCCAGGCTTGTCGATCGGAAGATCACAAGTTCGGAGGTTCGAATCCCTAGCCCTGCGTGACGGAGTGAGCTCCCGCACTCGCTCCAGTTCTTGCCAACCTAGCAATTCGAAAGCATCCAAATGCAAGTAGATGAATAGGTACCACTTCGGTGGGTAGGTAACAGCGTTCCGCGCGTGCCATGCGGCCACATGATCATGGAAGCGTCTTCGGACAACGCTGGCTCTTCAGCTAACAAACGGAGATGAGCACCGGCCCTAGAGTCGGACACGACTGCACAAATGTGCGGGGGGAACCTTTACCTTTACCTTATCAAGTCAAGCTAGTTAGTTACTATGGGATTCTGATTAGCTATTATAGGAGCAGAATGCTCTCTTTCTCTGGTCTGATCTAGAAAGGCTTTAGATATTCTTAACTGAAGCTTTATTTGTTTATTTATTATTTTATTTATTATTCAAATTTATCACCGCCCATGTCCCCCTGCGAGGGACTCTGGGCAGTTTACAAAACACTCAACAATTAAAACCTATAAAAATAAATACAATCAACCCGTCTAACAAGGTAAATAGATAAAAATCCAGTGATGGTAAAATCTCATTGAAAAGGGAGGACACTATGGGGCCAGCCATCCCCAGGAGGAACTATTACCTCCCTCGTACCAGGCAAGGCGGCAGAACCAGGTCTTTAGAGACTTCCGGAAGGTCGGGAGTGAAGAGGCCTGTCTCACCTCTGGGGGCAAGATATTCCAAAGTGCGGGCGCTACCGCAGAGAAGGCACGCCTCCTGGACCCTGCTAGATGGAATTCTCTTGTTGATGGGATCCGAAGCATGCCCTCTCTACATGACCGAGTGGGGCGGGTGGATGTTATCCCGCCTTTATTATTTTTATAAATAACTCAAGGCGGTGAACATACCTAATACTCCTTCCTCCTCCTATTTTCCCCACAACAACCCTGTGAGGTGAGTTGGGCCGAGAGAGTGACTGGCCCAAGGTCACCCAGCCGGCTTTCATGCCTAAGGCTGGACTAGAACTCACAGACTCCTGGTTTCTAGCCCAGCACCTTAACCACTAGACGAAACTGGCTCTCTACATGATTTTTATACATGATTTATTAAATCATGTATAAAAGACTAGTAAATACATTTATCTGCAAAGTGGTACTCATGGGTACAAATGGGAAGGGATTTATATATATAACACAGTATTTCCACATTCCCAAATATTTTTTCATCCAAACCATTTTCTCATACGGACTGTGTATAGGTATGTAGATTCATGATTAAACAACAGTCATTCTTTTGATGACATAATTTTCAGTGCATTTATTAGCACTGAGCATTAGAGGACTTATGAGTTGATTCATACACAATAAACCTACAAATATATCTTGCAAAAATATATCACTGCTTAAAGCTCTGACAATCACCACAGATCAACCTTCTTTACCCAGAGAGAATTTTCACCACACCTCTGTGGTGTTGGACTGACACTGAGGAGACTCAGGTTCAAGTTTACCCTTAACCATAGAAGTTCACTGGATAACTTTGGGCAGTGTCTCAGCCCAACCTACCTCACAGGGTTGATGTAGGAGAAAGAGGGAAAGCTATACAGTATATAGCTTCTGAATAAACAGCAGTGTATACATCAAACAAGCATAAAAATAGTAAATGTTTCTAAAAGCACTGATATATTGGCATAAAAGAATTACCCAGTATAAAACACTATGTACTACTGGAGAATGAAGCTCTATGCTTTTGCTGCTGAAACCAGGAGACTGTGAGTTCTAGTCCCGCCTTATGCATGAAAGCCGGCTGGGTGACCTTGGGCCAGTCACTCTCAGCCCAACTCACCTCACAGGGTTGTTGTTGTGGGGAAAATAGGAGGAGGAAGGAGTATTTGGTATGTTCGCCACCTTGAGTTATTTATAAAAAAATAATAAAGGCGGGATAAAAATGAATGAATGAATGAATGAATGAATGAATGAAACAAACAAACAAACAAACAAAGTTAGGCTTTTCGTTTTTGCATGCCCAGAACAGCATTACAATGGGCTACAGCAAGAGCGGATGAGTCGTTTCTCTACTGGCAACCTACCAGTACAAAAACTAAGTGGTGAGAAGGTAGGTGAATAACCTTCTCTTTATGTCCATCACAAACTAGGGGAGTATCAGAGGATCTATTCCTCTTTTGGCAGCCAGTTCTCTTGCCTGGATATAATTCTTAGTTACCTGTTGAAAGTAGCAAACTGGTTAAATTCAAGGCTAGTACAATACACTCACTTTACACTCAAGATGCTCATATTTTAACTAATTTTAACAGTTGACCAAAACAAGAAACTACCTAATTTAGTAAACAATTATCAAGTCTTATTCAACTGAAAAATATAGTCCTGGATTAAGCAAATACTTTGCATTCTTAATTAAACTTCCTGTACCATCAATCATATTTTCCAAAATGCTACAGGGAGAACAGGCCTTAGAAGGAAGACAGTAAAGTTAACCATCTTTTTCCAGGGAGCCAGATCAGTCTCATTATGCAAAATATTTAGCAGCAGGAACAATGGTTCACTTCCTCCTCGTTCCAGTAGTCAAGGCTTATAAATAGCCATTTTTTTTTCTTCCTCTCTTTCAGGACATGAATATTCTACTTGAACATGTGAGCTGGATGGTTATGTTAAAAAAGACTAGTATAGAGACTAGTTTTTTATAACTAATAAGAGTAGTTTTTCTATAATTAATAAAAATAATTCAGGGGTAGCACTGAAATAATTCTACATAAAGTGGAAAGTATTATTATTGGAGGAGAGAGCCTTATGGCAGCTTTTTTTTCTTCCTTAGAAACTTGTAACATCCTTTACCTAAAATGTAGAAAGGGCTAAGATATTATCCTCTACCTTGTTAACAGTTGTCAACATATGTAAAGAGGTTGGCTTTGGTACACTTTTGACACTTTATACACTTTAAAAGGCCCTTACCCTGTAGGAGTACTGTAGTCATAATGGTTTTGCACAGTACATAACTTTAAGAACTATTAATGTAGTTGCAGAAAGTATTCAGAAAGATTTAATCACATGACTCTGGAAGGGGAGCTTAGCCACTTCCTCCTTTTAGTTACAATTGGTGAGAATAGAAAAAAAAACGAGATGGAAGATGTTTCTAACTGGACACTCTTCTGGCACACAGAGGTTGGTGATAATATCCTTAGCTTCACAATAAAGACAGAATACAAATGTCAGATGTAGTTTCAAGCCTTGCTTAGTTGATCTATTGGATATGGAAACGATGCATTCTCATACTGGCATATAATCTTAAATACAGTATTGTATTTTTAAGACAAAGACTACTGCCATTGTGAAGTAGTAGCAGCTGTATTTCTGTTCACAGAAATAATCAAATTGCTTCCAGAGGAGAAAAAAAGGGTAAATAATTACATCATTAGTTGGAACTTGATTTTAAATCTAGAACAGTTCAGCTGCCTAAACAGCTTCTGTCAATACAACTTTTATCCTAAAAAGTACTCTCACTGTATACTGTGGTGTGTATGTCTAGTCACATGCCTAGAAATTCTCAAAAGAGCAAACCTATACATACATATATGAGAAGGTTCATTGAAACTCCCAAGATCAGGCTGAATCTTGATGTATGATTCAAAACCATACTTCTAATATTCCCCTCACCCACCCACCATTTTTACTGAAGACTCGGTGTAGCATCCACTTTTCTTTTAGGTTGTTTTCTGGTTGTAGCACAAAGATAGAATTTGAAAATTATGGAGTTTATAATCAGATTATAAACTCCATAATTTCCAAATTTTATCTTGTGCTGGTGAATGACCGAAATAAACTTGTTATTTTAACATCCGCTTTTATGCATCGACCTGCTGTATCATACAATCACATTGAGCGGCACGAACTAGCATGCAAACAATTATATTCAGGAAAACAGTTTTCCTACCGGCCTACTTTCGCATGAATATAAAAGCTGCCTTGTATCGAGGCCAAACACTAGTCCTCAAAAGAGCAAAGCAAAAACTCCACCAAAGCCAGTGGAGGACTTGCAAACAAGAGAGGGAGGTTTCATAAGTTAGCAATTCCAGGGCGGAGGCGAAAAGGAACCCCCCTCCCGCTTTTCGATAACTTGCACGGCTCTCCGCCAGCAAGAGCGAAGCTGCGAAAGGAAAAGTTCAGGCGCGCGCAAACTGGCATCCTGCTGTCGGAAACGAGCGCCCGCGCCAGAACCCCCTTGACAGGCTGTGGCCACCCGCCCGCTTGGCGAGCCAGAAAGAGACCCCACGATAACCAGGGCGCTTGGGAGGCACCCGCTCGATCGCCCCAGCCGTGCCGCCCCAGCCAGCTCACCGTAAGCTGGGGCCGCGCTCCAAACGCCCCCCGCTCTCTTCTCCCACTTGGGCGCTTCTTACCTCTCAGCAGGAGAGACGCAGAACAGCTTCCGCTACGCCCCTCACCAAACGATCTCGCGAGGCCTCCACTCAGCGGGAACGAAGCGTTCCGTCCTGACAGAGCGCACGCGCTACCCTGAACGACGAGCTGGGCGAAGGAGGGGCCCGGAACACGCGTTCTCAGAATGTCTGGGACCCGACGCTCGGTTTCCACCCCCGGAGGATGGGCGCGTGAGTCCGCCTGGTAGCGCCCTGCGCTTGAAAGCGGAGGGCGTTTCATCCTGTTTTGTCCAACTGCTGGATGCTCATCTCCCCACAGAATTAAAGAGAAACTATCCGGGTCCGTGAAGTTTAATACTGTACAGTAGTTTGCAGCACCGTTTTAGGAATCCAGACAGACCCAATCTTACCTGGGGATGCCACTGGAGACTGAACTCGGATTAATTCCCAGCATAGTCTAGTATACATCAGACCACTGACTTCGTTGGTATCAGAGATGTCGGCTCGCTAGGTAAGAAAAGAACCAAGATAAGGCTGCATCCACCAAAAACTTTCTAGTGCGAAGGACACTACCCAAACAACACAAGAAATAAGTAATCCTAACATGTATTTGTATTTTCCGGGGCTAAGAGGAGGCACACGTTTTTCTCCAGAGGACAGATTATGTTAGATTTTTATGTATTTAATTAAGGGAGTTTGATTAGTTACCAATTAAGGTAATCAGTTTAAGCCTACCCTTATCATTCAACATGTATTTAGTTCATTACAAGCAGGCAACATTCTATGAAAAGTTGAGTTGCGGAGCAGTTTAAACAGGGAGCACCCCGCTTTTAGGCAAACCAAGTCCTAAATCTCAGTGATTCTGGACACTTAAATATACAATTTTGTCCATACGGTACGTAGGCATAATTTAGTCAGTTTTGTTCATAAAATCAGTGTAATTCAAGGTGCAAAACAGGAGATGAATATTTTCAAGATGCACACGGTTACATGGGTATTGCAGACTTGCATATACAGTAATTGCAGGTGTAGTCATTCTAAATGTCCATTCATGTGGCCCTAAATAGCCACTCCTGTCTGAAGATGTTCTGTAGGACATATGCCAGTATTAGTATAACATTTGCAAACTAGCCGTAGCAGTAGTCTAGGAAAAGGTTACCCTGGTTGCATGTCCAAGAAATGAAGAAATCAATAAATAATTTCATAGGTTGTCAGAAAATAAAATATTTTTAATGCAAAAGGGAAACCAGTTGTTGGAGTGTCTGTTTCATCCTTACAAATACTGCATCATCAGTATCAACAGTGACTGGGTTCATCCTGCTAAGCTGCAATATGGTTTGGTTTTGATTTTGATTTTGCATGTGTGGACATTGCTGTTGTGGCATAATCAACAAACCATGGTTAAACTTAACATGGTTTGCTGATGCATGGGTAAGTCCTTCTGGTGACACTTCCTGAAGCTTCCAGAGTCATTAGCTGCTGCTGGCTTGTAGCTTCATGGAACACAGCACTGTAAGTCCAAAAAGTAAAAGTAATC
Organism: Charina bottae; assembly: GCA_023362775.1. Taxonomy (NCBI): domain Eukaryota; kingdom Metazoa; phylum Chordata; class Lepidosauria; order Squamata; family Charinaidae; genus Charina; species Charina bottae. The sequence continues at coordinate 126,295,399 of JALMGJ010000002.1, read as the reverse complement.
TGTGCACTGCGGTTGTTTTGCATTTGCAGCATTTTGGCATATACAAAGTTCTTTGTAAAAGTTGACTTAAGTTGAAACAATTTTGCTTAGCACAGATTTGGTTGAGTTAAATGTCAGACTTTCTCTGAAGTTCTTGATCAGCCTGTACTGTACTAACTAACATAGATGTTTCCACTTTTTATTCATGCAACCCTGTGGGGAAGAAAATTACAATTGTGTGACTGTTTCCCCCCAAAATTATTGTTATTTGTAATAAAGATAGGATCATATGTGTTTATATGTTCCTGCACATTTTCAAATATAAACATTTCAGTCAATTGTGCATGTACATATATTTACAATGCCAAATGCCCACTGTCTAGACCAGCCCATTAAAACACATAATAAATAATAATAATAATAATAATAATAATAATAATAATAATAATATCTGCACATTGACAAAATTTCCATCTGTCAATTAGAAAAGGCCACACTGCTTGGATCCACACATGTACTACACCAATACATCACGACATCCCAGGTTCTTGAGAAGAACTTGATGCTAATGAAGGCCAAGACCAGCTAAAGAACTGGTAGCTGTGATTTCACATTGTTGTGTATAATAATAATAATAATAATAATTTATTAAATTTATGTGTTGCCTGACTCCCAGCAACTCTGGGCGGTTTACAAATTGTTAAAAACATTTAAAAACAAGGAAACAACAAAAAAACAAAGATGGCAGTAATTATATTTGTTTTTTCATAACATTTTGAGCATTTCTGTATTGTCACCATTTCCATACCCCAATCCTTCAAATTCAAAATGAGAGCCAGTTTGGTCTAGTGGTTAAGGCACCAGGCTAGAAACCAGTAGACTGAGAGTTCTAGTCCCACCTTAGGCATGAAAGCCGGCTGGGTGACCTTGGGCCAGTCACTCACTCACTCTCAGCCCAATTCACCTCACAGGGTGGTGGTTGTGGGGAAAATAAGAGGAGGAAGGAGTATTAAGTATGTTCGCCGCCTTGAGCTATTTATAAAAATAATAAAGGTGGGGTAAAAAAAAGACAAAACAGGATGGGAACAAAGAAAAAAAGGGGACTTCAATCACCTTTGCCAAAGGCCTGGACGAAGAGCCAGGTCTTCAGGACCCTTCAAAACACTGGTAGGGTGGGGGTTGTTTGAATCTCAGGGAGAACCTCATTCTACTGGGGAGGCGCTGCTACAGAGAAGGTGTGCTTCTGGGGTCCCAATAGATGGTATTGTTTAATCAAAGGAACCTAGAGCACACCAACCCTGCCAGATTGAATTGGCCAGGCAGATGTTATGGGAGACAGGAGGTCCCTCAAGTAACCGGGCCCTATGCCATATAGGGCTTTTTAGGTAGTGACCAGCACCTTGAATTACACCTGGAAGAAAACTGGCAACCAGTGCAGCTCACAAAGCAGAGATATTACATGGGCATACAGTACTGAGGCATGCCCATCACTGCCCATATTGCTGCATTCTGGACCAGTATAAGCTTCTGGGTGGTCTTCAAGGGCAGCCCCATGTAGAGCACATTGCAGTGGTCAAGCTGTGAGGTGACTAGGACATGAGTGATTCTCTGAAGATGAATCTAGGAAAGGTGCAACTAACAAAATTCATTTTCAAACCAATGCACACATTTATAACCAAATTCCAGCAATCTTCATAGCCTCTCTCTCTCTCTCTCTCTCATGTGCTCACTTAGCAACAATTTCACTTAATGACCTGGTCATTGGAACCAACTGCAATCACTAAACAAGGAGTGGGTGTAATGGTTATTAAAGTGAATGGTTGTCTACCACGACAAGGTAATGATCTCCTTTGCTGGAGTGTCTACTACATATTATTTCCTTTTTTTTTCTAAGAATTTTATTAAGTTTCAAGCAAAGATAAAAGCTACAGAAAAACAAAGAACTACAAAGAAAAAAAAGGAAAAACTAAAAAAGTGTAGGAACACAAGAGAAATTTTTTTCAAAATTACAAAAAGAGGTGACTTTCGACTTTTAACAGCAAGGATATACAAAAATTTTCCATAATCAATCCCTTACTCTATATTAAACCAAAATCACATTATTTCTATTAATCATTCTATTGGCACATTATAAAAATCACTAAATACAGTTACTCCCTCCCCTTATATTAAAAGAAAGAAAATTATATAAACCTCCTAATCAACTTCCCCCCCAAGATAACATTTATTTAATTATTTCCTTCCTACTACTATTCTATACATTCCTGTCTACTATAATAAAGATCAAACTAAAAAGCATATAAATTGTCTGCCATTGTACTTAATAATACAACAGTTTTAATAATCTTAATCATATTAAACCCAAAACAATCCAAATAGACATTTATTATTTTTATTATACTTTGATAATCTTAATCCAAATCGTTAAAGATAAATGAAATCAGCCAAACCCTAAAAGCAATCCAGATAAATATTCTTAAACCCTTATCCCACTTCAAAATAAACCAGATCATTTACACATCCCCACAATGCGCAGAGAGCCTTTTTCATAAAAAAATCAAACAGCCCAACTGCCCCCCTTAAAAACTCCCGACTTCTCAACAGAAAGCCTCCCATACATAATAACCCCTTCTTTTCCATGGCGTTCCACCAGAAGATCAATTTCACTTACGACTTGCAACTCGATCTCTCCCTTTAATTTCTTCAACTCGTCTATCCGATCTTCATCCAGCATTTCAACAGAAGTCCTGATCTCCAGCAATTCATGGAGCAAGAATTGCCTGATGTACAAGCTGGGTTTAGAAAAGGCAGAGGAACTAGGGACCAAATTGCGAATATCCGCTGGATAATGGAGAAAGCCAGGGAGTTTCAGAAAAACATCTATTTCTGTTTTATTGACTATACTAAAGCCTTTGACTGTGTGGATCATAACAAATTGTGGCAAGTTCTTGGTGGTATGGGGATACCAAGTCATCTTGTCTGCCTCCTGAGGAATCTGTATAACGACCAAGTAGCAACGGTAAGAACAGAGCACGGAACAACGGACTGGTTTAAGATTGGGAAAGGAGTACGGCAGGGTTGTATACTCTCACCCTACCTATTCAACCTGTACGCAGAACACATCATGCAATGTGCTGGGCTTGATGAATCCAAGGCTGGAGTTAAAATCGCTGGAAGAAACATTAACAATCTCAGATATGCAGATGATACCACTTTAATGGCTAAAAGTGAGGAGGAGCTGAGGAGCCTTATGAAGAAGGTGAAACAAGAAAGTGCAAAAGCTGGGTTGCAGTTAAACCTCGAAAAAACCAAGATTATAGCAACCAGCTTGATTGATAACTGGCAAACAGAGGGAGAAAATGTGGAGGCAGTGACAGACTTTGTATTTCTAGGCGCAAAGATTACTGCAGATGCTGACTGCAGCCAGGAAATCAGAAGTCGTTTACTTCTTGGGAGGAGAGCAATGACAAATCTTGATAAAATAGTTAAGAGCAGAGACATCACACTGACAACAAAGGTCCGCATAGTTAAAGCAATGGTATTCCCCATGGTAACCTATGGCTGCGAGAGCTGGACCATAAGGAAGGCTGAGCGAAGGAAGATAGATGCTTTTGAACTGTGGTGTTGGAGGAAAATTCTGAGAGTGCCTTGGACTGAAAGAAGATCAAACCAGTCTATACTCCAGGAAATAAAGCCAGACTGCTCACTTGAGGGAATGATATTAAAGGCAAAACTGAAGTACTTTGGCCACATAATGAGAAGACAGGATACTCTGGAGAAGATGCTGATGCTAGGGAAAGTGGAAGGCAAAAGGAAGAGGGGCTGACCAAGGGCAAGATGGATGGATGATATTCTGGAGGTGACAGACTTGACCTTGGGGGAGCTGGGGGTGGCGACGGCCGACAGGAAGCTCTGGCGTGGGCTGGTCCATGAAGTCACGAAGAGTTGGAAGTGACTGAACGAATAAACAACAACCCAATCTCACTCTTAGAAGAGACATTTCTGTCACTGTTAAATTCCTCAGTTTCATCCACAACATCCACAACCAGATGACACATTTTAGACCTCATATTTTCCACAATGTCCTGAATGCCTTGCATAAAACTTGACAGGAATCAGAAAGAATCTGTTTAAAATCTCGGTGAAAGTCTGCTTAAACTCCTCCATGTCTCAAGCAGTAGATTATGGCTCCACCTAGGAGCTTAACCAGCGAAAGTCGAAGATAAGAAAGGATTCCGGAATGTGTTTACACAAGCGAAAGTGAGATATGCAGACAGTTCCCCAGGGAAAGTAGAAGCAAAAAAGTGAAAGTTCAAAACAGCCGATTCAACATGTAGGAAAATGCTGATATCTTCAAATTTAGTACAAAAATAATGACAAGGAGACAATTATTTACTCTCAATCCTCCTTAATATTTGGAGGGAAAACAAAGTCCAAAACTTAAAAAGATTTTTAAAAAAAAATTAATCCCAAAAATAACGATAAGCACCAAGAGAAGCTGCCTCTCCTTGCTGTAGAAAGCTTCTCTTAGGGTACGCGTACTTAAAAGAAATATAAATTGGGTGATTTAGAAATGGGGTGGCCAGTCTTAGTGTCCCTTTAAGGCTACAGCGTGGCTTGGAAATGGCTTGGAAATAGCTCCCAGCTAGCTCTTACCAGTCGAGCGCGAACGCCGTTTGCGATCTTTTGGCTGCAAGCAGCTATCCGGAGGACAAATGGGGTGATTCCAGGTGTTTTCCTTTTTCCGGAAAAATACTCCTAGGCTTCAGAAAAAACCTGCTTGAGCCCGAAAAAACTGCCGCGTTGTCAGTTCACGGCACAGCTGTTTAGTCTGCCATGTCCCCACCGGAAGTCCTACTACATACTCTTTCCAAGGTGAGAAGATATAGGCATGGTGATCTCTCTAGTAATACAAATATTCAACCCAAGCTCAGAACAAATGTGTTGCTTGATTTGGTCCTGTTCCTTTGAAGTTTTGCTCTCAGCTTATGGGTACTAGAGCTGCCCAGTGATCCAGACTGGCAGGGCAAAGTGTGATTCAGGGCATCTTTCAAGAACCCCTTAAAGCAGCTGCCTCTTTTCCTGGGCTCATGTGGTTGCTCTCTGCAGATGGCACATGATCTGTAGAAATGATACATTCGCTTTAAAGTGTTCCTGACAGATGCTACATGTGCGCAATGCACACTCCCTGATCATTTTGCCCTTTGAATCTGAATGGGTGTAATAGGACACCCCTAATGGATGTACTAAAAGGTTCACAGACATTTGCAGGGGAATCTATGCATGTTTACTCAGAAGCAAATCTCACTAGCTTCAGAGACATTCACTCCCTACTTGTGTCCCAGAAGTTGTAAACTACATTTGCCATCTAGGGTTCCTTCCACAGATGAGGGCTGTGGTAATCTGGGATTAGTGCTACTCCTGCACATCCCTGCACTGTGGGTTTTCAGCTGTCTTGGGGAAAGTGAGCCAATTAATTCCACAACTTCATAGACTTGGATCCTACTCTAGAGGAAATGCTGCAACATAACTTTCATGCTGTTTCCCCAGAGATATGAGATGGGGTGACTTTTTCTGGGGGACAGCTGCCTCTTCCATGATTCATCCAGTCTCTAGAAGCCAAGGGACCACGGTTCTTCCCTCCCCCAGTCCTACCAAACTGAGCAGCAGCTTTGCCATAGCCCCTGATACTGGCTGGCTTGCTTTTATACCCCCTTCTCAGGGCCGCAACTATAGGGGCAAGCGGGGCATGTGCCCCAGGCGCTGTGCTGGGGGGTGCGCCAAAATGACGTCCTGGGGGCACCAAAATGACAAAATAACTCATGGGGGGGCACGGAATCCATGTTTGCCCCGGGTGACACAGACCCTAGTTCCATCCCTGCCCCTTCTCTCCTTGCAAAGGAACCGATGAGAGAAGATTTGTTTGTTTGTTTGTTTGTTTAAATGTCTTGGCCACCCAACTCCAGCAGACTCTGTGGCTGCTTCCACTGTCTGGTGCTCGTAGGGTGGGAAGGCAGGGGCAGTTGCTTAGCACCTTACAACAGCATGAAAATGATCATTATGGTAAGTAGGACAAATCTGATGGTTAAGTTATGGGGGCCTATATTTTCTCAGATCAATGTTTACTCTGAGAATAGGCTGATGGTATTTTTTTCTAGCACGGCTCCTATGTCCTCGTCAGCTTTATAACAATTTGAAATTAGGAAGTGAAACTTCTAAAATGGATCTTCAGTGATGGGAAATCTTTTACTTGCTAGTTTCTATTTATTATGCAACTGCTTACATCATACAAGTCCCATGAGAAAAAGAGCCATTGATAAGTTTCAGTCCAATTAAATGCGCTTAAGATTACAGCCTTACAACATCATCCAACCATCTTACCTTTATTTCAAAGCAATTCAGTTTTCTCCTAGGATGGAATTTACTGCTAAATCAGCATGCCCAGGATTGCAGCATTACAAACCAATTTTATGCATCACTATATCCCATTGTAATAGAACTCATCCCAAAGTACACATTTTAGGATTTCTGCTTTAAAAAACTAATTTCCTTTATCTCCACTTCTAGTTGTTCATTAGAGAAAAAGGAAGGGGTGTTTGATGTAACAATTAGACTTACATATTTTAAAACTCTTTACCCACTTGTGAGTGTGCATGAATAATAGAAGGAAAAAGTGTTGCAAATAGAATTTGGGGGTAAAGAACAGTTATGAATAGTTAGGTTAGTAAGAATGGGAGGAAAAAATTACACTCTGCATACAGTTTGGGCCAAAATGTTTTGGGTTCTCTGGAAAGAGATGTAGCCAATAATAGGCACATTAGTTTAAAACAAAAACAAAAACTTAACACAACTTGTAGTTTGGCCATGAAATACCTCTAATAATTTCTGCACGGATACTTAAAATAGTCTGGTTTTCTTTTCACAATAATTTAGTTTTAGCAGAAATAGCCCAAGATACTTTGGTACCAAACCTGAACATGCTAACAGTGGCCATATATTGTGTGATATTTAATTGTTACCTTCCCTAAAGGTACGTGTTGTGCTGTTATGAAAAGCCCCACCCATTTTGTATGTGCATTGTGACATTGCACAGACATACAAAAGGGGCACTGCAACACTTTCATGAAAGCTTCTAATCCTGCAGATGCCTCTGATGGATTCTGCATGACAACAGTTGCCGTAGAGCAGTGCTTCTCAACCTTAGGAACTTTAAGATGTCTGGACTTCAGCTCCCAGAATTCCTCAGCCAGACATCTTAAAGTTGCCAAGGTTGAAAAACACGGCCTTAGAGGGACATACAGATTTTTTGTGTAAAGAGTTTCTGTCTTTCTTGCTGCTGGATTGGTCTTTGCTTTTCTCAAGTAACAGGACCCCATAGGCCACCAGCAAATATTTATTTATTAATTTATTATTTAAATTTATATGACCGCCCAACTCCCCCAATGGGGGACTCTGGGCGGTTTACAATAAAATCAAAGTTAAAATATAAATGTAAAATTACAAATTAGTAACATAACATAAATAAATACAAAATCCAATCCGGCAAGTATCTCAAATAATTGGGAGGACATTATGGTATTAACCATATAAATATAAATATAAATACTTAATAATACTAACCCTGGTTGTGGAATCTGCAGGTACTACTACAAAATTCTGCTGGTTTACAAAGTCCTAGGTTGCTCTTTGGGATACTTTATACTTTTATATTCTTTTTTTCATGCACACTCACCTAAATGACATCATTTTTTCCCGGGGGGGATGCACTTGAAGAGCACTAAAAGAAGATCCCATAACAATTTCCTCCAATAAAATTGCTTACTTCCCTACAAAGTTTATTTCCCTAAAAGAAAGGGGCTGGAAAACTTTGACAGAAACTCTCAAGAACCTTTGCAGCCATTCTGATCCCATTCATGCTCTCCTGTCCAGATGCCAATCTCACATGAGTTCTGAAAATACTATATTAACAAAAATACAGGGCATTCTTGATATTTTACATTAAAATTTTAAAATCCAATATTAATCTTTGGATATGTGAAATAACTGTTTCAGGGTTGTTTTTTTAAGGAGTACATACAAGACAATGTTATTTGAAATTTATTTATTTATTTATTTGTCTTATTTATACCCCGCCTATCCCCTCCCTACTGGAGGACTCTAGGCGGCTTACAATGTTATATCAAATCCAATTATACAGTTATACATCATCAGTTATTACATTTTACAATTTGTTACCGCGCGACAAGGAGAGAGGAAGGGAACCGGCTCTTCTGCTGCAGGCAAGTCCCAGAATGCCTCGCTCCGCGCCGGCTGCTGACGTCCAGGAGCTGGTATTTCCGGATCCGTCGTCCTCCGCCGTCATCATCGCTCCTCCAGGTCTTTCTTGGATTGAGGACGACCCTCCGCTGGACGCCCGCAAATTGTCCCAGGTGAGTGGTACCCATTTATCTACTTGCTATATTAGCTTTCGAATCGCTGGGTTGGCAGAGAGCTAGGGCTAGTGACGAGAGCTCACCTCGTCCCGCGGTTTCGAACTGCCAACCTTATGGTCGGCAGTCTAACGGCTCAGCGGTTTAACCCGCTGAGCCACCGTTATGTTAATGTTAACCGTTATGTTAAATGTTAAGTCCAACATTGGGCACCAATGATTCCAGACATTTCATCCTAGCTTTGATGCTAAACTGTAGCCTTTTAGTTATCAAGTGACTTATCAAGGACAGAAATAAAGCTAACAACAGATAAAGCTAAGTGTGCTCACATATCATTCTGAGAAATCATGTAGGCTGGGCTTTTAAGGGAAAGGGTTAGGGTTTTTTTAATGTTATACATTTTCCACGCTTTACTAATGTGATGTTTTGTCCTTATATTTCCAGTTCTCACTGTTTGCCCCATCTTAGCTTTCTTTCCACGAATACCTGACAAAATAATCCAATCTGAAAACAGATCAAGGATCAATAGCCAGAATGAAGTTAATTTTTGGCAGGTATAACAAAGAGTGGTTTGGTTGCCAACTTTAATTTTTGTTTTTGTTTTTAAAGATAAAGCATTGAAACAAAACATTCTTTGGAAAGTGGAAGGCCACTTTCACACAGAGACTGCAGGAGTTAGAAAATTTTTAGACCTGTGCAGTTGTCTTCCCCCTCACCCCCCCCTCAGCTTCCAGTCTGGTTTATTTGAAATCAAAACAAAGTTACAGTATATGTTTTTCTTTTGAAATGCTGAAGCTCTGCAGACCTTGTGGGTTATTCATTCTTCCACTGTTGTGCACTCTCGTCTCATGCCTATCTCTGGTTTTAGGCACTTGTTATTTTAACACAGAACTTTGAAGAGGAAATATGACTTAGCAGCTTTGCATCCTAGCAACTGCTCAGACTTTTAACATTTGAGCAAATAGATGCATACAACATGAACTAAAAATAATCGCTGGTTATTAACTTTCTCTTTTGTGTTTTCTGTTTCTCCAAGAACAATAATAATAATTACTCAGAAGGGATCAGCCTGGCTCTTAGCATTTTGAGGTCTGCTCCAAACTACTTTTGAAGGATTGTGTATGTTTGTGTGTGTGCGTGCCTTTGAATCAGTGTTGACTCCTGGCGACTGCCTGGAGAAGTCAATGCAGTTGTCTTGGCAAGATTTTCAGAAGTGGTTTGCCACTACCTCCTTCCTAGGGCTGAGAGAGGGTGACTGGCCCAAGGTCACCCAGCGGGCTTCGTGCCTAAGGTGGGACTAGAACTCACAGTCTCCCAGTTTCTGGCCTGATGGCTTAACCACTGCACCAAACTGCCTCTCATTTTGAATTTGAAGGATTGGGGTATGGAAATGGTGACAATACAGAAATGCTCAAAATGTTATGAAAAAACAAAGGAGGAGGATATGAGACAAGAAGACTCCAAGAATTCTTCCTTTTGCTTTAACACCAGAACGTGAAGATAATACTGAGTCCAATAAAGAGAAGGAAAAATCATGGCAAATATAGAAATCTAGGATACACTTACAAGTAAGATGAAGTACAGTATTAACTCTGGAAGCCCAATATGAAGTTTAGGTATAACTCGGAGATGAGCCACATTAATTCACATGGATTTACTTCCATGCACCTGATGAAGTAGACTTCAGTTCATTAAAGCTTTTTTACTATAATGAATTTGTTATCATTTAAAATATCTCAAGGCTCCCCCATCTTTGCTCCCGGAGGCTAGGATAGCTAACATTCTAGACATTCTAGTAAGTATGCTTGAAATACAGTCCAAGAATAATGATGCTTTTTGAAAAGGGATTACTGATGTTGATTGTTTTCTAACATTAGTTAGGTAAGCTTTATGATAAAAATAGGGATTTTCCAATGGGAATTAAATGGAGACTTAATCACTCTCCAGAGATTTAAGTCCAATGTTCTTGTAATGAAATACAAAGTCACCTCTTGAGGGTACGGTATTGTATCTGCCTGTGATAAGCCATATATATATATATATATATATATATATATACATACATACATGTATGTATGTATGTATGTATGTATGTATGTATGTATATATATGGCTTATCACAGGCAGATACAATACCGTACCCTCAAGAGGTGACTTTGTACACACACATACTGTGTGTGTGTGTGTGTGTGTGTGTGTGTGTGTGTATGTGTATGTGTATGTGTATATATATATATATATATATATATATATATAGGGCGTGGTGGCTCAGTGGGTAAGACGCCAGGCTTGTCGATCGGAAGATTGCAAGTTCGGAGGTTCGAATCCCTAGTCCCGCGTGCGGAATGAGCTCCCGCACTAGTTCCAGCTCTTGCCAACCTAGCAATTCGAAAGCATGCAAATGCAAGTAGATGAATAGGTACCACTTCAGTGGGTAGGTAACAGCGTTCCGCGTGTGTCATGCAGCCACATGACCGTGGAAGCGTCTTCAGACAACGCTGGCTCTTTGGCTAACAAACGGAGATGAGCACCGGCCCCTAGAGTCGGACACGACTGCACAAATGTGTGGGGGTACCTTTACTATATATATATATATATATATATATATATATATATATATATATAATATACATATATATATATATTTATATATATACATATATATAAATATATATATATATATATAGCTATAACCCAAGAAAAAGCTCTCTTTTGCTATAAATGTTCCGAACTATTGTGTTCTTAGCTGTTTTGTAATATTAAATATATATAGATTTAATGTTAGTTAATTATATCATATTTTTAACCTTTCTGTAAATTTAATTGTTCTGCACTTTTGAAATTATTTTTAATAATGAATATGAAGTTTTCAAATTATATATATAATAATAAACAAAAGATAGTGTACAAGGAAATGTCAACTTGTTAATGTTTCCTTCTGGTTTGTTTGTTTGTTTGTTTGGTTAAAATGCAAAGTGTGAATCTGCTGTTTGCATGCTATACTGATAAAAAAGATTCATTTATTTTTCTGTCCATCTTAATATGTATGTATGCATGTGAATGGAAGATGCAGATTGTTCATGCAGACTACAGTATGCTCCCACTCTTCACATTTCAATAGAACATTCTCTAGGACAGAGCTTTTCAAACTTTTCATGTTGGTGACACACTTTTTAGACATGCATCATTTCGCGACACACTCTTACAGCAGGGCATCATTTCGCAACACACTCTTACAGCAGGGCACAAGGCAGGCACTAGGACCTGCACGGAATCACAGCTGGTTTGGAGGCAGCAAGGCACAAGGCAGGCACTAGGACCTGCACGAAATCCTGGCAGGGCAGGTTTGGAGGCAGCGAGGCACAAGGCAGGCACTAGGACCTGCGCGGAATCCTGGCAGGGCAGGTTTGGAGGCAGCGAGGCACAAGGCAGGCACTAGGACCTGCGTGGAATCCTGGCAGGGCTTGGAGGCAGCAGCAGCCGCGACACACCCAGACACTGCAGCAGACACACTAATGTGTCCCGACACACAGTTTGGAAAGCTCTGCTCTAGGATGTAACCCTAATATTACAGAAACAGTAACAATCAACCTTGTTTTTAGTGCTCATTTAGCTGTGACTTCTGAGCATGCATGCTGGGCCCCATACTTATTTATTTAAACAAAATAAAATTATACTAATTTTAGCAGAATTAATTATTATGTAGATAAGGTAACAGTATAATCTTATGCATGTTAGTGCTCACTTTTCCCCTTCAACAGCGGATCCATCCTCTCAGATGAACTGGGCCATATTTACTAGTAGAAAGAAACTAGTGGCATCATAGGCTTCTGAGATTAAAAAAGAAGTAAAGCCGCCTTCTTCGAGACAAGGTTGACTCTTGATGGACACACATCCATATAGTTCTCTTGGCAACAATAGGGCTTGGAATTTCAGCAGCTATTAGACAGCTACCTATATGTTTGTCAAACTGTTATAATAAGACCAGAAGCACAAGAGAACAGCATGGACTTAGATTCATAATATTACAGGTAGTCCTTGCTTACCAACTGCCTTGTTTAGCAGCTGTTCAAAGTTACGATGGTGTAAAAAACCCCCAGCTTTGCGACCAATCCTTGCATTTACGACCGTTGCAGTGTCCTGTGGTCACGTGATCACCATTCAGGTGCTTCGCAACCTGAATGCATTTACAAACGTCTCAGCATCCTGCGGTAATGTGATTGCCATTCACATGCTTCACAACTGGCTTCCAACAAGCAGAGTTAATGGAGAATGTGGAAGTAAAATCGCAAGTTGCAGTCACGTGATGTCTTGCTTAATGACTGAATGGGAAGTAATGTCGTAAGACCGTCATGGTCACGTGATTCTTCACTTAGCGACCACAGTGCTTAGTGATGGAGTTGCCAGTCCCAATTGTGGTCGCTAAGCAAGGACTACCTGTATTAGATATTGGTCTTTATTAAAGAAAGCTGTCCTTGTTCTGAAAACAAAACAAGACAAAATAGCATTAGAAAATTGAGTATTTGCATTTTCTGTTTTATGATTTCCATTTCCATTATTTGCAATAAATGTTGTATCCAGAATAGGCTGCACCTGCAATAGTTACCAAAACACTTTTCCCCCCTTGCATACCAATGTAATAAAGAATGGCTGGCTTCATATATCACTCTAAGCCATGGTTTGTTTAAAACCATGGTTTGTTGAATAATCCATAGTGGCTTGATTCATACATATTGCTAAGTCATTAACTGAGGTTTATTAATCATAGTAAGGTAAGGTTTCCCTTTCCAGTCGTATCCAGCTCTAGGGGGCAGCACTCATCTCCGATTCTCCACCGAGGGAGCCAGCATTGTCCATAGATGCTTCTGTGGTCATGTGGCCAGCATGACTAAACGCCGAGGTGCACGGAACGCTGTTACCTTCCCACCGGAGTGGTACCTATTTATCTACTTGCATTTTTACGTGCTTTCGAACTGCTAGGTTAGCAGGAGCTGGGCGAGAACGGGAGCTCACCCCGTTTCGCGGTGCTTCCGGGTCTCGAACTGCCAACCTGCCATCCTTTCGTTCGACAGTCAGTAGTCTTAACCGTTATGCCACCACGCCGCCCCTTTTATTAATCATAATGGCTACTAAATCCAAACCAAACAAATCTCATTAGATGTCAATGTGATGTGGAAATTCACTCTTATATATAGGTGAGGTTCACACATCACACTAAACCATGGTTTATCCAAGGTTTGTCAAGTATTCACAATATGCAAATCAATTATGGTTTAGCAAGACAACAGGGGAATAGAGATCCTCACAGGTTGTTTTCCTGGTTGCAGATCTGAACAACTGCTAAGATATCAGAGGAGGACCTATATGAAGCACAACTGAGAGGTCATCTTGCGATTAGTCACAGCTAGGCCTCTTCTTGTGGGGCGTGGGGGCTCAGCGGGTAAGACGCCAGGCTTGTCGATCGGAAGATCTCAAGTTCGGAGGTTCGAATCCCTAGCCCTGCGTGCAGAGTGAAGGCCTCTTCTCTGGTCCTACCTGTTCTCTCCATTCTCTCTAACCTGCCATTGAAGAGTCACCTGCTATTTTGTCCTTTAGGAACCTACTGAAGCTTGCTCTGTTCATCCAAGGCTTGCCCTTGTGAATGTTATAGATGGATGGTTTGGTTTGGTTTCATATTATTTTAATTTAATTTAATTTAATTTAATTTCCAGTGATTAATTTATTGCTGTACTTTAATACTGTTTATTTTTTTCTTTTAAAAATGTGCTTTTCAATATAATTTGTAATAATGCATTTAATAAAAATATGAAGAGGAAATAAATGGCCAAACTTTGTGAAAAGGAAAATTCACAACATTGCAAGCAGTATTGAAAAATACAGTGCTTCGATGCTAGACCTTTAATTGTCAGCCCTCAAAACAGTGACTTCTGTTATTCTAATATGAAGAGCTAGTGATACAGCATTTCCAGTTGCGATAGAAATTCCTGTATGGTTATAGGATTTAAGTGATATGAAAATATAGGTGCTAAAACCGAATACAAATAATGATGGTACCTACCCGGAAGGCACGCTAAAAATACAGTGTCTAATAGTCAAAATCTTTGCAACCATCTCAATATGAAACAGCCTGCAAGCCAGGCTTGTAAGAAATCACGTAAGATCTATCCCTAAGGAAACCCCTGCTGTCTACGATCAACCACCAGCTCCTGTTTCAATCCCTAAACCAGCCGCTAGAGCTTAAATTTAGAGCGTACGCCGTTCACAAATGCACAGATAAAAAGGGCGGAAGAATAGCGTCACCCCTTTCCCCATTTTAACCTACCACAGCTAAAGCGCTTAAAATGTAAGGGAAACACAGCCAATCCAAATGAGGTTTGTTTCACTGTACTTGAAATCACACACACAATCCCCGAAGGGAAAGCGGGCTATTTGCCAGTAGTAAGGATGGCGGAGCTAGCGATGTTGGACGAGCCGGAGTGAGGGGTTGCTTCGGGGCTGCTTCGGGGCGTCCTAGAGTTAGTGGGAAGGTTCCCCAGGATATGCCTGCCTCTCTACAAACGAAAAAGAGTCTGCAGATTAAGCTGGTGAGTAACTGTAGCCCTCACAAAATGGTCGAGGGGGAGGACTGTGACCACTGCCTTGACTTTAGCCCTGATATTTGCAGTGGGTTCAGATTAACCCCACCAAGAAACATTCCCATGCCCTTTTTTTTTAATGGGGTTTCACGAGACGTGAGGGTAAGACGGCATCGCAAAGCTGAGGAAGTGGTTGGGGGGCTCCGGAGAAACAAGAGCCGAGTTACCCGCCTTGCTGCTAAACGTACAGTGTTTCTACCTCCCAAAATACGGGTGAAATAGGCCGGATGGATCCGGCTCTAAATTATTCCCTGCCTAAGCAGTGCCTGACTGAGACGGCGAGCCACCGCAGGAGCGGTAGGAAGTTTCAGCACTACACACTCTCGCCGCTGCAGACCTTCGCCGCCTTTGCACGTCTGAGACAACGGCGATGTAGCGGCAGAAACTGCTGGCGTTTCCGCAGACCCGAACTTGCTTTCCACAGCTGGCACCGTTTTTCCCTGAAAAAACAGGCCTGGCTGCCTGCAGGAAATTCCAGGTTCTGCTCCCAGCCCAATCTACTGTATTACAACCCCGAACTACTAAACGCAAGGGGAGAGTTTAGGATAGGAACCCTATCGGATAGGCAACCCGTATTGCCGCAATACAGTCAGCGTGGGGATTGTTACGGGAAGTTTTGAATGATTGCTATGCTTTTCAGCGATGGGTTACCGGCCTAGTTGGCTAGTTCGTGGCTCTGTTCTCACAAAGTATTTGTTGAGCGATTCCAAATTTCTAGATATAGAAACATACTCAAATGTCACCCTGGCTTAGTGTAAACTCAGGTATTTGGATTACTTCAGTAAACCATGGTTTAGTAAACAAATCTCCCTGAGTTAATTTTGACTTCCGGCTGATTTTTAAAATATTTTTTTTTCTAAATTGAAGAACAGACCTGCTTTAATCAGTCGTTCCAAATAAAGTTGAGAATAGTAGCAGGCACATGCTCAGTCAAGGCTTCTTAAACTAAATAATGCAGAAAATAGATTCCTAAAATGTGCCTTTATGATGGGAACCACTGCATTCAATCGTATGGTTCTTTCCTCCCAGCTTAGTTTAGCACTTACTTTTTAAAATGTGTAGTTAGTAAATTGTTTTAAATGGATTGTTTAGTGTTTCTGGGTGTAATTGCTGGCTATGACCAGAGTAGTAAGCAAAATTACTGTTAAACACCATGCTAACTCTATGTGGTTTACTTTAGTTTTTCAAGTCTGTGGGTTGCCTTGGGTAGACACCGAATGCTATGTGTATGTATTTGGAGAATCAGTGATGGAAATGGTATGGTAACTACATTTTTCTTCTCATGTTAACTTACTTTATTCTGGCAAAATGTATATATTTGATCCTATTTGGAGTGAAATAATTTAAATAGTTTTCCATTTTTCCAGGGGATGCTTTTCCCCCCCCTTCTCATGGCAAATCTATTGTCAATCTTTTGTGATTACCTTCTTTCTGGGTTTCAGGCCAGATGAATTGCATCCTAGGATACTAAAGGAGCTTGCTGATGGTCTGGCCAATGTTCTGACTAATTCATTATTTTTGAGTTACCCTGGAGAACAAATGCCTGGAGAAGGACAAATGTTCTCTATATCTTCAGAATGGGGAAGAAGGAGAATCTAAGGAATTATAGACCAGTCTGATTTCAATACCTGGCAAAATTCTAGAGCAGATAATAAAGTGATCAGTTTATAAGCACCCAGAAAACAATGCATATGTTACTAGTAGTCAGCATGGATCTGTAAAAAACAAGTCTTAGCAGACTAATAATTTCATTTTTTTACTCTCTTAACTTCCTTAGTAGATTCTGGGAATGCTGAAAATGTAATGTATCTTGATTTCAACAAACATTTGACAAAGTACTTCAGGTTCTGCTCCCAGCCCAATCTACTGTATTACAACCCCGAACTACTAAACGCAAGGGGAGAGTTTAGGTTAGGAACCCTATCGGATAGGCAACCCGTATTGCCGCAATACAGTCAGCGTGGGGATTGTTACGGGAAGTTTTGAATGATTGCTATGCTTTTCAGCGATGGGTTACCGGCCTAGTTGGCTAGTTCGTGGCTAGAATGACCTTGGGAGACAGGAGGAAGATCTGTTGCCTGGACTGCGGGTCTTCCTCCTGTCTCCCAAGGTCATTCCCACATACCATCACAAGTATTGTCTAATGACATTTCAAATAATAGAAATGCCACTTGACCCTACTTCACTAGTTTACTAATTTACTAGCCTATACCTGGTTCAAAAATAGTACTGAAAGAATGCTTATCAGCTATTATTCCTCAACCTCAACCGCCCAGAGTCTGCCACGGTAGAGATGGGCGGGGATAAATCCAAATAATAAAATAAATAAATAATAAACCTGGAGTGAGGTACCAAGTGGGTGCTAGAGGATTCAGCACTGGTAAACTTTAACATTGCTGTTAATGACATGACAAAGAAATGGAGAGAATGCATTAGAAACTTACAGGTAATATATAACTTGATCAGTGGTTTCCAAAGTGCCGGCGTTGGCGACACACCAACGGTGGCAGCGGCAGCGGCGTGGGGGCACGCGCGGGGGCGTGCACAGCGGCGGCGCGAGGGGTGCGCGACACACAGTTTGGAAAGCTATGAACTAGATGATCAGATAACTAATACCTTAAAAAAGGGGTTCTCAAACTCTGTGAGGCCATGACCCCTTGCATTAATAGATTAATGTGTGATCCTATCCTCCATGTCAGGCAGAGCAGGAACTAGGAGCTTGCACCGAAAGCTGGATCACTATTAGAACTTGCCCCCAGAACCAAGGCTTTCTGTCAGTAGCCTTTGCATTTGTAGCAACAGCTCCAGCAAGAGTCCCAACTCGCTCCTGAGTGCCACCCAAGTAGCCCTGTTAGGATCAAACTGCTTTTGCTAGTCTCATCTTCCCCCTTTTCCATGTGCAACTGGCCTTTTGTAGCAAGGCATCCCGTCCTACAAGAAGTAGAAGAGGTGTAGTACTTGGCCTGCCTGGAATGAATGCACAACCTCAGCATCGGGATCCAGTGTCTTAGAACAGGGGTCCCCAACCTTTTTGGCACCAGGGACCGGTTCCGTGGAAGATAATTTTTCCACGGACCGGGGGGTGGGGTTTGCAGGCGGGAGCCAATCGCGATGATGGGGGGCAGGGTTTGCAGGCGGGAGCCAATCGCGCAAACAGGGGGGCAACCCAATGAGGGAGGAACTGGGCTGTATGAGGGGGAACTAGGGCGGCAGGAAGGGATGTGGGTGCGGAGTGGGCGTGGAGGGGGAGGATGTGGGCGCGGAGGGAGGAACTGGGCTGTATGAGGGGGAACTAGGGCGGCAGGAAGGGACGTGGGCGCGGTGCGAGACCGGACGGCAGGGGCTGGATCTCTCGCGGGGCTAGGCAGCAAGGCGGAGGCGCTTACCAACGTGGCAGTTCCGAAGGCCAGGATGGCAGCTGCAGGGTGCGTGGCTGGAACTGGCGGCAAGGCAGGAACTGGGATGGCGTTGGTAGCAGATTCTGCGGTGGCAGCGTCTCTTGGCTCGGTCCGGGAGCTCCACGTGGCTGGGTGAGCTCGGTTTGCAAGCAGGGGGCCAATTGGGCCTCGCGTTCCTCGGCCCGCCTCTCTGCCTCTCCTCCAACACCACCGCTCACCTCCTGCTGTGCGGCCCACTTCCTAACAGGCCGCGGCCCACAGGTTGGGGACCCCTGCCTTAGAAGGCAGAAACAAGTTTCAAAATTAACTTTCTAGAGCTGGATTGTAAATAACAAAATTATATTGAATAGGGAGCCATGTAATTCTCTTCATTTAAGAAAAATAAATCATAGGACAAATTATAGAACGGGACATTTGACTTAGTAATAGTATACCTGGCATGGTAGTTGAAGCTAAATATGGCTCAGTAATATGATGTGATTGCTAAAAAGAGGAATGCAAATTTTACACTCTTTGTGCGACTCCTGGATCAGTTCTGACATGATAGTCCTCTTCAAAACTGGTCTACAGTATTTCAAGAGCTTAGTCAGTATTTTTCTAATATGCAAATTTAGCTGAAAATGAAAATGAACTATACTTTTGGCAAAGCTGGGGCTTGTGGCAATCTTTATTTCTGTTGACTTTGTTCTGCCTTTATCACACCTCCAAGTTTTGGGTACAAGCCAGCAAAAAATGAAGGTGATAGAAGTTTGGGTTCAACTTTATTTTTAAGAAATTGAGGTTTGGAAATGGAGAGAAAGCTGTGCAGCATGGAAGTGTAATTAGGTTGCATCAACAGAAGTATTGTTTCCAAATTCCAGGGAATTATAGTTACATTATAATCTTCTAGGGGGCGTGATGGCTCAGCGGGTAAGATGCCAGGCTTGTCGATCGAAAGATCGCAAGTTCGGCGGTTTGAATCCCTAGCCCCACGTGACGGAGTGAGCTCCCGCACTCGCCCCAGCTCTTGCCAACCTAGCAATTCGAAAGCATGCAAATGCAAGTAGATGAATAGGTACCACTTCGGTGGGTAGGTAACAGCGTTCCGCATGGGTCATGCCGGCCACATGACCGTGGAAGCGTCTTCGGACAGCGCTGGCTCTTCGGCTAACAAACGGAGATGAGCACCGGCCCCTAGAGTCGGACACGACTGTGTGGGGGAAACTTTACCTTTACCAACCTATAATCTTCATTGGTCGTACTCCACCTCGAGTACTGTCCAATTCTGGATACCACAATTTAAGCAGGATTCAGACAAGCTTGAACAGGTGCAGAGAAGAAAAAATCAAGATGACTAGGAGACTAGAAACTAGGTCTTATGAGATTGAGGCATCTGGGTATTTTTTTCCTTGAAGAAAGTGATAGGGTAGGGATCTAATAGCACTTTTCAAACATCTATACGGGTGTTACATAGAAGAAGGCCTAATCTCTTATCATTCCAGGATGCTGAACACAGAATAATGGATTTAAATTATAGGAGGACAGATTCCAATTGAATGTTAGAAAAGGTTTCCTAACTCTAAGGGTGGTTTGAAAGTGCAACCAGTTCTCCAATGGGATCCCCTTCATTAAATGTGTTGAAAGCAGAAGCACATCCAAGACAAAGACTACTCCAAGGGCAGATTTTTTTCCCTTTCATGTAACAATTGCAAATGGCAACTGCTGGATTCCTAATGATTCCCCAACAAATAACCACTCTGTTTTTGAGGTTTTCACATGCATTTTTGTCAGGGACTGAAGTAGTGGTAGACTTGAGTCTATTTAAAATATCTAAGATTTTTTTGTAAAGAGGTTGAATAGATTTGTTTGTCCACTGATTTCCCACTGAAAGTATTGCTGTGAGTTGGATTCCCCAGAAAATATTTTTCTTGATTCTTGCTTTCAAACCCAGGGTATCAGATCAGTAGACTGATTCCCCTTGTAGTCTTCAGCAAAATTCTGACTTCTGTAAGCTGCAGTCTTGGTTGAAGCCACGTAAAAAAAATGTGCACTTGCTGATAGTCTGCATTCTCAGTACAACTCTTTTCTTCAGCAGAGGTATTGACCCCATTCTAAAAAAGACACTTAAATGCATCTAACATGGACTGTAGTAGCAAATCTGTAATAGCTTATTCCTCAGGAGCTGCTGACTTTGCTCAGATTTTAGCTCTTGTTGCAAAATTGTTGAGCAATGGGCAGCTTTTTTGCAGCAGGCTTTTGTCTGATCACGGTGCTAAGATCTCCATGGAATGTCCACATGCAAGTACTTCTCACATTGATTATTCCAATGTGGCCCTAATTCCTTATCTTTTGTTTTGTCTCCTTGCTAGAAAGGTATACTGTATAAATAAGCTACAGAGCAGCGGACTCAACAGAGGGTTGCTTATGAGCATCCATGGGAGGCAAGGAGAGAAAGTGGCAAAATGATGCAAATTCCGCCCCTTATGTACTTGTGTGCAAAATTGGGATACAAGTTTGAAAGGGCAGAGCTTCCCTTGTGAAGTCACAATGCCTGTTTTGTCATTTTGGTGTCATCATGGCTAGGTGTGGACATCTGTGGAGCTCCTGCTCATGGTCAGTTCATAAACCACCTTAATTAATCTCTGGCTTTGCTAATTTGAAGAGTGCCATGCCTCTCTTTATTTCTGATCTTTGCCTAGACAGGAATCCGTATGGGATGCCGAAAGCAGGTGGGCACAGCCTGAGGCCATAGAGACATACAAGGCCCCTAAAAACCTCTTATGCAGACCTCAGCGCCTCTTCAGAAGTTCCCATCGAACTGTAATGTTTAATGTGGCAATGGGAGTATTATTAAATACATGTGAAGTAATCATAATTAAAGGGAAAAAGGCAGTGTTTGAAACAGTGTATGGACATGGTAAGAGCAAGTTACGGAAAAGTATAGTGAACAGCAGTGGTGTAAACTACATCATGTTTGAGTTCCTTTTCTCTTATCTCTGACCTTTAATTTCTTTTCCTTACAATTACTTTTTTCCTGTGCTTTGCATAATGTTACTTACACCTTAGGCATGAAAGCCGGCTGGGTGACCTTGGGCCAGTCACTCACTCTCAGCCCAACTCACCTCACAGGGTGGTTGTTGTGGGGAAAAGAGGAGGAGGAAGGAGTATTTGGTATGTTTTCTGCCTTGAGTTATTTATAAAAATAATAAAGGCGGGGTAGAAAATAAATAAATAAATGAGTAAGTAAGTAAGTAAGTAAATGTATAGATCTGTGTATGTACTCATAATAATTATATTCAATTAGTTTAATCACATGCATTTTTTGTCTTAGCTTTGCCAATATTTTGCAGTGTATTCCCTGGCATACCTCTGAAAGGTCAAGGGTGAATTTTGGCCCTCTCAAAGGCAAGAAAGAGATCTGACTTATCTTTTTATTTTCAGAAATTGGAGGATGAGGGAAACAGAGGGGGGGTTCAAACATTGCTTATTAGTCCCATAATGTAATATTTACTGTTAAAGAGAATTAATGATCTTTAAGTCCTCAATCTGTACTTTGAAATTGAGCCTAAACTATATATTCTTGACCCTAATAGCTGATCTTGTTTGTTTAATTCAATCCCTCCCCCCCTTTTTTTGCTTCTTTCATTGCCTAACCCAGGGCTTTCCAAAGTTTTCCCGCGGCGTTGGTGTGTCGCCACGGGAAAACCCGGAAGTGCCGCCGTTGCGGCAGTGTGCAAAAGCCCGGAAGCGCTGCTGCCGCTTTCAAGTTTTTGCGCGCCGCCATTGGTGTGTCGCCACGGGAAAACCCAGAAGCGCTGATGATGATCAGTGCTTCCGGGTTGTGTGGCGACACACCAGACTGTGTGTGGCGACACACTTTTGTGTCGTGACACACAGTTTGGAAAGCTCTGGCCTAACCTCTTGAAGAATGCCAGAGAAGTCTGCACATTCATTCATATGGTCCAGTTGTGTGTTTTTTTCTCATGAACAAGTACAAATAGCTTTAATTTTTAGGATCAAATTGTTAATTATGATACATTTGGGCACAAATGATGCTGCAAAGAACAGCTACAACCATTTCACCACAGATTTTGAAAATCTTGTAAGGAAGCTCAGCGCCTTGAGGCTCAAGTGGTCCTCTCTTCCATTCTTCCAGTCCATGGAAGAGGACCAGAAAGGGAAATAACTGCTGCAGATCAGTGTCTGGCTATGTCGATAGTGTCGGTGGGAGAGACTGGTTTCTGGAGCCCTGGTTTGAGGTATATAGATAAGGGACTGCTAGCATGAGATGGGATGCATCCCACAAGGATTGGTAGAATGTGTTTGGCATACGTGTGGCAACCTAGGAGAGCTTTAAACTGAATTGTGTGGGGGATGGGAAGGAAAACCCTGAGGTAAGAACCTTGGATAAAGACTTGTACACTGTAGAGCAGAGTTTCCCAACCAGGGTTCCATGGCACCCTAGGGTTCTGCAAGAGGTCCCTAGGGGTTCCCTGGGAGTTCATGATTTATTAAAAAAATTATTTCAAATTTGGGCAACTTCACATTAAAGAGATAAGTTTCATTCTGTTAATGCATATACACTGGCCGACACATGAAACAGATATAATAATTTTGTAATTTCTGGCCTATATTTGAGCCTGAATGTGCAGGGGTTCCCCAAGGCCTGAAAAATATTTAAAGAGGGTCAAAAGGTTGAGAAAGGCTGCTGTAGATAGGAGTGGTGTTGAAGCGGGGCTTCTTAAACAACTCAAAAATCAGAAAGAACATTGGTTCATAAAGTTCATGATCTTCATTGTCTATACATTTCTGCTCAGAGTATCAGCAATAGACAAGATGAGCTTGAGCTCTTAATACAGGAGGGCAAATACGATTATGTGAAGCAACTGAGAGTCTTGTTTGCAGTGAAGACAGGCTTGTTGGACAAGCCATTGGAGGTGGCCATGATGGATTGGATGGTTAGGGTGGAGACTGAAATGTAGTCGTCATTCCAATGGAAGTGGCATCAACAAAAACAGCAGCCCAGAAAAGTGGCAGCACCGGTGATACCATCTGTCTTGTTGGGTGGGTTAGATGAAGAGGGGGAGGGGGGAGCCACTGGCATTTTCCTCTCCTAGCTCGGTTCAGGGAGCCTCAGTAGAAGGGCTGCCTTACCAACTGGGAGTCAGAAAGGTACATTGGCTATGGTAGGGAGAACAAGATACCTGGTGTTTAAAGGCCTGGCTGCCTGGCTATTTAAAGGTTGCCCCGGTTCTTACAATGACACTAGCACCCCTAGTTGTTAGATATACATTGTGCAGACAGGGGGAGGCCTGTCTTTCGAGGGAGAACTGCCCCTGTTTGGGCTCAGAGGCTCTTCTGGGTGTGAGATAGGGAGCCAGTAGATAGCCCTGGCCTATCTACAGTGAGAGTGGGTGGTTCCAGTCAGTGGTGGTGGTGAGAGGAGAGATTGTTCCAGAAGATGTTTTTAGCTTAATTATTGAGACAGTGCCATCAGGTGAATTGTATGCTGCTCAGGGTTTAGAGTGAAAGTTGACTTTTTCTTTAAATATATTATTCATCTTACTGTATCATCATTTTTTTTTAATGTGAAGGTTTTATGCTCTATTTTGTGTGTGCCACAAAACATCTTAAGATTGCAGCAGTATAGAAATCCGATAAATAAATAAATAAATAAATAAATAAATAAATAAATGTATTACAAATATGCATATTTACATATTATTTATTTACATCCAGTGAGTAAGTGCGTCAATTTCAGGGCAAGATTAACTTCCAGAGAAAGGCTGTTCTTTAACATCGGGGCCATGGTGGTGGGCAGGAAAAGCACTGGCCTTCTAATTTGCAGCTTAGAGGATGGGGGATTTTCACCACAGTTAGCTTCTTCAGAAAGGAATTTTGGTGGTGTTCTTCCTTCGGGCCCTCTTCCTGCTTTTTATTTATTTATTTCCCTAACTGGGCTGATAGAGCACGATAAGCCAAGGATACCTTGATCAAAGCTGCGCTGCAAGAGTCATAATAAAAATAGGAGTTACATTTCAAATAGAAGGCCAATTTTGAGGGCATGTCAGCATGAAGGCGTGTAAGTAAAATAAAAAACATTGCCAGGGGATGTGGCAAGTTCCTTCTTTGTTAAGAACAGGGGGAAAATGCACAGTGAAAAGATAAATTTTGCATCTTTTAAGACACTGCATGGATCAGTATTTATATACAGTATTTATTTTATTTATTCTGCTTTTATGTAATTTATTCTGTAAAGGGTCTGACCACTATAAATCCTGGTTAGCAATGTGCTATCCTCATCCTGTTTTTGAGATCACATGTGTAGATCCATAATTATCATGCATGATATTAAGTTTGTCTCTTTTGGGTCTCTAGATAATGGCCTTTTTCAGCAGTGACAACAATATTGATATTGTTAGGGTTCCTAGTTGAAGATGTTGTACATAACTGATTTGTTATTGATAGTATTAAAAATATTATTTTCCTAGATGCTTTGGTAGCCAAGGGGGCGTGGTGGCTCAGCGGGTAAGATGCCAGGCTTGTCGATCGGAAGATCGGTGGTTCGAGACCCTAGTCCCACGTGACGGAGTGAGCTCCCGCACTCGCCCCAGCTCTTGCCAACCTAGCAATTCGAAAGCATGCAAATGCAAGTAGATGAATAGGTACCACTTTGGTGGGTAGGTAACAGCGTTCCGCATGCATCATGCCGGCCACATGACCGTGGAAGCATCTTCGGAAAACGCTGGCTCTTCGGCTAACAAACGGAGATGAGCACCGGCCCCTGGAGTCGGACATGACTGCACAAATGTGCGGGGGGAACGTTTACCTTTTTTACCTTTTGGTAGCCAGCAAAATAGAAAGTACTTAAACACACCATTTCACTTAACCATGTACTACTTGGATTGTAGCTATGTGTGGGACGTAGTGTCTGTAGCTATATTAGGTTATATATCAGAATTATACTTTTTAAAAAAACCTAAGTGTTAATTTTATATATCAGGCAAAAGAGTTCAATCAAGGTGTAGCGCCTAATAAATCTATAGTTAAGGTGCAGATCATGATTGGACCTTGATCCACAGGTCAAAAAAAAATGCAAATTGGGAGAAGAAATCTGCCAGCTAGAGACTCTGATAATCCAAACCATGCTAAAAATATGACATGTTGATGATCTTCTGGCCACTTTCTTCAGAACCTCAGGCCTGGCTAATGATACCTCAGATTTAACAAACAAGGTTTGGATCTGTTTTCAGAAAAAGGAAGATTAGTTCCTGCAGAGATTATTTGTGCAGAGACTTGGTTAGAGATAACAATAAAGACAAAATAAATGGCCATTAATGATAGCCAGCTCTGTCCCAGCTGGCATTTAAACCTGCCATTCTTGCTGCACCTGATGAAATCTGGCTGCTTGTTCCGAGGCAGAATTTGGCAGTTCTCCTAGATGTATCAAGAAAAAGTGTCAAGTGCCAAGATGTTCATCGTGTTATGCTTTACACGAGTCTTTATTCTAGCCATTATGCTGGTTTTTTAGCTGTTTAACAGATGGCTTTGTAAAATGGAGTGAAGAGTTTAAAAAAAAAAGATACAATTGGAGTGATACTCTGCTTCCCTACTGCTTATATCAGTCATGATCTTAAATTGTGCAGAATATTTTCCTTAAAGATGTGAGAGGGAAAAATGATTACTATCCCATTTGTTTTCTCAGACGGTGTCACAAAAGTACATTAACTGACCTTCATACATTGGTTGGAGGAGGACGTCTCATAGGGTAGTTCTTGTGGTTTTCTGGGTATGTGCAGTGCTCTGAGCAACCATGGACTCCAAGGAGAAGCATCAGGTAGGATTTCTGCTCATGCTCATCTACTGTAGGATAACATTTAAAGCTTGTTGGATTTCAGTTGTTAAATCAAGTCCTTGTCTCATTAGGATTTAGGCCCATCAAGTGTGAGGTAGTAACTTAGAAGCGTAGAATGAAGGCGTATAGTTAGCATTAAGTAATAAAATGCTTCTGAACTCATGATCTACCAAGATTTGTTTTTTGTGCAACCACAAAATCCACTTCTGCTTTCTCTCTTAAAATTTCTGTAAGCTAATTTAATGTGGAAAAACCACCTTTTTGTTACTACTGCTCTTAACAATATAGGCAATAGAAATCCCTTGGCCAGTCTGTTGCATTCTTCCACAGACCTATCCTTATATTTTGATCTGTTGTTTATCTACTCTTAGATAATTGGATGTGCTTCAAGTGGATTTCAGTGGGAAAGAGTTGAGGGGTTAAGTATTCTTCGTCAGTCTACTTTCCATGGATGAGAATCTGGAAAATGAATTAAGTTCACTAATGTGTTTGTCAGGCAGAATCATGTGCAGCCTAAAGCAGTGATTTCTATACAGATAGTCCTTGCTAAGTGACTGCCTTGTTTAGCGACTGTTCGCAGTTACAACGGTGATGAAAAAGTAACTTTACGACCAATCCTTGCATTTACGACCTTTGCAGGTCTGTAAAGCAAAGGATGAGATGGTTAGATAGCATCACCGATGTAATGAACATGAATTTGAGTAAACTACGAGAGACAGTGGAGGACAGGAAGGCCTGGCGTGCTATGGTCCATGAGGTCACGAAGAGTCGGACACGACTAAACGACTGAACAACAACAACAAAGCAAAGAAAAGCTAAAGTAAGATCATAAGCGCAGCTGCAGTTTTACTTAGCAACTGCTCCGCTTAACGACCAAATTGCCGGTCCCAATTGTGGTCACTAAACAAGGACTATGTGTATGCTTAATAAATACGTTTTAGATGTTTTGATTTGGTACTTTTTCATTTTTACCAGGTTTTTAAATTTTGGGGAGGTTTTCTTTTTTCTTTTTCCTTTCTCTCTTATTTCTTGGTTCTGTTTAGGGTGATCTTGTTGTTTTTTATTAATTGTCTTTAGTATTTCGTTGTTTCCTTTTTGTATTCTGTTTATTTTTTGTAATCTTAATATTAAAAAAACTAAAATGGAAAGAAATAAAAAGGCAATTAAACATGTTATCATGTACGCCTTGGTAGCAATTCACAAGGAAGATCGCTCATTTACTGTATTAGGTTTATATCCTGCCCTTTGTATAGGAATTCAAGGTGGCATATATAGCATTCCCCCCTCCTGTTTTTTCCCACAGCAGCCCCGAGATGTAGGCTTGGGAAGAGAGGGGGAAAGCGAGAGGGTGTGTGTGAGTGAGTGACTGGCCCAAAGTCACCCAATGAGCTTCCGTGGTTAAGGGTTGACTAGAACTTGGGTCTCCCTACTCCTTTTGTTGTTTATTCGTTCAGTCGCTTCCGAGTCTTCGTGACTTCATGGACCAGCCTACTCCTAGTCCATCACTTTAATCACCATACCACACTGGCTCTCAGATGCCACAGGGTTCTGAACCGATGGCTTTTTGTGGGAGCTCATTTATCCAGATTTGTGTAAATGAAGCCATTGTGAATAGCAGATATGTGCGTTACCAGGGAAAAGCAACCATTCCAACTTTCTTGGGGCCACATCTATTGTAGGAATGGTGACAGTTGCTTGAGACCAGGAAGTTATATGCTGCATTTCATTTACTCCTTTCTCTGTGGCTCTGAACATCCCAAAACATACGTAGAAGACATTAGGAATTTTGGCCATGGCTCTTTTTTGCATTCTGTTTTTGGAGTTTGAGGGGTTTTAGGGGATGAACTGAGTGCCTCAGACCTTTGCAAGGGTTAAGATATCAAGTTCATCCTTTAAAATCCTTCCCCAAATGGTTTAAAAAATGGCTCTGCTAACTCTAGCTATATTGTAAGATGAAAGGCCATGCACCTGCCACCCTGAGGCCAGAAAAATTAAAATACAGCTCCCATCCTTAGGAAAGTTGCCCATTTCTGCTCTCTGGGAATGCAAGCAAATAATAACCTGAGGACCACCATGGGTATGAAATTTGGTTGTCCTGTTGTATGGATGATCAGGGCTGCTAGATGATTCTAGCCCAGTTCAGTGATGATTCTACTCTGAGGCGTGATGCGGCAGCTGAATGAAGAAATTAAAGGAGAAATGGGGAGATGAAAGAGAAATAGAGGAACTCAGAGATGAACAAATCAGAAGTACAGCATTTATTTCACTGTAATTCTTCTGAATATATCTCTCCAACACATAGCTTGTGAGAACAAGTCAGGCATATCATAATCAGAAATAGGGCTACCTGATTGAGGCTGCCAAAATCTGGATGATTATAAGATGGCAGCAAAGTGTTACAGAAAGCTCTAACTTTAATCTATATTTTTGCCTCCCAGAGCTGGTAGTCCTAACCAGAAATAAGCTCTCAAGGTCAGGAGGAGGGATGCTGGGGAAGTATATATCAGAATTAAGCTTAGTGGTATGTGCAGTTTCCATGGCTTTTTAATCTGCATCGTTCTACAAATTAATTTGCTTGGAATGCTGGTAGGAAGGGAGGGCTATGAAACTGTTCCTACTCAAAACTGACATTTCTCCATTCCCTGTGTTAAACCTATCCCAGATTGGCAGCTCATAAAACTGATTGTATAATTTTCTTATATTGTGTTGTGGACCCCATTTCTAGGTTTGCTGTTGCAAGAGCAAGGCTAAAGGCACCTTTGTGAATGACAGCATAAGATATAGCAACCTCTTATTAACGGGATAAATCGGACCTAATTTTTCATTGAACTGGTCAGGAAAGGCTTCACTTGCCCCCACGTAGCCCATTTCAATTCTCAGTTAAAGGGGAAATAGAACTGCTAGGATGTTTTAGCGTCCTGTGCTGCTTTTGTTTGTTTCTTTTTTAATGAGATGTTTCTCTGCAGTTGCTGTCTGGCAGCATGGGATATTGCCTAGGGTCAATTGGGGAAAGAGAAACAAGGATAGAAGTTACAGTCTTGTCACTAACACCACCTTCAGTGTGGGTCATGTGCAATGTTGAGAGATCTTTTTTGGATCAAAAGAGGAAACAGTGGCATGTCCCCCTTTCCTTTCTTCAGAGAGGTGAGGCGGCTAGGTAGGTGGAGGAGGGGCATAGGAAGCAGGGGAGGACAGATTGTGATGGGCAAAGGGAAGCGTGGCAGAAGACAGGTGGGTCTTTACTGGGGAAAAGAGATGGGAAATTTGCAGCCATTCTCTGCTTCCAGGCTCTGAATCTCAATTCAAGAGGCAGGTAGATGGATTGTTGGGAATCTAGACTCAAAGCGATGTGGATAAATGCCAGGTCTGTTTGTAATAAATCCATCCTCATCCATGACATGATCACCCTTGATTTGATCATAAATGAGAGGCCACACCTGGCATGTTTTACCAAGACCTGAGTGAATGAGAATAGGGGATTTCCCTGTCCAAGATATGCTCACCTGGGTTTCAGGTGTTGCATCAGTCTGATGGACATAATGTTGAGAGAGGCTGATACAGATTATTATCTGACCATACATTTTTGATCTAGCTGTATCTAAAATAAGGTAAAAGCCTTTGTTCTAGTAACAAATTGATCTGGTTATCACAGGGTCATTCATACATCTCTTCCTGGGATGTTTTGCCCTTCATATGAGCTCAGAATTTGTACCTGGTGTGGCTCTCCATTATGTTAATGCATAAGTCATAGTTGCATGATTTTTAATTTGAGATCATGAGGACTTGGGGAATTCCAGGAATGTATGCTTTCTTCCTGAATCATAGATACATGTACCATTGAATTATGCAATTCTTTTGTTCTAACTGAACAGCCCCAGGAGCCACATTCCATTGAAGTTAACAAAGCTGGCCAATAATGGTTTGGTGACCGACTTTAATACTGATCAGTCGGAGAAGTAATTACTGCTCCTTGAAGAAATGTTTTTATGAGATCAGTCATGAGGTGCATGTTTGTGTTTGTAAATTGACTGAAATAGAAGCATTTTTTTGCTACTGCATAATACGAGGCAAATCTGTTCAGAGACCAAGCACACATGTAGTCATTCAAGTTATTGATGACAGTTTTCATTAGTAATTGTGCTTTCCCCAACATAAATGGCATTTCTGAGTGGCAAAAGTCTGTTGGTAAGCATTCTAAGTGCAGACACTTTCAGATTCTGCTAGGAATAGGACTCCCCCTGGGCATTAAAGGAGCGTCTTTGCTGCATAAAATATGAAGGTATTTTGTATAATTGCTTTTAGTGCATCTAAATTTGGATTTTAAACTCATTGTTTAACATTACTCTGTGCAGATGTAGTTAATAGCGTCATCTGCATAGATAACAACAACAACAACAAATCTTTATTACGGTCATAGACCAGCATAAGGAGGATAAAGTACAGTCAATTAAAACATACAAATGAGTTTAAAATATAAAACTAAAACACAGGTCCAGTGGGGGAGAAAAGGGGGGTGAAAGAGAAAAGGGGGGGTAAATATAGAGGGGCATAGGATTAGTGTAACTGGAAATGCATTACTCTAGTAAATTAAAATTGAAGGCTAGTTTGTGGAACTTGTCATCATCCGGCGAATTTTAAGTGCTGCCGCACAGAATCTGGCAACATTGTATGTTGTGGTAGGGTTGATGTCTGACAGCAGCAGGGAGGTATAAAATTGTCTTGAGCACCCTGGATATTTGTACAATGGTGTAATGAGACATAAAATATGAAGGTATTTTGTATAATTGCTTTTAGTGCATCTAAATTTGGATTTTAAACTCATTGTTTAACGTTACTCTGTGCAGATGTAGTTAATAGCGTCATCTGCATAGATATCAGTGATGGTTCTTGGTTCATTCAGTTATTTTAAAATTCTGGCTAATTAACACTGTATGACTGTGTATACCGCTAACTTGTGACCCAGTTAGCGGAATCCAGTCTTACCATTTCAGCTTTGCTACCATGCTGTCATACAGCTGTTGCCTTAAATACAGACAGGCTGCTTGTTGCTTTTTCTACTCTTCTTATGTAAGGTGCCATCTGACCTTCCTTGTCTCTCTTCCCTTTTTCTTTAAACTGAAAACACCATTTCTTTCCTTTTCTTTTTTTTTAAATACATATTTAAAAACACAACCAGGGGGAATCAGCAGAACAAAGCAGAAAGAAGCTAGAAAATAAATTTACAGTATAAAACTGAATAAAAAGGTTGAAGTAATATTAGATCAGTGCTACATATAAAAGTGATCAAAGCCGTTATTAAAATCGAGTCAGTAATTAACAAAGGTAGCCAGTATAATGAGACTCATAAGTCAGAATAAACGATTAAGAAGAGTTTCCATCTAAGTGAAAATGTTCTATCCTTCTATCAAGTCATGCAAGATTAATATATTAAAGCCTATATTAAGAGAAACCCAAATTTTCAATGCAGTACAAGTCCATATCTAGAATTATAGCCTATGAATGGTTTCCAAGGTGAATTAAACGCTGTATCAGACTTATTTTTCAAATATGAAATTATTATTGACATTAATACATACTCTCACAGTTTAGTTTGCATTTTTCTGAAGAGGAAAATCTATGTGATTCCCAATAAGACGCATAAAATATCGTGGTAACTGTTATCATATACAGAGCTATCTCCATATAGTTTGTAGAAATATAAAGTTTGCTGGTGTTTAACAGAGAAATAGCTGACAGGAAAGAGAATCTTAAATTTAAGATTTGTTTCATTCTATAATACATCATCTTTCAGGCATTGCCACCAAATATGAAAGATGAATTGATGAAAAGATGAAAGATGAACCAAATATGAAAGAAATAGTACATTTAAGATTTGTTTCATTCTATAATAAATCATCTTTCAGACATTGCCACCAAGTATGCTCTTCTATTGGAATATGAAAGAGTGATCTAACTGGATTACTGTATTTCCAAATGTTTCAGAAAATAAATTATAGGTAGTCCTCGTTTAGTGACTGCCTCGTACAGTGACCATTCAAGTTACAACGGTGATGAAAAAGTAACTTCATGACTAATCCTCACATTTACGACCTTCACAGGTCTGTAAAGCAAAGGAAAGCTGAAGTAACATCATAACATAGTCACAGTTTCATTTAGTGACTGTTTTGCTTAATCACCAAGTTGCTGGTCCCAATTGTGGTTGCTAAACAAGGACTTGCTGTTTATTCGTTCAGTCGCTTCCGACTCTTCGTGACTTCATGGACCAGCCCACACCAGAGCTTCCTGTCGGCCGTCGCCATCCCCAGCTCCCCCAAGGTCGAGTCCGTCACCTCCAGAATATCATCCATCCATCTTGCCCTTGGTTGGCCCCTCTTCCTTTTGCCCTCCACTTTCCCTAGCATCAGCATCTTCTCCAGGACTACCTGTATCTATTTTGGCAATCAGCAGTGGAGTAACATCCCGGTGGTAAAACATCTTGTATCAGTTTCCTCTGTGATGTTCAAGATAAATTTATAATTATCTTCCATTGATATTCCCATTGTTGCATATCAGTTGTCCTGTTTAGATTCTGCAGACATTTAATCAAACAGCCTAACTAGTTCAGTTTCTGAGTCATATTTCAAAAGCAACTTGTAAATAAGCTCCAGGAGATGTTCTGAGTTTTGCATTTTAAGTTTTTTCTAATTCAATCCAATTTTCTTAATTGAAAAATTAGAATTTTCTAATTCTAATTAGAATTTTCTAATTCTAATTCAAAAATAGGGGCGTGGTGGCTCAGCGGGTAAGACGCCAGGCTTGTTGATCGGAAGATTGCAAGTTCGGAGGTTCGAATCCCTAGCCCTGCGTGCAGAGTGAGCTCCTGCACTAGCTCCAGCTCTTGCCAACCTAGCAATTCAAAAGCATGCAAATGCAAGTAGATTAATAGGTACCACTTTGGTGGGTAGGTAACAGCGTTCCGCGCGTGTCATGCGGCCACATGACTGTGGAAGTGTCTTCGGACAACGCTGGCTCTTTGGCTAACAAACGGAGATGAGCACCGGCCCCTAGAGTCGGACACGACTGCACAAATGTGCGGGGGGTACCTTTACCTTTACCTTAATTCAATCCAGCTTTTAAATCCTTGTTTTTATAATTCCTTTTGCACTATACTACTCATTTGAAGATACTGAAACTAGTGAGGTGATTCTGACCATTCTGAAGAAAGAATCTTGAAAACTTTCATTTTTGTTTTATTAAGGATTAAGCGAACTATATGAGTTACTATCTATTGATCTATTTTTCTTTTCATGACAAATATTTAATATTGAAGTGATCCCATACTTTTAATACAGTGTTTATCATTGAATCATCTCTTCCATGTTATGCATTTCTGTTGGTATTCAGCCAAAGATATTTACGCAAACCATCTGGGAGTCAGTAGACCTCAATAAAAGTAAACCAGCCATAACGTGGTATCTGCAGTTTCTTTCATGTCTTGTAAAATATTAAACTTAATCCTTGATCTTTTGTTTGATCATATAAACTTAGTTATTTGTCTCTGCCACTCATTTAATATGTTATCTTCCATTCTTACTGGAATAATTTGAAATAAAAATTAAGCCTTGGTAAAATATTAGTTTTTACTAAAATGAACATATCATTAGGCAAATAAAGCTTTACTTCAGGTGGTAAATATGTATCTGGGCTGTACTACTTCAGATTACATCTGGGACACATTGGATTGAATGTTCTTTATCAAAATGGCTTTTTGTATGGAGGATTTCTTTCTCCTACATGTGGGCAAAGGGCTCTACGTTCTAGTTTTCAATCTGAGTGCTATTTTTTTTTCTTTAGAAAGAATATTCGACATTCAAACCCTCAATTATAAAACAGTGCAATTAAACGTTGTACAAACATGATCTGAATCCCTATTGCCTTTTAAGGGGTAAATGTCCAAAAGATTGAGGACAAATAGTTCTTTCCTAGTAGTTGAGTTTCAACTGCAAATGTAGGATAACCTCTGAAGACGGTATGCAGCATGTATTTTAAGTGTATTTGAAAACTTCAAAGTTACTTTTTTAAAGGTATTGATGGGTTGATTGTGCAAAACAAAATGTGTAGGCAATATTGCTGAGGTTCATGAGTTCTGCTCTTTGTAACTGCTTTGTAGTAAAGTCCAAGAGTCTGAAATGTAGGAGATTTGATTTCTAGCCCCTGTCATTCATAGGATTCCATTGCCAATGAAGGATGAGATTCAGCATTTATTAGATGCTAAATTGCCTGGCATCCAGTTTGGGCATCACAGAACAAGAGAGCAAATACCCTAAGTGATTGTCCAGGTATCTCTTAAATCCAGTTTAGCAGATTTATTTTCTAACCATTCTCTCCCCCCACCCACCTTCTCTGGAATATGTTGAAATAATCTAATACTGGCAAAATGAGTATCTTCCTGGGATATGCACATGCAAGGCAAGTTAGCAAATTCTGTTTTTCTAGTTCAGTTCTGGTATTGCAGAGTTTTGTTAGTTCCTCCTGTTCTTATAGTGCTTCTGGATAATGACATTTTCTCAGAGATCAAATAATACTATCAAGAGAGCCAGTTTTGTCTAGTGGTTAAGGTGCTGGGCTAGAAACCAGGAGTCTGTGAGTTCTAGTCCCGCCTGAGGCATGAAAGCC
This sequence comes from Charina bottae, assembly GCA_023362775.1. NCBI lineage: Eukaryota > Metazoa > Chordata > Lepidosauria > Squamata > Charinaidae > Charina > Charina bottae. The sequence continues at coordinate 126,260,469 of JALMGJ010000002.1, read as the reverse complement.
GGCTGGGTGACCTTGGGCCAGTCACACACACACAGCCCAACTCACCTCACAGGGTTGTTGTTGTGGGGAAAATAGGAGGAGGAAAGAGTATGAGGTATGTTCGCTGCCTTGAGTTATTTATAAAATTAATAAGGGCAGGATAAAAATTAAATATAAATTGAATAAAATAAAAATAAATAATAAATAAATAAATAAAATAAGATTGTCTTTATGGCAGCTGCTGAGGTAGAATCCACTGGCTGGATTCACATATAGTGATTGTTTCCTTAATGCAGAGCTTTCCAAACTTTTCACGTTGGCAACACACACCAACGGCAGCGGCGCGGCCTGCGGTGTCCTGGTGTGTCGTGCAAAAAACCCAGAAGCGCTGATGGAACCGAAAGAAGCGACACCCCCGCCAATCAGCACCGCCGCTGATTGGCGGGGTGCCGCTTCTTTCGGTTCCCCCTTCAGCGCTTCTGGGTTTTTGCGCAACACACCAGGACACCGCAGGCGACACAGTAGTGTGTTGCGACACACACTTTGGAAAGCTATGCCTTAATGGTTTGTTGAAGAAACCACAGTTAATTGGGTTCACCCAACCATTAACTGCAGCTGACAAGCTGCAGTGTGTTCATGCAACATGCTGAAACATAAATAAACAACTGTAGCTTTATATAACATAATGTTTAAACTCAGCCTAAATGTTGTATACATAATGAACTCTTGTTAAAGTCTGCATAGGATGACAAAGTCAGCAAAGTAAATATTTGCTTCTGCCTAGGGATGGGTAAATTTCAATTTTTGCACCATCTGTGTGTTTTCAGTTTTCAAGTTAAATTATATTCAGTTTCTATAGCATGGTTTGTTATAACTCTCCGTGTTTAGGCTTGATAAATTACACATTACACAGGCCTATGTACTATATTTTATAACCCTTGGATTGTAAGTAATGCCCATTTATACATACATAATTTTGCTGTGAGGTCTCTTTCCACAACCCCTTACTTCTCTCTTGCAGTATTAATTTTCTGCATCTCCTACTGTTCCTTGCCTGGCCAAATGGCACATGTTTTCTCTGTGGGTTAATTCAGCTATTGTCCATCTAAATTAAGCCCTGTGAATATATTTCCTTTATGTATAGAAAACAAGGTACCCATTTAGTGAATGGGTTTGCTATCCTCTTCCTTGGTTTTATGTTTTCTTTACTGCTTGCTGTACATCAGCCTAGTGGTCTAGTAGGCAGAAGCTGTGATTTATAAAAGTAATAAGTAACTGTGCAAAATGGTTATATTTATCATTATGTAGCATGGTTTGACACTGTATCTCAGAGAACCATTTCTTAGGATTTTGAGCCAGCAGGTTAGTGGTGGAGGAAAAACAGTCTGATCCATTCCTGGTTCTGTACATTGTAGATTCATAAATGTTGAAGAAAAGGATTGTTATAACTCGTGAATTCCTGAAATTATGTTTTTTTGCTGTCCACTAACTTTATTTCTATTAGTGTTTTCCATAATAGGAGTCTTGCCCTCCTATTCTGGAGGACATATTCTGGGCAATAATATTGTTTAGATGGGAAATGACAGAGTGGGGACATTACGGGGAGTGGGGGTGGGGTATCCACACGGCTTCAGTTAAATGTGTTTCCTTGCAATTAACAGAGATTAGATTACCTTCTTCTCATGGTTTCTTTTGAGCACCCCTCCTGTTTCACTAAAGTTGGGTTCATACAAGGTTAAACCACAGTCATCATTTGATGAATGATCTGCTGTAGCCAGGTTCAAAAATTAGGCGAAACCAAAATGAAACAAACCATGTTATGGCCTATTGCCTGGCCTCTCCTGTCATTTTCACTGGGTTTTATCAGCTGCAGTTTTGCCTCTCTTTTCTAGGTTCTGCAGTTCTCTTCTGTTTTTTTCCTGGCCTGTTGCTTCCAGTATGATGAATCTCCTGAGCTTTGCCTTGCTGTGCTTTATTGACTGCCAGTGCAACTGCAGACAGAATCTCTGTGATAACTCTACACCAGAATATTTTGTCATGAACAAAGGCAGCCCAGGATTTGGTGCCCTTTGTTAGAATTGCAACCTTTCTTCATATGCAGCTTACAGCGTGAACAAGATGGAGATGAAATGGCTCCAGTGCTTCAGGCATCTCTTCCTTTCATTTCTTATTTTAATCAGTGGTCCGTACCCCCACCCATCCCTCTGCTCCCTGGCGATAATTCCTATTTGAGAAATGCCAGTTTTAATTTTCTTCTTCTGGATCGACACCTTTAACAGAAACAAGTATACATTATGCTTTTTAAGGATCCTCCTATTAGCACCCAGAATGATTTTGTGTTGTCTTCAGTTAGAGAGAATCTGGGCTTTTTATGAAGGGAAAAGTTCTTTTTATTAAAAAAATGTTTTTTTATATATAAGCTTTATAAAAAAATCCACATAAATGGGAAAAAAACAAAAGAAAAGCATGTAAAAAAACACAAGAAAAAGCAATAAGTAAGCCCCAAAAAGGGGGAAAAAAGGAATTACAAACTATCTATAGATATCACATGTCCATCAAATAGTAAACAGAATTTAAATGTTTCTAAATGATAGAGAATATTTATTTTCATTTATTTATCAAGGGAAAAGTTCAGCCAATGTAGACAGCAGTTCTGTTAAGTTTCAAACTTAAGGTGCCCTGTTCTGTTTAGCAGAAACGGGGTAAAAGCATCCCCTGGGGTACTGCCATGCAGGCATTCAGAATTGTGAGGAGAGAGCAGTTGCAGAACAATTTGCCACGGAGCATTTCTCTGGAGAGCTGAGAGCTCACTTAACTGCTGTGTTTGGGACTGAAAGTTTCCCAGGCCAGATGGCTGCAAGACTGCTCCCCCTTTTTCTTGGGCAACCCCCACCTCCCAATAGCTGTGCTTCAGCAGCCCAGCGACTTCCTAGGAATGGTGTTAAGGAAAAGGAGGATGGCGTTGCTGGGAGGTTGTGGAGGGAGAGCTGTGCTGTGCAAGACATTGTGTTCCTTTGTGCTGCTCAAGAGTGTGTGTGTCGTCTAGGAAACACAATGCCCTGGAGAAAGACGCTGCCTCTCTTTCCTTCCCCTCCCCTTCCTTCCCCACTGGGCTCTTTTTGTAATCAGCACCACAAATGCTCTCTGCTTTTCTTGAGCTTTACCCCTAGAATTATGTATGCTGGCATTTTAATCCCTGAAGTAATGGGAATCTCCTCCAAGTTGGGCACAACTCCTGGAGGCTACATGACCTTGTACTTCCTTGGTTACAGCTTCTTTGCCATCCACAGTTTGCCTTATCCAAAGAGTGGCGTGGTGTGGAGCCAAGCTTCTGGATTGACCAGCAACATCTTCAGCATCTCAAGCAAAGAGTATTTTTCCAAGCCTGGGGATGTTTTCATCCAACCTTAATGCTCCTATGGTTTTGGAGTACTTAATCCCTAGTAATTAGCTACAACATCCAGTAGCATCTAGGGGCCCAAAGTTAAGAAAGCCTGTTTTAATTAGCAGTTCCTTGAATTTGAGATGTTTATCCTTTGAAAATGTGTGTCCTGCCATTCAGCTATAGGCCATTCCCCCACTTTTTTTTTATTCATTCAGTCGCTTCGACTCTTCATAACTTCATGGACCAGCCCACGCCAGAGCTTCCTGTCGGCCGTCGCGCCACCCCCAGCTCCCCCAAGGTCAAGTACGTCACCTCCAGAATATCTTCCATCCATCTTGCCCTTGGTCGGCCCCTCTTCCTTTTGCCTTCCACTTTCCCTAGCATCAGCATCAGCATTCCCCCACTAGTGACTTACAAGTCTTTGCAGCATCACCCAGCCATCATAGTGACTGAAAGCCTGTCTTTGCTGTTATTTTAGCACAGGGATGGTTGGATGATTCTGGAAAGTGCTATGGTTTGGTAGTGGTGAAGTTCACATTGTCTCTCCTTTTCAGTATGGGGCGGGGGGGAAAGCCCGCTCTCCCAATAAGAGATCTTTTTATACTTCTTTGGAGATAAATGCTTATTTGGGTTTTATTTATTTATTTACTTATTTATTTATTTATTTATTTATTTATTTATTTATTTATTGTGCTTGCTGTGTTTTTCCTTGCTCGTTCTTACCCACGGCCAATGTTCCCTCTAATATCTGATATGCTGTGTGCAGAAAAAAATTGTTCTGTGCAGCTCTTCCCAAAGTACAAATCTGTGCACCACAATATGAGTATAGTATATAAATAAATAGCAAAAACATGTAATAGCAACATGTTAAAATGTTGACATATTCCTTAGCTGAAGTATATAAACTAGAAAGTATAATAGTACATCACATACCTGCTTAACAGTTGTGGCTTTAAGTCAAACAACTGTCCCCTGCAGTTTTCTTGACAGCATTTTTCAGAAGTGGTTTGCCCTTGCCTTTTTCCTAGGGCTGAAAGAGAGAGACTGCCCCAAGGTCACCCAGCTGACTTTGTGTCTCAGGCAGGACTAGAACTCACAGTCTCCTGGTTTCTCATCTGACACCTTAATCACTATACCACACTGGTTCTATGCATATGTACTTACAGATTATAATATAAACTTGGTAATCACTGATAACTGATAATTACAATCAATATGAGGGCGGGATTTGATATTGTAATGAAATATTTTTTTTTAAAAAATATTAATTTTAAAATTGAACTTTTAATAAAGTTAACAATCATGGAGCTTGTCCAGCTCAAAACTCAACAGATATTAATTAAACCTTTTTTTCAGGGAGAAGGGAGGCAGGCTAAGGGGGCCTGTCAGGGGCCACTTCTCAGTACAAAGCGGGGCCATAGCATGACTCCTTCATGTGCAAGAGGCTCTGGGGTTGTGCCTGGCGTGTGTCTAGCTGGTCCTGATCCAGAGCAAGTTGGCTGCAAGGCTGGGAAAGGGCCGTCTGCCCGCTGTCCCAGGCAAAAGGCGCCTCAAGGAACCCTCTCTGTTGCAGTTAAACTGAGGCGGTGAGCTTGTGCAGGATTCGTCACGAGTTTTATGGCACCTACATTTATTACCATTTTGGGAGAACTTCATTTTACATGTGCTTGCCTTTCTACCATGTGCACAGCTTTGACGAGTAGTGTGCATTGACATGTTGAACTGAAAAGGCAGGTCCCTTTGTTGCTATCTTCCAGCCTTAGCAAGATCGTAGTAAGATTGTAGCTTCCTCCTTTTATTTATTACGTATCAACACACCCTTCCTTTTGCTTCATCAAGCTGATGCTTTCCAAATATGGTGAGACTACAGCTTCTAGAAAACCCAGCAAACAAGCAATTTTATAAGGAGGTAAAATATTTTTGGTCTTTTCTTCTGCATAACCACCACGATACTTTACAGCAGTGTTTCTCAACCTTAGCAACTTTAAGACGTGTGGACTTCAACTCCCAGAATTGCTGGGAGTTGAAGCCCACACACCTTAAAGTTGCTAAGGTTGACAAACACTGCTTTACAGTCGGGAAAAAAGACACGGCTGCTTTAAGAATCACATTAAAGACTTATGCAGAAGCCTTAGAAAAGATGTACATGTTTAGTAGAGAGGTGCTGTGCTCTCATGCAGTTTGCATTGCTTCTTCCAGATCATTTCCCAATGTGCACAGCCTTATAAAATACATATAGTGCTTTGATTCATTAATGGGAAGGAAAGGAAAGTGATTTTCTGTAAAAGCTCTCGGGAATGCCAACCTAGCACCAATCTGCAACACTTTAAACAGCCATGACTTTTCCCAGGATTGAACCAGCTTCGATTACTGTGACTCTCAGTAGCACAGAGTGCATCATTTTGTGTGAAACTTTGGGGCAAGAAGATTATCTATCCCAGCACTAGAAGAGAAGGATTGGGAGAAGAGAGAAGAGGTCTCTGATTGAAAGAGCTTTCTGGGCCTGAGGTCATCAGACCAGTGGAAGAGGTAGAAAGGCTACCAGAGAGACCCTGGGGATAGGAGACCCCCTTGGCTCTCAGTGCTCTAAAGTGTTGCTTATTTCACTAAACAAGAACTTTATATTAAAAACCACTGCAAAGATCACCCACTGCTTTTTTCAAGTGGGCAAGAATATTGGAGACAACCAGTTAGGATGCTAGATTATGCATGCTAGAGAGATGCTTGCAGTTGGATAAGGAAGTCATCTAGAGGTTGCTGAAAAAGCAGGGGATCTTCATTCAGCATAACCAGCTCTATACTCAAATAATTGAAGCTGATTGATCATTCAAGCAAGTTTAGAGTCGGGCTAAAATGTTAACTTTTAACATCCTCACCCCATAAGAGGAGATGTGTGGTACAGTCCCTTAAATAGGATGTAGCTTGAAATGGCCTGACTCTTGTCAGTTTTGTAATTCTCTTTTTTATCCTTTTTTGCTACCTGAGTACAGTAGTATGACAATTATGTTTGTTAGCCCCATGTCCTTCCCTTGTCCCCTGTATTATTGTTGCCACTCATACCTTGGTAAGTGGCAAGCCACAGAACAATCAGGTTGTTACTAATAACCTGTACTGCATTTTCTTCTGGTGTCTCCTTGAGATGTTATGAATATTTGATGCTTGGTGGTGGAGGAGAATGACCAAATCCCCATCCGGATTACTGCTGGGAAGTCCTGCTGAGAGCAAGAGGATGCTCAGTAGGAAGCACTAAATACCTATAGAGCTCAGCAAATTGAGGCTCCTCTAGACCTTTTCAATTGTATTGAAATAATTGGCTTGAGAAATACACAGCCTGTCACTTGAGGAGTTTGATTGATAACTGTATGTTTTCAATTTATGTGAACATTCACAATCCTCCTCAGCCCCTAAGGTTGATTTCTCCCTTTTTAGACTAGCTCTACTATCTCTACCACTGTGACCAGAGCTGAGCCTTCATCAGCTCTAAATGTATGACCTGGTTCTCAGCATTATTGTATCCCTACATAGATACTTCATGGGATTATTTGGCTTGGAATGCATCCTTCTGCGCCCGATGGAAAAGAACTTCTCCATCTTTCTCTTCTCGTTCCTCCCCTTCTTATTCTGTATCCAGCATACAGCAGCGTGACTGGCAACAGGCTGAATTAATCAGTGGCTTGGTGCTTCACTCTGCTGTTCCTCTCTCTCTTTCTCTGCAGCGCTGTGCTCTGCGCACTCTCTCTCTCTCTCTCTTGCTCTCTGCTTCTCTGTGGGTAGCAGCATTGGAAGTTGCTGTTCAAGGTTCCAAGTGGTGTGCAGCAATCTTAGCCCAGATGCTTTTTAAACAGCCAGATCTGTGGATGTCCCAGCAAGCCAAAAGTGGCAAAGTAAGTTTACCTTTTTGTCCTCTTTTTTCCCTTATCTAACATTTTAATTCAAGATGGCTCCCTCCCCCACCCCAAAAATTCCTGGATCGCTTCCTGAGTTACTAATATGCTTCCAAGGATTGTGTGTGTGTGTGTGTGTGAAAGAGGGGGGAGAGAGACCGTGTGAGAGAGCACTTAGCACTGGTGAGCTGTACTAAATGATAATTGACACCCGATTAGGGATAGGATTGCTTTCCTTTGATGGCATTCTGTTAAGTGGATGATATCAGTACTAAATACAGTAGATAAATCTGTCATGCTTGAGTTAAAAGGAATCCCTCTTCCTATTCAGCAATTAAGATTTGCCTGTTTCTTCTGATGGTCGTGCACTGCAGCATTGAATATTATTTTGTACTGGAATGCATGGATTTGGGTTAAGGCTATGTTTTAAAGTAGCAAGGATGGTGTATACTAAATTTCTTGAATTGGGAGGTTTGCCAGCTCTATTCAGGGGAAGCAACTATGGCAATGATCCATCCTTGCAGATTAATAAATCTAGGATTACATTCAGCAGTGGTAGAAGTGTATGTAATTCCCAACAGTCCCCATGTCATCCTTCGGAGTTAGGGAAATATGGAGAAGAATATGTTATTTAATGTCACATTATGCAATATGTCTTAAAAACAAAACGCAACACCTATTCCCATGGCATGTGCTAGCTGTATTGTGATCCAGCCCTAGGGTAGTATGCCAGGGCAAAGAGGACCAGAGGGACAGAGTAGAGAGACTGCACAGCACACGGCTGCCCGAAGGAGCGTTTCTTCTCTCAGTAGTCTAAAAAGAAGAAGGAGAAGTTGGCAAGCACGCAGAGGTTTAGGTTATTGATAGCACGAGGCTTATCCTGGCTATTGGCATCTGGCTTTCTGTTTTTGTACACCCTTGAAAATGTGGTTATCCAGAAAAAAGGAGATGTATTCTTAGCAGGAGTCATGACCAATGGAGACAATTTAAATCAGCCCTCTGTAGGATTGGTAGGTCTGCTTTGTATTGCTAAGTTAGAATGACCAAATGTTGAAAGGACTGTGGTTCCAATGACATGGCTCTTAATTTAAAAGAGAATGTATGCAGTGACCTGGAAGCCAGAGGGCCCTCCTTACTAGAAACAAGTATGTCCTCTCATTTTGTCTTTGCCGCTTGTTCCTGAAACTTGGTTGCCTGAGCAGGGTTTTCTCTATGATCCATACACTCCCTTAAGGACAGAATTAAACCGTCTTTTGCTATGGATTTGCCTGAGCTGTGAGTCTGATTTGGTTGAGAGATTGGCAGCCAGAATCACCCGTTGACCTCCAAATCAAGTGATCTGAATTGGGAAGATCCATGATCAACATTTTAATCACTGTGCCATACAATGTATAGTTATTGTCTAAATGAGGGGTGTTCAACCTTTTTTTTCTCATGGCCCCCTTCTGAGCCTCATTTACCTCTGGTGACCCCATCATGCTCACTGTTAGCTGATTGATATTTATTGTAAACTATAGCAATTTTCAGTATTTATGCTACTGAAATTAGCACAGAGAATGAGACATGAGGATCATGACAAATTGATCATACACCTGGCAGTTAAATTTAGGTGGCCCCCTCAGAAACTTCCTGTGTCCCCCTAGTAATATGGCATGGCCCTATGGCCCACATTGAGAACCACTGATCTAAAATATTAACAACAGTGGTTTTAAACAAAATAATACTTCTCCCAATATACATCAAGCTAAAACACTGTCTTCAGACTTAATTAGTTATCAAAAGATTTCCCTGAATGCCTGGAGTTGAGGGGGAATGTGACACATATTTGCCTCTACAGTGAAGAACAATCCGACTATTTTGGGTGTCTCCCAATAGTTACATAACTGGCACCAGTGTATTCGTGTGTAGGTGTGTATGTGTGTGTGAGGGGGTGTCGAAGTAATTCCTAATTCTGTATCTTGCCTCAGAGGGGTCTAAACCTATGTCTTGGATTTATAGGCCATAAAGCAGTGTTAAATGACACTCTGTGTTGGAGGGATGCAAATAATCAGAAATGGCCAATTAAGCTATTCTTTATGTTGCCGGCTTGATTGGGCAAATATGGAGGTATGTCAACTTCTTAAAAATTATAAAAACTTGAGACAAATAATACAATCTCAGATTGTGTTTGGATCATGCCCTGATAGCTATGGAGTGATGGCTTCCTTGAGGGTTTCAAGGGTGACTAAAGCAAATTGTAATTGTAATTATTATACGTATAATAATTCTCATACCCTGACATTGGTTAACAATCACAATAGGACTGTGTGGGCTGTCTCTCCCCATCTGTTCTTCTCTTGCATGCTGATACTAACAATGGTTAGGGTCGGGGTTGGGGTCCTTTTAAAAATGGTTAATACCAATCAGGTTTGCTTGTTATCCTTTTCTTTTCTTCTCTCCCTTTCACTACTAAGATAAGCTTCCTTTTCTATTTCCCCCTTGCCCTTATAATGTAAATATCTGAGCTTTGGAGTGCAGCAGTGTGGAAGGGGAGCCAGTTTGGTGTAGTGTTTAAGGCATCAGGCTAGAAATTGGGAGATGGTGAGTTCACGAAGCCAGCTGGATGACCTTGGGCCAGTCACTTTCTCTCAGCCCTAGGAAGGGGGCAGTGGCAAACCACTTCTGAAAAACCTTGCTGAGAAAACTGTTTATCGTTTTCTCATTCTTTCTTTCTTAGCTATACTTAGCCAGTAAAACTTTACCTCTTCATGTTACACTGAAGTTGTGAGCTATCCTGAAAGGCTGCTGGGGTAGCAGCTGCCACCATTCCGTTTTGGGGCAGTGGAAGTTTGCAGAGCTGATACATGGGATAGAAAGTCAGATGGCAGGGTGAGAGTGACTTGTCTGTGCACCATCCTGCTAATTCCCTGATTAGCCTGTATCACTGCCGACGTATACGTAGGTGGTCTACAATAGACCACCTATTGTAGATAGGTGATAGAATAAGATGGCATTTTCACATATAGTATTGTGGGCTGCAGTTGCTTCATTTTGGGGTGTAGTCTGTAGGTGCCAGTTGTATGCTTTCTCTCAGCCACATGTTTCTTTTAGAGTTGGGGGCAGGGTTGTAGTCTAAATCTAATAATTTAATCTTGACCCATCAATTGAGCGAAGGAGGCAAATGCTGAGCTATGATTGATTGCTTCCCATGTTGGAAAACAAACACAGACTAGACAGCAGGCACCAGTGCTAGGAACACAATTGCATTGTCCTACTCAGCATTCTCTTTCTAACTTGCAGCATTTATATTGGAACCAATCTTGAACGTTTTTGCCACTTTGCTTTTCTATTATAATTCCTGCTGTTTTCCATTTTTCTTCAGCAGAGAGTTGCTGCTTTAGCCAGACTCTGGGGAATTATTTCCAAACCAAAGCACTAAAGAGTAATAAATTAGGCCTACAATGCCTTTTCTCATAGACTGCTGTGACAAATTATGGACTAATTAGTTTATTTCAGCAGGTATTCTATGGCTAGATTTGCACAACCACTAAATCAGGTCAGCGAAAGACCTAGTAGATATATTTGCACAGTCGGTAAGTTAGTTTTTACTAGGTTAGTTTTTTGTGCTTAATCGGTTGTGTAAACCTAGCTGTTGGATAGTTTATGATTCAGTATCTTGTGTGAACCCAGAAAATGGGTTAATTGTGTAATTACGTAGTATGAAGTTAGCCAGTGTGAACACAAACTGTGTGAGGTCTGTAAGAGTTAGGTCTGTTTACATTATTAATTTGCTGTGCCTGCATCATAAATATGTGAGAAAGAGAAAGTAAGAAGTATGGGAGGTCAGAGTACATGTTTTCAAGGTCTGAAGAGGGAAATCAAATTGAGGCAGAAACGTTGTGGAAAAAAAAGAAACATGTTAAACAACTTCAAGGTCATTGTTCATATTTGCACTTTGGGCTCCCTCAGTTTCTTGTTCAAGTAGTTTACTGTATAGAGGTAGGGAGATGGGGAACTGATGGCCCTCTAGGTAGTGCTAATCTCTCAGCTTTGTTGTTGTTCAGTCGTTAAGTCCTCCGACTCTTTGTGACCCCATGGACCATAGCATGCCAGGCCTTCCAGACACATCCACAACTGAGCGTCCCTTCAGCTTTGGCCCAGCCGCTTCACTCTTTCTGGAGCTACTCGGAATTGCCCTCCGCTCTTCCCCAGTAGCATATTGGACACCTTCCGACCTGAGGGGCTCATCTTCCGGCGTCATATCTTTTAGCCTTTTGATACTGTCCATGGGGTTTTCTTGGCAAGGATACTGGAGTGGGTTGCCATGTCCTCCTCCAATGGACCACGTTTTGTCAGAACTCTCCGTCATGACCTGTCCGTCTTGGGTGGCCCTGCACGGCATAGCTCATGGCTTCATTGAGTTACGCAAGCCCCTTCGCCACGACAAGGCAGTGATCCATGAAGGGGAATCTCTCAGCTAGAAGACCACAAATGCTATGGTTCTGTGTTGATTTAATGTCCTGCGTGAACTCAGACACTGTGGTTTGTAAACCATGATTTAATCATTTAGTGTCATGATAAATTAAAATAAACCCAGCCAATTATGACTTATTTCTAGTTAATGATATATTTGTATGATATGTTAACCAGGTCACTAGAAGCAAACTGGCAATGAAGAGTAGCCAGGTTATGTTCATCAGGACTTAGTAATTTCCCTTGAATCAAAAGAGCCAACTTTTACTAACGTCTACAGTGTTTGACCCCAATAACAGAGAAAAACTAACTGAAGTATCCTGATGTTGCCCTTTTACTGCCAGATGAGAGTGGAAACAGGTCATCTGCCTTTAGGTAAAGGTAAAGGTTTACCTTTGTGCAGTCGTGTCCGACTCTAGGGGCCGGTGCTCATCTCCGTTTGTTAGCCGAAGAGCCAGCGTTGTCCGAAGACGCTTCCACGGTCATGTGGCTGGCATGACACGCGCGGAACGCTGTTACCTACCCACCGAAGTGGTACCTATTCATCTACTTGCGTTTGCATGCTTTCGAATTGCTAGGTTGGCAAGAGCTGGAGCTAGTGCGGGAGCTCACTCCGCACGCAGGGCTAGGGATTCGAACCTCCGAACTTGCAATCTTCCGATCAACAAGCCTGGCGTCTTACCCGCTGAGCCACCACGCCCCCATCTGCCTTTACTGATTATTATAATCAGAAAGTCTGTCACTTCTGCACTCTTCAGACTGAAAATCTGAGAGATTTGTGGCAGCTCCAGTTTTTCACATCCATTTGTTATAAATTTCCATGTTTGGGAAACTTGAAGGCCTGTACCTGTATACTAGCATTAACCATGTTATATGTTATGCACAGAAGCCGAACCCATATGCATAGCAAAGAGATTTTTGCAATATTTTTACATGTTCAGAACAGAGAAATAGTGGAGTCATACAATATATAGAGGAGGTGATTAGTCTAATGGGTGAAGAAGAACAGTTTGCCCTGGTGTGCATACTTTTAGCAGTCAGAATTCTTGTACCATAGGAAGAAGATGTAAAAGATTTAACTTAAAAAATAATCAAGAAGAAATTATGCCTGGAGCTGTTGAATAAGCATGGCATGGCAAAAGAGATGGAGAATCTTGTTATGGAGTTAAGCTGTATTGAGAATTGGGAGAAGGAATCAAAAACTTCACCATCCTACAGCCATTCATTCATTTTATTGTGAACCACCCAGGGTCTCTCCTTGTGGGGGAGATGGGCGGTGATATAAATGTGATGGATGGATGGATGGATGGATGGATGAATGAATGAATGAATAAAGAATGCCTGAATGTTGGTGGCCTCTGCTTAAGGATCCTGTTTCATAGCTACTTTCTAGTAGGGCAGTTATTGAAACTCCATGCAAGACAATCTTTGCTAAAGCATGAATTTAACTTTGAGTGGACTTGAGGATCATATAGTCCTCTGTTGCCTGTGGAAGTCCTATTCCCCAAATGGGAATGATGTTTATTTGCCATAATGTTGATGCAGTCTGGTTGTCTTCTGAAAAAAGAAGGGAGCAATCATTTAAGTCCTAGAGTTAGCCCAATAGAAATATTGCATCCGGATTTATTCTTAGTTCTGCCAGATATGCAGTATCATGGCTTGCCTGTGTGCTATGAGAATTTCTTGTTTTACATGTTCATTTTCACTGCAGAGGGATTTGCATTTTCATATTCCTAAAAAAGAACAAGACAGAGCCAGAAGAGACAGCAGCCTCAAATAGTTTGGCTTGCTGGTCAAAGCCAGACTTAGGTTCTACAAGAAGGTTGATTGTCTGAAAAACTCATTCTTTGGCAGTTGTCCTGGTCTGTCCTTGGCAACTCTGGCTTCTCTAGATCAGCTCAAAGATAGGTCTTTTGGGAAGCAGGCGCATGATGAACACCTTCATAGTTGTCATGGCTCCAGGGTTTACTTCTATCTTATTGATGCTCTTCACTGCCCTGCATATAATACTAAGTCATAATCTTACAGTACTTGTTTATTTTTATCTTAGCATGAGATGGTTTGCAAACTCTATTTTCCCCCTTGAACAGGGTTTCTGTATCACACTATCAGAATTGTTCCAAACTGATGTTATCGCTTACCATGATGTGTGAATCAGGCAGGATTTATCTATTCTTGCAAATGAGCCACATTCAAGATACTTTAGTTTCAGAAGTAGACTATTCAAAATTCAGTCTCCTCTCCAGTTCTTGAAAATGGGCATGATCTGCTGGGAAGCTTAGCTGTTGAGCCCGAAATGAAATGCTTCTTGGCACCTCCTGTTCAAATTGAGTTTATAGAGGAGAATTTTCTAATGTGGCTTTCACCAACCTCATGTCCTCCAGATACATGGAACATTTCTCTCATGTGAGACAAATGAAGGCTGATAATAGACAGTATATTGGATTTGTTAGACTATCTTGTATTCTTTTTTCTGCTGTGCTACAGCATCTCCCTAGAATTTTAAGGAATCTGTTGGCCTGCTTTGAAAATTGGCATAATGTTTGTTTTATATAAATAATGGGGTTAACATGAATCAAGTGAAAGCACTACAAGACTCTGAAAGATGAAATCTCATATACTGGAGGAACTTGAGAACAAAGCCTTTTGGAGATTGATTTGGATAGAGTGGCATTGCTACTGAGATGAGATCAGGGATCCAGGGAACCCTGATCAGGAATCAAGGTGTTGGATAGTTTATTTTATTTATTTGTCAAATTTCTCTGCCGACCATCTCGTATACAACGACTCTGGGTGGCTTACAGATAATAAAATGACAATCAGTAAAAACAGTATAAATACACATAAATACAGGCACAGGTACAAAAATACAAAAGTATAAAATATAAAATTCAAGATGGCAATAGGATCTTATCCTTGTTACAATCACGGTGCCAGCCACCCCCATGAATGGCTATCCCCCCTCCCATCCCAAGCGTGGTGGCATAACCATGTCTTCACCCCCTTCTGGAAGGCCGGGAGAGTGGGGCCTGTCTTACCTCTGGGGGTAAGCTGTTCCAAAGGGCGGGTGCCACTGCAGAGAAGGCCCACCTCCTGGACCCTGCCAATCAGCAATCCCTCATGGACAGGGTCTGCAACATGCCCTCTCTGCCTGACCAGGTGGGACGGGTCGATGTAATGGGGGTGAGGCGGTTCCTCAGGTAACCTGGACCCATGCCATGTAGGGCTTTAAAGGTGATAACCAACACCTTGAATTGGACCCAGAAGCAAACTGGTACCCAATGCAGCTTGCGCAGCAAAGGTGTTACACGTGCCGATCTTGGGGCACCAAGAATTGCCCGCGTGGCCGCATTCTGCACCAGCTGTAGCTTCCGGATACTCTTCAAGGGTAGCCCCATGTAGAGTGCATTGCAATAGTCTATATGGAAGATGACCAGGGCATGAGTAACTGGCATACAACACGAAGTTGAGCAAAGGCCCTCCTGGCCACGACTGCCACCTGCTCTTCGAGCAGGAGTCGTGAGTCCAGGAGGACCCCCAGGTTCTGCACTGGGTCTGTATGGGGCAGTGCAACCCCATCCAGAACCAAATATGGTAAGTTCCCGGATACCCGGGAGCCCCTAACCCACAGCCACTTCGTCTTACCAGGGTTCAGCTGAAGCCTGTTGTTCCCCATCCAGACCCCTACAGCCTCCAGGCACTGAGAGAGGTTGGTCACAGCCTCACTTACGTCACCCGGGATGGAGATGTATAGTTGAGTATCATCAGCATATTGATGATACCTCATCCCGTGGTGACGGATGATCTCACCCAGTGGTTTCATGTTGATGTTAAAAAGGAGCGGGGAGAGTACCGAACCCTGCGGCACCCCACAAAGGAGGGGCTGTGGGCCGGATCTCTCACTCCCTATCAACACTGATTGGGACTGGCCCCAGAGGAAGGAGGCGAAGCAGCGCAAAACCATGCCACCCACCCCCAACTCCTGAGCCGACCCAAAAGGATACCATGGTATCGAAAGCCGCTGAGAGGTCAAGAAGAGCCAGGATGGATGCACTGCCCCCATCCCGCTCCCGCCAGAGATCATCCATAAGTGCGACCAAGGCTGTTTCTGTCACATATCCGGGCCTGAAACCCGACTGAAAAGGGTCCAGATAATCTGTTTCATCCAGGACCCTCTAGAGGTGCAACGCCACCACTTTCTCAACCACCTTTCCTAAAAAAGGGAAGGTGGGAGACTGGTCGAAAATTGTCCAGAATGGTAGGGTCCAGTGATGGTTTCTTGAGGAGGGGGCGCACCAGCGCCTCTTTAAAGGCTGCCGGAAACACCCCCTCCCCCAAATGATTCAGTATCTTGTGTGAACCCAGAAAATGGGTTAATTGTATAATTATATAGTATGAAGTTAGTCAGGGATCAAGATAGAAAGCTTGAAAGTACAGCATAGGAAGAAATAGGAAGAAAAGTAGGAAATCTTCCCCTTTCCCAATACTTTGACAAATGAATAACATCATCCCATAGCAAAAAAAGAGAATAGAGAGTTTAAGCTGCAGAACTGCTTGTGTTTTGAAAGATACAGTATTATTATGGACAAGGATCCGTCAGTTCTTTCAGGAGACGGGTAACTGCTAAGTATACCTATAGGATCCTGGTAGGAAAGATTGTGAAGAAATACTAGATTTGCCTTTTGCTGTTCAGGATGAAATGACGGCAAATTTGGGTCTGACCACAATAAAAGCCCTAACTATTCTGAGAGACCAGCTATCAACACTGCTGGAAGGGCATCAGAAGGAAAGGAAGAAGGTGATTTCATGGAAGGTAAGCATTACAACTTTGTGACATGTATCCCTCTTAGTTTTGCATGCTTTTAAGAACATGCTGTGCATTTTAGATAAAAGCTTAAACTTTGAGCAACGGTACTTGTTCTAGTCCACAGAGGAAAGCAAGGAATTAATTAATTAATTAATTAATTATAGAAATGTATATGGCTGCCCATCTTATTCAGATAACTCTTGGCAGCTAGCAAGCAAAAAAACCAGAAACATACATATAAAAGAATTGGGAAAAACAATAAAAGATGCCAGGTAACAAATCAACTCAGTTGGCTCAAGGTAAAAACGCAAACCATTACTAAACATTGGAATATGGCATTTAATTTCCAGGCTGTTTTGCATGTGGGCAAACAGCATTAAGATAACACTGACTTCAGTCCTCTGAAGCTGGAGGAAACTGGCAGTAGTTGGGGAAAGTATATGAACATTGCCAGGTTGGTGGGTACCCTGACACAAGAGGCTCGCCTTCCTCCTCTGTCAGCACTCCCTGTTGTATATGGGTTGTCTACCTGTAGTCTAAGTGTGTGGATTTGAGGGTAACGTTTTGTGCTTAAAGGCAGTTCTCAATTTACTTTTTGATTGCCAGTGATTTTTGGTGTTCAGGGAAGTGAAAAACTTGATTTCAGCAGTAGGGGCAGCTGGGATGACGGTTAGGCCACCATGAGGTCTAGAGGGAAATTGAATGTCAAGCTTCGATTTGGGGTGATTTTTTTTATGGTTAGAGGCATTTCTGGATTTATTGTTCAGTTGCTAGTAACATTTAGTGTTCAGGGAAGGAAAAGTGATAATTCCAGGGTGACAACTTTCTTATGATCTTTCCTACTGTTGAGAGGCCATAACAATGAACTAGGCATTCTTTGTAGAAGGGCTCATGAGCATCCATCTGTCTGTCTATAAAGTAGGGAGTATGGATGACAAGAATCTTGCATGTACAGTCCTTGCTGCCCGGTGAAACGTAGTTTATTGTTTCTCTTGCTCTTTGCAGTCAGATAATAAAGCCTAGTTTCCCTTTGTGAAGGTAGCCAATTTCCTTATGCTTGTCCTTTTGTAGGAAGTATGGAAAGCCAGTTTCCTACATCATGGCAACCGTTGCTCCTGTTTTCACTGGCCAGGGGCATCCCTGATGCTTCTAACCATGCTGCTACTATTCTGCTGCTATGGGAGCCAGCCACAAGGAAGGTAAGCTACCGATGAATTTTCTTACCCTTCAGTTCATATAGGAAAACTGCTGATACTCTATGGAAAACCATAAACCTGGTTTTTTGCATAATCCTAATTTAAAATTCACACAAATTCAGCCTGGATCATGTAAGATTTATCAAACCCATGAACCGTTTCCAGCCAGGTTGAAAGGACATTATAATAGTAGTGTTGATCTGGTGACAACAGAAAGAAAGAGAAAGAGAAAGAGAAAGAGAAAGAGAAAGAGAGAGAGAGAGAGAGAGAGAGAGAGAGAGAGAGAGAGAAGGTTATAATGGATACTTCAAAGAAAAGAATTTATTTATATCATTATCATATATATTTATTTACGTTTTCCACAGTATGAACCCAACATCTACCAAAAACCTCTTGCTTTTGCCTTGTACCGGTGGTTGGACCTGGAATAAAAACTCTGTTAAGATTTAAGCATGTGAGTGGCTTCATAGGAGACCAAGTGATTATTGGCTGAAAGCTAGCAGGATTAGTGATACGGCTGTGCAACTGCCTAATCACTCTTAAGACTTCATACTTTATTCCCCTTTGTTGGCTGCCTTCATGCTTATGAAACTCTTCCAAGTATTTTTGCAAGGCTGCTATGGAGAATGTTTCCAGCTTGCTTCAAAATCATGGGTGGACATTCAGTTTGGTACAGAGTCCTGGGGCTACCAATGCTTGGCCTTGAAAGGATCTTATGTCCCTTTTAAAATGAAGCTTATTCAAAGAAATAATAATAATAATTAACAGAAGACAGTCATGACTTTTCCTAGTGCTGCAGCCAAAGGACTGAAGCTGGTTTAGTTGATGAATTTCATCAAATCCAGAACAATGATGAGCCTACCTGGCTTTGACAGCTCTCCTGTGTAGGGTTAGATTATGAGCCAGATGATTGAAGCTGATTTACATATTTAAATGCCTCTCAGGAGAATACTTTTACACATTACCCATATTGTTAAGCTGCAGATCAAAGCGTAACTCACAAGCAATTTGCATTTCAGCTTAGGACAGAGGAAGGGCATCCCTAGCCCTCTGCTTGCTGTTGAATGAGAATTCCCATCATGTCTGACTTTTATCCATGCAACTTGGGACTAAAGAGATTTGATATTCAGCCAGCAACATCTGGAGAACCATGAGTTGCCCAGCCCTGCACTAAAATTCCAACATTTAAATATATGGTGCCATTGTTGATCCAGATTCCTCAAAGAATTTGAGAAGGATTTTTCAACCTAGAGCAGGGCTTTCCAAACTTTTGCTGTTGGTGACACACCAACGGCCGGCGTGCAAAACCCCGGAAGCGCCGCTGCCGCTGCGGCACACAAAACCCCGGAAGCGTTGGTGGCGGTGGTTCCGGGTTGTGGCTGCCGCCGTGCTTTCGGGTTTTTGTGTGCCGTGGCGGCGGTAGCGTCGTCGTCGTCGTCCTGGTGTGTTGCGAGACAATCCGGAAGTGCTGATGGCCCACCACCGGTGCCGCTGCTGCTGCGCGTGCTACCGTGTGCAGCGGCGGTGCGCCATCAGCGCTTCTGGGTTGTCGCGTGACACACTTGGGGCCCCCAGGCGACACAGTACTTGTCGCGACACAGTTTGGAAAGCCCTGACCTAGAGATTTGAAAAACGTAATACATTTGGAGAATCTACAGTGTTGCTGGTTTTCCCCCCTCAGATTACCAAACATATTGTTAAATTGCTGGGCAGTTTTGCCCTTAAAAGAACCAAAAATCACATATTATTTACTTTGAAGAACTTTATAAGTTGCATGAAAGTCACTTGTCAGCTGATAGTCTGTGGCTTGAATCATAGCCATATTGTCAGCTGATAGTTTCCTGAAAGATGCCCTGAGAATCACTTTGCTAGGGTAATCACTGTTACCCTAGTTCTATTTAAGGTGAGTTGGAGGGAACATGTGGAAAGGAAAAGGGAAGAATAAGCAAGGGAGTTGTGGAAGAAGGCAGAGTCATCTTCATGAGCCTCATACATTTTATAAGGCAGGGTTCTTCAGTGTAGCTAAGCTGAACAACATCAATTTTACCCAATCAGGACTCTGTCCAGACATGTGGACTTCAACTCCCAGAATTCTTGTCAATTGCTGTGGTGGCTAGAGAATACCAGAAGGTGCAGTCCACCAATGTAGGGGCTCCCCTGGTTGAGGAAGGCTGCGAGACTCATTTGTGAAGCATTTGTGATCATATGCCTGTTATAGCCAAGCTACAGAGCCATCATTATGACTGCCATCCATAAGGTCTAGGCTCCAGGAACCTGAGCAGTGCCAGCCCAAGATGCTTTGTGGCTTGAAGTGAAGGATAAAATGCTAAAAGATAAGGTACTGACTCAGAAGTCAGTCAGACTGGCTGCTTAATTTTATTCTATTGCTCTTAGCAAGCAATAGGATGCACATACTGTACAACTCTGTTACCTCCCATCCTTTTATGAACAGCTGACTGAGACAAATGCCTCTCTCTAATGGTTGGCTGGCCCTGAGAGAACTGAAGAGAAATCTGTTGTTTATGTTTTATAATCTCACTCACTTTCCTGCTATGGTTGCATGATTTGAATGAATAGGAGGTGTAAATCTTTCTTGGACTAAAAGCAGAGGCTTCCTTGCTGACTCCTGTTGGCATTTATAGGTAGGAATCAAACCTGCTCTGTGTCTGGCCATAATTCATTCAGCTCCTTAGAAAGTTCAGTGTTTTGCTTTAAACAGTGAAGGTTCGGAAATCGTAAATGCCTTGGCACTGTTCTTCCTGGTGCTACTTGACCTCTTTGTGATTGGACGGCAAGAGAGGATGAAACGCCAGGAAGTTGAGAGGAGACTTCGGAAAATCATCAGCAGAATAAATGGTAAGACCTCCTTTTCCTCTTCCTCCTCCTTTATTCTTTCTGTTATCCTATATAGATGTGGCTGTATCCTTTGCAAAAGCAGATCTTAGAGCCTTTGCCATTTATTTTACTATTTGTTTGTTTATTAGATTTATAGCCCACTTTTCATTCAGGAGCTCAAGACAGGTACATAATGTTCCTTCCTCCCATTTTTTCTCCACAAGAACAACCCTGTGAGGTAGGTGGTTAGGCTGAGAGAGAGTGACTGGCCCACAGAAACCTAGAGAGCTGCTGTGAGTGGGAACTAGAACTTGGATCTCCTTACGCATAGTCCAACACCTTAACCACTACACCATGCAGGCTCTCTGTTTTTTTTGTCTGAAGAAATAATCTATTCTTAATTAACAGCAGATAATTCTCCAGAACATTCATATAGTAACTGTCTCCAACCGTGATGTTCGTCTACTTTCTTCCTTGTCTTCGTGTTCCATCATTGCCACAGTCCGTCCGTCCTTCCTCCCTTCCATCTTTCTGATGTTTTCATGACAGATTTCAACCAGGCATTTGGTTAGAGTTTGTTCTCCCTCCTGTGATGGCATCTCATCAGAGATTGTAGTGAGATGGGTGGCCATATAAACTCTGTGTGTGTGTGTGTGTGTGTGCGCGCGCATGTAAATATATTTTATTCTATCTATCTATCTATCTATCTATCTATCTATCTATCTATCTATTTTCTATCCTGCCTTTATTATTTTTTATAAATAACTCAAGGCAGTGAACATACCTAATACTCCTTCCTCCTCCTATTTTCCCCACAACAGCAACCCTGTGAGGTGAGTTGGGCTGAGGGAGTGACTGGCCCAAAGTCACCCAGCCGGCTTTCATGCCTCAGGCGGGACTAGAACTCTCAGTCTCCTGGTTTCTAGCCCAGCACCTTAACCACTAGACCAAACTGGCGCGCGCTCTCTCTCTCTCTCTCTCTCTCTCTTTCTCTCTCTCTCTCTCTCTATATATATATATACTGTATGTATGTATGTATATGTATACACACACACACACACACATATATGTATATCTCTGTGTGTGTGTGTGTGTGTGTATGTGTGTGTGTGTGTGTGTGTGTGTATATATATCTCCATCCATCCATCCATCCATCCATCCATCCATCCATCCATCCATCCACTGTTTTTCCTGATTCTAGTCACAGTAGTGTTGCCATAGTATCCTGTAACTTACATTCTAGGACAGTAATGGAAATACTTTTTGCTTTTTTATTTTATACACTTATAAAGGGTGTCTTCATTCAGAAAAAGAATTTGGGGTCCTATGTCCCAATATCAGATATTAAGTGCTACGCAAATGGAAATAAAGGCTAAGCATCAATAGCTGTCTATGACAGTAACAGCAAGAAATGTAAAAATATTTAAACCAAATAAAATATAAGCTTGAAATATAAAATGCTTGGGCAAATAAATACATTTTAATCTAGCACCAAAAACAAGGCAGCATTGGCAGCAGACATACTTCCTGTGGCCGGATATTCTAAAGTCAGGCTGCCACTATAGAGAATAATGTCTCATATGATGGGCTGAGGATAATCTTAAAGCACATGAAGCTTGATACGGACTCTTGGCCAGATCACTGCTGCTGTCTTTGTTCCCTTATTTCCCTCCATCCCCATCTCCATCCAGTACTCTCTTCTGTGAATAAACGTATTACGTGCCAAAGCTATCCAGATGTGGAGGTTTTTGGTGCACTATAGGGAAAGCTACAAGGACTGCTGCTGCAGATTACAAGTTCTGTAGGAAGACCAAGCAGATTATTTGTAGCATGAACTAAAGTAATGAATTGCACTGATGCCATTAAAATGCATGTTTTAGGAGGTGTGAGTAGGAGATGCTGGAGAATGAGTGATTGGGAAACAGAAAATGGGGAGAGTATAACCCCCACTTTCCTTGGTTGAGATGAATATAGTTTCTCTAAAATGGCATGGATGCCAACAGATCCAGGAGGGTTGTGTTAACTAATACTGTGACTGGAAGGATAAGTTAGGCTTTTAAAACTGCTAGGCAAATGCTAAAAACCATGTATGTCAATTGGACATATGCCATCAATGCCATGCTTAATTTGACCTTAAGATGAACTCAGAATAAATTCCTGCTGCAGCTGAAATCTGCCTCGATGTTTAACAGTATGACCTGAGTGGATGGGACCTCATCAAATAATCCTTTCATGCATGGAAGGTGGCCAAAAAGAATTATTTATACAACATTGGAAAGAGAAGTTTGCACATGATATGTAGCAGTGGATTGCCAATATGTGTTGTTTGTTAACCTTGAATGACTTTTTTTCAAGAGAGAGGCAAGGAAGGAGATTAACAAACTATTTCCTCTAATTTTCTGGTAGTTTTCTGGTGTTGCCTATATATTTCCTTCCTTCTTCCTCCTTTCCTCCCTCCCTCCTGGAATATTTTTCCTATTATTTTAGTCAGCATTTATATAACAATGATATATAAGTTGGATATATTTATTTTTCTACCATTACTGCTTGTTTAATAACCATTTTCTGTTAATCTGATCTTTCAGATGCTTTAAAAGATAGTAAAGAACTTATCTGGACAAACACCATGTACCCTGACCTTCACATGCCTTTTGCCCCATCCTGGTCACTCCATTGGGTCTATAGGGATGGCCACCTTGTCAACCTCCCAGTAAGCTTGTTGGTAGAAGGTGATATTGTTGCTCTGAGACCAGGACAGGAATCCTTCACCTCTCTTAGAGGGATTAAGGTAACTTCGATTTTTCTTCTTGATGCAAGGATGATAAGAAGTACTGATGTATTGGTAAAAGACAACAATTTGTGCTGAAACTCAAACCTGGAATGTCCAAAGTCTGATTCTGGGTTTCTTTTGATTCAAAAGTGTTTAAAGTTTTTCTATATAAACATGAGTATTAGAAATGTCCTTAAATTTCCTCCTAACTGGGCCCCAATTAGACATTCCTTTTAAAAATGGAAACAGAATATTTCAGAAAGCGTCAGCTTATAGAGCTTGTGACAAAATGACTTCCTTCTGTAATGGGAAGAACAGACTTAAAACAGTAACAAATGCATGCCGTTGCCTCTTCAGTTGGGCCAGGCCTTTTCAGTTTAAGTTAACTTAATTGTGCATTTATCTCTTTTTATTTTTTAAGAAGTATGCTTAATTAGTTATCGTTAGCTGCCTTGAAGGTTCTGTGAGCAGAAAACCAGGGTTCAAATAATAATGCTATAAAGGACTATTGTGTCAGCCAGGCAACAGTACATTCTACTGTATGTATTAGTAAAATAAGATGAATTGCTGTTAGTTACTTACTGAACTTTCAGTAAGATCCTTGAGTTGCCTGTTTGTTAGTCAGCTTTTGAGAAACTGTCTCATCTTTTTCTAACAGGATGATGAACACATTGTCTTAGAGCCAGGGGATCTGTTTCCTCCCTTTTCTCCCCCACCCTCCCCCAGTGGGGAGCTGAAGAAAGGACCACAGAATCCTCAGATGTTTCGACTCTTTCGCGTCACAAAAACGCCAGTGATTGACAATGTACAGTAAGTTCATGTCTGCTCCCAAGTCTAGGATAATATTTTACTGGTATTTGTGTTTTGTGGCAGAACGATATGTAGTCTATCAGATCTGTGCCACAAGAATGCATCATAGTCATTAAGGGGTTAAGCTGTTGGCTGCTTGTAGTACATATTTATTTTTTTACTTACATAATTTTTATCCTGTCCAATTCCATCAACTCTGTATTATCATCTGACAACTTGGTTCTTGATTCTTGGATACAGCTCTTTTCACCAAGTGTTACAGAGGTTTGCTGGGTACAGAGCTGGCTTTTGTCATAAAAACGTAATATGTTATTGACACTGTGTAAGTTCCTCAGTGACTTTTTGTTTGTTTGTTTCAGGTTATGTTTAGACATGGGCTTATCACGGCCTGTGACTGCTCTAGATAATGAGAGATTCACAGTACAGTCAGTGATGCTGAAGTTTGCTGTTCCTGTTGTGCTGGTATGTCTGGTTGCAAGAAGCAGCTCTTCAGTTTTGGTCCAGTCAAGTTCCAGGTGACTAGGACCATCCTGATCAGTGATGATTTTCTCTGCCTTCAGCACTTCTAATAGATCCTTGATCAGTTTTTGCAAGTCTTGAGTATTCATTTGTAGAAATAGGAGGAAATGTTTTGTTTGTGTGCAGAAGAGAACTAGATAAAATTGATGGAGCAGAAGGGAGAGAAAGGAGAGGATGAATTGTTACAGTCATAGACCAACACAGAAGAAGAGGGGATATCTTGACTAAACCCTGAGGTGGCCCATCTGTTTCCCTCTCGGTCTCACTAGCCAAGATGGGTATACTGGGTATCCAGGTTTTGAAGGAAGATAGGAACACATGTGCACAGCTAAAGCCAATACATTCACTGTGTCCATTCTTTAAGATGTCTGATCTGGACACAGCAATGCATGACATAGGGACCTCTTGCTTGGACTACTGTAATATGGTGTATGTAAGCCTGCTTTTAAAAATGTTTGCAAACCTCAACCAAAATAGTGATGGGGACCTGTTCCAGGGAAAACAACTTCAGTGGCTACTGGTTCTTTCCAAGCACAATTTAAAACTGTTTATTTGGAAATGACATACACAGTAAGCCTGCTTGAAATTTAAGATCTAGACGAGAGATCCTTCTGTCTGTCATGCCATCATCGGAGACTGTTTGGGAATAATTCCAAGACAGGGTCTTTTCAGCAGCTGCTCCCAAGAGAACCAGAATAGCTCTTATTTGTGCTGGAGGACAAAAGGACTTTTATCCATAGAAGTATTTGAAATTCAAGCTATCTTGTTTGCTGAAGCAGTTTTTAGCTGGCAAATGCTGTTTTCTTAGTTTTATTGATGCATTTTAATTACATTGTTTTGATGTTTGGAATTTTTTAAGTGCTTGTTGCCTTGAGCACTGTTTTTCAGAAAATTTCTTGTCAACTTAATACATATAATGAAAATGGCGAAGCCTGCATTCTCAGGCTTACTGTCATCTCTGTGTTTAAACCAATGGCAAATAAAGTGAATCAATTTATTTGTGAAATGGGTGCTCTAGTTTCTTTGATTCATACAAATCTGGGCACTATATAATCTTTCAAAGAATAATTATGCTTGATATGGATGGGTGGGAGTCCGGCAACTGAGTTCTTTAATGCTGTTTCCTTTTCTTAACTGGCAGCTTGGCTTCCTGATCACCAATGCCATGCGGTTTTTTTTCATGGCTGGTGGAATAGTCCCTTGGCAGTACATGTTTCTACAGCTTCAGGTAAAGAAAACAGTGCTCTTATTTTCCCCAAACTGGTTTTGGTTCTCATTTATCAAAAAAAAGAGAGTACCTTTTTGCATTTACTATTAAATACTTGCATGAGGTTCATACTTTTGTATGCGCTGGGCTCCTCTACTAAGCTGTGCTCATTAGGGATTTACTACACAGTGAGATGGGTATTTCAGCTAGTGCAGAATGCCATCGTTTCACTCGTTGAAGAACTTTGGAGGAAGCAGAACCCATTTTGCATTTTGATTTTTGGTTCCTGGGGTTTTTTCGGCAATCAAGGGAAGCCAATATAATTTGTTGCTACTTGTGTCCAGGCCTTCCTGAAAAGCAAGTTCAATACCTTTATACAGTATGATGTCCAGAGATTCCAACTTTAGGGAGCGGTGGCACCTTAGGCCTATTAGCAGCCCCAGTTTGTTATTCTAGTTCTGCTGATGTACAAGTAAACATGGCAAGGATAAGTCTTTCATGGAGATATATAGTGGGGTTTAAGGCTCTTGAGATTCTGCCTGTATTTACCTTTTCTTGCATTTTTCATTTATTCATGTTTATGTTCTCTATATATGTACTTTCAGTGATCTTAAAAATAGGATGCTTTGGACATCTAAATAATGTATTTTTTAATAAGAATTTTATTAAGTTTCAAGCAAAGATAAAAGCTACAGAAAAACAAAAAACTAAAAAGAAAAAAAAAACTAAAAAGTGTAGAAAAACAAGAGAAAATTTTCAAAATTACAAAAAGAGGTGACTTCTGACTTTTAACAGCAAGAACATACAACAATTTTCTATAATCAATCCCTTACTCTATATCAGAGCTTTCCAAACTGTGTGTCGGGACACGTTAGTGTGTCGGCTGCAGTGTCTGGGTGTGTCGCGGCTGCTGCTGCCTCCAAACCTGCCCTGCCAGGATTCCGCACAGGTCCTAGTGCCTGCCTTGTGCCCTGCTGTAAGAGTGTGTCGCGAAATGATGCATGTCTAAAAAGTGTGTCACCAACATGAAAAGTTTCGAAAGCTCTGCTCTATGTTAAACCAAAATCACATTATTTCTATAAATCATTCCATTGGCACATTATAAGAATCACTAAATACAGTTGCTCCCTCCCCTTATATTAAAATATCTATCTCTCTATCTCTCTATCTCTCTATCTCTCTATCTCTCTATCTCTCTCTCTCTCTCTCTCTCTCTCTATCTATCTCTATCTCTATCTCTATCTCTATCTCTATCTCTATCTCTATCTCCTAATCAACTTCCCCCACCAAAGATAACATTTATTTAATTATTTCCTTCCTACTACTAATCTATGTATTCCTGTCTACTATAATAAAGATCAAACTAAAAAAACATATAAATTGTCTGCCACTATACTTGATAATACAACAATTTTAATAATCTTAATCATATTAAACCCAAAACCAAACATTTATTATTTTTTATTGTACCTTAAAAATCTTAATCCAAATCATTAAAGATAAATGAAATCAGCCAAACCCTAAAAGCAATCCAGATAAATATTCTTAAACCCTTATCCCACTTCAAAATAAATCAGAGCATTAACATATCCCCACAATACGCACAGAGCTTTTTTCTTAAAAAAATCAAACAGCCCAACTGCCCCCCTCAACAACTCCGACTTCTCTTCAAGAGACCTCCCATACATAATAACACCTTCTTTTCCATGGCATTCCATCGGAAGATCAATTTCACTTATGGCTAGCAACTCAATCTCTCCCTTTAATTTCTTCAACTTGTCTATCCAATCTTCATCCAGCATTTCAACAGAAGCCCCGATCTCACTCTTAGAAGAAACATTTCTGTCGCTGTTAAATTCCTCAGTTTCCTCCACAACATCCCCAACCAGATGACACATTTTAGACCTCATATTTTCCACAATGTCCTGAATGCCTTGCGTAAAACTTGACAGGAATCAGAAAGAATCTGTTTAATCTCGGTGAAAGTCTGCTTAAACTCCTCCATGTCTCAAGCAGTAGATTATGGCACCCCCTAGGAGCTTAACCAGCGAAAGTCGAAGATAAGAAAGGATTCTGGAATGTGTTTACACAAGTGAAAGTGAATTATGCAGACAGTTCCCCAGGGAAAGTAGAAGCAGAAAAAGTTCATAACAGCCGATTGAATGTGTAGGAAAATGCTAATATCTTCAAATTTAGTACAAAAATAATAACAGGGAGACAATTATTTACTCTCAATCCTCCTTAATATTTGGAGGGAAAACAAAGTCCAAAACTTAACAAGAATTTTTAAAAAATTTATCCCAGAAGTAACGATAAACACCAAGAGAACCTGCTTCTCCTTGCTGTAGAAAGCCTCTCTTAGGGTACGCGTACTTAAAAGAAATATAAATTGGGTGATTTAGAAATGGGGTGGCCAGTCTTAGTGTCCCTTTAAGGCTACAGCGCAGCTTGGAAATGGTGACGTCCCAGCCTCCCAGCTAGCTCTTACCAGTCGAGCGCGAACGCCGTTTGCGATCTTCTGGCTGCAAGCAGCTATCCGGAGGACAAATGGGGTGATTCCAGGTGTTTTCCTTTTTCCGGAAAAATACTCCTAGGCTTCAGAAAAAACCTGCTTGAGCCCGAAAAAACTGCCGCGTTGTCAGTTCTGCCCGCTGAGCCTGCGGGCACAGCTGTTTAGTCCGCCATGTCCCAACCGGAAGTTCTGACATCTAAATAATGTCTGGGGAGTCTTTGGTGCTCTCTGAGCCTTGTTGTTTTCATGCAGACGTTTCATTGCCAGGCATGGAAATTTACCAATTTCGATTGGTAAATAATGTCTTTATGAGCAATTGGCTTTGGTCATCTCTGAATTTCTGGGGAGGTACTGCATCTTTAGCTATGCAAGGTGGTTGTACTCATTGTGACTTGGAATGGCGTTACAGGTTAATGGTGTCTTGCCTATCCTCCCACTCCTGTTTCCAGTCCTATGGATTCTTGCCACAGCCTTTGGTGAAGCCAGGGTTCTAGCCCAGATGAGCAAAGCTTCCCCCACATCCCTGGTAGGTATTCAACAGTAAAGAGCGCTGGGAGGATGGAATGGGCAAAGAGATCTCAGGGTGGTGGTGGTGGTGGAATTCACAAACACCTTTTAATCCTGAGAGAGGAAGCTCCTTCTATCCCTTTCCCTGCTTTTTCTTTGTAAATCTTTGAAACTGGAGGTATTCCTGAGGGAGCAGTTAAAGGGATAGAGGGGCAAAACTGGAACTGGATTGGGCTGTGAGAATGAACAAAATGGAAATTATCATAGGACCTGATAGACAATCTGCTGGTTGCAGTTCTCAACTCTTTTGTGACCAGGGTCTCCAGAAGCTTCTGTAGCAGGTAGTTGGTAAGTTTGTGTACCCCTCTGTTTTAGCCTGCAGTGGTCTTTTGATTCTTAATTGTCTAATCTCTCTAGTGAATGCTAGATATTATATATGTTTTTATAGTTGCAGAACTCATGGGGTATACAAATAACAGGAGTAACCTTTTTATTGGTTGCGTAAATTCAACTGTCAGTTGATTTATATCATTCGTGCTTCTTTCTGCTTCTCCTGTTCATTCCTGTTCTGCTTCTTCCATTCCTTCTGTTTCCATCTCCACTTGCTTGCTATAGGCATGTGAAGCTTGATGTCCTTATTTTCCTCTTCCTTTCGCCAGCCTCTCCATCATTTGCCTCAGCGCTCATGTTCTCAGTGTTTCCCTTCTCCGTTCCAGAGTCCAAGAAATGTTGCCTCTTTGGGCAATATGCTCACATCCCAAATGTAGACTTGTATCATTGTTCTTTGCCATCTGAAAGCTTAATGGGGTCTTTGCCACTTCCATTTTGACTTAGAGTAGCACTATCTCTTGTAACTCTTTACCTCCAAAGTCATCTAGCACAATTACATGCTTCTGTCCTCTTGGTTTATATGGCCCTTTTCTTTTCCTTGCCTTCCCTTTGTCCGGGGGTTGGATTTGGGCTATTTGTTCTCCCAGTCTGCATGTTTCTGCTTCTTCTCCCCATCTCTTTAATTTTGCCTTCAACTTCCCTCACTGGTTTCCTCTTCAAGTCTTCTTCTGGATCACCTTCTACTTGATGCTGCTCCTTACACCTATCTTGATTATCTTTGTTCATTTTTAATTTGATAATGTGTTTGCTTTTGACCAAAAGCTATTTTATATCTTAATATTTGTCCAAGATTAAGTTCCAATGTCCCTCAGTATTTTTTTATAGTCAAAAAGAAGACTGTTTCTTTTGGGCTGTATTTCTCAATTTGTAAAGGAATAGCTGAGGCAGCATACTTTTCATGTAGAGCATAGCCTACAGAGAACCCCTTTCTCCTTCATGTATCCAAGTGGTGACAAGTATTTTCAGGAGGATTTTCCTTATGCATCACTTCCAAATATCTTGATAGTAACCAATACTTTTTTTTTTTGCTGCAGCTGGCTAAGTTCTCAGAGGACACACTCAGTAGCTACACAGAGATGGTATCTTCCCAGGTACTATTTTATTGACTAGTCTTGCATCCTGTTCTGTGTTCTTCTGTACAGTCCATCCATCCTTGTTGCAAACTGCTTGGCCTCTTATTCTTATTTTCTGTTCCTTTTGCTTGTTGGCACTTTCATTTTGCTATACTGTGATGGTTTGCACGCTTACTGCACACCTTTTCTATCTGCTCTTCCCTATAGTGGATGTCCACAATATACCAGTTTCATCTGATTTTTGAGAACAAAAAGGCATTTGACTTAATCCTGTAGAATTTTTCAAAAGTTTATTTTAAGGAAGCACAGAATTCATATCACTTGCCTATCTTGGTGAAAATAACTGACAGATAGTCCAAGGGACTGGAATACATCAAAGGAATTTGGACAGAATACTGTGTGTGTCAGAATCAGATTTAGGAAACATAAGTATGAGAAACTGTATTTCTATAAAATTAGATGGGACAAATGGGTTGCAGAATTTCAAAGTTCATCCAGGTGGTCTATATGTTATAATCTGACTGATGGGGTCCGAACCCCTATCATTCATTACATCAACCTCTTTGATTGTTCTCTCTTAGATGTTCAGGTTTCATCATAAGGCCATCTAAACTGAGAAAACAGAATATCTCTGCTTTACCATTATCTGCAAAAAACAGACTTTTAGCAAATCAAGAAACAGTTCATTTGTGGAATTTGCTGCTTTCTTCTATCTAAATTAAGAGGCAATGTGGATTGCCCATTGAATTCAGCAATGATTGCCCAAGAAGTGATAGCATTGGTGGGCAAATTTAGTCGTGTTGTGTTGTATCAATTCAGGTGGGTGATGATGAACTGGTGTCTAATTTTTTTAGTCCTTTGGAGCAATCCCTTGCATTCTGAAACAGTACTGCATGGAGAGGGAGGGAGGGAGGGAGAGAGGGAGGGGAATAAATATATTTGGGTAATCTCCTGTCAGTGCTGATAGGCCTCTATTCAATACAGCTTTTATTTTCCCATGTTCATTTTTTTATTAAGAAATGTAGTCAACTTAGTCAAAAGTTTCTTCCATTTTTCTGAGTCACACAAAGATAGACTGAAGAAACTGCATGTTTAGCTTTGAGAAAAGATGACCGAGGAAGAAATATGATAGCACTTTCAAGTATCCAAAGGGATGTCACAAAGAAGAAGGTCAAGACCTGTTCCCTATTGTTCCAGAGTTCAGGGCATGGAATAATGGATTCAGGTTACAGAAAGATGGATTCAGACTGAATTTTAGAAAAAAATGCCTAACAGTAAGAGCACTTTGACAGTGGAAGCAATTACTGAGGGAAGTAATGGGCTCCCATTTGCTTGGTGTGTTCATGTGGAGGCTCGATATCCTTCTCTTGGGATGCTTGAGTTTGGATTCCTGCATGGAACATGGGCTGCACTTAATAGGCTAAATAATCTCTTCCAAATTCTATAATTCTAAGTGGAATTCTAGCCATGGTGTAGGTGGAGAGTGGAATCCTAGCGATAATTGTAGCCATACGAGTCCCACTGCACTAGACCAAAGACCTGTTTGTTCAGCATGTTTCCCACATATTTTTAACAAAATTAACATAATGAGGGATGGTGTACCTGTTTTTTTTAAAAAATCCCAGGTTGGACATTCCTCTTCAGAATTGTTCCACAAAGCTGAATCTAAGGTGAAATTCAGAATTCTGCCTGTGTAGTTTTTTTTTTAGATACGTATTTGTCAAAATTCAAAATTTTTAGATGCGTACTTGTCAACGTACAGAATTAAACAAGAAACCAAAACATTTAATAAAAATAGACAGAGAGAACTCTGAACCGAAATCCTACTTCCTGTGCATATTTGAAGTCTGACATTCCCAACAAGCTTTTTTATGCACTAGAGATCTGATTTACATATAGGATGCTATACTTTATTTCTTTTGAAATGTCAAACTGCAACTTGCTACTAGTCCTGTCTTTCTGGAAATGACCATGTTTCTACAGTATATGAATTCTATTTGAACTTGTTCTTCCTCATGTAGTTGACTCCAGTTCTTGTGGCTTTTTATGGTAGGAAATGATATGGTGTATCTGGAGCCACTTCCTGCGAGTTCTGAAGGGCAAATCTCCAACACTCACCTTCACCTCTAGTTTGCTTCACAGCTTGGGATCTGTCACGGTAAGTATGATCGTGAGAAGAGCTCACTAAAAATGAGCATAGAGTTCCCTGCCATGTGGCTCATTGGTTAGTTTCCTTTATTGTTAAAAACTATCATTCTAAAATCTATCCGAATATTTCTTATGTTAGCTAGATATTGATGAAATAATGGTTCAGAAATGTGGACAGATTGATTTTATATTGAGGACCCAAGATACCAAGTTGCTGCTGATTGGCAGGCTCTTTTATTTTGGCTGGACTGACAGTAGTCTCTGCTAGATAGGGAAAAAAAGGATAAAGCTAAGCTTTCTAGTTTTACATCAATAAAATACAAAAGAGCAGTAGACATGCACTTGTCCTTTTGAGCTTTTAGAACCCTTTATTTTACTAAGGATCTATTCTGGGGTCTAACTTTCTACCTATTCTTCACAAGAGCCTTCACTTCTGTCCAAAACATGAAATGTGATAGAAGATGGCTAAGAGTTATAAAGGACACCGAAGGCTGCCAATTGTCATTCCTCCTGGCCTTGGCTGGTCTCCCGTTGAGCTAGGGCTGTGCCTTGTCATTTCACCATGGATACCCTCCTCAGCTTTAAAGTATTTTGTAATGGCATCTGCACCTTCACCTGCTGAGGGTGTTGGGGAAAGTAGCTCTGCATTCAAGAGCATCAAGAAAAAGGTCTCGAGGGACTGAAGGCTGCTTGGAAATGGCCTTCCTTTTGTCTTCCATTGTGCTTAAAAGATGGGATGTTGTGACTGATACTAATCTGGCTCACTGATTCAGGCATAGCCTTGCCCCGTCGTTTATTGTATATCTCTGGGGTGTTGTCAGGTGTCTTGGGCTTGTTTTTAGGTGCTCTGCTGTGTGGATAAGCAAGGAATTCTGTCCTGGCCTAATCCCAGTCCGGAGACGGTTTTATTCTTTAGTGGCAAGGTGGAACCTCCTCATAGCAGCCATGAAGATCTGACAGACGAACTCTCCACACGCTCCTTCTGCCACCCAGAAATGGATGAAGAGGTGAGGGATGGGCCCACAAAGGACGCTCTGTCAGGGTGCTCTGAGCTGGGTCTTGGTCTTCCTGACCCTTGTTTCATATGTAAGGTAAAGCCAATTAAACACTGCACATGCATAGTTCAAATTCTGCAGTTAAATTGTATCTATAAAATGCCTTCCTTAGGGGACATATTCTCTCATCCAGCTGCTGGTCCAAGTAGTTCACATGGGCAATCTAGATTATTTAAGGAAATCTGGAGCAAATAATTTTATAGCACCTTTGAAGACTAATAGAATAAACACAGCACGAGCTGTTGAGAGGTAGAACCTATTTTATGAAATGATGCACAAAATATATAATATATTTTAGGTGTGTGTGTGAATATTACACATAAGTGCATGTGATGTTTCTGTACAAAGCATAAATGTGTACAAGATAAGAAGAGTTCCTATTCATAGTAATTAGTAATAATGTCATATTCCTACCTCTGCCAAACTCAACATAGGAAGTAGGAGAGAATTCCAGAATTAAAGACTAATTAAACCTACCAGACAATTATTTTGCTTTTCTAGTATGATTATAGTCCACAAGAGCCCAAAAGCATATTCTTTGCAGGTGGGTGTTGAGGGAATAAGAATTAAGAACCCTTTTCCTAATAACATTCCTTTTTCCTGAAAATACAGATCATGAACTTGAACAGGAAGTTCATTTGGAAGGATAATAAAATGAGCCTTCCATTGTCATGAGGTTATTAAATAATATACCATATACCATATACACTCGCATGTAACCCCTTCTGCAGATAATCCAACCCTTGAATATTTAACCAAAATACCATGAAAAGGGCACCACCTGCAGATAAGCCAACCCACATTTTTCATGTTATTTGGGTTAAACGTTCTAGGGTCTGCTTATCCGCAGATGGGCTTATACATGAGTATATATGGGAAATACAAGGAAAAGTATTACCATATTACCATATATACTCGCAGATTAGCCCATCCTCAGTTAAGCCGAACCTGATTTTTTGGGTGTATTTTGGCACCTAAAATTCTCAGCTTCTCCGCAAATACAATATCTATGGTCGTCCACCTTTTTGTTTCATATTGCAGGGGTTTTCTGCTTACCTATTTTACTTATGATGTATTACAGCCTCACGAAAGGGATGCTTTGCTCTCAGGGCCCTTGTCGGATGTGGTTCGCATCAGCAATGAGCAAGACAGGGCTGAGTGGTCCACCAGCAATACTCCCAAGTCTTCTGATACTCAGATTCACAAGAAGCCAGCAGGCCGCAGCAAGCACCCTTCGGGATCTAATGTGAGCTTCAGCAAAGACATTGAAGGAGGAGAGGATGAGCCAATTCAGGTAAGGAAGGGTGGGTCACTTCTGGCCCATTGTCTTCATGTCATGCAGGTGAGAATGCCAATGTGAGAATATAGAGCACTGTTTTTCAAACATGGCTGGGGAATTCTGGGAGTTGAAGTCCACACATCTTAATGTTGCCAACGTTGAAAAACACTGATATAGAGGAGGGGGGATACCAATATGAGTGCTGCCCTCCTTGCTCCATACTGAAAGTACTGGTATTGGTGGGGATTTCCATCATAGAGATACAAGACAATAGATTGTGAGGGATCTGGGATCTGAGGCCAGGGTGTATAATAGAAGATAAAGAAAAGACCAGTGAGGGCCTGGGAAATATTTGGGAACTCCAGTCTTAGAAAGGGTTTTAAAAAACAGAAAGATTGTGGTGAGCATGCTAAAATTTATTGTATTTATATTGTATTTTTATTTTTATTGTCGTATTTCTTGTATTTTAATGATGTTGTTTGGTTGTGAACCACCCAGAGTCCCTCCTTGAGGGGGAGATGGGCGGTCATAGAAATTTAATAGATAGATAGATAGATAGATAGATAGATAGATAGATAGATAGATAGATAGATGATAGATGATAGATAGATAGATGATAGATAGATAGATAGATAGATGATAGATGATAGATAGATAGATGATAGATAGATAGATAGATAGATAGATAGATAGATAGATAGATAGATAGATAGATAGATAGATAGATAGATAGATAGGCAGGCAGGCAGGCAGGCAGGCAGGCAGGCAGGCAGGCAGGCAGGCAGGCAGGCAGGCAGGCAGGCTGGCTGGCTGGCTGGCTGGCTGGCTGGCTTTCAGGGAACTGTTTACTTGGGTTGTGTGTGCTTCAAAAATTATTCAGAAATGCTTCAGTGCTTGTGAGTTCACCACTCCTCTGCAGTAATTACAGTAGCCAGCTCTTTTTTTCAGCTGATTAAAGGGGCAGCATCTGTTTTCAGCCTGTTTTCAGAAGCCAGAAGGCACAGAGAGGTGCTGTGCTTGCATGGACTCTGAAGCACTTCTGAATCACGTTCGCATAACCTTTTCATTTGTGGCTGGTGGTCGTTTTGGTTAACTTCAACAATGTGACTCCCAATTGAAGTTTCTTAAGCAACAGATAGGCTGCAGTTCCTGGATTCTCTTTATTTTCTCTCATATACAAAAACATAAATGTAAAAGCTCAACCCATGGAACCAGTACTTCCACGTTCAGCTTCATAGGCCAGAGGAGGGGAGGACAGCTACCTTTACAAGTCCTATTATTTCCAGAGTTGCTGCTGAGCCATGTCCAGTAAACAGCTGAAAAGTCAAATACGAACTGGTTTGTTCAGTTCATTAAACAACGCTATCTGCCATTTGTTGCCTTTCTTTAAAATCCAGTTAGAAGGAACTTTCTTCAGGCTCTTGAGGCAGTTTCCCATATGTCTTTTGACTTAATGTGCTGCCTTTATTCTCCAGAGAACTATGACAGAAGCAGAACTCTGGAGAACGAAAGGATGACTGAGTCTTAAAAACCGTGCAATCTGAAAAGAGAGTTAAACTGACCCCTCAACTTTTTGTTTCAATTTTTTTCCTGCAGTTTTCACTGCCATCAAATCCTCGGATAGTTTTCTCTAAATCTGAGTCTTGCTTTCTAATATGAAAAAATAACATTGTTCTGGGAGCTAAGTAATTACACGGA
Organism: Charina bottae; assembly: GCA_023362775.1. Taxonomy (NCBI): domain Eukaryota; kingdom Metazoa; phylum Chordata; class Lepidosauria; order Squamata; family Charinaidae; genus Charina; species Charina bottae. Next base: position 126,223,963 of record JALMGJ010000002.1, on the reverse strand, counting down.
AGAGCCTTAATGGGTATGTGTAGCCTACAATTAGAAACCTTAGACAGACAGATGCAGACATATAAGGGAAAGAGTGGCTGGCATCTTCTCCATCACTGTAGCCATTTGGCTCTAATACTGATCTGTGATAAGATACACATTTTTAAAAATCCTTTTAGAATTGATCAGGCCTGTCTTTATTACTGGCCTAGGTGGAAGGTGACAGCGAGGGGCTAGCCTGTGAGGCGGAAGACTTTGTGTGTGATTACCACTTGGAAATGCTTAGCCTGTCTCAAGACCAGCAGAATCCTTCCTGCATCCAGTTTGATGATTCCAACTGGCAAATGCACCTAACCTCTCTGAAGCCCCTGGGCTTGAACGTGCTGCTCAATCTGTGCAACGCAAGCGTGACAGAACGCCTGTGCCGCTTCTCCGACCACCTGTGTAACATCGCCTTGCAAGAGACACACAACGCTGTCCTGCCAGTTCACATACCGTGGGGGCTTTGTGAACTTGCCAGGCTAATAGGTATGGAGCAGGTGGACAAGTATTTCCCTCGTTTTAATGAATAAGTCAGAAAGTTCATAGCTTCCCTTCCTAGTCCTGGACATTAGTGCAGGAGCTGCTGGAAAACCAAGACAGAACTTCTGTCTCTTAATTCCCTAAGGTAGGATTTTTGAAACTGAATCCTAGGGTTTCACAAAAACTCGATGGGGTTCCATGAGAGACTAAGGGTGAATTAAAAATTCCACTTAAACAAATATAGCCATTTCTATCAATAGAGCTTTGCTTCTTGATCAGGAATTCCAGTTTGTTTGTTTTTAACTAACAGGTTCTGTGGCCTGAAAAAGAAAACCTCTGGCCTAAGGGACATATTTCCACTGGATTACTTAACATTTTTAAAAAAATTCTGGTACACTTATAGGGAGAAAGTTCCACTTGGTTTGGCTTGATAAACTCCAAAGGACAATGGTGTTTATTAGAGAAGAAAACAATGGCTGGGACTGGATGCACATCACCCTAAGCCATAGTGTAATTTGGTTTTGTAAATTCCTCCACTGTGTTTTCAAAGGCATGGTTTTATGACTTAGCAGGATGTACAAACCCAGCCAGTTGTGATTTATTCAATAAACCATATGTGAACTAGGTGTGTACAAACAAATAGGAGACTTCTGACTGTACAAGTCTTATATCTACAATTGTAAACTTTAACATGCAATTCCCAGAGCCAGCTGGCTAATATTAATTTAGGTATGAATACATCAAAGGTAGGCAACTCATATTTTAGCCTCCAAAGCATACTACTGAAATTCAGTAGTAAACTGGCTGATTTCTAGCTCTTTTTTTTTTCAATCAAGAGACAGGTGAAATGGATTTACAAATGAGGATTAGGCCCTCCTATAAACTTTTCCAACTGCTCTAATTGGTTTAAACCTTCAACATCCACCATGCCATAACTGTGTGATAGTACAGCTTGTCCATGTCTGGTAATCATAAGCTACTCTCACTTGTGTAGTTACTACATCTCAAGAAAGGACCCTCATAATGGTGCAAATTTGGTTGGTTGTATGTAGGTCTCCAAGGTAAGATCAGTCACCCATAGAATCATCCAGTTGTGAATCAATGCTTGACCCCCATCTCTGGTTTTAGGGGCAACTGCAGATGGTGGTGTGTCTATTTTTTTAACCCTGCTGATTCATTTGGGACTGCAAAATATGCAGGAAAGAAGATAGTTTAGTATTAGGTGTTATCTAAAGGATGGTGCTGGCCGAAGTGGAATGGTGCATGAATGAGAAGAGCTGCTGCATATTTTATGTGATCTGTGTAATATTTCCTGTGGTGTTCCCCTTCTCTATTGATGGTTTTCACTCCTAGGGTTTACACCTGGTGCCAAAGAGCTTTTCAAGCAGGAGAACTATGTGGCCCTTTACCGCCTGCCCTCCGATGAGATGGTGAAAGAAGTGATGCTTGGGAAGCTCTCATTCATCACCAAGAGGAGGCCGCCTTTGAGTCACATGATCAGCCTTTTTGTGAAAGACACCACAACCAGTAAGATTGTGAGACTGATAGCTGCTGTGTCCAGCCTCTGAGATTTTAATTTGACAGGCAGCCTCTCTAGTTACTTCAAAGATTTAAGGTGTACTCTGAGGGGAATAGCCCTACACTTGGATCTCTAATAAAATGCCAGGAGGGTCAGGAGGAGGAAATGTCCAGTGACATCAGAAAAGGTTTTCCAAATGAAGATTAGCTAACCTTTCTTGGTTGATGCCTTAAGATGCAAGTTTGGGGGGTGGTGGTGTAATTCCAGCCTAGAACCGGAATGTTAAGATTTTTCCAAATGTCTCACATCAATGTATTGTCGAAGGCTTTCACGGCCGAAGTTCGATGGCTGTTGTGGGTCTTCCGGGCTGTGTGGCCGTGTTCTGGAAGTTGCGGTTCCTAACGTTTCGCCAGCATCTGTGGCCAGCATCTTCAGAGGGCAGGAGCACAGACAGAAGCGAAATCTCTTTCGCTTCTGTCTGTGCTCCTGCCCTCTGAAGATGCTGGCCACAGATGCTGGCGAAACGTTAGGAACCACAACTTCCAGAACACGGCCACACAGCCCGGAAGACCCACAACAGCCATGTCTCACATCAATTTATTCTCTGTTAGTTCCTCCTGCTTTTTATTTTAAAGCACTAGGTGTATAACCCACACTTGTCCTGAAGGTTTATAGACTCCATAAAAAGCTCAATAGGTGTGGGAAATTCTTAGGAAAGCAGAATTGATTTTTATTACAATTATTTTAATGCTTAAAGGCCAGTTGGACTTAACAACTATATTAAAAACAGTACATTTTGATTACCCCCCAGCATTACCAAGGGATGGTTCTTTAACTTCTTGGCACACTGCAGCTATATTGGGACTGCAAATCCAGAATTTCCTGAAAGCAGGGCTATGCTGGCTAAGAATTGTAGTCTGGTTGCATCTGAAGGCCTCATGCTGGGGATGGCTGGTCTCTGGAGGGAGGCAGGGAACAGTAGGATTTCCAAAAATAAAGTGAATCTCCCTCATACAGAAGCACAAGAACCTCTCTCTAGACACCGATGTGTGAAGAAATGAGGACAGCTTTGCCCTCCTTTGAGGCCCAATGTTGGGAAGAAATAGGACAGCTGAGGGGTGACAGTTGGTCCTTGAGGGCAGCCATACGGGCGTCCTCTATCTGGCACTGAACAGGTTAGAGGTTTTGCCCCAAGGGAATGTTGCTCATAGATGAGATGTGCCTTCTATAGTAGACCCTGCAGTAAGCCCCTGAACGTGGAAAAAATGATGGGCACTTTGTCAATCGCATTATAATTGGCATAAGGAAACAAGAGCATAATTATCCATGAAAGCTGGGGTTGCCCTGCCCTGGCTCCTGACAGGCAGTGATCTCCTGTGATAATTCGATGACAGACAGAGGGTTGCTTTTAGTGCCTTCTGTATTCAGTCATCGCCACTTTGTCATTTTGCTCAGTGCAGGAAGGTGCCTGTGGGTGATGAGGAACATTAGAAGCTGTAAAATAAATGAGCCTGTCAGCAAGCCATCTTCAGGCTTGCTAAGTAGGCCCAATTTTCTCTCCTAGGCACGGAGCAGATGCTTTCCCATGGGACTGCTGACATCATCCTGGAGGCCTGCACTGACTTCTGGGATGGCTCAGATATCTACCCACTTTCTGGCTCTGACAGGTAGACAGACTTCTCTTTAGATTGCTTCTCAGGGTGGATGTTGGTGCCAGTTTTTTTCCCCTCACTCTGAAGTCTGCTCATGGCGCCACCAATCGGGTCCTGCTTGCAGAGCTCGATCTTCCTGCTGAGGAAAATGTATACCTATGCTTTATCAAAAACCTGCTGGCAATATTGTAGACCTATGACTGGTCCCATTATGCATGAAAGGGGTAGCCCTAATGTTAGGGAGAGGAAGAGGGCTGCCTCTGGCACCATTTACATTTATATGCCGCCTTGGCTCTACATTTTTTGCAGCTTGCGGGTCCACAGTCAGAGACATCCTCCATGTCATCAGTAGAGGATGAACTGTCTTGTCAAATACCCTTATTGTGGCCTGTCTCTCTGGGGCCAAGCTGATTTTGCAGCCTTTTCTAGTGTTTTAGGCTGCAACTTTAAAAGCCCAAATGCCTATATATAGAAGACCAGCAACAAAAATTTGCATGATGATGATGATGACCATCATCATCATCATCATCATCATTATATTTTTATCCTGCCTTTTTATCTCTCTCTCTCTCTCTCTCTCTCTCTCTCTCTCTCTCTCTCTCTCTCTCTCTCTCTCTCTCTCTCCCGAATATACCTAATACTCCTTCCTCCTTCTATTTTCCCTACAACAACAATCCTGTGAGGTGGGTTGAACTGAGAGAGAGTGACTGGCCCAAAGTCACCCAGCTGGCTTTCATGCCTAAAGTGGGACTAGAACTCACCGTCTCCTGGTTTCTAGGCCAGCCCCTTCACCACCACACCAAACCTCACCAATTACTGTAGCTTCTCCCAGGAGTTCCATGCAAATTATCTCTCCCCCCCCCCCGTTTTTTGATTCCCCCCCTCCAGCAGCCTGACAGCCTCCCTGTATTTTCATTCCTCACTAGGCTGTTTTAATCTCCCTGACCCCTCCAGAACTATTGAAAGCATGACTCTGAGATATTTTTTTTAAGGAAGTTCAGTGTTTCATCCATTGCTTATGTAAACAGAAAGGTCTGGTATACAACAAGGAACAACAACAACAACAACAACTAATTTAGTGAAAAAGTTGTTTCTGATGGCTTTCATCTTTTGTTTTCTCAGGAAGAAAGTGCTGGATTTCTACCAGCGTGCCTGCCTTTCGGGTTATTGTTCTGCCTTCTCCTACAAGCCCATGCACTGTGCCTTGTCTTCCCTCCTGAATGGCAAATGCATAGAACTGGTGCAGGTCCCTGGACAAAATGCCATCTTCACCTCTTGTGACCTTCCAGGGACCATACCTATCAAGCAAAACAGCCGGAGAAACAGCTGGAGCTCAGATGGTACGTGCTTTGCCTCCACAGTTGGGATTTGCTGCAGACGCTGGTCTAGATTCACCATATCTTTTAAAAGATGTTACAGCGAGGAAAACAGTGTTTTGGGAGATTATGAAACTTAAAAATACAGACAGGGTCAGATGATTGTCACCATCAATTACAATGTTACTTTACAACATGTCAGTCAATGTGCTGTTAGGGGGAATGCAAAATTACTTGTGCTGCAAAGGGATTGCTGCCTGATTGAGAATTCTCCATTTAAATAAAGTTTCTTTCTTATAGAAGGCACTTTAATTGCACAAAGATCTCACTGCGTTTGGATTCATTTTTTTCTGGTTCAAGGTCCCTTCCTGGTCCCCATCTGATCTGGCAGTTGTGAAAGAGTCCTGCTTATCTAAACTCTTGATGTTTGGACAAGCTGCCATGTCATCAGAAAAGGGATTCATTTGATCTAGCATCAGTCTTGCTGCTTTAGCTTGGCAGGTTCCTCAAGGATCTTCCTTTAGCTGATTGTAAAGAACTAATTTAGACATCCCAGTTGTTGCAAGGTAACAACATGATAAGTGGGATATCAGTGGTCCCTTCCGAGACCAATTTCCTTATTTTCTGCTGATGTGGATGCTTGCTAAGAAGATGTTGATCATCCAAACCTTCCCCCTAGCTTTTAAAACATTCTGGGATTTGGGTGCTCTGTTGATAGCTTTGCATATAACTTTTCTGTCACTGACTTCTTATAACTGATTAGCATTTTTTTCTTCCTTTCTCTTTCCTTCTTTCACTGCACGTGTGTATGTATTGCACTGGCTCTTTCGGTCATGGCTTGATTCTTTGAATGGGTGTGTCCTGCATGTTCTCTTGTGACTGTCTGTCCCTGTCTCTGCCATTCCTTCTTGGCTGCATATATATCCATGGCATATCTGCCTCTGTGCATTTGCCTCTTGTTCGCATGCCCAAAGAAGGGATCGGGGAAGTGATGGAGAAGGAGGACTGTATCCAGGCTTTGAGTGGCCAGATCTTCATGGGCATGGTCTCCTCCCAGTATCAGGCCCGATCAGATGTCGTCCGTCTCATTGAGGGACTAGTCAATGCATGCATTCGTTTTGTCTACTTCTCCCTGGAAGATGAGCTGAAGAGTAAGGTAAGCTGTTCCTTTGCTTATAACATCACTTTTTAGCATGCACTGTTCCTGCAGCAATGTCAAGGACACAATGGTCCTGTTTATCCTGGGACTGATTCTGAAATAATGTTGATTTTTCTTCTTCTTTTGATATGTTTATTGTATTTTAGCATTTATATACTTATGGTCATCATGATAGCTAGTCCCTTTTAATTTGCAACACCTTCACCTCCCTCTTTCTCTTTCCTATAAATACCACAATTGATAATTTAGTAATAGAGTGTTCTTCAGTTTATGATCATGGTAAATTTTCCCAAAGCATGTTGTTATTATCTGGAAGATGTATATTAAGGAAGAATCTCACTAAATGCTCATTAGATTTATTTTAATATATACTACTATAACAGTAGGTTTGACATAGTAAATCTAGATAGGCATGTGCATGCAAAGTGGGAATATACTCATTCTACCCAAAAATGGAAGTTCTCCTGATAGTAGAGCCAAACTACATTAGAAAACACGTGTACACGTTTTTGAGATATACATAGTTTTTACTGTGTCATTGATGACTTTTTATCAAAATAGCCAGAAAGATTTTGACCAAAATAATCAAACACTAAACACCTTGTAATGTGTATTCTTGAAGTTGAATCTGGATTGTAGACCCCCATTGCTTTGATTTCATTTTCTCTGTAGCCTCTTGCCTTCCATTTTTACAGGTGTTTGCTGAGAAGATGGGTCTTGAGACTGGTTGGAATTGCCATATATCTCTAACCCCCAATGGAGACGTGCCTGGTTCTGAAATCCCTCCCTCCAGTCCCAGTCATGCAGGCTCCTTGCATGAGGACCTTCCTCAAGGTGAGAGAGAATAGCTTGGCAGGGTTTGCAGGGGTTGGATGGAATATTGGCTACAACAAAGGTGTCTGATTTGTTGAAACAAATTCTAATGTGCTCTTGCTGAAGCAGGACCAAATGCTGTTGTATGGGACAGTCCCACTTTACCTTACTTAATTCCTCAACCCAAGTATGTAAGAACTGAAAAGCCAGTCAGGTGGATTGGAGAGCTTCACTGTGATGTTCACAAGTAACATCAAACCAGGATCTTGCCATGAAGAGCTTTAAAAGTAATAACCTTGAATTGTACCTGGAAGCCTGCTGGTAACCAGTGCAATTCACGAGGTAGCAGTGTCATGGTCATATTGAGGTGCACTCATAACTACCTGCACTGCTGCATTCTGGACTAGCTGTAGCTTCTAGAAGGTCCAAAGGCAGCTCTGTGTAGAGCATGTTGCAGTAATCCAGGCAAAAAATGAACAAGGCACGAGTGACTGTGGATAGGGCCTCCAGATCTTGAAATGGCATGCAGCTGATACACAAGATGGATTTGTGCAAAGGACCTCTGAATCATGGCTGCCACATGCCCTTCAAGCAGAAGTCATGAGTGTAGTAGGACCCCCAAACTTCACACCTATCTAGGGCAGCGCAACCCATTCAGAACCAAGGATGAAAAATCTTTGGATCTAGAAAGCAATCCTCACTATCCCCATCCTGGTCCTGCTATAGGTCATCCACAAGCACAGTCAGTACTGTTTTGGTATTGTGCCCAGACCTGAAACCTGACTAGAAGGGATCCAGATAATCTGTTTCTTCCAGAGCCCTCTGAAGCTGCAGCCCAAACATCTTCTCAACAACCTTCCCCAAGAAGGAAAGTTGGAGACAGATCAGAAATTGTCCAAAACTCTTGGGTCCAATGAAAGCTTCTTGAGGAGGGGGTGTGCCACCGCCTTCTTAAGCACAGGCAGAATGCCCCCTCACTCAAGGATGAATTCACTGCTTGGACCCAGCCACAGTCATCTCCTGGGAGGCCTTAACCAATCAGGAGGGACATGAATCAATGAGTAAGTCACTGCATTCACAGCTCTGAGAACCTGGTCCCCTTCCTTGGGACCAGTAGGTTTAAACTGTTCCCAGATAACCGCACCAGACTCTGCCTCAGGCAACTTAACAGCACCTGTGTAGCTGAAGTTCAGCTCAGAGTGAATATGAGCATTTTTATATGATAGATGCCTCAAAAGTCCTCACAGTCGCCCTTCGTTTGACCCATCCATCCCTAGGAGGGGCCAGGTCATCTTAACAGGGCCACTAGATGGCAATCCATGGATGCAATAAGAGCAGAAAGATAGCTATGTTTTGCTGCTCTTATTGCCACAATATAATCCTTATTAAAAACTCTTACCTACATTTGGTCTGATTCGCTCTTCAGCTTCCTTCATTGTATGTTGGACCTCAGTTATCTGGGTCAGGTCTGTGGTTGCTGTGGAAGCCATGAACTCCTGATCCACTCCAGGCTCCACACCTATAAGTTTGGGAAGCTCCATTGCTGGCCCAACCAGTGTCGAGCAGCTCAGGCAGGGAAACAGCTACGCAGCAGGGAGGCCGATATAGTAGCAGCAATCCTATCTGTTCCCTAGAGCTCAACTTCAGAGTCTCACATCTGGTTATCTGTGGAGCAGCATATATAAAAGCCGCAAGAGTATCCAGGATGACAATGGCTACTATCACATCAAGTCCACCAAGGGTTGTGGCTGGTGCCATACTTGAAACCCAGGTGGGCACATTTCCAAGAGGGAATTCTCCCCTCATACCCATCCAGGTCTTGGTGATACATGCCAGGTCTGTCTTCTCATTTCATAATAAGATCCTGGATGAAGAGTGCCTTATTACAGGCCAACGTTGCGTTAAGCAGCAGGCTGAGCCCTGGACCACTGAGGATCCAATGACCAGGCATTGGGGTTGTGCCTAGAGGGCTAGAAGATGGAATTGGTACAAAGACACCAAATACACCTTCCCAAGAGTAATCTGCCCTCTGTCTCCCATCTAACCTCCCCTGCCGATCACCACTGAGATGTTACTGCCTGCTGCTTCCTCCCCTGTTGAACCAGCACCCCTCCCCCAAACCTGCCGTCTCTCCCCACGTCCATGGATCCCATCCAAAATACAGATACTGTATACATTAACCATTCCCTATCTAGCCACCTGGAGGTTTGAATCCCTAGCCCCGCGTGATGGAGTGAGCTCCCGCACTCGCCCCAGCTCTGGCCAACCTAGCAATTTGAAAGCATGCAAATGCAAGTAGATGAATAGGTACCACTTTGGTGGGAAGGTAACAGTTTTCTGCGCGTTTCATGCGGCCACATGACTGTGGAAGTGTCTTCGGACAGCGCTGGCTCTTCGGCTAACAAACGGAGATGAGCACCGGCCCCTAGGGTCGGACACGACTGCACCAATGTGCGGGGGGAACCTTTACCTTTTACTACCAACCTTCCATCTCTACTTTTAAGCCTTTCTACATGATACACTCTTTTGGTGGCCTTTAGATGTAGCTAAAAACTTGGCTGAATATGAGATGATGCTTGTGACACCGAGTAAGATGAGTTATTTAAGACACCTTTTATTTTAGGAATGTTGAGTGGGATTTGTCTGCTGATGTAACATAGAAAACCAGATGTCTATGAAGGTTCTCAGTCATCCAGGTGGAATTGTCTGTAGCTTGAATCATGTCAACTGGATTTCTATTTTCTCTGTGGAAACGTTTCGCTCCTTATCCAAGGAGCTTCTTCAGTCTGAGCAAAGTTGGTAAGGGAATCCTAAATATGTTTCTAGGTAGCTGTGTGACCTTACACCTGGGGGCATGGTTATATTGAGATGTTATTTTAAGTCCTTTTATTATCTAAAGGAGGATCGTTAAGATCACCATGCTGCTGTTGAGCTTGTGAAATGGTCTTAATCTTCCTAGGCACAGAAGACAGAGCCGGGAGAAAGATGGGAGAAAGATTGTGCCTGAGGCCCCCACCTCTATTCAAGGAAGGATTTTCCAAGTTGGCATAAATGGATTCCTTGACCCCTCTCTCAAACCACCTATCTTCTCTGTCTAAAATGTGAACATTAATGTCCTCAAATGAGTGTCCTTTTTCCTTTAAATGAAGATAAACTGCTGACTCTGGTCCTGTGGTGTTACTTCTCCTGTGTTGGGCCATCCTCCTGTATAAAAGTTGTTTGGTTTCTCCAATGTAAAGTTCAGAGCACTCCTCACTGCACTGGATTGCATAAACTACATTGCTTTTCTTGTGTTTTGGAGTTTGATCTTTGGGGTGTACAAGCCTCTGTCTCAGTGTGTTGGTGGGTTTGAAATATACAGGTATGTGGTGTTTGCCAAATATCCGTTTTATCTTTTCAGACACACCAGCCATGTAGGGAATTACCAGGTTCTTTCGTTTATTCTGAGTCTCAGCCCTATCTGTCGCTGTTTTAGGTCTGGTAGATTTAGATTTGGTGAAGGCCCAATTTGGATATCCACAGGCCTTCAGAGCTGTTCTCAGGTGCTGATTTTCATTCTTTTTGGAATCCATGGAGGTGGGGATGGTTTCTGCTCTGTGTGACAATGTCCTGATGACTCCTAGTTTGTGCTGCAGTGGATGGTGGGAGTCAAACATCAGATATTGATCTGTGTGTGTGGGTTTCCTGTAGATCCCTATTTCTAGCTTGCCACCGGTCCCAATGAAGACTTCACAGTCTAGGAATGCCAGTCTGTTGTCCTTGGTGTCTTCTCTGGTGAAGCTAATGTTGGCATCTATAGTGTTTATATGGTCCGTGAAGGCCTGTACTTCCTGGGTCTTGATTTTGACCCAGGTGTCATCCACATACCTAAACCAGTGGGTGGGCACCGTTCCCTGGAATGTGTTGAGTGCTTTCTTCTCCACTTCTTCCATGTATAAATTGGCCACAATGGGTGACACAGGAGAACCCATGGCACAGCCGTGTTTTTGTCTGTAAAAGTCACCTCTGTATGTGAAATAAGTGGTGTTAAGACACAGGTCCAGAAGATGGCAGATCTGGTTTGGGTTGAGATGGCTTCTCCTTTCAAGGGTGCTGTCCTCTTCTAGTCTCTTCCTGACAGCGGATAGAGCATGAGTGGTGTGGATGCTGGTGAAAAGGGTGGACACATCAAAGGAGACCATAGTTTCATCTGTATCCAGTTTCAGGATCTTTGCTTTGGAAACAAATTCTTCCGAATTATGGATGTGGTGTTCAGAGTGTCCAACTAGAGGTGCTAGTATGGTAGAGAGGTGTTTGGCAATGTTGTATGTTACCAAATTAATGCTGCTGACTATGGGTCGGAGGGGTGTTCCTTCCTTGTGGATCTTAGGAAGTCCGTAGATGCAGGGGATGGCTTCTCCAGGATACAGACGGTGGTAGGTAATCCTATCGATGGAGCCATCATGTTCCAATTGTTTCAAACTGTCTATTACCTTTTTCTTGTAATTGTTGGTGGGGTCTCTTTTCAGTTTTTCATATGTATGGTGATCCTCCAAAAGTGGTGATGGTTTCATCTTTTCATTTTACCTGCTGACAAAGGAATATGTACAGTGGTTCTAAACACTGCAGACTACCACAATAAAATTACCTCACTTTTGGAGGATCACCATCGATAGGATTACCTATACAACATACAACATTGCCAAACACCTCTCTACCATACTAGCACCTCTAGTTGGACACTCTGAACACCACATCCATAATTCGGAAGAATTTGTTTCCAAAGCAAAGATCCTGAAACTGGATACAGATGAAACTATGGTCTCCTTTGATGTGTCCTCCCTTTTCACCAGCATCCACACCACTCATGCTCTATCCGCTGTCAGGAAGAGACTAGAAGAGGACAGCACCCTTGAAAGGAGAAGCCATCTCAACCCAAACCAGATCTGCCATCTTCTGGACCTGTGTCTTAACACCACTTATTTCACATACAGAGGTGACTTTTACAGACAAAAACACGGCTGTGCCATGGGTTCTCCTGTGTCACCCATTGTGGCCAATTTATACATGGAAGAAGTGGAGAAGAAAGCACTCAACACATTCCAGGGAACGGTGCCCACCCACTGGTTTAGGTATGTGGATGACACCTGGGTCAAAATCAAGACCCAGGAAGTACAGGCCTTCACGGACCATATAAACACTATAGATGCCAACATTAGCTTCACCAGAGAAGACACCAAGGACAACAGACTGGCATTCCTAGACTGTGAAGTCTTCATTGGGACCGGTGGCAAGCTAGAAATAGGGATCTACAGGAAACCCACACACACAGATCAATATCTGATGTTTGACTCCCACCATCCACTGCAGCACAAACTAGGAGTCATCAGGACATTGTCACACAGAGCAGAAACCATCCCCACCTCCATGGATTCCAAAAAGAATGAAAATCAGCACCTGAGAACAGCTCTGAAGGCCTGTGGATATCCAAATTGGGCCTTCACCAAATCTAAATCTACCAGACCTAAAACAGCGACAGATAGGGCTGAGACTCAGAATAAACGAAAGAACCTGGTAATTCCCTACATGGCTGGTGTGTCTGAAAAGATAAAACGGATATTTGGCAAACACCACATACCTGTATATTTCAAACCCACCAACACACTGAGACAGAGGCTTGTACACCCCAAAGATCAAACTCCAAAACACAAGAAAAGCAATGTAGTTTATGCAATCCAGTGCAGTGAGGAGTGCTCTGAACTTTACATTGGAGAAACCAAACAACTTTTATACAGGAGGATGGCCCAACACAGGAGAAGTAACACCACAGGACCAGAGTCAGCAGTTTATCTTCATTTAAAGGAAAAAGGACACTCATTTGAGGACATTAATGTTCACATTTTAGACAGAGAAGATAGGTGGTTTGAGAGAGGGGTCAAGGAATCCATTTATGCCAACTTGGAAAATCCTTCCTTGAATAGAGGTGGGGGCCTCAGGCACAATCTTTCTCCCATCTTTCTCCCGGCTCTGTCTTCTGTGCCTAGGAAGATTAAGACCATTTCACAAGCTCAACAGCAGCATGGTGATCTTAACGATCCTCCTTTAGATAATAAAAGGACTTAAAATAACATCTCAATATAACCATGCCCCCAGGTGTAAGGTCACACAGCTACCTAGAAACATATTTAGGATTCCCTTACCAACTTTGCTCAGACTGAAGAAGCTCCTTGGATAAGGAGCGAAACGTTTCCATAGAGAAAATAGAAATCCAGTTGACATGATTCAAGCTATAGAAAACCAGAATTTGCACTTCTGGGCTGCCAGAGTGCCTTGTGGGGAAGTGCTGGGGAGGGGGTGCCTGACACTAGAGATGCCTGACTTGGAACAAAGCTGCTGTAGCAGTCTTCTATTTTCACGTTGCTATTCTCTCTGCCCTCAGTCTCCCGAGAAGATGCAGAGGGGCTTTTGTTGATGGAGGAGGAAGGCCACTCAGATCTCATTAGCTTCCAGCCAACAGACAGTGACATCCCCAGTTTCCTGGAGGACTGCAACAGGGTGAGGTTGACACTTCATTCCTGGGCAGAGTAGATTCTCAGCAACTGTGACAGCTTTGGCTGCTTGCATATTCTTACACTTAATAATTAGGTAGGCAGGTGGGAAGGTGTTGAGAAGAAAGCTCTGTTTAATTTAGTGAGACTTAAAACAACATGTATATATGTATAGTGTATGTTACCTTAATCTAACAGTTTGGTTCCTCAAATCCCAATGGATGTATTAGCATTTGTAATGGGAGATTATAGTTCATTATGGCACCTTTTTTAAGGTATCCAAACAGCAGAAGCCCAGGTGTACCAGTGAAGTTAAGAGGATATAATCATCTGATGCAAGCAAGTGATGGCTAGTGGCTGTAGGATCTGGGTGTGCAACCTTTTTTTGCACTGAGAGCTCTACTTCGCCTTTGAATGTAGAGTCACGACAAAGTAGGCAGGGCAAAGGCAAAAAGCTCCATTTGATTGACTTAATTAAATTTAATTCAGTGCAATTAATACAACTGCTTTTTCTGTATTTAATGATATATTTAATGATATCTCATATTCCTTTCTGTCACATTAGAAATTATAATGAGCATCAACTTTTGGAGGAATTCCAGGCACTGCACCAAAGGAGGGTTTCTTTTTCTTTTTTCCTTCTGGAAATTATGTTTTGAAAAGGGAGAGTAAAAGCGATTTCACAGGCTGAGATAGAAATAACTAGCTATCTCAGTCTTGGAAACAAAATTTTCTTTAATTATTCACATATACACATGAATATATCTACAGTAAATTCTGGTTATTTGCGGTAGTTATGTTCTTTGAAGTTATCATGAGTACTGAATTAGTGAATACTGAACTATTGCTCCTAGGGAAAATACAGGGTTAGGTTCCTGTGAGCTTCTGGTCACAACATTTTCATCAACCGATCAATACATAACCTTGCTTTATGTGTGTTTCTGTTTTAAGACATCTTATTCAATGTATGTATTTCTTACAAATAAAGTCCTGAAAAAAAATGCATTTAAAGTTACTTTGGCGCTTTCCAGAGCAGCCTCACGTACACATCGGCAAATTTCCTCTTCCTGTTTCTGGATGTACCGTGTTATTGATTCATTAACATTGAACTCATGGCCAACAGCTCTATAACTGTGATGGAATGTGAGGGTGACCTTGGAAGGTGGGGAGAAGAGATGCCGCCTAGGGAACAATCAGATAAAAGAGAAAGAAGCCCGCAACAGAGTAAGGGCAAAGAAAGAAAGTTAGGAAGGACCCGCCCTAACTCATCATTCATCATTGGCGATCACTTGTAGCCGAGTAAGATTGTCTTCCAAAGGTAAAATTTTAACAGTGGAGCCCTAACTACTCAGGTGGTAAATAGGGAGGGTGGGAGATTTGTACTTTCAGACTTGCAAGGTTCTGTTAATGTAGCCTTACAATAAAGTAGAATTAGCTCATCACGTCGTGTTTCCTGTCTGGTTTACCTGGGAGGGCTGACAATAACTCATGCCTGAACAAAGCTTATCTAGCACACGTATTTTCTCTGTAAGGTACATCACAGCCTTCTTGTGCTTCGGAACACTAGGCTTGGGGGGCATTTCAACCAGCAAGATCACCAGTATGAGAGAAGACATGCACAGAGCGGCAACTCAAAATTTTAACCACTCTGCACGTTTCCACAAATAACTGCGAACGCGTTGCGAGTATTGATTTTGGGGTTACAGGTAGTCCTCAATTTATGTTCATTCATTCAGCAACTGTTCAAAGTTACAGCAGCGCTGAAAAGAATGGACTTATGACCGGTCCTCAAAGTTCCAGCCATCGCAGCACCCCCGCGGTCACGTGATCGTGATCCGGGCACTTAGGTGCTCGGCTCGTGATTACGTCGCAGCAAGCTGCAGTCATGTGATCACCATTTGCGACTTTCCCTGCCGGCTTCCCACAAGCAAAGTCAATGGGGAAGCTGGCAGGGAAGGTTGCAAGTTGCTCTGGTAAGTCGCTCTTGCCGCTTTTTCTCCAGAGGATCTCGTACTCTGTAGCACCCCCCCTGCAGCCTCTGCCAGCCTGTGTGCGGCCTCTGCTGACCCTCCCAAGGCCTCTGCTGACCCACGCGCAGCCTCCGCCAGCCCTCCCAAGGCCTTTGATGACCCTGCCAAGGCCTCTGCCAACCCGCCCGTGCTCTATAGCGCCTGCCCATGGCACCCACTCCTGGTGCACTCCCACCATCCAAATCCTGATCAGCTTGACCAATGTTATGTCTAACCAGTTCTGAACTCTGAAAGGGATCTAGACAATTAGATCTAGATCCATTTTCTCTAGGATTCTAAATCTCTCAGCCCTTCAAGGTAGTCCAGACAGGAAACATGAGTACTAATACTACCTTTACTGTAAGGTTACAGTAACAGAATCTTGCAAGTCTGAAAGCACTTCCCCCTCCCTGCCTTTACTTTCCAGAGAACTAGGGAGGGTCCCTTCTGAGATGCTTTCTCTACTCCATTCCTTCTTTGGATTCAGATTTCATTTATCAGACCTTTGTCCAAGCTGAGGCTCTTCCTCCTGTCTCCCAGGGTTATTCTCACAGCCCATTACAGTACCAGACTGCCCAGCCTATATTGTATCTTAGACTCTACTGATGACTATTTTGAGGTAGCCTTCCGTTCCAAGGTGATTTCCTTTAGTCACTCTAAGGATGTTCATGCAGAGGGCAAAATTAATCTCTGTGCATCTTCATTGGGATTTGAACTTGTTATCTCCTTGATTTGCACTCCCATAGTTTCTATTCTCATAGCAGTGGAGAACCATCTTTACACTGCAGCCTTCTTTAACACTGTCAATTGGCAGTTTTTCAGCCAGTCATAAAAATACATTTATTCAGCAGAAACTTCCATTGCTTCAAACCTTACTTTCTAGTAATGTATATTTTAGACTGTAGTCTTTGGTTGTTTCATTGTTTTCTCCCAGAGGTGTGTTTTTTTCCCCCTCTCCATACAATACAGGCTTTGTAATTTATATAAGGAAAAACATTTTATTAGCACAGAACCTCTTCATTTATTGTAAATTGCATCATTTCTGTTAAAAGATTCCAACTTGATATAGTTTGCTTTAAAGTGTAGTTCCTAGATTCCTGGATGTTAGAACTGGATTATACTGCACTGAGCTTGGGACATCTTGATTGATAAGGGCAGACAGTGGCTTGCTTAGATGGACTGGGAACAAGCAAGAGACCAATTGCAATAAAAACACTTCCTGGTAAGATTCACTTTAGATTGGATTCAGCAGTGGACAAGTGGTGGTTAGAGCCATCTTATTCCTCTCTTGCCAACCCATCTGCAGAGCATCTGACTATAGGAAAAAGACTGCCGAGTCAGACTGGGCCCTAAATAAGTTTGTTCGTTCTTCCTTTATTTCAGGCCAAACTTCCACGGGGAATCCACCAGGTGAGACCCCACCTGCAGAACATTGACAACGTGCCTTTGCTCGTTCCTCTGTTTACAGATTCCACCCCAGAAAGTAAGTGAGGGTCAGGCTGGCTGGATTCTTTGTTGCTCAGATGGGAGGGCCCCACAGAAAGCTAGAGGGTGCCGATGAAATGAGAACTCTTTTTATTGGGACGTATGGATAGTCAATTAGGAAAGACTTATGGAAGACTGATTTTATATATGGTAACTGCAGGAAGGTTGTTATATGTACGGAGATGGAGAAATACTGAAATACCCACAATGGAGTAATGGATTGTAAAGATGGCAGAACTAGCAGAGATGGCAAAACTGACCGGTTTGGTCAGGGACAAAACAATAAGTACTTTTTATAAAAGACTGGAAACCTTTTATGGACTTTTTGCTGAAAATGGAAAAAAAGTGAAATGGTGATTTCTGGATTTGACGATTGAAAAAAGATTGAATAAGGGGCTGAAGGGATTATTATAATGTTAAGGAGGGAGGAGGGATAATGAGTTTGTAACCGCTGTAAAGGGAGGAAGTCGCTTCTTTAACTATCTCTCTCCTTCCTTCCTTCCTTCCTTCCTTCCTTCCTTCCTCCCTCCCTCCCTCCCTCCCTCCCTCCCTCCCTCTCCTTCCTTCCTTCCTTCCTTCCTTCCTTCCTTCCTTCCTTCCTTCCTTCCTTCTTTCTTTCTTTCTTTCTTTCTTTCTTTCTTTCCTTCCTTCCTTCCTTCCTTCCTTCCTTCCTTCCTTCCTTCCTTCCTTCCTTCCTTCCTTCCTTCCTTCCTTCCTTCCTGTATTCTTTTCTGCACTTTTTCTTTTCTGCGCTTTTTCTTTTCTTTATATATTTCTGTATTTGTCTTTTAGCTATGTAGAAACTTTTAATAAAAATTGATTTAAAAAAAGAAAGCCAGAGGGTGCCCATGGGGTAAGTTCTTTTCCCTTTTCTCTTACCAGCCATGTGTGAGATGATCAAGATCATGCAGGAGTGTGGGGAAGTCACTTGCTGTTTGGGTAGCTCTGCCAACTTGCGCAACAATTGCCTTTTCCTTCAGAGTGATATCAGGTAAGAAGAAGAAAGCAGCAGCACTCAGGCTTTGGTCCTCTGACTTTGAGAACTCTACGAGCTCATTCCCGATTTTTGCTTTTGGGATGACTTCTCTGCTGCTTTTCATTGCTCGGGCTGTGCAAAACGTCCCCGAGTCTCAACAATTACCATTTCCTTTGCTTTGTCTCAGGGTGTATTTCACGCCTTTGAAGTAGAGGTGTTTCATGGGTCTATTGAGCACACCCATAAGTATTTCTTCTACTGTGTCCTAGACTGGCTGTAGCTTCTGGATAGTTTTCAAGGACAGTTCCATATAGAATACATTGCAGTATTCCAGGCCCTTCCAGTCCCACCAGAGATTCCCAGCAACTGCAATCAATGCTGTCTCAAGGTCTGAACCCTGACTGCAAGGATTCAAATAATCTGCTTCCTCCAGAACCCTCTGAAGTTGCAGTCTAACCATCATCTCAGGGAAGGTTGGAGACAGGACAAAATTGTCCAATACCATTTAAAATCCGCAGCCTATTACCACTTTATTCATCCTTAAGATCCATTCTGATAAAAGCATCTTGTGAAAATCAAAGAGTCTAAAATGAATGCTAAATGATTGGTTTGATTAAATATGGAAAGTTAATTTGGGGCAGATTATGTTGATGAATGGAAGACCAAGAGCTTGTCCCAGTTTTCTCAATATATTTATACATGTACACACACACAAAGCTCCAACATCTCTTGGATGTTTTCACTGTGGTTTTGTCTTGATTTTTCCCTTCCTAGCCTCTCCATCCCCTTTTTGTGGTGGTCTAGGCTGGGCATTACATTTCTTTTAAAATTAACAACAAAGGTGCTTCCATTCAATTGCCAGGTAAAAAGATTCTGAACTGATAATCCAAACCATCTTTTATACAGATGTATAAAGGAGAGTTGGGGTGGATGGCTGGGGTATAAGGCAGCAGCAGCTGGGACACAATTTTTCAACACAATTCCAGCCCCTGGATCAGAGAGAGCCCTTTTCCACTGGAAACTTTAGCCTCAGACCCTGGAAGTAGTATGTAGACATCACGACTAGTTGTCATTGATAAGTCTCATCTTGGTTAAGCACTAGCATATAATCCACAATTTTCATTGTTTGTTTATAATCAGCATCATGTTATTTTAGATCATTTTTGTCTCATTATTCCTGCTTCTTCCCTGCTGCATTAATCTTCCCTGCATCATATTATCTGTATAGCATAGCACTGGATCCTCTCTATCCCTCTCGATGCTCCTGGGAGACCTTTGGTTATGCTACCAGCACAAACATGACCCATATTTCTGATGAGCTCACGCCTCTTCAGCTCTCTGGCCAGCTGAACAGCTTATCCTGCTCCTTGTCTATTTGTCCTGAAGAAACAATTGGGATCATCAGACTTATAGAGCAAGTAAGCCCACTTTTCTTTCAAGAGGTAAAAGCAACAGTTGTGACATCCATCAAACTCTCACCTTAATTATGATCATAATTTATTAATATCTCTGGTAGCTTCTAGACTAAATTAGACAAGTGGTAAGCCAGTTTGGTCTAGTGGTTAAGGCAATGGGCTAGAAACCAGGAGACTGAGAGTTCTAGTCCCGCCTTAGGCATGAAAGCCGGCTGGGTGACCTTGGGCCAGTCACACACTCTCAGCCCAACTCACCTCACAGGGTTGCTGTTGTAGGGAAAATAGGAGGAGGAAGGAGTATTAGGTATGTTCGCCGCCTTGAGTTATTTATAAAAATAATAAAGGGATAGAAATTAAATAAATAAATAAAAAATCTTACTTCAAATCAATCTTGGTAAATTTCCAGTATGCTTTCTTTTACTACTGATATAAAGTGGTATCTGTATATAATTCAGTAGGTTAAGAAATTTAATGGTTCATTTTTTTAAATTATTTTGAATGCTGAGAAGGCATTTGAAAGGCTAGAATGGGCCCTTTTTATTTTTTTGAAAACTCATGAAATGTTTAATTTTGATTAAATAAAAGTAGATTAATTTACTGTGCTACTTGCCTCCACACCTTTTTGAAAAATATTTGCCCTGAAAAATGGCTTCCTAATAAAAGTATTTTTGTCTGTTGTTGTAACCATGTAGCCTCTGGTGTAGGTGATAGATCTACTGGTTTGCACATACATTAACAATATCCCAATAATGTGTTCATTTTTAGGCCCGCCATGCAACTTATGGCATACGGAAGTGCTTCCTTTTTCTCCTACAGTGTCAGCTAACTCTGGTCATCATTCAGGTGAGTTATTCTAAACAACTTCACAAAGCAGAGAAGGCATGTTGGAAGAAGAATGTAGCCTCCTGGCGACCCAATAATAGAACTTATTTATCTGAAGAATTCAGTATTAGATTTCTCTAAACCAATCTAATTTGTTATTTCCTGATTTCCCCCCCCAAAATAAGTGTTAGGGAAATGAAAGAAATGTGGAGGGTATTTTGAAGGTAATGGATTTTAGCAATTACTTTTTAGGGGAAAAGAAACACAGCAACAGAGGTGTGTGTGTGTCCAGTAAACAGATGTCCTATCTGAATTCCTGATTATCTCTTTGTGAGTTTTCCTGTAAGTGTTTTACATAGGCTGCCGTGCATAATGCTGAGTTTTTCAAGCAGAGCTATGTCACTCTATGGGGACTAGAATATTTCTCTAAAAATAAGTTATTTTTTCTCTTAAAAACAAAAGTTGATTTTGGAACCCTCCAAGATAGGCAGCTCTTCATTATACAGCATTTCTTCTAGATGTCCTTCATGTTTTGTTGATGCCTCAATTTTCCAGCTTTGCTTCTGATGATGCCTTTTGCTTTGTTGTATGTAGTTCTTGTCTTGCCTGGCACAATTGCCTCCCATTCTCAGTACCACTGACATTTTGTGGCTTTCATGCTTCTGCTACCCATTGCTAAGGTAAGCTATCTGTAACATTGCCCCTTTTGCGATATTTACAGAGAGTGGCTCCCTTTCCTAAGTTAAGATGGGCAAAATTAAGATAAGGAAAGCTGGATTTGATTTTCACGTTCTGGCCACCGTACTGGAGGCTACTGGAAGAATTTCCATATAGCAGCTATTCTGTGTACATGGGAGCTTTCAGTGGAAGACACAGTGGGAAATACTGCACGTATTTGCAGAACATCAGTTGATAACACTTGAACTGCTTTTGTTGATTGCTCCTGTCAGTGTAGACCAGGGACGGGCAACCTGAAGCTACTGTAAGCCCCAGTTTGGTGGTCCTCTGGACAACACCACTGAAATCCAAAGAAAATGTGGTAAACATTCGTTGAATAATTTCCTGCTGACTGTGGATGGGAAAACAAAAAAATAAGGTGGGGCAGCTCTTCAGTGAGAGTTATAACATCTTAAACTGCAAATCTCTTGAAGCTCGCTATCCTCCACAAAAGTTGGTTACACTATGTGTGTGATGTCACTCTGTTATTGGTCTGACTCTGGTGGTTTCTGGCCACTAAAAAAATATTTAAAAATGAATTGGGGCTCCTGATCACAAAGAGTTTATTCACCTCTGATGTAGAAGTAGATGTCTCCATACAGCTTCATATGCTAGTTGCATTCTAATGTTCTAGACTATCTTCCACATCAATTACATCATTATTTTTTCAAGTGTGTCACTCCTGGGCAAGCCCCCTCATAGTTCCATTATGTCGATGGCTACTGGAAAAAACTTGATCTTCATTCCTAAAAAGGTAAGCAAATGTTTCAATTGGATGTGTGTTGGATTGGAATACAAGGAAACTTTGCAAAGGGTTAATTTTCTAGCCAGTTGCTAACACACGAACCCCCCCTCCCTCCCAAATAGATGCATTATTGACCAAATGGTTTGTGTACAGTCTTCTGTTTGTGGATCATTTACTTCCAGCTTCTGCAAGAGAGTTCTCTCAGACTTGCAGGTGGGACTAAACACATTTTCTTTCCTTTTTTGCACCAGACAGGTCTAGACCTGATTGATTTATTATTTATTAAATTTCTTTGCTGCCTACTCCCATACAATACAATATTTATATACTATATCATAAAATGTCCATGATACCAAAAATCCAGTAAAATTAAGCAACAGATCAAAATATCAGTATCAGTAAATAACAGTATAATAATACCAGTATAAAAACAGCAAGATAATCAAGTGATGGTGAACAATAATTTCCCAAAGCCCCTCTGGAAGACTTGTTTTCAACAACTTCCAGAAGGCCATACCAGAGAAGTCAGTCTAGCTTCAAATGGAACTAGAATTTATTCTGTATTAATGCAATCTTACTTTCACACATACACATGTGTGTGTATGTGTGAAAGTAAGATTGAGATTGCATAGGAAATGTTTTTGAACCCTTTCCCCACACCACCATAGTGATCCCTCCCATGTCTACACCTTGAACGTGCTACTAATATCAAGAGGAAAGCTCATTATTGATTTTTGTTGAGACTGCTTTCATAGGGGAAAGGACGATATGGTCTTGTCCTGTGCTGAGCCATCTTCTAGGTCAGAGATTTCCAAACTTTTCATGTTGGTGACACACTTTTTAGACATGCATCATTTTGTGACACACTCTTACAGCAGGGCACAAGGCAGGCACTAGGACCTGCGCGGAATCCTAGCAGGGCTCGGAGGCAGCCGCAGCTGCGACACACCCAGACACTGCAGCCGACACACTAACGTGTCCCGACACACAGTTTGGAAATCTGTGTTCTAGGTGGATATCTAAATAACAAACTTAAATCATGTGAACGTTGTACATGTTTTTAACCAAAGTTCCAAGCCATGCCCTCTCATTCTCGTAGGCAGAAAGAGCTTTGCAGAAGATCACGAATTCCTCCACATAGTACTATGAAATTTTGTTTAAAGAGGAATAAAACAAGCTACAATGTGGATGGGACAAATGTATTATTTGTAGAGTAACAAGTTAAACCACTGATTCCATACATTTTCTGTGAGGTGTTACCCCAAGCTTTGGGTTTTGGAGAATATGCTGGTGATGTTGAACCAAGTGTGGAGGTCCTTTTCAACATGGTCGGTCTGTGGATACTGACATATATCAGTATGTGATATATACCACTGAGAAAGCCACCAAAATACCATACCACTGAGAAAGCCACCAAAAAAGTCAGCAATGCATTTCCCCCAAGTCACTAGGAAATGACTAATTTCATCCCTCCCCGGCTGCTAATAAACCACAGATCATCAGCAGCAACAGCAGCCATGTGACCCCATGACAATCCAGTTGGTTCTAAGTAGCAGCCCAATCGCATAGTGGTGCAACTGGTAAATTGGCTTTTGGCAGTTGTTGCAACTCAGCTAGTGCAGGGAGAGTGTTTGAGTCATGTTCCATACATAACAGTGGTCTTCCTGGCAATGTTTGTAGACTCAGCATTACTTCCTCTTCTGCTTCCTGCTGAAATTCAGCCTCACCATCTGTTCCTGCTTGGCTTGTTTTGGCTACTTGCTGCAAGATTACTGTGCAAACTTCAACTCATCTACCTTCAGCATGAATGTCACAGGCTGCTTCTCCCTCATGCTGCAAAGGTAGGCTTCAGGGCTCTACTGATGTTTCCAAATGTGACAGTTGGAAGAATTCAGCTGTAAGTATTTGCACTGTTTAGCTTGACCTCTTTTAGTATTTTATTCCAAGCTGGCATAATCTACAATATTTTTTCCAGAGGTAAAAAAATAGAAGTGTGAAGAGTCACAGAATACATGCTTGTTCCAGGCTGTGTGGCTGAGCATGTGGGCAAAAAAATAAATTCCCAGCTGTCAGAAGAGTTCGATGCTTTAAAAAAAAATTGAAACTGACAGCTTCTAGATACTGGCTGCTTTAATCTACCTGTGCCCTCTCTGGACTTGTGAGATCATCTCAGATTTAAATCTGTCATTTCCACGAGGTTGTTGGTGCCATTGAATTTACTCTAGGAGGTACCTTCCTCGCATTGCAAGTAGTTATCAAGCTTGATATAGTATATATAGATGTTGTAATTTAGCTAATAACTTATCTTTCCCCCACTCACTCTCTTTCATACACACACACACACACACACACACACACATACACAGACACACGCACACACTATCATTACAGGTGGTCCTCACTTACTGACTGCTTTCACAATCAGTGATCATTCAAAGTTACGATGGTGCTGAAAAAATAACTTTACGACCAATGGCCACATTTTTATTTTTTTTTAAAGAATTTTATTAAGTTTAAAGCAAAGATAAAAACTACAAAAAAGCAAAAAAAGTAGAAAAAGAAAGAAAGAAAAACTAAAAAAGTGAGAAATACAAGAAAAAGAATTTTAAACATTACATAAAGAGGTGACTTCTGATTTTCAACAAGAATATACAGCAATTTCTATAATCAATCCCTTACTGTATATCAAACCAAGATTACATTATTTCTATAGATCAATCCATCAGCACACATAGAAATCACTAAATAATTGCTCCTTCCCCTTATATTAAAAAAAGAAATACAATATATATATATATATATATATATATATGTGTGTGTGTGTGTGTGTGTGTGTGTGTATATGTATATGTATATGTATATGTATATGTATATGTATATGTATATGTATATGTATATGTATATGTATATATATAAAATCTCTAAACCAGCTTCCCTCCCCTAAACACGTTTATTCAATTATTTCCATCCTAACACTATTCTAAATATTTCTGTCCACTATAATAAAAATCAAATTATAAAAACATATAAATTGTCTACTTTTATAATCAGTAATACTACAACAATCTTTACCCTATTAAACCTAAAACCAAACAATTATTATTATACCTTATAGGTACCTTGTAAATCTTAAGAATCAAATAAACCCTAAAAAAAGACTAGTACATCTTAATCCAAATCCTTAAAAAGACATAAAATCATAAAAAAACAGTCATTATCAATCCAATTAAACATTCTTAACTTTTTACCCCACTTTAAAATAAACCAAGAATTTTACATGTCTCTATTTTACACACAAGGCATTTTTTATACAGTAATCAAACAGCCCAACTGCCCCCTTAAAAACTCAGACTTCTCAGCAAAAAAACTCCCACAAAACAAATTCTATTCCCTTCCATAACAATCCCCCAGAAAAACAACTCTCCTTGTAATCTGCAGCTCAGACTGTCGCTTTAACCCCTTCAACACCAAAATATAGTCTTCGCTTGGCATTATTTCGATCTCACTGTCAGTAAAAACATCTCCATCTTCACCAAAATCCTCCTCTTCTTCCATAACATCTTCAGCCAGATGACACACTTTAGAAATAATTTCTTCCCCAATGTCCCTAATGTTCTGCAGAATAACTTGACAGCACTCTGAAAGGATCTCTTTGAAGGTCTGCTTATGCTCACAACGAAACTCTGAAAAATCCTCTTTGAAATCTTCCATGTTTCAGGCAGTAGATTATGGCGCCCCCTAGATACTTGACTCGCGCAGATAGGAGTTAATGAGTTAATAGAGGAGTTCCGAGTGAAACTGGCACAAGAGAAAGTGCTCTAACAAGCAGGTCCCAGAGAAAGTGAACAGAAAGCTGAAGTTTCAAAACAACAAATCCAACGTGTAGGAAAATATTCAATCCTTCACGTTCAGTACAAAAATGGTAACAGGAAGGCAATTATTTATTCTCAGTCCTCCTTAATCCTTGAATGGGAAAACAAGCCAAAACTTAAAAAAAATTTTTTTTAAGTTTAATCCAGAAATAACGATAAGCACCAAGAGAGTCTGCTTTTTCTTGATGTAGAAAGCCTCTCTTGGGGTACATAAATATAAATTGGGTGATTTAGAAATGGGTGGCTCGACCTAATGTCCCTTTAAAGCTACAAACGTGGCAAGGAAATGGTGTCGTCCCCGCCTCCTGTCATCTCTTACCAGATTGTTGCGAACACTGCGATTCTCTGGCTGCAAGATGATGTTCAGGAGAGCAGATGGGGTGATTCTGAGCTTTTTCTTTATTCATGAAAAAGCTCTGGGCACCAGGAAAAATCTTTCCCAAATTCAAAAAAAAGTGTGCGTTGTCAGTTCTACCCGCAGAGCCCGCGGACAAAGCTGCTCAGTCGGCCATGTTCCCACCGGAAGTCCAATGCCCACATTTATGACTTTTGCAGCGTCCCTCAGTCATGTGATCACCATTACAGTCAGTACGTGTTGTCCTATGCCTGACCTGTTGTTGTTCCCCCCCCTCTTGTTTGTCCACATCTCTCCACTCTGCAGGGTGGGGGGTGGTAATGGTTCAGTTAATCAGTTGAGCAGTTAATCCTATGAAAGAAGGTATCTAATCTGAACTGCAGGACCCATATCACCTACAAATAACTCATAAGGCCCCTTCCTGATCCATTCCTTTACAGGAAGCATATTCATGCCTTCAACCTTGATCCATCCTGATGGATGTCCTCCGTTTTTTTTTCTAGTGGAGCAGAAAGCCACCCTGATTGGTTTGGAACTTTCTCCAACATTCTTCTCCTAGCCCAGAAATTTACAGCCGGAATGATTGTCTTACACACTGGTAAGTGACTTTTAGTCCTTCCTTCATACTGTGGTGAAGAGGTGGCCTTGCCTGCATAAAATATGTGGTTGGGTAGATTTGGGCCTACCTGGTGCAAAGCTGTAAATAAAAAACAAGTTGGTTTTTCTTTCCAGTGTTTATATCAGTCACCCATGTCCATCGTACCAAACCACTGTGGAAGAAAAGCCCCTTCACTAACTTCTGGTGGACCCTGACAGTAGTGGTTGTGTGAGTCTCTTTTCCTAATTCTTAGAAACTGCAATTGAATCTAGTCAGCCTTCCTTAATGGGTTGGTCTTTTTCTTAACCAGTATCTCTGTGTCACCTAAGCACTTCCTTTCACGTATTCTATTGTTCTTTTTTGGGTGGGAAATAACATCACATTTCAGTCATTTTATGGATATGTGTTTCTGGAATGCCCTAATTTTCTGCGTCTCTTTTCAGATTGATAATGATTTCCTTAGTCTTGGATCTGTTAAAGTATTTCATGGCCTAGACCAGGGATTCTTAATCTTATTGTGCCATGGACCACTTTGAGCATCTGGTGAAACCTGCGGAGTTCTTCCCAGAAAAGTGTATTTAAATGCATAACATAAAAGACATAGATTGTATTAGAAAAGCAGTCAATTATGCTCAATTTTTTTGTTGTCTAGACTGCAAAAAATGTTTCTGAATTTCAATAAATCTTACTATCTAAAATTATTTAAATTATTTTAGATAGTAAGATTTACTGAAATTCAGAAACATTTTTTGCAGTCTAGAGGCCACAAATTACTTCGTTGTCTACATTCATTATTAAACGAAAAGGTAAATTTCAGTTAGTGGTTAGTGAAAATGATGTTTTAATTCTTTTCCCATCCAAGTTCACAGACCCCCTGATCTATCCATGGACACCTTAGGGCTCTGTGGTCCCCAGGTTAAGAACCCCCGGCCTAGACCTTCATCCTGCAGATTCTTTGTGGATATACCTGGAGTGGGCAACCTGTGGGTCTCCAGATGCTGTAAAATACAATTCCCAACAACCCCAGTCAGCAAACGCAGTGGTGAGGAACTCTGGGAGCTGCATTTCAGCAGCACCTGGCGGTTCACAGATTGCCACCATGTAAAGTGGATCCTACCAGCTCCTATTAAACTTCAGTGCCAAGGTTTCCTTCCTCCTTGGGCATATTCCACTTTGCATTCTCTTCTGTTAGCAGCCACATTTGGGGGAAGACAGCATCTCCCTTCCAAGAATGATGTTGCTCAAGGATTGTCTCTTTGTATTACAGGTTGCTGGGCCAGATTGTTCAGACCTTCCTAGATCTGAAACTGTGGGTAAATCTTGAGACTCCTGTGACTTACCAAATGGATGACATTCCCATGGCCTCCTGGCTGTTGGGTTTGCTTTCTCTTGTCCTTGTGGTGATAATCAATGAGACCGTCAAGCTCCATGAAATCAGGTAAGAGAAACTCACTGAGTAGCCCAGCCTTGCTAGCATGTCATTTCTAGCACACCCGGTATTTTTACACACAGTCTTGGTGTTTGTTAAAGCAGGTCATGTTGTACCTCCCTCTTCCTCATGTTAGATTGTTTGAGAAATAGCATTCCTTTGTCCAAAGAATGAATGATGTGCGAGAGAGCCCCATGTTGACACCTCCTTATGGCTACTGGCCTCTGTAGTCACCTTCACACAAAACGATAAAAAGCCCTCCAACATGCATAGGTACCTGTCAGCCTTGTGAGGTTGACCAGACAAGAAACACAGCCAGATGAACTAATTCTACTTTATTGTAAGGTTACATTAACAGAATCTTGCAAGCCCGAAAGTACATCCTTCCCCCACCATCTCCTTTACAGCCCAAGAAACTAGGGAGGGTCTCTTCTGAGCCTCCTGCCCTGCCCATATTCCTGCTGTGGGCTAAGTTGCCTTTTATTTGACTGTTTCCTTGGCTGCATCTCTTTGCCCTGTCTCACAAGGTCATTCCCACATACCATTACATCACCATACATACAAGTTTATATACATAAAATGAAAGGCATTCTGGTGAAGACTGAAGACGGGTGGCTGTTGCCCACAGTATGCCTAGTCCATGCCAGAGCATGTGTGTTGCAAACCTGGACTGCAAATGAGGTGTGTCCCGCTGGTTCAAACCAGCATTGCTCTTTTTAACAACAGCTGTAAAGCCTGCATGGTATTCTTGCCTCCTGTCACGGGTTCTTTTGTACCCAAGGGTATTTATTCAGACTCAACAGGAAGTCCCCCAGGAAAACACTGCACACATAAAGATTTGTATCTCCCCTTATTTGTTGGGGGGGCATTTTTACTTATAAACAATTACTTACAGTAGAAAAGTGTGTTCTAGCTATCTATGTGTCTATCTCATACAATCCTAGTTTGTGTCTAACCTATATTCCTACTAGACTTAGACTATGTAACTATTCCTATCCTTCTCTAATACATATAGTAGGCTAACTATGCTATCACTATTACTATCTAACTATAACTATTACTATTAGAAACTAACACTTCTGCTACTATCTCTAGCACAAGGCTCCCTTAAGAGGGCAGCTTTCTCACTTGCCCCTCTCCAGACATTTGCTGCAAGACTTCACTGCTGCTTGTCTTTTCCTCCAGACCTCCCATGTCTCTTTGGGAAAGTAGTTTTGCGCTGGTTCACCTCCTTCCTCCAGGGCCACTCCCAATTGGTGGTGATAGGAGAGGAGAGATCTGACCCACGACCCCTCCTGTGTGGGGTGCCGCAGGGTTCGGTGCTCTCTCCTCTCCTATTTAACATCTACATGAAGCCGCTGGGTGAGATCATCCATCACCATGGGATGAGGTATCATCAATATGCTGATGATACTCAATTGTATATCACCATCCCGGGTGAAGTAAGTGATGCGGTCGCTGCTCTATCTCGATGACTGGGAGCTGTGGGGGTCTGGGTGGGGAACAACAGGCTTCAGCTGAACCCTGGTAAGATGGAGTGGCTGTGGATTGATGGCCTCTTGGGATCCAGGAAGTTGTCATATTTGACCCTGGATGGGGTGGCACTGCCCCATTCGGAGCCAGTGCGGAACCTGGGGGTCCTCGTGAACTCACGATTCCTACTTGAAGAGCAGGTGGTAGTCGTGGCCAGGAGGGCCTTTGCACAGCTTCGAGTTGTGCGACAGTTACGCCCATTCCTGGACCGAGATGCCCTCCGAACAGTCACTCATGCCCTTGTCATCTCCCATATAGACTACTGCAACGCGCTCTACATGGGGCTACCCTTGAAGAGTTTCCGGAAGCTTCAACTGGTCCAGAATGCGGCCGTGCAGACAGTTATTGGTGCCATAAAATTGGCACATGTGACACCTCTGCTGCGCAAGCTGCATTGGGTCCCAGTTTGCTTCCGGGTCCAATTCAAGGTGTTGGTTATCACCTTTAAAGCCCTACATGGCATGGGACCAGGTTACCTGAGGGACCGTCTCATCCCTAGAACATCGACCCGCCCCACTCGGTCATGCAGAGAGGGCATGCTATGGACCCCGTCGACCAAAGAATTCCATCTAGCGGGGTCCAGGAGGCGAGCCTTCTCTGCAGTAGCACCCGCCCTTTGGAATATCTTGCCCCCAGAGTTGAGGTGGGTTCCCTCGCTCCCGACCTTCCGGAAAAACTTGAATACCTGGTTCTGCCGCCTTGCCTGGGATGGGAATGCGAACAATTCCTCCTGGGGCTGGCTGATCCCATGAAGCCCTCCCTAGTATTAATAGTTATCGCCCTTGGATTTTATATTTATTTATTGATGCTGTGATTTTGTATTTGTATTTTTAACCCTGTTTTTATTGTGAACCGCCCAGGGTCCCCCGATTGGGGGAGATGGGCGGTAAGACAAGTTTAAATAATAAATAAATAAAACAAACACCGTTTTCTTCCCTTGGTTGCTGTCTTCCTCCTGTTTTGGCTGCCAGCTGTAAACTCCAAACATACACCAGCTCTTTCTTCACGTTCTGCTCTCCCCCTCGCCGCCTCCTTGCTCTCTCCTCTCTCCTTCTCCCCAGCTGTTCCAAACGAAGGCTTTTTAACAGTCTCACTGCCCTCCTTACACTGAGAAGTTTGAAGCACAGGGGAGGAAGGTGATCACAGGTGCCTGTAATCTTCTTACAGCCTATCCTTTCACACCTCCCATTTCCCTCTTGCTCTTTGTTTCTCTTTTTCAAAAAAGAAAAGTCCTATCTTGTTGAAAGCAAAGAAGATCAGCTCCTCCATCTGCAGGGCCAATAAGTGGATCAAAACTGACGTCATGTTCCAGCAGGGTTCACTCTTTTAAAAACATTTTACTCCTTTTTTATTGAGACAAACAGAACCTGGGACATAAACAATACCAAACCAGGGCAGAAAAAAGAGCAAAGACAAACTAAACAAAACTATGGAAGTGTGTTTGTGTGTGTGATGACAAAACTAAAGCCCACATTTCCTTTTTAGCAAAAGAAAGAATAGCTTCAGGAAATAGCCTGTGGTGAAAATGTCCTCTTTTACGCAGATTTCTAGGGAAAGCCGGTTAAGATTTCTGCTGTAGGGCACAGATATCTTTCTATTAGGAATATTTGAATCAGTAGTGCATTTTGCTGCTATCATCATCATCATCATCATCATCATCATCATCATCATCATCATCCCCTTTCAAAGGGAGGATAATTTGTGTTATTTAAAAGCACATTTATTTAGTGTACAGTAATCTTTCTCATTGTCACCCTGGAGCCTTTGGAAGGTCAGGAAATACATTGGCAAGGATCAGGGGCAAGGATCAGAGAGCTATGAAAGGAAAGAAGCATTAACCAGTGGCATGAATGGAGGCCCGCACAGGAGGCACCCTTTGGCAAATACGCAATGTGGAAACCTTCTGCAGTGACTATGATGTATGGATAACTGGAAACAATTCTCTTTCCAGTTATCAAAGGAGCCTTATTAAAAAGAGATACTCAAGTCAGGTGGCCTGCAAATTCTGCTGTATATGCAGTGTGTATGTGCAGACAGAACTGTTAGTGTACACAGTTTTGTCTGTGGGTTAAGTTGCTGTTCTTCAGCATTGACTTCCTTCAGTGAACTTTCCAAACACACCTGCATGGAGCACCAGCTTGTATCGCAGTGAATGTGGTAGCATTTTCCTAGATCAGTCCTCTAAGTGTGTCTTCCAGGCCTATTAGGCTTGACTGGTATGCTTAAGGAATTGTAAATGCATCCTTGCATCACAGGAGATTTACTTTGGGCAGCCACTCTTACAGAGAAGCCTGTCTGCCTTTGCTAATTTGAGAAATTTCTGGTAACTTTCCAGAGAGCTTAAAAAGGGCTGTATTAAATCATGTAGTGAATTTGTGTAAAAAAATATTTGAGAAATATTCAGGGTAGATTAGATCGTAGGAACAGCACCACTTCCTGTTTGTCTTTCCCTCATTTCTTTCTTTGTTTTTCTCTCTCTCTCTCTAGGGTTCGGGTACGTTACCAGAAGAGGCAGAAGCTGCAGTTTGAAACCAAGCTGGGCATGAATTCTCCTTTTTAATCCCCACGAGTTGGATGTGCCCTGGAGGGCTGCATGTCCCTTTTGTGCCCAGCCTTGTCACTTAGCAGAGAGGGAGTGCCACAGCCTCACACAGGAATCCCTCTGTGGTCTGATTGAAAGGTCAGCAGGGGTCCAGGCAAAGGTTCGACATTGGGACGATGGCACACAGATGGCTGTCCTTGCCTTTATTTATTTTAGGACCTCCTCCCGTGATGTTTCTTGGAATCCCTCAGGTTGGCATGGATCTAAGAGCAAGAAATTCTCCCTGATGCTTGTTCAGGCTCCGTCATTAGAATCTTTCATTTTTCACTTGACCTCCCTCCTGTTGGCTGCTTCTGTTCAAGTGTGATAGTGTGTCTGGCTTTCCTGTCCTGCTAGGCCCTGCAGGAAAGGCCCTACAGAGGCCCCCAGCGGCAGCTCCTGGGGCAAAGTTTGCCTCTCCTGATAGAGTGATGAGGCTGCCTTTTGTAGGAGAGGAACAAACCATGCCTGAAGAAAAGTATTTGGGAGAATTGGATGCAAGTGATTTGCAGGCAGGCTCTCGAATTAAACTCCCCTAGGATGTAAGGTCTGTTACCCATAACCAGCAAGGCAGGCCTTTCATCCATATGGTGAGAGCATTTATGGGGAAAGTTACAGTTTGTGGTTTTCTCGGCCTGGCCAGGTGCCATATTTTCTTAATGCTGCATACTAGTTGGCTAGGTTTGGGTATATTGGTAGTGTCTCACACACACATCCAAGGATTGGGAAGCCATGAGAATCCATGTGCTCCTGTAAACATGGAAGTCAAAGTGTCCCATAAAGTAGCCTGAACCAGAGCTGTATGTCAGGGGTTTCTTATTTCCTTCTCTGAGAGCACATTTGCAGGCAACCGTCTCCAGCTGCTTAGCATGAGGAAAGGCAGGTAACGCTGGCCGTCTCTCTTCCTGCCTCAAGTCCGTGGGCTGGATTGCCGCTTGTAAGGCTCAGCAGAGAGGCTCCCTCAGCCGAATGTTGTCCCTGCCTATACTTCGAAGCATATTTGAGCTGAAGCTCGAGTTAGTGAACTTAGGAACACAAAATACCTCATTCCAAAGTCTGTTCCCCACAAAAGACAGTCTGGTGGGAACCTGCATACCCCCTTCACCTGTCTCCTTTCTTAAAGGCCAGTTTAGCTATGATGAGTAATTTTCTTTTAGCAGAAAGCAAGTGGAACCACGTTCTGCTATCAGTTTTTTCTTCTCTTCTTCAAATTATTCTACTTAAAGCTATCTTATATGTTCCATATTAAGACCTGTCCACATTCACTTCCTACTGCTATGTTTAAAATCACGGATTGATTGTGACTAATCCCACTGTGCTTTGAGGCGGCATTATCTTTCCACAGTGGGCAAAATGGTATTCAGCTTTGCCAGGTAATCATCACAGACTGAGGCCTGACAGTATTGGATACTTTTCCAAAAGAAGAAGCTGGAGGATTTTTAGAAATTTGTAGCACATGCTAAAGCAAGACTATGATCCTCTACACACAGCAGAGTTCTTGAAAGTTGGTTTGTGTCTGTGACCCCTAATTGATTTGGCCTGGGAAACTGATCAGTAACCTATTACTACATTTTTAAATCGGTTACTGCTGAGACGTTTCCTTTTGTTCATCAGCTTTGCTGCTCTCCACTTGTAGCTAAAAGCCTGTCATTTTCTCACTTTATCGAGCATATGTACTGTATGGATTTCTAGGAACAACGAGGTTTGGGATATGTATCCTGGTTCACACTAACCAACTATTCTGTCCACAAGCTACAATGTTGTCCAGGATCTGAATCCTTACTGGGGTTGGGAAACTTGCTCAGTCCCAAGCTAAAATGTCGGGATGTGGAGAAAGGGAGGGGTTGCTTTGCTGTAGGAATGGGGACTTCCCAACAGGTTCAGAAAATGTCTTAGGCTATTTTAATATATAACAGTGGATGAAAACCCAGTCTCCTAGAGAAGGTGCTTCCTGTAGTTCTTTTTATCTGAAAGCTGATCACTCTGAAAATGACTTTTCTCCTCGTGCTTTCATATACTTTTCTCTCCTTAGTGGTACTCAATTAGAGTTAAACCACGACTGAAAAACCTTTTTGACGGCGGTCTCCTGAAGGACTTGCTACCTTGCTTCCCTCTTTAGTCAGACAGGGCTGCAGAAAAGTGTGGGGCATCGCCTTAGGAATGAATTTCACTTAACAATCTGTTTTTAAATGGTGTATATTTTATATTTAAGATTTTTGGGATGTATGTAAAAATAGATTTGTATTAAAACTTGTAAATTGTATAAAGAAACCAAGAGCACCTGATATGAATGGCAATAAATGATTGTCTTTGATACAGTAACATTTTCTGTAAGGGTATTGTCATCTTTGGAGAACAAACTGGATAGACTTGGTTGTAGGCCACCCCACTTGCTTATCTGAACACAGTCCCGGAGATTGCCATCCTATATAACAGGCTCCTGCTCTCTGGAAAGGGAAAGTATTAGGATTTTATATTATGGAGAAAGCAATTTTATGAGGCTTGGTGATCACATTAATAACCTTTTAAAGCATGCTCCATAATATAACATAGCCCTGCGAAGTATATTGCAGATGGGAAGGAGACTGAAAGAAACCTTTCACCGGGTTTGGAAAGGTGCATGAACCTCTCAAATGCTGAGTAGCAAGGCCCCATTCCTTCTCTTGTGGCAGCTGCTATTGAAAGGTTGCAGATGTTTTACATCCTTAGGCCTGAAAGTTTGTGTATTTACATTTGTACGTACCTGAATTGTACAGTCAGCACTAGTGGTTCATGGTCTCCAAAGCAAAACTTGTTAAGGTTCCTTAAGCAGTATCTACTAAAACTAATAATATATTCACACAGTCAATTCATCTGAAAGCAAAAAGGAAACTCAGCTAGCCAAACAAGGCCATCAAAAGGGAAAATTATTTCCACTATTTAATACCATCAAATTGTAGGGTGTGTTAGTGGAAAACAATAAGCCATGATTAACATTAACAAGCCAGATGATTTAAACTTTTCAAAACTCTGATGTTCTCGTGAAGTAATTTCCCCGTCATTTCCTGCTCCAAGGCTGGTTAGACTCAACTGCATCCATACATAATTTACACAGCATACAATACATTTAAAATAAACTAGTTCTTTAAAAATAAGCATTCTCTGAAAGAGCAAATAAAAACCAAACAGATTGGATTCTCTTAGTGATAAGGAGAAAGAACAGCATTGTACTGCCTCCTAGTGGCTCAGACAGTAATGTGGTTCCTCCGAGACCATAAAATACAACAGATCTTTGATTAGTAAATATATAACAAACCCACATTTTAAAAATATATACATATCTTTAATTTTTATACAGTTTTATCAACAGTGTGAAAAATCAGCTCAGCCAGTCAGCAAGTGTGAAATGTATAATCTATTTAGAAAAAAGTTTTATAGGAACCCTTTTTATAAAGTGCCACCGGCTGCGACTTTATTCTTCTAGCCCTAGTCATCAACCAAAGGCCGACTAATCCACTTGACACTGGATAAAAAGAGAGTCAAACATGAAGAGAAACTAGATCTAGGGCAAAGACCTGCTAAAAGGCTCCATTGTCAATCCGAAGTCTTGTCAGTCCTATTTACCTTTTTCCCTCCCCCATTTATATTTCACTTCTTTCTAGGAAATCAGCACTTGTATTTCATGATTCTTCACTGATAGCGAGGGCTTTCTAGCAATGAAGGGAGCCATTGCCCTCCTGGTAAACCATTCAATTGTGTCTACAGACAGCAGAAATCTTCAAAGGGGGAAGGACGCTGTCATAGTTTCAGGCATAATTAAAAAAAAACCTTGGCTATAGTCTGTAGCTTATAAATAGAA
Source organism: Charina bottae (assembly GCA_023362775.1). NCBI lineage: Eukaryota > Metazoa > Chordata > Lepidosauria > Squamata > Charinaidae > Charina > Charina bottae. The sequence goes on along the minus strand of JALMGJ010000002.1, from coordinate 126,188,101 downwards.
TTTGTGTGCAACTTTCGTCTCCCTTCTCTCATTCAACCACAGGAATGTGAGTTGCCAGGTTAGCACTATCCTTGGGATGTGACTGTAGGGGCTACAAACACACAAGGCCATCTTCTTTGAAGTGAAATAGGGTAACACAGCTATTGCTGGGCTTTTGCCTTCTGGACTCTTGTCCGTGGCTTTAATGGTAAGCTTGTAGGCACTCTTTGAACAGGGGAAAGGACTAAGGGGCAGATTTGCAAAGCAACAGTTTGGAGCCCAAATTCTGCCATTTTTCATTTCCCTAGAAAGGCAACAGGTCTATTAGCTGTTGAAAGTGTTTGGTTCCCTGCAGAGAAGAATACTGTAACTGGAAAAAGTCACTTAATATGGCTACAACTGAAACTCAGTTGGTATGTTAGCATATTTTTATAATCATGATCACTAGGGGGTTTGCTACACCAATCGGCATCTCCCTCACAGGGTCTACTGAAAGGGGGAAAAGTGGAAGACAAATCTCTTTTCTGCTCTCTGGTCTTCCGGTCCCATGCATTGAATGAGTCTAAAGGATTTGGGAAAGGTCAAGTAGCTTTCAGTTCTTCCCAAAGCCTTGCTTTGAAATGATGTGTGCAGAATTTTTTGTGAACCACAGGCTGTGCCACCTACTTTTGGAAACAGGAAAGGATGAAGTGGGGATTTAAGCTCATCTAGGTTATAGAGGGTTTTCTGTATTGATGTACTGAAAAGGCCTCAAGGATTTGTCTTGTTCTGCAAGCTGCCAGCTACTAATCAGTGTGAGGGACAGTAGCCTGTTTGCTGTTGTCACTATCTGAAGAAATTGACACACTGCTGCTACTATTGAAATGACAAAACCCAGGAAGAAAGAATGAGTCACTCTTGAGAAGAAATGTAGTTCTGCATGGCATTAGGTAGGATGAAACCTCTTGAGGAGAAGCTCACAGTGACACTGATCTTCTTCCACAGTTAGCCTGAGTGATAGATACTTTTTCTGCCCCTTTGCAACTGCAGCGTGGTGTGCACCATCAGTTCATAAGGCTGGTACAGTTGCTCTGGTGGACAGGTAGAAACCAAGTCAATCTGCATTGGTGTGCTTGCTTCATCTTGTGTCAAAGCTCTAGGAGTGGCACTGGAGCATAAGTGGCTATCTGGGGTGGTTTCCAGCTGGAAGTGAAGACCTAGGAGCCTGTATCCAGCATGGCGTGTCAAGTAAGCAAGATGCTAAAGTGCAGGGAGGAGAAGCTAGAAGTACTTGTGAGACTCATCACCTGAGGTGGTCCAGCTGTCATACATGTCAGGTTAGAAACATGAACCTATGACAATGCATGTAGGGAAGCTGGTGCTCAGTCCAACATAGCGTCCAGCTGCTCAGCTAGGTCGTTGAACATGTTGCTGATGTCTTCAAGAATGTTCTTGGCTGAGTGTGTGGTCCCATAGCAGCTGCGGAAAAAAATAGGAGAAATACTGAGTGAATGCCGACTTTGAGGGAAATCGATAGGTCGGATGGATCTCCCCTTTTTGTGGGAACGGAAGACCATTTCACCCACACACTTGATACAATTGCTTATCCTTCTTATGGGAATGTCTTCCTAAGAATGGCCTGCTTTCATATATAGATTATATTTCATAGCTGTTGCAGTCTTTAAGGTGCTGCTGTTAAACTTCTGTACATTCTTTTTTTTATATAAGAATTTTATTAAGTTTAAAGCAAAGATAAAAACTACAAAAAGAAAAAGAAAAAAAGCGAGAAAACAGAAAATGAAAAAAAGTTTTTTAAGAAATTACAAGATGACTTCCAACTTTCAACAAGAATATACAACGATTTCCATAATTAATCCCTTACTCTAAATCTAACCAAGATCACATTATTTCTATAAATCATTCCATAGACACATTATAAAAATCACTAAAGACAATTGCTCCTTCCCCTTATACAGTGGGGCAAAAAAGTATTTAGTCAGCCACCAATTGTGCAAGTTCTCCCACTTAAAAAGATGAGAGAGGCCTGTAATTGACATCATAGGTAGACCTCAACTATGAGAGACAAAATGAGAAAACAAATCCAGACAATCACATTGTCTGATTCGGAAATAATTTATTTGCAAATTATGGTGGAAAGTAAGTATTTGGTCAATATCAAAAGTTCATCTCAATACTTTGTTATATATCCTTTGTTGGCAATGACAGAGGTCAAACGTTTTCTGTAAGTCTTCACAAGGTTGGCACACACTGTTGCTGGTATGTTGGCCCATTCCTCCATGCAGATCTCCTCTAGAGCAGTGATGTTTTGGGGCTGTCGCTGGGCAACATGGACTTTCAACTCCCTCCAAAGGTTTTCTATGGGGTTGAGATCTGGAGACTGGCTAGGCCACTCCAGGAACTTGAAATGCTTCTTACGAAGCCACTTCTTCGTTGCCCGGGCGGTGTCTTTGGGATCATTGTCATGCTGAAAGAGCCAGCCACGTTTCATCTTCAATGCCCTTGCTGATGGAAGGAGGTTTGCACTCAAAATCTCACGATACATGGCCCCATTCATTCTTTCCTGTACACGGAACATTCGTCCTGGTCCCTTTGCAGAGGAACAGCCCCAAAGCATGATGTTGCCACCCCCATGCTTCACAGTAGGTATGGTGTTCTTTTGATGCAACTCAGCATTCTCTCTCCTCCAAACACGACGAGTTGTGTTTCTACCAAACAGTTCTACTTTGGTTTCATCTGACCATATGACATTCTCCCAATCCTCTTCTGGATCATCCAAATGCTCTCTAGCAAACTTCATATGGGCCCGGACATGTACTGGCTTAAGCAGGGGGACACGTCTGGCACTGCAGGATCTGAGTCCCTGGCGGCGTAGTGTGTTACTGATGGTAGCCTTTGTTACGTTGGTCCCAGCTCTCTGCAGGTCATTCACTAGGTCCCCCCGTGTGGTTCTGGGATTTTTGCTCACCGTTCTTGTGATCATTTTGACCCCACGGGGTGAGATCTTGCGTGGAGCCCCAGATCGAGGGAGATGATCAGTGGTCTTGTATGTCTTCCATTTTCTAATTATTGCTCCCACAGTTGATTTCTTCACACCAAGCTGCTTGCCTATTGCAGATTCAGTCTTCCCAGCCTGGTGCAGGTCTACAATTTTGTTTCTGGTGTCCTTCGACAGCTCTTTGGTCTTCACCATAGTGGAGTTTGGAGTGTGACTGTTTGAGGTTGTGGACAGGTGTCTTTTATACTGATAACAAGTTCAAACAGGTGGCATTACTACAGGTAATGAGTGGAGGACAGAGGAGCCTCTTAAAGAAGAAGTTACAGGTCTGTGAGAGCCAGAAATCTTGCTTGTTTGTAGGTGACCAAATACTTATTTTCCACCATAATTTGCAAATAAATTCTTTCCGAATCAGACAATGTGATTGTCTGGATTTGTTTTCTCATTTTGTCTCTCATAGTTGAGGTCTACCTATGATGTCAATTACAGGCCTCTCTCATCTTTTTAAGTTGGAGAACTTGCACAATTGGTGGCTGACTAAATACTTTTTTGCCCCACTGTATATAAAGAAAAATAAACAAATATATAAACCTCTAAATCAACTTCCCCCCCAAAGAAACCTATTTATTTAAACATTTCCTTCCTACCACTATTCTATATATTTCTGGCCACTATAATAAAAATCAAATTATAAAAACATTTAAATTGTCTGCTTTTATACATAATAATACTATAACAATCTTAACCCTATTAAACCTAAAACCAAACACTTACTCTTATATCTTATAAATCTTAAAAGATCAAACAAACTTTAAATCATTAAAGAGAAATGGAATCATACAAGCCTTAATATCAATCCAAATACACATTCTTAATTTCTTATCCCACACTGAAATATACCAGAACATTTACTTGTCTCCATATTACGCATAAGGCATTTTTGTCTATGAAGGTTCTCAGTCATCCAGGCAATCCATAAGGCATTTTTCATTAAAAAATTAATCAGCCCAACTGCCCCCCTTAATGAATCAAACTCCTCAGTAGAAAACCTCCCACATAACACAGCTTCGTTCCCAAAACAATCCTTCAGAAAAACAGCCTCCACAGTATCTTGCAAGTCAAACTTTTAACTCCTTCTTCACCAAAGTGTGTTCATCGCCTGCATTTCTTGCAGAATGGCTTGGCGGGTGTCCAATGGGGAACATGGCCGACTGAACAGCCTTGTCCGTGAGCTCCGCAGACAGAACTGACAACACTTTTTTTTCCCCCAGGCTCAGGCTTTTACCTGAAGCCCAGAGCTTTTTCAAGAGTTAAGAAAAAGCTTGGAATTATCCCATTTCGTCCTCCAAATCGTCGCCTTGCAGCCTGAGAATCGCAAACAGCGAAGACCTGGTAAGAGACGATGGGAGGCTGGGAAGCCATCATTTCCAACCTGTGTTTGTAGCCTTAAAGGACATTAGGTCGAGCCCCCCCCCTTTCTAAATCACTCAATTTATATTTCTTTAAGTTTTTTTACCCTAAGAGAGGCTTTCTACAACAAGAAAAAACAGAATCTCTTGGTGCCTATTGTTATTTCTGGATTAATTTCAGAAACTTTTTTTTTAGTCTTTGGCTTACTTCCCGTCTAAATATTAAGGAGGACTGAGAATAATTAATCATCTCCCTGTTACTATTTTTGTATTTAATTTGAAGGACTTAACTTTTTCCTACACGTTGAATCTGCCATTTTGAGTTTTTATTTTTCTTTTCACTTTTTGTAGCTGCTAGTTAGCACATTTTTCCTTTGTCAATTTCACTTAATAACTCCGCAAGCCTTTCATTAACCCATTAGCTCCTATCTGTGTTAGTTAAGTATCCAGGGGGTGCTATAATCTACTGCCTGAAATATGGACGACCTTAAGGAAATCTTCTCAGAGCTTTGTTCTGGGCTTCGTTGTGACATGACACCATGACACCCGCCAAGCCATTCTGCAAGATATTCGGGATATTGCAGAAAATATCAGTTCTAAAATGTGTCAACTGGCTGAAGACGTTCTGGGGGGAGAGGAAGAAGTTTATCAAGAGGGGGGATATTTTTCCTGACAGTGAGAATGGACTCTCTGAAGAAATGCAGGTGACAAACACACTTTGGTGAAGAAGGAGTTAAAGTTTGACTTGCAAGATACTGTGGAGGCTGTTTTTCTGAAGGATTGTTTTGGGAACTTCTGTACCTTCTTGAGATAAACAACACCCAGACCAATACTTCCACCAGAGAGAGAAAAAAAGAGAGATGATTGCCTAAGGAATCTGACTTTAGAAAGAGGCAGCTAACTGTTGCAGTTTTATTCCTAAGGAAAGGTAGGATTTTCTGCCTCAGTATCAAAATATCTTGGACAGCCTTTGGATAATATGTACCTCAACATAGAGGGGCAATGTGCGTTTGTCTGAAAGAAGAAAATAGGAAAAAAGATGCACAGCTGAATGTGTTGGGTAAACCACATACATGTTTACCTTAAGTAACATCTCAGAATATATTATAAAATATGCCCATGCATGGCAATTTTTTTTAATGTGTCAAAAAATGGCATTTATTTTGAAGTGCAACGTTCATGCCCTTAAATTATTTATATTTGTAGCTTGCCCTTTCTCCCCAGACAGCCCCCGAGACAGTTTTTAAGAACAATATTTGAAAAATAGTAAAAACAATTGAATCAAAAGAAGCAGTAAAAGTAACAGGTACTTCAAGCATCTATGCCAACTAACAGGTTTGGCTCCAGCTCATCACCTACTTATACAGGTGTGTGTGTGTGTGTGTGTGTGTGTGTATGTATGTGTATGTGTATGTGTATATGTATATATATACACACACACACACACACACACATATATATATATATACACACACACACAGACACACACACATACATAGATACAGTACATATACTGGTAAGGTAAGTTGCATCGCACTCTCTCTCTCTCTCTGTCTCTCTTTTCAAATGATGGGTAGCCTTGGTGGTTAGATATGACTAAAAAACTTAATCCTGACAAAGTGAAGAAAATGCTGGTTAGTCTCCAGAGTGGTGGTCCTTCCTGTGATAGAAGCTATATTTTCCTTCTTAAAACAGGTATGGGAGATTTGTACTGCCTCCAGAACTCTGCTTTTTCTGGAAATAGAGTGATAATGAAGATTTATCATTAATAAAAGGCCATGAATTAGCTTCATGTCTTGCATAAGCAGGACTACACTCTTTCTAGGGTTGTGATCCTGATCTATGCATTTATATTCTGAAGCTGACTATTGCAATATACATTATAGTGGGACAGCCCTGAAGGTGACTTGGAAATTCTGTCAATACAGATTAATGCTACCCATCAATTGGCAGAGGGTGGGAAAGAGGAACATACCAGCTGGCTTTTTGGCAGCAGCTTCCAGGCTTGGCATAAGAGACTATCCATCTCTTGCAGCCATATATGCCCAGCTACTACTACTTCCTACTGGGATGGCACCGTGGCCCTTTTTTGTTGCTACGTGGTAGCAGTGGGGGAAGAGAAGTTTGGTGGAACCACCATAGCTTAGGAGAAATGGGAGAGCTGTTACAGACAAAATGTTGTGTATGTAATTTCACACCAACCTACAGCTGAGCTTGAAAAAATCTGAATACATTTGGTCCTAATGTACCAGGGCATACAGGTATGTATTTGAAACATGCATTTGTGCTCTTGTAACAAATGAAGTAACAGTATTCTGCATTTGGATATCTATTTTATTATTTATTTATTTATTTATTTATTTATTTATTTATTTTATTTTATTTTATTTTATTTATTTTATTTATTTATTTATTTATTTGGATTTATCCCCGCCCATCTCCACCATGGTAGATTCTGGGTGGTTTACAATCACATTATAAAAAGTTAAAAACCTATACATCTAAAATCTACTATAAAAAATTAAAAAAATCCAAGAGATGGTGTGTTCTTAAAAGGAGGATATTACTAAGCTAACCACCCCCAGGAGGTCTATCCCAATGCAACTTGAAGATGCTTTGTCCAATTCTTTCTACATCCAATCTACTCACCTGTCGGCTTCCTCTGCAATGATCTCCTTTTCGGCAGCCTCAAGTGTGGATGCCAAAGATGAACTGGTTTGTTCCAGACGCTGCTGAGTCTGTATCACATCTGGACACATGCTTGAAGATCTTGGTGGAAGAGGCATCCCAAAACTGAAGGCAGGCTTACTGCTGAGCCCCAGTTTCATGGGACAGGGACTTGTTACTTCTGACACCGCCTCAGTGGTTGCCCTGGGGGGACTTGTGTGGTGAGAGTTTTGCAAGACTTGCTGATAGATGGTTTTGGGTCCTGAAAAAACCAGCTTGGTAGAAGCGATGGATGTTGGCATGGCCGTCATGTCTGAAATGAAAAGCTAGTGCTTAGTGTCCTATCTGATGCAGAACAGTCTGCAGTGAGCCCCATGGAGTTCAGCCAGTAAGGTGCAGCAATTACAGGTGTCCACATTCTCATAGAAAGAGCAAACAGTGGCTGGGTTCCCACAGCTCACTAAGCCATAACCCATAGATTATGCAAAGGGTCACACTCTCTAGATCAGGTATGACTTCTATAAAGAAGTGGGCCAGACCAGGACAAAAACTGTATCTGAATTAAATTTAAATTAAATTAAATTTATCAAATATAGTTAATACTGTTTATCAAAAAATTATCAAATATAGTTAATACTGTTTACCAATAATAATTTTCCCACCAGTTATATTAAAAATTACAGTTTAGTAGTAATCTTGGGAGTAGCCCTGGAAGTAAATGCCATCGTTCCCAATCCAGCAGAAAAACCTGCAACCTACCTGTTACTGTGGCTGGTATTCTCAGCTGGACTGATCCTCCATGCCTCTCACTCTGCGGTGGTCCTGGACTGCTTGGTTTCAAAGAGATGGGAAGCTTGTTAATCCCCCTCTCCAGAGACAGGATGCTTTTCTCTATCTCAACTATTTGGAATGCCATGCTGTCATCCTCCAACGGGTCTGTGGTAGGGAGCGGTTCCATCACATGCAGTGAAGGCCCACTGATGCTTACTGTCTGGGCCTGGGCATACTGTGGGGTTGTGGTCATTGTGCCTGGGCTTGGGGTGGCCATGCCAAATGCCTTCAGTACATTCTGGAGAGGTTCCCTCTCTTTGCAGCGGGGCCGCCTCTTGACCGTGTCGGATTCGGTGAGATTGAATTCCAACACGGGGGCTTCTTTTGCCAAAGCCCCTTGAGACTCTTTCCCATTGGGCTGAGCAGGAGTAGAGTCTGAGTCTGGAGTGGGGGCATCTGCCTTGAGCTGCCCAAAAGGCTTTGGTCGCTGCTTGATGGTTAGATTGCCTTCTTCTGCAAAAGGAATGCACTCACTGGAGCTGTTTTGGGAGGAACAAGGGGATTTCGCACAGTCATCCTTCTCAACTGGAACGTCTTCCTCAGTGTCTGATCGGATGTCCTCATGGCTGTGCTGCACAGCCTCTGTCATGGTAACTGCAGATTCACTGCATGTTCGTCTCCTGGGAGCATTGCCTTCAAAGACTTGGCTTCTACCATTCATGGCATTGGTGTTACCAAGGCCTCCTTGAACTGAATTCTGGAGGCTACCTTTCTTGGTCCCTTCTTGACCACAACTGGGAATCTGTGAGGACTGAAGAGGCTGGGTTGGGCTCCCATCGTAGATTGGCCTATCAAACTTAGTAGCTGCATTTTTCACAAGGCAAGCTCTGTCATTAGCATTATCCCCTTTGTCCTGGGACAGCAAGGATCCATTCTGTGACTGTTGGCCTTGTTCAAACTCTGCATCAACTGCTGGAGGGCTGGAGACCGAACTGAGGCGTTTAGGAGGAGGAGGTGGAGGGCCTTTCCTCCGGGCACGGATAGCAAAAGACTGACTGCGCAAGACTTTAGCATCTGAGGGTGGTTGTGTCCGTGAGACCTGACTGCGCCCGGGCCGCCTGGTTAGGGTAGCGTAAGACCCCACTGAGCTGCTGGCTGGCTCTTCCTCATCAGGTTCCCCATCAGACAATGCATAGCGGTTCAAGCTGTGTGAGCGTTTCTTGTGCTTGAAGCCCTCACCATTTTGCTGCTCAGGCCTAGGCTTTGGGGGCACCTGAGGTGGCTCTGTAGGGCCGCAGTGGGAATGGAGATAGGAGAAAGCTTTCTGGGCTGTTGACTGGAGGATGGTCCTCTGGACTGACAAGTGGGTAGACGCCTTGGCCTGCTCAGGCATGGGAGGTGGAGGAGCTGACTGGGCGTTCAGTGACACGTGGGGATACATGAAGACATACGGGGCTGTTCCCTTGCTGGCAGTGTGGGGCGATGTGCAGGGGGAGGGGACTGGTAGGGGGCTTGATGGCTCTGGTGAGGCACTTGGTCTCTGGTAGTGATCCATCCCCTCAGGCAGATTTCTCTCCTTCAGGGGACTTCCCACACAATTGCTAGAATAGCCATTGACTCCATCTGGTCCATTGAGCAATGGAATGAATTTTCGATAGTGGTCCGGGCTGGGTCGACCCTGGGTACTGGTAGAGTTCTCCACAGGATGGGGTTGGGTGAAAGAATGCCCTCCACTGCTCCCACTGCTCCCTTCGCCGCTACCCAAACTTTCCTGAGAATGGCTAGAGGAGGTGCTTTGGGATAGCATGTTCTCCTGGGAATGTCCTGATCCTCTGGATCGTGCACCAATGCTCTCTTGGCTCCGTGACATGCCTTGTGTACTCTTGATGGTCAATGACTCTTGGCAGCTGTTGGACATGGCTGTCTGGAGCTCATGGCTCAGCTCACTGTCCTGAAAAGTGGTCATTTTGGGGGTGAGAGGAGAGTGGCACTCCCCATTCTCCACAGTCTCAATGGTAACTATTTCCAAGGCACCAGGGATCTTGCGCCTAAGAGTGCTGACCTCAGCCTGGCTCTGACTCTTACAAAGATCTGTCAGCTTCTTGACAGCCAGCATGATCTTCTTTTGGTGGCCTGCATGTCAACAAGAAAAGCAGAAAAATAAGCTCAGGAATTGTATGGGAGCCTTTTCTTTCGATTTCCCAGTTCCCCACTTGAGGCCAGGCCTGTGGAACATATATTAATTTAGGTCATTTCATACATAAGAAACAAGCCTTGGCTTTATTACAGAGGGCAGAACAGGTGAATGGTAGGTATAGCACCACCTTCATTAAGAGCCAATGTGTATAGTGATTAGAGCATTCTCACTCAGCAATGAAGCTCATTGGGTAGCCTTCAACCAGTCACTATATCACAACCTACCCCAGCTCTCCAGACTGAGGGAGAGGAAGAAATGGAAGTCATGTGGCTCATTCCCAAACAACAAATAATTAGGCTAATTATTCTGAATGGGCATCAATCTGGGTGATGTAGTTGGGTGTAGTAAGTATAGAGGATGGCCTTGAAGGACAGAGGGAAGGTTTATTGCCAAGGCAATGATCAGATGAATGAGGCTTGAGCCCAGACCAAGCAAGTGGTTTACAAAAACACCTCTGACAGCCCTACCCCCCCAATTTACATGAAGAGAAAAGGAGGAGGAAGGGAAGCACATTCAGACTTGCAAGGTTCTATTACTGTAGCTGTTCTAATAAAAGTAGCTTTAAGTCTACATGGTGTCTGTTTCTTAGTCTGGACTCCCTTATAGGGTAGACATCAGGGAATACACCTCCTATTCTGGGCAAGAAGCCAGTGCCACTGATTATAGGACAGTCTCATGTGCTTTGTTTAATTCAATAATGAGTGATCACCACCCCCTGATCTTGGGCCTTCAACCTGTCAATTATAATGCACATCATTTAACTGTAAACGGTAGTGCAGACAGTTTTCATGAGGGAAAGGTGGTTTTTGACAATGTGGAAAGCAACTTTGGAACTGCTCAGCTCAGAGCAGTGGCTCCATCTTCAGTTAGTAATAATATCAGCAGATTAACTGAAAAATGGTTTTGAGCAGTTCCAGATACTGATGTAAACCCTGCTTGCTCCCTTGTCAAGATACTATTGAGAGTGGCTCCAAATTTCTGATTCTTAAGTGGAGATACTATCCAAAGTTTTAATTAGTAGGAAGACAATGAATGCTCTGAGAGAGAATTCATAACAAACAGCCACAGCTTTTAAGTTGAGAAACTGCAGTTTTTTAGCATTTGATTAGAAGAGGTTCATTAGTCTAGAACTGAATCGAGTTCAATGGACCCAGAATTGACGGGGTTTTTAGCAAATGTTTGGGATAAATGTCTGTAGCTTGAATCATGTCAACTGGATTTCTATTTTCTTAATGGAAACGTTTCGCTCCTTATCCAAGGGGCTTCTTCAGTCTGAGCAAGACTGATAAGGAGCGAAACGTTTCCATTAAGAAAATAGAAATCCAGTTGACATGATTCAAGCTACAGACAATTCCACCTGGATGACTGAGAACCTTCATAGACGTTTGGGATAAATATTTTGGTTCCATCTTTACTGTAGCTTATGAAAGTAAGCCCCTAACTGAACCCAGGTAGACCTCTTACCAAAATGGGCCTATTCCATCCTCAGAGATATCTAAGCCTATGTCACAACTGAAATCAGGAAAAGTCTTGATTTGCCTGGAATTGTTGAAAATCTATCTATGTGGTCACTAGGAGTCGAAAATGAGTTGATGGCACATAATCAAGAATAGTAGAATCCTGTAATTATAGCTGTCTGTACCCATATAGTTCATACAGGTGCATGTTGCCCCCCTGCTCCTATTTAATTTTTATATCATTTATTTATTTATTTATTTAATTTATCCCCGCCCATCTCCCCGAATAGGGGACTCTGGGCGGTTTACAAAATAAATCTGTGGGCTGTACAAATCTCTCTACAACAGAACATCTCCCTAAGTCGGCTATGGACCTCTTTTACTACAATGTATACAGACAATGAGAGTGCAAAAGCTGGCTTGAAACTCAACATTAAAAAAACTCAGATCATGTATTAATGTATGGCTGTGAGAGTTGGACCATAAGGAAGGCTGAGCGCCGAAGAATTGATGCTTTCGAGCTGTGGTGCTGGAGAAGACTCTTGAGAGTCCCTTGGACTGCAAGGAGGTCAAACCAGTCAATCCTAAAGGAAATCAACCCTGACTGCTCATTGGAAGGACAGATGCTGAAGCTGAAGCTCAAATACTTTGGCCACCTAATGCGAAGAGAGGACTCACTGGAAAAGACACTGATGCTGGGAAAGACTGAAGGCAAAAGGAGAAGGGGACGGCGAGGATGAGATGGTTAGATAGCATCACCGATGCAATGAACATGAATTTGAGTAAACTCCGGGAGACAGTGGAGGACAGGAAGGCCTGGCGTGCTGTGGTCCATGGGGTCACGAAGAGTCGGACACGACTAAACGACTGAACAACAACAAAAATACAGACAATGATCATCATTAGTATTCCTTATTGAATTTGGGAGCACTAAAGGCAATTGCCTCCTGTTGTGTAGTAGAACAGCTGACCATCAAATTTTTAAAAATCTAGGAAAATTTGGGAGAAAAATCAGATATGGCAAATTGATGGGAATGTGACAGAACTGGTAAAATGATGTAAGTTCTGATATGAGGTCTTGCAAGCTACATTATTCTGGAAGACACATGTAGAGGATGCTTAGAGAGAGAGCCAGAGAAGGTCAACTGTAGTCCTTAGAGATAGCTTTAGTGATCCAGCACCTTTAAAGATATATGAAGCAAAAGTTAAACTTTGTCTTTTCATCTGGGCACAAATTGCATCTCTAAAGAAACAGAAGCTCTGAAAGTATTCCAATCTAAATGTTTATGCTTGTTATTGCAGTGCCCAGGTGCATTCCAAAAGATCTTGGCCTTTTAAGTCTGGTAGATTACTGGCTTGGAAAGAATTCTAAAGATAGGCTTAAATATTAAGATTTACCCATGAATTCACAGGTTTGTTGGGTTATGAGAATGCAAATAAATAAACAGCAAATTTGGGACATGGAACTTCAACAAGATATAGCTTTCTAGATTCCCCTGTGCAGGGACTATGATAAATAATGTTATGTTGTTGTTGTTCAGTCGTTTAGTCGTGTCCGACTCTTCGTGACCTCATGGACCATAGCACGCCAGGCCTTCCTGTCCTCCACTGTCTCCCAGAGTTTACTCAAATAAACATAAAATGTTATGTTAGCATTTTTATTAACATAGCAAATTTCAAGCACCAGCAGGCCTCCACAACTGCCAGTTTAATACGTTGCTTTTAATGTTCTTATCGAGTAGGTACAAAAAACCCTCCTCTACTCCCTAACAATTTGCCTGTATGTTCAAGGTGAAGCTGAATCTATGTGTCACATCCTTCTGCACTACCCTTTTTATATAGACTCTCATTCCTGAATTAATAATATATTTTTAAAGGGAACTTTCAGGTAGAGAGATTGAATTTTAGATTAGTTGTCCTTTAGCAGCTGTACAAACAACTGCACCAGTGAGGCCAAATTCTTTGTTTCTAAATTGCTTGTTTTACAAGCCATCTGTTGTTAGAGATTAATTTTAAGCATTGTTGGTTTTTCTTGCAGGTATAAATATTAGCTGAATGTTTGCCACACATATATTCCTATTGACCTATAGGAATATACGTGTGGCATATATTTATTAACTTATAATGATTAATATTAACTTATATTCATTAACTTATAATGAGCTCAGGATCTTTTATGCTTCTGCTTATGGAATTAATCCTGAAGAAAATCTATATGTGGTCACTAAGAGGTGATACTGACTTCGTGGCATGTAATCAACCAATATTGAATTAAAGGTAAAATCTCCTTCGAGCTGAGCTCAACTCCTGGTGATATAATTAACACGTCAATGTAGTTTTCTAGCAATATGGAGTCGGTTTTCCATTGCCTTCTTCCATAATATTTCTTCAGTTTCTTCTAACCTACAACTTTGGGATTTCCTGGCTCAGCACTGTTTAGTTTTTTAAGAGCAACCAAGATTAATAACTGGCTGGGCAGTTAATGAATTGAATCCTAATAGGCTTTACTGTTCAATATATCACCGTCCCGTCCCCCCCCCACCCCTTGCCTGAAAGCTTAGTGAGCTCTCTGCAATATCTCACTAGGCTCAAGGCTCTTCTTTTCTGTGCCCAAAAGGACCTCTGTAAGATGAGCAGCCTGGAAGGAGTCATTTCTGCACCTGTGAAATAAGATCTCTTTTTCTGCATCATCTGTTTAAAGGGACTTTTCTTTAGTGCCTTGAGGATATTAACTGCATTTACGCAACAACAAATGATCCAGCAGTCACCTCCACTGCTAATTCTTTCATTGCTGCTACCAGCAGTATACAAGCTGGAGTGAATGGGTTAGCTCTTATTTATCAATTTATATGCCACCTCAATCACTAGAATAACTCTACCTTGTCCTCCATCTCTTTAGTCCTCCTACATTTGTCCCCCTTCCCCTTTTTAATAACAATTAAAAACAAGAACAACAAGAGTAATATATTCTTTTGCCAGAGAGGGAAAAATAATGTGTGCGGCCATCACCTTTTATTTCATCTCCCTCCTTGCCTCAGTGCAACAATGGGGACGTGAGAACCAAAACAGCCATAAAAACAGGATGCCTAGAGAGGCCCTATTCTGTAGGGATTTCAGGAACTATTCAGGCAATACCACTGACTGGAAGGAGTCATTTTATTGGGATTAAATCTAACCCCTTTAGGATTAATTGGCAGGGTAAACTAAGCCATTTTTCCTACTCCCATGACCCAGTTAAGCATGTTATGTGAGTAGGGCTATGGTATTCCTTTTTTCATTCATGACTACAGAATGGGGCTACAGTTCCTGACATTCGGTACAAGGCAATGGGGGAAGCTGAGTGAGGCAGCGGGAAGGGTGAAACTGGAGCAGCAGTTTTAGGTGGGTCAGAGGTGGGTCATCTGTTTGAAGGAGGTCTCATCAACAGTTATTTGTCATGTACACCCAGTAACTTATAGGTTTGGCTGTTTGGGGATGAAGCCAGTTGGCATATTTAGGTTATGCCCATACCATGGACAAACAAGGCTGTCTTCATTCAAAACAGGATTCAATTACTCTGGGAATTTGGAACAGCGCCAAAGACTACACTAATTCCTGCCTCCAAAGAAAGGGACAAGCTTTCTCCCCTCCTCTTTTTCTTCTTTACTGTAAGACATGGCTTTGGTAGCGAGCCAGCCAAATGTTGATGGGGTGGCTGAGCTGGCTAACTCATCAAATCAGGCCAGAAGTTGGGAAGAAACACTTATGGGAATGTCAAGTGCTCTGGTATCCTATTCCATGGAGGCATCTGCATCCTGTTGTTGTTAAGAAAAGAGGATGATCTAGATCAGTGTTTCTTAAAGTGTGGTCCTAGGACCCCTTGGGGTCCCCCAAGGCTCTTTCAGGGGTCCACAAAATCAAAAGTATTTGCCAGCCTATGTTGAAAAAGAATACAATATTAAAATCCCATCAAACAATCATGAGAAATGGTAGTGGCAGCGAATGCGTAAATTTTAATTTTTAATACGGTAAATATCAATAAACATAACCCATACAAACCAAAGCTCTTTTGGGGTCCTCCATAATTTTTAAAAGCGGGAAGGGGTCCTGAGAGAAAAAAGTTTAAGAAACACTGATGTAGATATAGCAGTTCTGAGATCTGCCTTGAACTGGGCTTCTATGAAGTGGGAGAAGGCAGTTTCCTAGACCAAAGTAGAAAAATGAGTGGAACATGGCTGCTCGGACAGACAGGAAGCTTTCATATAAGCATGACAATCAGGTCTAAAGGGAATAAACACCTAAGCGTCTTAGTGCTCAGTGCAGATCAGGTGAAATTTTAATATTTTGTATTGACTGATTTTAAGGATTTGGGATGATGTTATGATATTTATTTAAGCTTATTTTGTTGCAAATTGCTCCGGCTCCTCTAGAATGCTAAAGAAATTAGTTAGCTACTGTAACTAAAGAAATGCCTGCCTGAGGTGCTGGTTCAGATGGGGAATTTGCTTCAGTGCTTCCAATTGTTGACGTTCAATTGCACCATCCCATCCCTTATAGCTGTCACAGCTGCCCATGAGTTGCCCATGTGGCACAGGGACAGGAGAGAAAGTTTCCTGATTCTTAATCAGAGTTTCTGAGAGAGTGGCAGTGAACCACAATCCCTCAAGCCATTAAAACCTCTCTCCCTAGTCATACCTGAAGGCAAAGGGAAGGGTGTACAGTACATGTACTGTAGGTGCAAAATGTTCCACAACCAACGGTGTAACCCATTACTCCAAACGTTTGCCCACTCTTGCTTTAAGGTACCACAGGACACTGCTCTGCTTAAGTAAGAAGGGACGTCCATGAGACGTTAGGAAACCAGGGTGCCTTACAAAGGTTTTGCAATGTTTCATACTGTTGCTGCATCCATCTCTCTGCTGCAAAACCACAGTGAACAGAAGAGAATTGTGTGGACTTTTGGGGCTGGCCTTGGCAAGCTCTGCTGAGCCTGTCGCTGTGCAAAAATGAAGACTGCATCCTGGACTAGGTCCAATGTTCTCTTACCGCCACATATCACAGGGTGAATTGGAGTCAGCCAACAAAATTTGGGGAAGTTGTCAATCTATTTGAATAAGGAAACACTTTTCTTAGGATCCCATGGAATCTCAGGAGTAAGTTTAAAGCTAACAGGCTTTGGACTGTAAAAGCTTTCGTGAGGTGCCGCATTATTCTTTGTTGGTTTTATTAAAATCAACTATTTATGACTACCCCTCTTGGATTCACCTTAGGCCAGAAGCAGGCAAACTGATGCCACTTTAGATTTCAACTCCCATCATGCCCAGTTAGTGACAAAAGCCTGGGAAGTGTGGCTAAAAATTCTGAGGGCATCAGGTTCTTATCCTTTGCCTGAAAGTACCACAGTCATAATAATAGTCTTCTAATGGATAACCAACAATACAGACTGACTGGATTCTCCCTTCCAGGTCAATTATAAAGTTCTCAGAGATGCATCACTGTAACATAACCAAGCTGAGGTGCAGTGGATATTACACTATGGATCCAGTTACCATTACAGGAACAGCCTTGTTAGTACAGTACAACATTAAAACAACCAGAAGTTCCCAAAGACCCAGTGGTTCTGCCTCTGTCTCTTCATTTCTTCTCACCAAGTTTGTTGACACCAATCTCCTGCAAATCCTCCCAAGTCAGATCGGTCACAATGTTGATGGAGTCATAACCGTTGCTCACCAGCTTCTTGTGGTATTGGGGTAGACCAATAGCACTCAGCCATTCCATCAAGTCATCCTAGAAAACAGTACAATCATACTGAGTTTTATTAGGGAACCTCTCTGCTGCTCTCCAAGTCTATGCAGTTTGGGAGAGCTAGGAAACTGAATGGATCCTAGAAGATACATATGTCAAATCAGGTTTTGGGTTATAGTGCCTGCAATCCCTTGCCATTTGTTATGCTCACTGGAAGGCACCACGAAGGGCATCCTCCATGGATAAGGGCTAAGCAGGACAAGCAAAAAAAAAGCAGTCTTCAAAATGCCACCATTGTTATACTGTATATAGCTCAAAACATTCACTTAAATCATCAACTTAATTTATTAGAGTGAGCAAATGATAGCCCTGGTGGAGTAGAGAACAGCTTATTGGGTTTAGATTAGGAAGGCCTAGGTTCAATTCCCTCACCTCCAAACCCAAGTTATGAAATAAATGAGTTGATCTTCAGCTATTCCCTACTTTAGCCTAACTAATTCACAGGGGGCTGCTTTCAAGTCAGATTTTGACTCCTGGTGACTGCCTGGGTAAATCCCTGCAGTTTTCTTGGCAAGATTTCGGAAGGGGTTTGCCATTGCCTGCTTCCTGGGGCTGAGAGAGAGTGACTGGCCCAAGGTCACCCAGCTGGTGTCATGCCTAAGGCAGGACTAGAACTTAATCCTATTAATTCCTCCCAGAGTCCCTCCTTAGGCGGGAGATGGGTGGTGATAGAAATTTGAAAAATAAATAAATAAATAAATAAATAAATAAATAAATAAATAAATAAATAAATAAATAAATAAATAAATACATACATACATACATACATACATACATACATACATACATACATACATACATACATACATACTATTTTAAATATGGGCATTTCAGGTAGGAAACAGGCAACATACCAAGTCCATGGGCTTAAATTCTGCTCTTCTAACATAAGCAAAAGCCTTTAGTAAGAACTCCATAAACTTTTCTGTAGTGTTTCAATTCTAATTAATTAAGAGGCTCTAGTATAGCCCTGCTGGCTACCTCTTGCTTCTGACTGGCTGATAGGGATATAGCTGATCACAGGCTTCCTGCAGGTCTCTCGTGTTGCCATACTCACAGGAATATAATTTGGGAGCCATTCAGCAATGCTGAGCTGTCCAATCTCTGTCGAAATTTTCTTCCTGTGGCCTGGCTTGGTTACACCAATTGCTGTGAGATCCTGGAACAAAATGTAGCCCAGATACATTACCTACTAACAACCAAATGTATTTTATATCGCCTACAATGGGGAGCCAAACATCTATACAACATGTGCCCTGCACTGTCTCTTCTGGGAAAATGGGCAAGTGCTTACAAGCCTCAAATAATAATGGTGTGGAGAAACCCAAAGACACTTTCCCACCTTTGCCCAGTCCCTCTGCTTTGTCGTCTTACCTCTGGAGTCATGCGGCTGATGGTTGGCACATCATAACCTGCATTCAGGAAGTTGGCTGTATAGCATTCCAGCTGGAATTCACTTAGCCAATTGTAAATGGCTGCAGCATCCTACAAAGAAGAGAAAGAGAAGTCCCCTTGAGAAGGTGATGGCATGGAAAAGACCACAATGATCCCTACATTCCTATAGTCTTTTGGTTATTTTACCAAACTATTGATGGTGTGCTTGAGCAGATGTATTAAAAAAACAAGTCAAACAGCAGGGCATCAGGTCATCTACCTCCAATTTACCAAATGGCTAATGACTATTGGAGTTTTCGTAGAAAACACCAAGAAGTCATCAGGTTACCTATTTTTGCTGTAGTTTAAGCCCCAACTTTTTTTGAGTGATGGGCCACTCATTAAGTTCCAGGTGGGCCTCCATTTGAAGGTAGCAGACTGTCAATACTTGTGCAAGCTTGGACTTAATGTGACGCTTTGCCATTCATCTGCTGTAGTACATGCTTGGCATGCACTTATTTAATGGAGGTAATGAAGTTTCTTTTGATGTGAAGTGAAAAGACATGAACAAGTTATTGTTTGGAAAGTCCCCTTAAATGCAGTCTGCAAGTGCACTTTCCAAATCAAGACTAGAGTACAGAAAGTGCAATTCAATACTTTCAAATCTACTTATTTATTTCCAGATAATAATATGGTTGTTGTTGTTATTATTATTACTTATTTTATATTGTATTTTTAAGTGTATAGGTTTTTAATATTAATATTAATGTTGTAAACCGCCTAGAGTCTACTGTTGTGGAGATGGGCGGTGATAAATTTGAATAATAAATAAATAAATAAAAATGGTTTCTTGGAAATATCTCAGGAGTACTTTTTACTATATAATTCCTTCCTTTTGCCATTGCATTGGATATAAATGTTATTAGCAGCATTTTCTTGGGAAGAGAGATCTCTGCCCTTGCACATCTCTTTATAGTAGCCATAGAAACATCTGCTGCCCTTGGCATTTCACTCTCTCTATTCTGATAGCAATACCAATAAAGAGAGACTTTGCCAGGGAAGTTTCTGGACCAACTAGATCCACTAATAAAGTGTGCCCCTTTGCCAACACAACTCTGGAACAGCAGAAACACACAGCAGTTCTGAAATTCGGTTACTTATTTATTTTATTTATTTATTTATTTGTCTTATTTATACCCCGCCTATCCCCTCCCTACTGGAGGACTCTAGGCGGCTTACAATTCAATTACATACCAATTATACAGCATACAAATTTTTTTACCGCGCGATAGGGAGAGGGGAAGGGAACCGGCTCCTCAGCTGCAGGCATCGGACTACACGTCCCAGAATGCCTCGCTCCGCACCGGCTGCTGATGTCCAGGAGCTGTTATTTCCGGATCCGTCGTCCTCCGCCGCCATCACCGTTCTCCAGGTCTTTCTTGGATCGAGGACGACCCTCCGATGGACGCCCGCAAATTGTCCCACGTGAGTGGTACCCATTTATCTACTTGCTATATTAGCTTTCGAATCGCTGGGTTGGCAGAGCGCTAGGGCTAGTGACGAGAGCTCACCTCACCACGCGGTTTCGAACTGCCAACCTTATGGTCGGCAGTCTAATGGCTCAGTGGTTTAACCCGCTGAGCCACCGCGCTCTTACTTATTTTCCTTCCAGCCCCAGCACTGCATCTGTTGTTCCTCTACCTTGAACTGTCTCTCCTGGCTTCTGCTGGGAACATGGCGGTCTGAACAGCTGTGCCCGCGAGCTCTGTGGGCAGATCTGACAATGCGGCAGTTTTTATGGGCTCAGGCAGGCTTTTCCTGAAGCCCTGGAGCAATTTCATGGACATAAATCGCTCGGAATTATCCCATCTGTACTCCGGAATGGCATCTTGTAGCCAGAGGATCACAAACAGCGTTAGCGCTAATCGGGTAAGAGACGCTGGGAGGCTGGGACGTCACCATTTCCAAACTGCGCTGTAGCCTTAAAGCAGGGGTGGGGAACCTTTTTTCTGCCAAGGGCCATTTGGATATTTATAACCGGGGACTGGGGGGTGTGGGGGGCAGGGTTTCTGGGATTTCCACGGACCGGGGGCCGGAGTTTGTGGGCAGGAGCCAATCACAAGCACTGGGGGGCGGGGTTTGCGGGTGGGAGCCAATTGTGTGGAAGGGGCAGGGTTTGTGGGCGGGAGACCCGCGGGCCCTAGGCGGGAGCCCCGGAGGCCTGACATTGCCCACCCCTGCCTTAAAGGGACACTAAGACTGGCCACCCCATTTCCAAACCACTCAATTTATATATTTTTTAAGTCTATGTACCCCAAGAGAGGCTTTCTACAGCAAGGAAAAGTGATCTCTCTTGGTGCTTATCGTTATTTTTGGGATTAATTTTTAAAAATCTTTTTAAGTCTTGGTTTGTCTTTCCATTTAAATACTAAGGAGGATTGAGAATAAATAAGTGCCTCCCTGTTATTATTTTTGTACTGAATTTGAAGAATCTAATATTTTCCTATGCGTTGAATCTGCTGTTTTGAACCTTCAGTTATCTGTTGCCACATTCTCTGGGAAGCTGCCCCTTATCATACTTTTACTTGTTTAAACATCTCCGGAAATCTTTTATTAACTCCTACTTTTGCTAGTTAAGTATCTAGGGGGTGCCATAATCTATTGCAGTGCTTTCCAAACTGCCGCTGTTGGCGACACACCAACGGCGGCAGCGGCGGCGGCGTGCATGGCGGCGTCGCGCACGGCGGTGGCATGCATGGAGGCGGCCTCGTTTTCTGCTAAAACGCGGAAGCGCTGATGGTGCGCCGCTGCCACCGCCGCGCACACCGCCGCTGCCACTTCCGGGTTGTGTTGTGACACACTCAACTGTGTGTTGTGACACACTAAAGTGTCGCGACACACAGTTTGGAAAGCTATGATCTACTGCCTGCAACATGGAAGATTTCAAGCAGACACTCTCAGAATTTCATTGTGAGCTTAAACAGATCTTCTTTGATTCCTGCCAAGTTATTATGCAAGATATTCGGGACATTGTAGAAAATACCAGCTTTAAAATGTGTCATCTGGCTGAGGATGTTGTGGAAGAAGTTGAAGTTCCCAATAAAGATAGAGATGTTTCTACTGACAGTGAAATTGAAGTCTCTGTGGAAATGCTGGATGAAGACCAGATTCTGGTGTTGAAGGAGTTAAAGTTAAAGTTAAAGAGACAGACTGAATTGCAAACTACAAATGGACTTGTTTTTCTGATGGAATGTTATGGGAAAGAAGAGGCTTTGGTCTGTGGGAGGTTTTTTGCTGAGAAGTCTGAGTTTTTAAGGGGGGCAGTTGGGCTGTTTGATTTCTGTATGAAAAATGCCTTGTGTGTAATATGGAGATATGTAATTGTCTTGGTATATTTCGAAGTGGGGTAGAGATTTAAGAATGTTTATTTGGACTGATTTTAAGGCTTGTATGACTCCATCCTTTTCAAATGATTTAGATTAAGATTTATTGGATTGCTTTTAAGGTTTGTTTGATTTTATTCCTTTTTAATGATTTGTTAAGATTTATAAGGTATAATAATAATTGCTTGGTTTTAGGTTTAATAGGGTTAAGATTGTTATAGTATTATTAATTATAAAAGTAGACAATTTATGTTTTCTTAGTTTGATCTTTATTATAGTGGACAGAAATGTATAGAATAGTGGTAGGAGGGAAATAATTAATTAAATGTTGTCTTTGGGGGAGGAAGTTGATTAGGAGGTTTATATATTTCTTTTTCTATTAATATAAGGGGAGGGAACAATTGTATTTAGTGATTTTTACAATGTGCTAATGGAATGATGTATAGAAATAATGTGATTTTGATTTGATATAGAGTAAGGGTTTGATTATGGAAATTGCTGAATATTCTTGCTGTTGAAAGTCGGAAGTCACCTCTTTATGTAATCTTCAAAATTCTTTTCTTCTTGCGTTTCACATTTTTTAGGGTTTTTTCTTTTTCTTTTTGTAGTTTTTTTCTTTTTGTAGTTTTTCTTTTTGTTTTAAACTTAATAAAATTCTTATATATATATAAAAAAGAACTGTCCATATTTCTAATTCCAGGCTAGAGTGGTACCAGATCAAACGCTACCTGGGACAACATCCACTTTATGAGGAATACCTGATATCAGAATTCCTACGTGTTGTCTGTTCTATGAACATTCCCAAGAGATTCCAATACCTTCCCTTCCAGGAGCTGCTCTGGGCGTAGATACTGGTGGGAGAAGATCCTGTCATTGGAGAAATTCTGATGCATGGGGGTCCCTACAAAGAACCAGAGCAAAATCAGAGCCTTGGAAGGATCAATACAGGAGACAGTCATGCAAAAAGGCCTGCTGGTACATAACATTTGTTCATTTGAATAGGGCATGGAAGGGAGTTGGAAATCATTACACTGTGGTGGTGGCACTTTCTGCATTTATACCCATGGAGTTCACCAAGAGGGAATGTAGATTTTATTTATATTTCTGTCCTGTAAATTTTTAATTTAAAAACCCATCTTTTCTCAAGAGCTACAGCTTGTTGGGGGAAGGAAGGGAGTACAATCAAATAGAATACTCAATTTCATGTTAACAATATTTGTATTTTTTTTAAAAAGTCAACCCTCACATGCTATTGAATTTCAATTTTTTATTGCTTCTACCAAAGACATTCAGGCATAGATTTTCACGGACATCTGGAGCAGCCTTCTGCGCCATACCTTTCAGAAGTGTTGGGCTTCTCCTTTCAAAGTTTCCAGCCAGCATAGCCAGTGGGAAGTCTGGGAGTTGTAACCCAACTCATTTGGAGGGTATCAGGCTGGGGAAAGCTGCTGTATAAAAACAGCATTTGACACTGCAGGGCAGGCAGCAAGAACCCTGCTCTAAGTCTGTGCTGTTAGAAATTAATAGCACACTCTCCCTGCCATGCAAGGATGCCATCCCAGCTGGATGTTCACCTTGTGAAAAGCTTATTATTTGTGGCTATTAGGAAAGATGCTGCTTCCCCTTGCCACCTTTGTGACATATATTCCTCTTGTCTCAAGAAGACAACATCTCCACTTACCCAAGGAGCCGGTCTGGCCATTGTGAGAATTTGAGCTCAGGACATGTTGCTGCAGATCCTCCCCACCAGGCAAAAGTGGCTGCATACACAAGAGTGAAGAGAGCCATCAGTCATCAATTTGGCAGACATATGACTTTTTCTCACACTCAGATGTTTTGCATATAGCATCAGCAAAAGCATATTTACAACTGTGCAATTAATACTGATCAACCCAAATGCCACACAATTGCCCATTGGTTAAAAAATATTTAAGTCTAGAAGGTAATTTCCAGTCTTCTGGGATCTTAGAAGCAAACCCTTCTAAGACTGTTCTTTTAATTTCTTCTCTGCAGATAAGCAACACTAATCTATGGAAGCTCTATATCACTTTCAAAGCCCAGGTGGGAAAGGAAAGGGGATGGGAATGGAAACCATCACCAATTGATCCCCAAACAGGAAGACTACTGCCTCCCTCATACCCAATTCATTACATCAGAATTAAACATAGCATTGCTCTATGTAAAGGGATCACACGGTTATTCCTTGAGAATTTTGTCAGATACAGTACCCCTATCCTTTCAAATAACTGCCACAGAACATGCAATTATGGCTCTAACTAGTAAAGAAGAACATACTTCCCCAACCAGCTGCCCTCTATTTATATTCAGACTATAACCCTTGGAATTCCCAGGCAATTGCTAGCCAAAGAAGAGAGCAAATGTAATCCAAGGTCTCATTATATTTTCCATAAAAAAGGTAAAGGTTCCCCCCGCACATTTGTGCAGTTGTGTCCAACTCTAGGGGCCGGTGCTCATCTCCGTTTGTTAGCCAAAGAGCCAGCGCTGTCCGAAGATGCTTCCACAGTCATGTGGCCGCATGACACGCGTGGAACGCTGTTACCTACCCACCGAAGTGGTACCTATTCATCTACTTGCATTTGCATGCTTTCGAATTGCTAGGTTGGCAAGAGCTGGGGCGAGTGCGGGAGCTCACTCCGTCACACGGGGCTAGGGATTCGAACCTCCGAACTTGCGATCTTCCGATCAACAAGCCTGGCATCTTATCCGCTGAGCCACCACGCCCCTTAAATTGTTCCTTACCTCTGTCAAAACAAATGTTTAAACCCTGCACTCTTCAGACATCTGCTTCTTCCTTCCTTTGCTCTTTCAGTCACTTTTCCACAATCTGGCCCCATCCAGATGTGGTAGAGCTGTAATTTCCAGCTTGTATGGCCACTGGCCCAAGAGCATACATGGAGGAAGCAAGAGATCAAGTCCTTGCAACACCTTCAGACTTTGCAGACCCAGTCTCTGATCTGCAGCCTCTGAACCCCAAGCAGCATCTCAGTAGCTGAGTAGGCTGAAGAGTAAGAGGAGGACTATCACACTGCAGGATCAGGCGTCCCTAAACATCAGAATCATGAGGAGCGCTAGTTGAGTTGGGAGGCAGGGGTGGCAGCTGTTGGAAACACAAGAGCCAGTGCTGTCCGAAGACGCTTCCACAGTCATGTGGCCGGCATGACGCATGCAGAACGCTGTTACCTTCCCACCGAAGTGGTACCTATTCATCTACTTGCATTTGCATGCTTTCGAATTGCTAGGCTGGCAAGAGCTGGGGCGAGTGCGGGAGTTCACTCTTTCACGCGGGGCTAGGAATTCGAACCTCCGAACCTGCGATGTTCCGATCGACAAGCCTGGCGTCTTACCCGCTGAGCCTCCACGCCCCATATTGAGCCACCACGCCCCATATTTTCCATACATATTTTCCATAGTGGGGAGTAAACTAGCTGAGGAGGACCAGGAACCTGAACAGAAATATAGCCTCTAGGGAAAGAGTTACACTCAGCTCTGTCACTCAACACTGCGTAAATCAAATTTAGAGCTTTTATGTCTGACAAAGGTCTAAAGAAAACTGCATCTCAATTTTTTGTTAAATGAGAAACGACTCCCACATCTCATCTGGTCTGGCCATAAAAAGTACATTATCTCTCACAATTTATTTCCTTTCAGTTTTTTGTCATTACCATCTTGCTCATTACCCATTAGCAAATCATGAACTTGAGCATAAGCCCCAAGTGAGATACAGGCTCTTAAACAAAGGGTGGCTTAAAGGCAGCTATCACCTGAGTGGAAGAACATCACAATGTCATGGCCTGGTCCCAAAAGCCCTGCTAATATCAGGACCAGGAAGAGGCACCTCAAGAAGTGGATCCTGTGCTGCTAGGCCCCATCAATGAAGCCAAGCCAGCAACCAGCCCAAACGTTCCTGTCTTACACCCCGGAGCTCCTCCATACAGCCTTCAAGACAGCTGGTGTCTGAAAAGAGAGTACCTGGCTTGGGCAAGAGACAGCCGAACCTGGCAAAGCATGTCAGGAGTCACAGGCTGAAGGATGCCAGACCTTGTCAGAGCCAGCTGTGCCCAAGTAGGTTCAGAGGCTGCTGCTATTTGGAAAGCAATCAGGACTTGGTAAGGTTTTCTGGACCAGGCTCAAATTATTTTTTTATTTTTATTTATCTTCTATCCCGCCTTTATTATTTCTATAAATAACTCAAGATGGCGAACATACCAAATACTCCTTCCTCCTCCTATTTTCCCCACAACAACAACAACCCTGTGAGGTGAGTTGGGCTGAGAGAGAGTGACTGGCCCAAGGTCACCCAGCCGGCTTTCAGGCCTAAGGCGGGACTAGAACTCTCAGCCTCCTGGTTTCCTATTGGTTCCTTCCCAGGG
Source organism: Charina bottae (assembly GCA_023362775.1). NCBI lineage: Eukaryota > Metazoa > Chordata > Lepidosauria > Squamata > Charinaidae > Charina > Charina bottae. The sequence continues at coordinate 126,161,694 of JALMGJ010000002.1, read as the reverse complement.
CTGAGAGAGAGTGACTGGCCCAAGGTCACCCAGCCGGCTTTCAGGCCTAAGGCGGGACTAGAACTCTCAGCCTCCTGGTTTCCTATTGGCTCCTTCCCAGGGCTGAGAGTGTGTGACTGGCCCAAGGTCACCCAGCCGGCTTTCATGCCTAAGGCGGGACTAGAACTAAGGTGGGGCTAGAATTATCATATTTTGGATACATTATGCAAAGATCTTACTCTCTTAAGAAGTCTCATAGAAATAGAAGAAAAGGATGTCGAGCAGCAAAGTGGATGGACTTAATTACAACAGCAATGGGTGCATCATTGGAAGTTCTGAAAGGCCAGGTTGGGGACACATCATCCTGGAGGTCTATCTATGTGGTACTTAAGAGTTGAGACCAACTTGATGGTGTGTGTGTGTGTGTGTGTGTGTGTGTGTGCGCTTTCAAATCAGTGTTGATCCCTGACAATTCCCTGGTCTAATCCCTGGCAGTGTTCTTGGCAAGATTTTTCAGAAGCGGTTTGCCCTTGCCTTCTTCCTAGGACTGGGAGGGAGAGACTGGCCCAAGGTCTCCCAGATGGCTTTGTGCCTAAGGAAGGACTAGAACTCTCAGTCTCCTGGTTTCCAACCTGATGCCTTAGCCACAAAACCAGACTGGCTCTCCTGATGGCATATAAGCAATCAATAAAAGATTGCTGGAACTATGAGAGTCAGTGAAGGCCACCATGAATTCCAGTCTTACAATTCCAAGCTGCCAAGGCCTTTCCTTGGGATTTGGCTTTACATGTCTTTGAATTCTCTCACTTTGCTGCTGTGTGGATGCTCTCTACCCAGTGAATCTGATGAATTTATGATTTTGAAATGGGCCTCACAACCAACTTCAACCAGATAAGCACTGCCATTGGGGAATATGGGCTGAAGATCACAAAAGAAAAGATTTTCATGCTTTTGCACAAAAAAATACTATTTCCTTACCTTTACATTCTCAATGAGGATTCCCATGAATTGTCCATTGGTACCCTCAGTACTCTGACCACTACCAGCACTTCGGATACTGCCGACACTGCCTTCGCTGCCCACGCTGTTTCGATCACCTGCTGTACAGGAGAGGAGACATTTCAAATCGGATATTGTGGAGGGGAAAGAGGGGAATAAGGCTTTTCTGCTACCCATAAGAAAATGTTAGGTGAAAGAAAACAATGGGTAGTATCAAGTTACACAGACCTGCAGGCTTTGCCATGGAGCACAGAATTAGAGACCCCTGTTTTCAGGAAGAGATTAGCTGGCAAGCAGTGCAGGAATTTATTTATTTATTTATTTATTTATTTATTTATTTATTTATTTATTTTATTTATTGTTTGTTTGATTTATATCACCGCCCATCTCCCCCCACAAGGGGACTCTGGGCGGTTTACAACAAAATTGATTAATTAAAAACATATAAAATACAATACATTATTCCAATTTAATTAGATATAAATATATAAAATCCAAGAGGTTATGTTATTGTTTAAGGAACTCTATGGTGCCAACCACCTCCAAGAGGAGCTATTACCCCCCCCTCCCATTTAGCTATGTGACTCTTTCCTTATATCAGCCTCCACTTGTTCTGATTTTGTGTCTAAACCCAACATACCAGGGAAGATGCAATGATCATAACAAGCAGGCAGGTAGGGCAAACATGCTTGGGATGTTCATGTAGGAAGGAATGCCTATGAATGTCAAATTTGCAAGTGCAGATGGAAGGAGAGCAAAGTGTGTGTCACTCTGGTAGATGTGGCTGCATAGCTATTAGAAGTCTGCCCTGATAAGTAAAACTGCCCTTAAAATAAAAGAGGGAAGGAATAAATGTGCCCTTGGTGGGGTTACCAGGTAGGGTTGGAGGTGTCCACAGATGTCTACTACAAATGTAGCAGTAGAGTATAGTAGAGCAAGGATGGGCAATATGTGTTCCTCCAACTGTTGGTGAACTGCAACTCCCAGCAATCCTTGCCACTGGCTAAACTAGCGTTCAGCAGTATTTGGAGGGCAGGGCCACCCATTACCCATCTTTCTAACAAAGGCAGAGGCGAGAATGAGGACCCAACAGTGTTATGCATGCACACATGCGCACACGCAAATCAATCAAGAACAAGTGGGTATGCGTGAGAGAGAACGTGTCTCCAAAGTTAAACACTCAGGCGGTAACTAGGAGGACCACACATCTCCCTTCTCCTTGCTGCTTTCCTCCCTGGCCTGGCCTGCGCTCTCCCCTGCTGCAGTCAGGCAGCTTGAGTGGAAGGAATGCTGGCCCGGCCCGGCCCCGCCCAGCTGTGCCCCTGACCTGGGCTCTCAGCTGCTGGAGCTGTCCTGCTCAGGGAGAGGTGGCCCCAGCCTGTAGGGAGGCTGAGGGGTGCCTGTGGCGGAGAGGCGTCGGTATGTAGTTGTAGCCCACCAGGAGGGGTGGCTGTGGTGACCTGCAGTCCCTTTGCATGGCTCTGGCACTGATGTATGGGCACCATGCGGGAAAGAGTCAGGCCTATATGTAGAGACAAAACATGCGTGTCAGAACAGAGCGCATGTAAAGGCAAGGCAGTGGGCTGAGTGTCTGCATGGCCAATCTTTCCCAGTGGGACACACTATGCAGGACTTCAGTGCATGGACAAAAGTGCTGCTACAGAGGACAACTTTGGTACTCATGGAATATGTATGTTCATCTAAAGATCACACTACTGGAAGTTTAAATAGCACAATGTGGATTGTTTATTCGTCACCTACAAGCTTCCAGAATGCTTCCTTAACAAGGAGTTTCAGCAGCTTATATTAACAACAGAATCAGAACCCCTGTACAGGTAGTCCTCGACCTATGACTATTCATTCAGCGACCGTTCAAAGTTACAACGGTGCTGAACGAATGGTGGTTATGACCGGTCCTCAGAGTTCCAGCCATCCCAGTACCCTTGCGGTCATGTGATCGCGATCTGGGTACTTGGCAACTGGTTTGCACTTACAACTGGTTGCAAGTGCCGCGCAATCACATGATCACCATTTGCAACCTTCCCTGCTGGCTTCCCCATAAAGTCAATGGGGAAGCCGGCAGGGAAGGTTGCAAGTCACTGGGATCAAAATTCACAGCCAAAGCCAGTATGGAAGGGTAATCATAACTTATGATGCATGCATGCATCTCATTTTCATAGCTGACAATGCACATATGCATCCTGTGATAAGGGTTTTTGCAGGGTTTTGCATTTAAAACTTCCAACCTTGTTTTGACTTGAAGCAAAAATACAATAATAGAATTTGTGTCATTTATTTTTAAGTTTTTAATAATTGTCTCCAATCTTTAGTGCCTTAAGAACATGGAACAACTTAAAATATGGGCATTTTACTTTGCTAGGTATTCAAATATATTGAAACTGGACACCAATAGTATCCATCTATGGACTGAAGAGAATTATATATTTGCAACCAGTCTGTAACAACATGAGTGGATGATGCAAATAGCTAAACTACCTGTAAGACTGTTTTTACATCTCTCTAAGTTACCCTTTGACAAATGAGGGTTTGTAATTATCCCTGGATAATGCAATATGCAATGGGATTCAAACACACACATATTCCATTTTTTGGAGACTTTAATGGATGTCTTCTATCAATCCAAAGCTGTTGTACAACTACTTCAATTTTCCTACCTTATTGGACTCTCAGTGGGAAGAAAAAAGTAGAAGGGATGAAAAATACAGGATAGTTACAAATGGAATATATGAAGCAGGATGACTAACAATATCAGCCTTGTTTGTAAAGTCCCTTGGAAATACAGTAAATTGAAGTCTTAAATATCTGGAGGACATCAAGTTTTCTATCCCTATATAAATGGGCATGAGCCTTTTTGTGTTGAAAAGTTGGTACAGAGTTGGGAGTAGGAAGGAAGGGAGGGAGGATGACTCTCATACAAAGTGTATGCTGAACTTGTCTTGAATAACCATGGCTTTGAATTAGCAACTAAAGGCAGAGAGATATTGTCACGAGTAACTGTGATTGGAAGAGGAGGCTATGAGGTTTTTCTTTCTAAAGGAAAGGAGATGATGAAGCCATGAAAAATGGAGTGAAAGGGATGTCCTGGAACATGGAATCACAAATGTCTCCAGCCTTTTCCTCCACCCACCAATCACATCACTGGACTCTCACAAAACATCCCTGTTGTAACCCTAAGCCAACCTGTCCGCTTGCTGATCACTTCTACAATGGATGGAGGAAAGTAGCCAACTCGGTCAGTGCCTTTCTGAGCATCATGGATATGGCCCTTCCACCGTCCATCTGCATGCTGCTCTAGGACCTAGCAGAAGAAAAGAAAAGAATTCCCATCAACAGCATGACAAGATAGACAAAGGAGTACAAAAAGAAAAGGTTGAAAAGGCAAGAACGGTCATTAAGTCTAATTTCCTGCTGCTGTAAAAATGATTTTCTAAAGCTGGCATGTTGCATAGTGCCTGTGATGGATATATGAATGGGGAAACCTCTGTTGTTCAAATCTAACCTTTGCTATGAACTTGCTAACTATTTGCTAACTCGCCCCAGCTCTTGCCAGCCTAGCAATTCGAAAGCATGCAAATGCAAGTAGATGAATAGGTACCACTTCAGTGGGAAGGTAACAGCGTTCCGCGCGCGTCATGCGGCCACATGACCGTGGAAGTGTCTTCGGAGAACGCTGGCTCTTTGGCTAACAAACGGAGATGAGCACCGGCCCCTAGAGTCGGACACGACTGCACAACTGTGCGAGGGGAACCTTTACCTTTTACTTATAGTAGTCTAGAATTATAGGACTGTTGAAAGGATTAAAATAGTGTGTATGATTCTTAAATTTTTATTTTATTTATACACCATTTATGCGTTCTTAACACCTGAAAGGGAAGTAAATAAAAATAGAATACAATGGAATAAAAATTAAAGAAATGCTTCATTAGGATTAGGCCAAACTTGTCTTTTTAGCCTGAAGGCGAAACATTTCATTTAAAAAACCAAGCTCGTTACCTGAATTCTATACCTGCACTTAAAACTGAGATTCCTCATTTTGTAATTCTGCAAAAGTTGTGCCACACACAAAATGCTACACTACAAAGTCTGTTATTTAATGAATCTTTCTTTTTGTCTGTACATCCTTCTTAAAAGCCTCTTGCCTGCCTCTAAACACACTGCCAATTAAGATCCGATTATAATAATACTTCCCCCATCTCCTATAGTAAGGATGTGCTGCTTCTTTTAAGACAAGTCAAAGTTGTATTTGTTCTTTCTCTCAGCATTGTAATCCCAAGTGAAGTCTTTGCATGGAAGAAGAAGACCCATAACAAAGTGAGAGTGATGAGGGAACACTACAAGGGGAGAGTGGTAGCCATGTAAATGCTTACATGGCTTCCATTAATTTCTCACCGTGATGACATCTCCAGCACAGATGTTAAGAGCTGTTGGATCGTGGAGATTCCAAAAATCCTTCAAAGCGCGGACCTTCAGGATTCCTGACGCCTCTGATGACAAATGGTAATAGGGAGAGAGAAAGAAGGGGACAGAGGAGGCAGAAAATGGGCAAAAAAATTGTCAAGGAAGGGGAAGATGATAATGTGACTTACAGAGCAGATAATTCCTCCTGTTTCCCATAGCTTGAAAACTCTTCAGGCAGCCAGTATGTTGTTTCTACCCTCAACTTTCTTACTTAGCTTAAGATTCAGAGTCAGCAGTGGGGTTGAAAAACCCACATTCCTTCGTTACCTCTCCCCAAGAGACTTCCAACCAAAGTCTTGCCATGCTGGACATTTAGATGACCAGCAGATGACCTTTTCGCTTCAAGATCGATGGGGATTGTTTTTCAGCTTGCTCACCTCGTAGGAGCTGCTTGATGTCCTTGCTGGCATGTGAAGTGGTGAACTGGTTCACAATGTCCAAGGCTGTCTGGTTGTAGGTGTTGCGAATGTTGACGTCAATGCCTCCCTACTCACAGAGAAAAGATTAAATGGTGGACTATGGAAGGAGGGTCTCTGCAAGGTAGGGAAAATTTTCCTGAGGTAGGGAATTGTGTTCTGATCTAGGTTTCACAAATTCATCACCTGGCTTAACTAGAGCCAACAGTAAGTATCGGTTAGACCAGGGTTTCTCAACCAGGGTTCCGTGGAACCCTAGGGTTCCGCGAGAGGTCACTAGGGGTTCCCTGGGAGATCACGATTTATTAAAAAAAATATTTCAAATTCGGGCAACTTCACATTAAAGAGGTAAGTTTCATTCTTTATTTTTAGTTTAGGAACACTGTTAATGCATATACACAGGCCTACACATGAAACAAATACAATAATTTTGTAACTTCTGGCCGATATTTGAGCCTGAATGCGCAGGGGTTCCCCGAGGCCTGAAAAATATTTCAAGGGTTCCTCCAGGGTCAAAAGGTTGGGAAAGGCTGGGTTAGACAATGCCTAGTATTGGTTAGATAACACTGGTTAGACATTGGTTCTGACATCTCAGAGCTTAAAAAATAGTTCCCTACTATTTGCAATTACTTATTTCTCTCACTAGCTCTGATCCCCATAATATGCACACTCCTTTCATACAGCAACTGTATGAAAGGGTGTTATATATGTAAGCTGGTATATGCACAAAGGACTTACCAGCATGAGGAGCAACTGTTGAGGAGCTCTTCATGTGATGGCCAAATGCTGTGTTGCCTCACAGCCACTAAGCCCAGGAGAGCTCGTTATCCCTACCTGCCCATGGTCATGTTCATCACTAGCTTTGTGGTAAAGTGTTATGTGCGAACTGGTTCTTTATCTCACCTGCAGCAGTAAGCGCACCACCTCTGTCTTGCCATACAGCGCCGCTTCATGCAAGGCGGTGCCTGTTTTTGTCTGCCTGTTGATCTCAATTCCAGCTTTCAGGAGCTGCCTGTGTAGGCAGAAAAATAAACAATGAGCACCAGCAGGCCAAGAATGGCCAGTCTAGATCAATATGGATCAATCTTAACACAACTGCTGCCTACTCTAAACTAGCTGGGGGCCAAGATGAAAATGGGGGATCACAGATGAATTTAAGAAATAAATTGGAGAAAGTATTTGTACAACAAAAGGGAAACATTAAAAGAAAAGCACAATGGTTGTGTATGCCCTGTAGTACAAAGTTTTAATTTATGACATAATTCAGTACGGATCTCACTTGAATGATGGTAACTCAGTAGTTGCTACCACAGTACTGAAAAATCCAAAATACGCTTAATTCCTGTTTCCCCTGGAAGACATGACAGAGAGAATGGGCACGGTTCAAGAACAGAGCAAACCGAGGTTACTTCTCTCTTCCTAAGCAGGTGTAGCTGGAGTTTTGTTAAAGGGACATTTTTAGTTTAATGCATGTGAATAAGAAATATGTCATTTTCTCCATGTAGGGAGCTAAAGAAATCACAGTCTGAAACATAAAGATTTCTGAAGTTAATGCAGGAATAAACTACAATTTGAAAAGGTAACTGTAAACTGTAAGCACAACATTATTCATTCGCTTTTATTGGCCAGACTGCAGGCTGCAAAAAGAAGCATTTGAGTACGTTTGTTAGGAATTGGAGAAGCAGGTTCAAGGGGAGCTCACCGATTGTCCTCCCAGCTCTTTAGCCTCTATTTTATTAGCCCTTTGGAACATGCAACATCACAATGCAGCATTGTTTTAAGGCAGGGCTTTCCAAACTTTTCATGTTTGTGACACACTTTTTAGACATGCATCATTTTGTGACACACTCTTACAGCAGGGCACAAGGCAGGCACTAGGACCTGCGCGGAATCACAGCACGTTTGGAGGCAGCAGGGCACAAGGCAGGCACTAGGACCTGCATGGAATCCTGGCAGGGCAGGTTTGGAGGCAGCAAGGCTCAAGGCAGGCACTAGGACCTGCATGGAATCCTGGCAGGGCTTGGAGGCAGCAGCAGCTGCGACACACCCAGACACTGCAGCCCACACACTAACGTGTCCCGACACACAGTTTGGAAAGCTCTGTTTTAAGGGATGCTGTACTGGAAAAAGAAATGGTGCCCTCTATTGGCAGATATGTTTTGCTAAAAAGTGATTTGCTGCCATCTCCCCTCCCCTAAATATCGGCCAAGAGTAGGCTAATCTATTGAGACCACTGCCTTTCCCCACCTTGGAAGTGCTTAGAAAATTACCTGATAATCTCCTTGTGCCCATTCTTGGCTGCCAAGTGTAGAGGAGTGGTGTAGTTGGGGTCACTTGTGTCTTTAAATTGTCCCTCAAGCAGAGCCACACACATATGGCTGTTTAGAAGCAACTGGGCTACCTAAAATGGACAGGGAATGAGTCAATGAATAAAATACAGTGGAGAGCATATCTGACATTCTTACTTACTCTGTCCAGTGATAATCCTTTGACAGACCATCTCTTCAGCAATGTAGAACAACTAATGTAGAACATTCAAACCCTAACGTCTCCTTGAGAGGAGATAATATAGTTCCTTCCCAGTTTGGGATCTGCGTGAAATTAATTTCTATTGGTAAGTCTGCCCAACTCTGGAGAAGCCCCTCTATTTCCTTGCACTTCAATCAGAACGACTAAAGAATTGCCAACCTATTTCTAGCAAGCACCTACATCCTTTACAATGGATGTGACCATTAATGTGACCGTATGGTTGTTGTGGGTTTTCTGGGCTGTGTGGCCGTGCTCTGGCAGTTTTTGTTCCTAATGTTTTTGCGCAAATCAGAACTGTGAAGCTCAATTTCTCAATTCTGAACTCAACCATTTGGATTGGTCCCTACAGGCGAATGGCTACTCCAAGAATGAAATCAGGAGCTATCAAACCGAAAAAACTCAACTGAAGAAAAACAGCCCCCCACAAGCAAAATACTTCTGCCCTACATTAAAGGAGTCACGGACCACATGGAAAAACTAGTGAAAAAACATAACCTCCAAACAGTCTTCAAACCCACCAGAAAAATACAAGAAATGTTAAAATCAGCAAAAGACAAAAGGGACCCCCTCACTGCTGCAGGAGTTTACCGCATACCCTGCAGCTGTGAACAAGTATACATTGGGACCACAAAACGCAGCATCTACACCAGGATAAAAGAACATGAAAGACACTGCAGACTACAGCAACCTGAAAAATCTGCAATAGCTGAACATGCTCTCAAACAAACTGGTCACAAAATCTTATTTGAAAACACAGAAATACTGGACAACACCAACAGCCACTATGTTAGACTATACAGAGAAGCCATTGAAATACATAAACACCAACACAGTTTCAATAAAAAAGAAGAAAGCCTAAAGATCAGCAAAACCTGGCTGCCAGTCCTGCAAAACACAGCTTGCAAAAGGTCAACGAACTCTACTCAACCACAGTAATATACAAACAACTCACACAATAGATGTGCTAATCCCACACACGACAGCAGCACACCCCCTAATCACCACAAAAAACCCTCTCCCAATCTCTTGTAAATGACCTCTCAGCAGCTATAAACTCCAGCAGGAACACACACCCTCCACTTGGGCACAGAGAGAATCTTCTAGCTGTGCTCCTGTCCTCTGAAGATGCCAGCCACAGCTACTGGCGAAACGTTAGGAACAAAAACTGCCAGAACACGGCCACACAGCCCGGAAAACCCACAACAACCATCGGATTCTGGCCGTGAAAGCTTTCGACTATACAGTGTGACCGTAGTTCAAATAAAGAGATAGCTTCTGCCCTTTAGACCTCCAAGGAAGACAAATGCTTAGGAGTAACCATTCCTCCCATTCCGACAGCCCTGAGAAAGAAGGAGTTGTACATCTGCTTTGCTTCCAAAGCCTTAAAGGGGCCAAATTCCTCAGCCTTTTAGGAATTGGGTCATCCAACCCTGTTATTATCAGCCACTCAATTCTCTTTTTCTAGACTCCACCTGCCAATTTCCTTCAGCCTCTCCATCTTCAGCCCTGAACCGCAGGCCCTGCATTCCTTGTAGAAGAAGCTTCTGCCCAAAAACATTTTTCATGCAACATGGATTAGTTTTAACATTGATTAGAGTTTGGTTTATGGCTCAGTATATTGATGAACCCAGTATATTTACAGTTCAGCATATCCTACAAATCCAGGAAACTGGGTTAATTAGCAAACCTGGGCTAAACATGGGCAATGTATCATGCAAACAGCCAATCTAAAGCTTGTGCTTAGGGCAGTTTACTAAATGAGAAATAATTTCAACTTCAAGTTGGGTTTTGACCTGTCTTCAGCCATAAGTAATCCCTGCACCGTCACAAATTGCAGTCCCTATGCAGAGATCTTGAGCATATTATTTTGTGTCAGATTTATCATGCTATTTATGGCCTATTTGTTACCAAAACTGATGTTCAAAACACTCCCTGATTAATCATTAAAATAATATGCCACTCCCTCAGTTCCTTTGGTGCAATCCCTTAGATTAATCCTCCACCCCCCAAAAAAATTAGGGTTTACTTATATTTCCTGTTCTTTTCTGTAGCTTGGAAGAAACTTCCTCTCCCCAGGAATTCCAAGTAGCTTCTGCACCTGTCCTAAATACTGGAGCCTGGAATCTACAGCCAGCTCCCAGTTTGGTCAGGATGGAATGCCTGGCCTTCTATCGCAGCTGGTCTTGGTTCTGACTTCATAGCCTGAAAGGATTATCAGGCTCCAGGCATTGTCTGGTTTTGTGTGGGAACAGTGAAGAGAAAACTCTGATTGCTTCAGAACTGTAGTGGGAAGAAACATCCAGGGGGAGCACGCTGTATTGTGTCCCAGAGTCATAGCAAGGCCTGACCCAAGCTACCGCCTGCCCTGTTTCTTTAGCCCAGGGTTTCTTCAACCTTGGCAACTTTAAGATATGTGGACTTCAACTCCCAGAATTCCCCAGCCAGCAGAATTCTGGGAGTTGGAGTCCACATATCTTAAAGTTGACGAGGTTGAGAAATACTGCTTTAGCCTATTGACGTGTACTTGCAGAAGTTTGGTTACCAGAGAAAACCACAGGGCAAGGGTTGAAACTCTGAGCGATGGGTAAAATAGAATTTATGATACCAACCAACCGTTGGTTTAAGGCTAGCTCAGGAAAGCTTCATGGGACAGGACAAGACAGAACAGGATGGAATAATACTGTATGCTCGACTGCTTTTCTTGCACCGGAATGCTTTTCAATAGACAGTGGATATGAACTAGACAGACGGGGTAATCTTTTCTCTGACTTGCTTGCTTTGTTTTACAGGGTGCTGCGGGTGCTTCTGCTTACCTTCAGCCTGCCAAACTCACAAGCCAAGTCCAAGGGGGTTTTCTTAGCCTTATTTATAAGACACGGGTTGGACTGGTGCTGAAGCAGCATCTCCGACTGCAGGCAAACATGTAAGAACATGAAAAGAACTCCGTGAACCTGGAGAATGTGTTCCCCAGTTACACAACTCATTTCCCCGTGATGCCTACTCAAAGCCCTTGTGCAGGAAAAGCCTTGTTTGGAACTGACAATAAAACACAGCTATCTATGGATCATAAGGGGCCTGTAATTTGCTTCTCCAGCTCCTCTGGAAGTTCTCCAGTCTTTCTTAGCCAGTTTAAAGTTCTTCTCTAAATCAATTTGGTGGAAAGTAAACATTCCCTCAGGGACTTTTATTTGCATTCTCACCATCTCTACACATTTGAAGTTGTGTTTGATTCAGACAGTGAAAATCTCTGAGAAAGTATGTGTTTTCTAAATTCATAAGTTCGTAAGATGTCTGACTGTAATGTCTGGTATTCAAATAATCTCAGATTCTATCTTTAAAAATTAGTAAATAAAATGCTTGTCCTCATTAGCGTGCAGTGCAAGATCTGATGAGAACTTGAAAACCAATAGAAATTTGACAGGACTTTGGAGCTATTCCTGGTTTTTGGATGATAGTCATGGCATGTACAGGATTTTTTTTTCACCAGAGCAAAATATATACAACTCTGTTGAGTTTATTTCAGAATGGGTTGCCATGCAAACTACGCTACTTATCAAACCAAAATGATTTTTGTCATCTTTCTCTCAAAGTACTTTGGCCACATAATGAGAAGACAGGATACCCTGGAGAAGATGCTGATGTTAGGGAAAATGGAAGGCAAAAGGAAGAGGGGCCAACCAAGGGCAAGATGGATGGATGATATTCTGGAGGTGACGGACTCGACCGCGGGGGAGCTGGGGGTGGCGACGGCCGACAGGAAGCTCTGGCATGGGCTGGTCCATGAAGTCACGAAGAGTCGGAAGCGACTGAACGAATAAACAACAACAAAGTGTTGCTATGCAATTGTCACCTGAGGGGGTCATATGAACATACAAGGGTTATGAGGTTTTATTTATTTATTTAACAAATTTACATGGCCACCCAACTCACACACAGTGACTCTGGGCAGCTTACAAAATTAAAATCCCTAATATAAACACTCGTCAACCCCCAAACCCTGCAGTGGCTACAAACAGAATTATTTATTTATTAAGGTTAAGAGGACAAGATGTTTTGGATTTTTTTGAAAAGGCAAACTTAGAATTCCTTTAGTGAGGTTTGAACTTACATATGTTCTTTATCTGGTATACATTTTAGGTTTGGGGAGATGGGGTGGTTTAATTGTATTCTGGTTTCCATTTACTCAGAGAACCAGTTGATTATACACAATTAACATTTTATTTCAGTATACTGTTGTATAAACAGATGCACAAGAAATGATGAGTTGTTTGTCTTTACAGACGTACATCAGCAAAACGCTTCTCCATACTTAACTTTAGAATGAGTGTTTGGCTTATCACATGGAGTTACAATTGTCTCTCTTTTTCCTTTTGTCTCTTGCTCCCTCCACCCTAATTCCCCACTTACCACTTCATAGTGGCCATACTGGGCAGACAGGTGCAGTGGGACCTGTCCATCCAATGATGCCATATTGACTGAAGCAGATGCCCGTAGCAGTAGGCGCACTGGCTCCACCTTCCCTTGCCACGCAGCGTAGTGTAATGGGCGCATTCCTGTAGGAAGACAAGTGCCAGAAGGGAAAAGACAGAGATAATTTATTTATTATTATTTATTATTTCTAACTTATATCACCGCCCATCTCCCCACACAAGGGGACTCTGGGCGGTTATAGAAGTGGAGGCTGTAGGGGCCCATATGGGGAACATAGAAATAGAGAGCCAGTTTGGTCTAGTGGTTAAGGCAACGGGCTAGAAACCAGGAGACTGAGAGTTCTAGTCCCGCCTTAGGCATGAAAGCCGGCTGGGTGACCTTGGGCCAGTCACTCCCTCAGCCCTAGGAAGGAGCCAATGGGAAACCAGGAGTCTGTGAGTTCTAGTCCCGCCTAGGGCATGAAAGCCGGCTGGGTGACCTTGGGCCAGTCACTCTCTCTCTCAGCCCTAGGAAGGAGCCAATGGGAAACCAGGAGACTGAGAGTTCTAGTCCCGCCTTAGGCATGAAAGCCGGCTGGGTGACCTTGGGCCAGTCACTCCCTCAGCCCTAGGAAGGAGCCAATGGGAAACCAGGAGTCTGTGAGTTCTAGTCCCGCCTTAGGCATGAAAGCCGTCTGGGTGACCTTGGGCCAGTCACTCTCTCTCTCAGCCCTAGGAAGGAGCCAATGGGAAACCAGGAGACTGAGAGTTCTAGTCCCGCCTTAGGCATGAAAGCCGGCTGGGTGACCTTGGGCCAGTCACTCCCTCAGCCCTAGGAAGGAGCCAATGGGAAACCAGGAGTCTGTGAGTTCTAGTCCCGCCTTAGGCATGAAAGCCGTCTGGGTGACCTTGGGCCAGTCACTCTCTCTCTCAGCCCTAGGAAGGAGCCAATGGGAAACCAGGAGACTGAGAGTTCTAGTCCCACCTTAGGCATGAAAGCCGGCTGGGTGACCTTGGGCCAGTCACACACACTCTCAGCCCTAGGAAGGAGCCAATGGGAAACCAGGAGACTGAGAGTTCTAGTCCCGCCTTAGGCATGAAAGCCGGCTGGGTGACCTTGGGCCAGTCACTCTCTCTCAGCCCAACTCATCTCACAGGGTGGTTATTGTGGGGAAAATAGGGGGAGGAAGGAGTATTCGGTATGTTCGCTGCCTTGAGTTATTTATAAAAATAATAATGGCGGGATTAAAATAAATCTAAAAAAAAGAAATTAAACAAATAAGAAAAAAAGCCATACTAGAACTTTGGATCTTGACCATGGATTAGGGCTGGTTTAAGTTCAGTAAGTGGGCAAACTCTACTGGGGCAAAAGATGAGGTATGGCAGCCCTCTGTTCCCAGTTCCAAAACAGTACTTCCCTGGAAGCAGCGTTGTCTACCATATTGTTTGCGAATGAAACTTTTCATTAGTGAGACGAGAGTGATTCCCCACATTGGCTGCTGCTACTAAGAACAGCAGAGAGCAGTTGAGAAGGTCTTCCTCCTTCTTGATCATGCATGGGGAGAAGTCAGAACAGTCTCTTACCATTTGTATCCTTAATATCCACGATGGCCTGTGCCTCCAGCAACAGGGAGAGAAGCTCCAGGCTTCCAACCAAGGCTGCATGGTGCAATGCCGAAAACCTGAGGACAAGAAAAAAAAGGATCACTTGATGGGGCAAGCCTCAGTGACTCCTGAACGTACAGCCTAACTCAGCCTGGCCATTCTCCCCGTTAGGAGTTATGTTGACTACTCAAGACTACTGAAGTGTGACAACACAAATGAGGCAACTCGCTTTAGGCACATGATCCACCCTTGCATGATTCACCTCTGCACATCCTCTTAGTGGTGAAAGGATGATACAGTTGCTTTAATGGTGACTCCAGGCCTCCACATAGATATGGGAGTCATATAGAAGATTTGAAAGCCAGCACAGTACAGTATAAGCATTGGACAAGAACCAAAGGCCAAACTCTCATTCAGCTATGAAGCTATCTAGCTGCCCTTAGGCTAGCCACTTTTTTTTCAGACTAATCTATTTTACAGAAATGTTATGAGAAAAAGGGGGCTATATTTATTTATTTATTTATAATTCAAATTTTGCCACCGCCCATCTCCCCCAGAAAAGGGGAACTCTGGGCGGTTTACAATAAGGACCATATTAAAACGATAGGTATAAAAACATCTAAAATATAATATACAATTTACCAATATAAATATAAAATAAGTATAAAATCCAAGTGGTCATAAAAGATCTAATTCGGTGAGGAGAGCTCTAAGGTGCCAGCCACCCCCAAGAACAACTATTCCCCTTCCCACCCCAAGCGAGACGGCATAGCCAAGTCTTCAGGTTCTTCCGGAAGGCCAGGAGTGATGGGGCATGTATAGGACCACTCTTAATTTCTTGGGAGGAAAGGAGGCATTTTCCCAATACGATGCATTCCAGATGCGGTTGACTGTAGCTCTCAACGAGTCCAGCTGATATGATGGCTGGAAAGTGACAAGACTGGTACTTCAATATTTCAATATTTCTGGAATGCATCGATTTGGGAAAGGTTGAGATATCAGTATTACAGTGTCCTGGCAAAAAGAGAGATTCTGAAATCATAGACACAGTAAGAGACATCCAGTAAGCCCTGTTCTTTGTGGAGGGGTTGCCCTTTACACTTTTTCAGCAATGACCAAACAAGCCCAGAATGCTTAATGACACATTTCTTTTTCTGGCATTGTCCTGTTAATGTTCCCCAAACTCCTTTTTCGTTTTCCTTTGAAGACCTTGTTATATATACACTCTTGCACATGGGAAAGTCTGCTGCCATGGTTCTGCAGAACACCAAACAATTCCCTCTTGGCTCTACTATAGGACTTTGAGCAAGCGGCTATTTTGTGCCTTGGTTTCTACATTTTAAAGGGGGCGTGGTGGCTCAGCGGGTAAGACACCAGGCTTGTCGATCGGAAGATCGCAAGTTCGGAGGTTCGAATCCCTAGTCCCGCGTGACGGAGTGAGCTCCCGCACTCGCCCCAGCTCTTGCCAACCTAGCAATTCGAAAGCATGCAAATGCAAGTAGATGAATAGGTACCACTTCGGTGGGTAGGTAACAGCATTCCGCGTGCGTCATGCCAGCCACATGACCGTGGAAGCGTCTTCGGACAGCGCTGGCTCTTCGGCTAACAAACGGAGATGAGCACTGGCCCTAGAGTCGGACACGACTGCACAAATGTGCGGGGGGAACCTTTACCTTTACCTATCTGCATTTTGGCACCTTCCTTGCCTGGCAAAACATGGAAGGACATAGCACTAACTGGCTAAGACAAAAGCCATAATCTGAGCCATATACGGTCCCCAAAAGCCTTAGATGTGGACTCTTCAAAAAGTTTAACATGACAGAAGAGGAAGAATATTAAATACATGGGGAGTAACCATATTAATTGGATCTAATTCCTTTCATGTAATTTTCATTCATTTTAAATCAGTTTTAGTTTTTACTAGATAACCTGTGACCTGTTGGGTCATTGTTTCAGAAATATTTCCTTACCTAAACAGAGAAACAGAATGACCATGGGTGGATTGCTATTGGTTTGGTTTGAAAATTAAAGAAGAAAACATTATTTTATTAAAGAAGAAAGATGCATAGCAAGAGAACCAAAGGATGGCACCAAAGGATGTCATTTGGAAGACACAGTTGTGTTGTCTGATGTTCTTCCTTAACTCTTTTGCAATAGGTTCATCATTGCTGTATAAATTGAGGAGTTCACTAGGTAGAGGTTGCAAATTGTCTATCCTGACCTTTCCCTTCATGCAGCAGAAATTGGCGGTTTCTCCAGGGAATAGGCAGGCATGAAAGCGAGGGCAGACTTTGGCCATCGCACCAACTTCAGCAGAAATATTACACCGTGTGAGTTGTTCATTTTCCCTTGCTCTTTCTCTGTTGAGGTCTTGTTGTCGAAGGCAGGTATTGTTGTGTTGAGGAACTCTCACAGTAATTACTGTTGGCCACATATTCTCAAGTTGATTCTTCTTGTGTCCTCATTCTGTGGCTTTTGTTGTCATTTTGGACACGTGCAGCCCTTTCATCCTCTGTTTGTTCATATCTTTTGCTATTTGTTCTTTGTCTCTGATCCTGGAGACGTGCATTTCTCTGCTCCTTTGTCTCTTCCTCTCTCCTCCTTCTGTGCCTCTTGCTGTCATTCTGGAGACATGCATGCCTCTCCTCCTCTGTCTCTCCTTCTCTCATCTTGTCCTGACTGTTTGATCCTGGAGTCGTGCGGCCCTGGCCTCATCTGATTCTTGTTCTATCCTCCTCACTGCCACTTCCCAACGATGTTTGTTGACATCTGTTGACCATGATGTCCCCCCTCTCTTTCCACGTGGCATAATTAGGCTGATATTTTTTTAAATTTAATTTAATTCTTTTTTGTTTTTTACCACAATGCTGTGTGGTGCCGTCATCACCTCAGAAGAGTTCAGACTTCCTGCTGGCTTACTTTGCCAAATTTCAGTCCCTGAGGTATACGGTGCCGTCATCACCTCTGAAGAGTTCACGCTTCCTGCCGGCTTCCCCACTGACTTCTTGGAAGCTGGCAGGGAGCATTGGAAATGATGATCACATGACCATGGCTGACTGCGGCAGCGCGGCGGCATGGCAGCATGGTGGTGCTGAAGCAGCCACAACTTTTTCAAATTTCAATCCCACGGGAGTAATGGGTCCTAAATTTTGGACGCATTCTTTAAGTTAGCCCATTGAGGTACATTGATTCAAAAATTGTTGCCCTATGATGCACCTTTTTGCCCAATTGAAGGTTACAAACAGACAAACAGGAGAGTTTTAGTAGTATATAGATCTTGACATCATCCACCCGTTTGCCCTGGTCCCACCTAGCTTTTACACTGTGGTCCCCGCACGCCACTCAAGGACTGGGTCTGGCTTACAGCCCCCCCTCCCCAAAGTTGTATATTCTGATTTAGGATGCTCCTGTTTCTGTTCAGTAACTGGCATGCAAGGGGATGTTCAGCAAGTGTTTTACTTTTAATCACTGCCCCATCTGAAAAGGACTAAGATGCCTGCCTCTAGCCAGCCTTGCAGCTCATAAAGGCACAAGGGTTCTTTTGCTCATCAAAATATGCTGGGGTGTGTGTGTGTGGATCTTTCATTTTTCTAATGAAAAAAAAAAGAGTACAAGCAGTCCTGTAAGAACATTAAGCAGCTTAATGAGTTACTCCTTACAGTAGTGTGTGTGTGTGTGTGTGTGTGTGTGTGTGTGTGTGTGTGTTCAGGGTAGCACCCAAAAGGTCAGACAGAAAAGCTAATGCTGGCCTTGGGACAAGTGACCAGCTGTCTCTCAGTAGGGATAGCATCTCCCCTCCCCCTCCTTACCTCCCTGGACTTGCCCTGATTATGGCCATCTCTTTCCCAGCATCACTTTCCTATTGCCAGAGTGTGTGAGGCCACTGAGAATGAATAGATCTTGTGTTTGGGGTTTGTGAAAGAGGCTTGTTTATCCAGACCTCCCCTCCCCCGCCAGCTCCCGCCTTCCCATTACTTAGTGCTGATTTCATTCATTCGGAAGCTCAGAGCCCACGGGAACCTAGCCTCTGCAGCAACGGGGGCTTGGATCCTTCAAAGCAATGATGTTACCCCCAGCAGGGCTGAAAAGTGTGGAGGGCAACTTCAGTTGCAGCCTGGTTCAGCCCTCTGACACTGTTCCATACTGATGGGCATCCATCTCAGATTGGAAGCAGTTGTGCCTTTCTGCCTCCTGGAGCAGCCTGTCTAGGAGGATTTAATAGCAGCCACTAATACAAGGAATACCAACACCGCCAGTCCCCCAGTGCATAATGACAGCCTCCATCAGGGAGGTCTTTTCTTAGCCAGGGGCAGGCAGCAAGCAGTCAGCTCATGCTGGGCTTCTGCTGCAGGCCTGGAGGCTCCAATTATCCCCACGGTAACCTCTCAATGGGAAGGAGAGCTCCCACAGCCAGGAAGACTGGCCAGAACCTCTGAAAGGGCACTGGGCCCATTCCAAGGGGCAGGCCCGAAAAGCTCGGAAGAATAGCCACCGAGAGCTGTCTTGGCATTGCCTAGCAGGAGTTGGTAACCTGTGTGAGTCCCAGGGCGGTTATGGCAGCCTGCCACTCCTGCTACAATTCTCAGCATTACTAAAACAGCCAATAAAAGGGAACTTTCTGCCCTCTAGGCCTGCAACTAAGCTTTCCTGCAGCCCATCAAGCTACTCTGAAGTATTCATTCAGCCCTAAACCAAGGCACTATTGAGACGGGAGCACCTCTCCACAACACTGCTGTTATTTGACAAAGGGAGCAGTGATAGCACTAGTGCAGGGTTGCCCATCTCATCACTGCTAGATCCCATTATGTATCTTGGAGAAGAGCAGTGGGACAAGGTTGAGAAAATTGTCTTGACCGTGAACAGTAAAACACTGGAAGGTTTAACGCTATCCAGGCTTACTTGAGTCCAGAGAATTCCCCACATTACAATTGGAGTAACTGAGCCTGAAGCAAGTGGCTTGGCTAAGACCACCTAATGAGCTCCTGACAAAGTGAGATGTAAACCAACAACATCCTCTTGACATGTAGCTATGTCTCTTGTAGCTATACATGTAGCTATACTACTACCACACCATGGTAGTAGCTGGAACTTGTGGCTCTAACTCCCACAGCATTTAATTTATTTGTTTTATGCCATGCTTTTCAATTCTGGGAGTGCAATACAATGAACATCTCTGGGTCTTCTGGATCTACAGAAAGTAAGGAAACACTAGGGAACAGCTGCTGTTGACAAGAGAATGGGTATAATCCCTGGTTTAAGATACAGTAGCTCAATAATGAATTAATTAGAATAATTTTAAAAATGTTAGTTTTTAAGATTTGTTGAATAGTTAAAACAGATAAAGATTAAACTCTGCACTAATAAATGCATCAAATACATTATAAATTGATGTAAATGTAAACTTTACCAAGCACAGAAGCATTATGTGTTTTCATTGGGATTTCTAGAACTTTTCTTTCATCTTATAAAAGTGACGTCATGGCAAATTCCTAGTGGCAAAATATTTTTTTAAAAGCTACCTAAAATTGTTATTTCCTCCATCACAAACATGAATTTATTATGTACTTGTGTAGATTTGATATGGGTGTATATGAATGTGTTTCTAGCATGGTTCCTCCTATGTCAACTGCAACATATACATTCCATCATTCTATGAATTTGTATCTGGCATATAAGGCATGAAATATCAAGAAGTAATCCTGCCCTCATGGATAGTATCCGTTCTTTGCCCAGAACTAGAATGTTTTTTTCCCCTCTCTCTACTTGGGATATCTACAGATCCCCTCTTCCTGAAAGAATGTTGGAAGACATACACTAATGAACTGAGTTTCAACCCAGCATATTTGTGAACAACTGACAGAAAAGCCTGGCAAAAGAAATTATTTTGGTTCTGCTCCTGGGCTCTATAGTATAAGGTCTCTTGGTTTGCCATTTTGCTCTAAAATCCTTTATTTTAAGCAACTTAAATCAGCTTTAGTTAATTCAGGCTTTTGGAGTGATCTTAAATTGGATTGTTGTGAGTTACATCAATTTCTTGATGTTGTATTTTATTATATGGAAGCAGTGACAGATTTTATTTTCTTCGGCTCCAAGATCACCGCAGTATGGAAGGGAAATTTTGGAAAATCAGCTCCTAGATTACATTTATTCATACAGAAATTTATCTCAGACTGTATCTAGCTCAGAATCTGAGGTATTCTTTCCAACTAGAACAGAGCTTTCCAAACTGTGTGTCGCGACACAAAAGTGTGTCGCCACACACAGTCTGGTGTGTCACCACACAACCCGGAAGCACTGATCATCATCAGCACTTCTGGGTTTTCCCGCAGTGACACAGCAACGGCGGCGTGCGAAAACCTGAAAGCGGCAGCAGCGCTTCCGGGTTTTTGCGCGCTGCCGCAACGGTGGCACTTCCGGGTTTTCCCGCGGTGACACACCGACGGCGGTTGGTGTGTTGCTGCGGGAAAACTTTGGAAAGCCCTGAACTAGAATTTAAAGGCATATTTGCCTCATTCATTTGAAAACTTGTGGGAGTTAGATGCAACGTTCCTGTTAGAACAATTGGCCTGCAGAAACAAAAGGAGGTGGCAAGAAAACTAGAAAAACATTCCGCTCCACTTAATATCAGGATTGGGAAATAATACTGGTGCTATATAAATAGATAATAATTGAGGATTATTAGCTACATGTTCATGCATTTAATCACCTGTGACTTTAATCCATTGTGTTATGCATGTATAATATGACCTCAGCCCTTAATCCATTGTACTGTAGTTGCTTTTCAGTGTTCTGGAAAATTATTGTACTTCCTCAAAGGTGACTTTTTCTTTTTCTTTTCAGGAACCACAATGATATTTCTTCTAAGGGTCTGTAGCTGCAGACCCCAAATCTCTCCTGATACAAGCTCAACTTTAGCTTTCTCCAATCTGCTCTCCAAGAATTTCCAGCCATTCGGGAGTTACAAACTATACCCATTTGTAGGACATGAGAGTTTTCCTACTAATGATTTGAATGAAGTAACTGCTTGCAGTATTTGAAAGACTGATTTCTTATTTTAGATTTGGGTTTTGTATTCATAATGTGAAGTGATGAACAAGGTCATACAGGGGGTCAATGGCAAGCAGGAGACAAAACATATACAGTAGTATGCTTCAGCTTGTAGTCAGAGTAGGTATCATGGAGAGATCATCATCATTGGCGATCACTCGTAGCCGAGTAAGATTGTCTTCCAAAGGTAAAATTTTAACGGTGGATCCGTAAGTGGCTATAAAGGCCAATTCTGGATCCGCACAACCTCCCACAATGAGGGCATAGGTTTCCGGGTGGGAGACGGTCATGATGGAAAGCTTTTTAATCTTAGTAGGCTGAAAGCAAAAAATAAGGTAATTGCAACTTCTGTTATAGAACTTCAATATGCTGATGATAACGTAGTCTGTGCACACTCCGAGGAAGATCTTCAAACTATCCTAAACATATTTGCAGAAGCATATGAAAAGCTCGGCCTCTCGATTAACATTAAAAAAACCAAAGTGCTTTACCAGCAAGTTCAAACCAATCCCTCCGCAGCGCCATCAATCCAGCTTAAAGGTGTGTCACTAGAAAATGTCGACCACTTTTCTTATCTCGGCAGCCATCTATCTACAAAAGCCGACATCGACGCTGAAATTCAGCATCGCCTGAGCTCTGCGAGTGTAGCTTTCTCCCGAATGAAGCGTAGAGTGTTTGAGGATCGGGACATTCGCAGGGAGACCAAAATGCTTGTTTACAAAGCCATTGTACTACCAACCCTTCTGTACGCCTGTGAAACATGGACCCTCTACAAACACCACCTCCAACTTCTTGAAAGATTCCATCAACGCTGCCGCCGTTAAGAAAAAAATCTACGCCAGTGCAAAGGCAGAAGGCCAAAGAAGAACTAGAGAACTTAAGAACATGGAGAGATGGGGATGTGGTGGCTCAGCGGGTAAGACGCCAGGCTTGTCAATCGCAAGTTCGGAGGTTCAAATCCCTAGCCCCGTGTGACGGAGTGAGCTCCCGCAGTAGCCCCAGCTCTTGCCAACCTAGCAATTCGAAAGCATGCAAATGCAAGTAGATAAATAGGTACCACTTCGGTGGATAGGTAACAGCGTTCTGCGTGCGACATTTATTTATTTATTTATTTATTTAATTTCTATAACCGCCCATCTCCCCCCATGGGGAACTCTGGGCGGTTCACAATAAACAAGTTAAAATAAGGTTTAAAATCTCAGTTATACAATAAATATAAATTAAATTGAAAATCCAGATGGTAATGGAATAATTAAAAGAAGGGCAGTTATAAAATTAGGGGGTTAGCCACCCCCATGAGGAACTATCCCTTCCTCCTTCCCATGCCAGGCGGCAGAACCAGGTCTTCAGCTCTTTCCTAAAGGTCGGGAGGGAGGAGATCTGTCTCAACTCTGGGGGCAAGATGTTCCATAGTGTGGGCGCTGTCACAGAGAAGGCCTGCCTCCTAGACCCCATCAGATGACACTCTTTAATTGATGGGGTTCATAGCAGGCCCTCTCTGAATGACCGGGTGGGGCGGGTCGATAACATGGGGATAAGACGGTCCCTCAGGTATTCTGGTCCCATGCCATGTAGGGCTTTAAAGGTGATAACCAACACCTTGAATTGTACCCGGAAGCAAACCGACACCCAATGCAGCTCGCGGAGCAGCGGTGTTACATGTGCGGATCTTGACGCACCTAAAACTGCCCGCGCGGCTGCATTCTGCACCAGCTGTAGCTTCCGGATAGTCTTCAAGGGTAGCCCCATGTAGAGCGCATTGCAATAATCTACATGGGAGATAACGAGAGCATGACATGCCGGCCACATGACCGTGGAAGCATCTTCGGACAACGCTGGCTCTTCAGCTAACAAATGGAGATGAGCACCGGCCCCTAGAGTCGGACACGACTGCACAAATGTGCGGGGGAAACCTTTACCTTTACCTTATCATGGAGAGAGGAATACTGTATGTTCACCATTAAGAACTGAGTTATTTGCAGGACTGACTCTCCCCCTATAACAGGGGTGGGCAACGTCAGGCCCGTGGGCTGTATACGGCCCGCGGGGCTCCCGCCTAAGGCCTGCAGGGCTCCCGTCCGCAAACCCCGCCCCTTCCACATGATTGGCTCCTGCTGCAAACTCTGCCCCCCAGTGCTTGTGATTGGCTCCCGCCCGCAAACTCCGGCCCCCGGTCCGCGGAAATCCCAGAAATCCCGTCCCCCACCCCTCGGTCCCCGGTTATAAATATCCAAATGGCCCTTGGCAGAGAAAAGGTTCCCCACCCCTGCCCTATAATATCTGCCCATCCCACATGCTCCAATAGGGTGGGCACATTTTGGGTCGCTTCCCTGAATCAATGCCATCTGGTGGGACCCAGGAAGTGTGGCTTTTCCATTCTGGCGACTGCTCTCTGGAGCAATCCTCCCATCCCCCCAATATACCTTTGGCCCCTAAAACCTGGCTTTTTTGTCAGGTTTTGGGGATGGGATGATTGGAGTTTCCCATGTGAATGTGATTTCTTGGTTGCCTATTAATATTTTTAGATTCTAATTGAAATAGCTCATTTTGTTTTGTTTTTTATTTATTGTATGCTGCCCAGACTCACAATTTTCAAGTTGGGCAGCCATATAATTTTTTAAAAATAAACAATAAAATTCCATTTAAATCACGAACACTTTTGTCTTTGTTTAATCAGATCATTACATACCCATCCACATCCTGGTAGTTCACATTCAGCCTTTTAGTTGATCCCAAGAGTTCTAGAGAAAGAGAACAAGAAAGAAGAGGGGAAATGTCTCAGTTTAGCATATTGATGAATTGTGGGATCTGTATGTTTGAATGCAAATTTAGAGAAACATTTCACAGTGTTTTTCACAGGAGTCTGCAACTCTATGAAGGCTTTATGAAGAAGCATATTGGCCACAAATAATGTGCTCAGCTCCAACTCAGAATATTACCAGAAAAGTAATTCAGTGGCAAACGCCTGTTGTGTTTGTATGTTGTGTCTAACCATAGCTAACAATGAATGCATTAACATTTCTTTGAAAGGAACAGACACATAATCGAATAATTTGTTACTAGATAAAGAGATATACTCAATGCACACTTTTTCTTTTTGCTTCTCTGGTTGCACATATTTACATGCTTCCTTGCTTTCTCAGGAACAGTTCTGTGGTCGTTCTGAAAAAATAGTTGCCGTCCCATTAGTTAGAAGAACTGGTGGCAACAACAAGAGCAAACCTGGTGCTCCTATGGATAAAGGCATGGCCTTCCTTCTTCCTATCTAGAATTGGCCCTTGGCCCAAGCCTGCCAGACTCACCTTGCTGTGTACAGGACAGCACCTGACCCATCCCTTCAGTCTCTTCTTTCCAACTTCTTTAGCAATGCCTTCTATACTCTCTTCTTTGTGAGCACCAGCTTGCGACTAGCCTCCTTCTTCACTTCACCTTTCCCCAAAACAACTGCTGCAAATATTCCCCTCTCCAACTGATTGCATTACTTCCATAAAACCAGCAGGAGAAATCCCCTTTTCCCATCGGTTCAGTATCCTTGCCTTCCTTCTGTCAGAGATGCTTCCATTTATAAAGTGGCATGCCCAGAAAAATGAAAAACAGACATTTTTTTGTTTCCACTCCCTTCAGCCTCCCCACTTCCAGGGGAAAGCCCACAGATTGGATGGCTGGCATTTTTCCTCCAGAGGCAGAGGTGGTGTGTCCAGAGTTTTTAAATAAAGGCATTGTATTTGCCTGACATTCTATTCACCTTGCTTATTCTCCAAGTCCTCCACTTTGTGGTGGCCTAGTTTGTGGAAAACTCCACAATGGAGAGGACCCTTCCAGGTTTCTAAATGAAGTATGCAACTGAACCAATTATGATGCTCTCTCCCATACGCTGTAGCCAATGCATCTCTTTTCTTTCACATCATAATGGAGCCATTCAGGAATCTGACTGTAAAATAATTGGGCATCAACAGAAGAAACTGACATTTATGGGTAGGAAATACAAGCAAGAATCATTTTCATCTGTTAGATTTATATATAGTCTATTCTCTACTGGTTCTCAAGTATTCCCTCCTCCAATTTGTTTTCCACAGCACCAACTCTACAAGATGGATTGGTTTGGGGGACAGTGACCGGTCCAAAGTAATCCATTGAGCTTCCATGTCTGACGGTGGACTTGAACTTGGGTCTCCAGTGCTAATTCAACCCTAACCACTACACCATTTTTAATACATACTGAATTAGTCCTGAAGACTAATTCAAATAAATTATTTAGCATGTTTTACTGAATATGCTGGGTTTTTGTGAACAGCTTTTGAAAAATGCAAATTGGTCAACTATTTAGCATGTGTGAAGGAATCTTACCAAGAATAGTCTGAACTTGCCATGGGCAATTTTCAGCATTCTTTGCAGGGATGGTTGATTGGATTTGCCCGTTTGGATACCAATATGGGGGAGGGTCACAGGAAAGTAACCACATGTCCTGTCAATGTGGAATCTTTTCAGATTCTCCAGCTCAGAGATGTTGGCAGGATTTGTGGAGAGGTGAGGGCCACCACCTATTTGCCTAACCTTTTCCCCTTTTGGCTGATTAAATCAGCCAGATTGCAACTGGTCCCATGGCTATGAAAGGTGATTAAAGCCTTCTTGCTTAAAGAGGACAATCATACAATCTTTATTGAACAAAACCTCCCTAAATTCAGAAGATCTTGTAATATACAAAAATCAGCCAGTTACTTTTCAACCAGTTTCTTCATAGTACAGGATTGTAATATTTGTATATAAAGTCTTGTAATCTTGGTACTCTCTTCAACATCTCAAGAGAAAAAAGCACTTACTCAACATAGCTCCCTCCAGATCAGCTGGCAATACTGGGAGTAGCAGTCGCTATATATATGGAGCACACCGGTTGGGTAAAGCTAACCCAAAGATATAAATCATCATTTATAGCGGGAAGATATTATAAAAAGCCTGTGAATTTGCCTGTATATAATTATGTATACTGTATTTTACCTGCTATTCTTCAAAGCCAATGTTTGTTTTGCTCCTTTCCTGGCTGTTGACATTTTGAAACAGAGAAAATACCTTCAAAATTTAGATCTGAGTATAATCGGTAACAAGGGGCGTGGTGGCTCAGCGGGTAAGACACCAGGCTTGTCGATCGGAAGATCGCAAATTCGGAGGTTCGAATCCCTAGCCCCGCATGACGGAGTAAGCTCCCGCACTAGCCCCAGCTCTTGCCAACCTAGCAATTCGAAAGCATGCAAATGCAAGTAGATAAATAGGTACCACTTCGGTGGGTAGGTAACAGTGTTCCACGTGCATCATGCGGCCACATGACCGTGGAAGTGTCTTCGGACAACGCTGGCTCTTCGGCTAACAAACGGAGATGAGCACTGGCCCTAGAGTCGGACACGACTGCACAAATGTGCGGGGGGAACCTTTACCTATAATTGGTAACAGCCCCAACCCTACATAGACAGCTTGTTATTCCACAGTTGCAACTCCATGTTATTAAAGTGTAAGAATCATCACCTAACTGAGCAAGTTTTCCATTTTTTTTCCAGAACTTTTCCAGAACTTCCAGAACAGAATTTCCTGTTGTTACATGTCACCAAAGAAAAACAATGGATGACCATGGGTATCATATTCTGCACTTGTATATCCTACTATTAAATGGTGAGGATGAACAAGGGCACCAGTGTGCATCTGAGAATGCAAGATACCTACTGGCATCATGCTTGCCACACTCTGTCTCTTGACCCTAATCAACCAATAAAGCAATTCTTATATTTATAACCACCATAATAAGCTGAATGGATCAGGCACATCTGCACAGTTTTTACTTTGGAGATAGACAATGTCTGGAATGACTTGTGTGCTATGGAGTGCTCATCCACACAGTGGACAGATGTGTCTCTGAGGCTCCTGTAGCCCAGTCTCTGCAGAACTGGCTAAACAATAAAAATGCCAAAAGGGACTGGGAGGATAGGCACATGCTTTTTCCAGGAATGTAGCTTGCAGGTTTGGCTAGCATGGACCACCAAAGCAGCCAGGCTGGATAATCCTGATCCTAGCAACTGAATTATATCGAACAATACAGAGGTGAAGCGTATCAGGATGGGTGATAAAGGATAAGGATAAATATCTGCACTATCCACAGAAAATGCTTTGCATCCCTCCTCCTCATTGTCACTGATAAGGTTTCCTCTAGAAATTTCCCAAGCTCGTTCTTGTAAATGTTGTGTGACCTGCATTCAAATGTACTTCTACTCTTTGGACTATGTTTTCTGTTCTGCTTTGCTCCAGTTACCTTGAGGATGGTGGCTGGAATAAAAAGATTGTGTTACATAGAGGGAAAGCTTTGCAACTCCTCCTACCCTTCTAAATGTGGTGGGCTCACTGACATATGCAAATATGGGCTGAAAAGGAAACTTTGGTAATTGTGGTTTTCCTAGGGCTAATTAAAATATTTTGCAAATAGGCGTATTAATGCAAAACCATTTTCAAGGAGCTGATTATACAACATGCATGACAAACTCAACCAATAGTGTCAGCCTGGCAGAGCAGAAAGGAGGAAATCTAAAGGAAATCAGAATAACTTGTTTTTTAAAGGGCTTTTTCATCTAGAAAAACCTTCTACAGTCATTCTGTACTAAAGAGGCAAATGGGTAAAAGTGATATGCCCTTCCTCTTCTATTCAGCTGAGAGCAATGGAACCCAGGTGGTAAAAGCTAAGCAAGTTTTTATTTGGAGAAGACTTTTTTTCTCCTTCCACATAAATAGCCTGAAGTCTAACAAATCAGGGAGCCAGCAAGTAAGTCTACACAGAACTACCTCATAAAAGTAATCTGAATAGGCTGACCATATTTCCTTGAGACAAAAACGGGACATTGGGATGGCAAAATGGGACGGAGTCTTATGTAATATTCTGTATTCATGAAAAAGACAGGGGTCCCCGCCTCCCGGTCCGTGCGATTGGCTCCCGCCTGCAAACCCTGCCCCCCCAGTCCGCGCAATTGGCTCCCGCCTACAAACCTGCCCCCTGGTCTGCACGATTGGCTCCCACCTGCAAACCCCGCCCCCTGGTCTGCGCAATTGGCTCTCGCCTGCCTCCAATCGGCAGCTCCAGCTCGGATGCTCCTTCCGCGCCATTCCCGCTGGGTTTAAAAAATGGGACAAAATTGAGATTTTTATCAAAACAATGGGATGGTTGAAAAATGCTAAAAAAACTGGACTGTCCTGTTCGAAACGGGACGTATGGTCAGCCTAAATCTGAACAGAATGAGAAAGCTTCAATGGATAAATTGCTATTCTTCATTCATATGCCAAAGGCACAGTGACATTATTGGGGAAGAAAACAGTGGGACTTCTAGAAGGGTTATTTGAGTTACCTGAGTCCCAACTGTATTATCCTGGAAGAAAACAGAAAACAAAAAGCAGGAGAGTGCTGTTGACAAAAACAAGTGCCATATTTCTGAAGTACTGGCTACTGTAGTTGGTAGAGCTACCAGAGCTAAGTTGCAGAAATCTGTATGATCACTAGATGGCAGCTAAGAATTATATTTTTGCATCTCTTTGCTGCCATCATCTGGTTGTCTGGATTTTGCAACCCAGATTGGGTAGTTCTACTAGACGGGCTAGGCACATGGGATCTATGTGGCTATAGTGCTGTCTACTAGGTGATTAAGAGCATGGCCAAAAAGCTATTTCAGGTAGTCCAGTGAATGAAGTGTGGGAGAAAGTTGCAAGCCAGGGATAGGTAACATTGGAGAAAGGGGGGTGTTCTTTACTTTTTTATTCCAAAACTCCGGTGGGTGCGGCGAGATAATATTGTCAGACCTTTCCTCTGCTAAATATAGCACAAAAATGCAGACATTCAGACGTTCACTTGAAGGGGACTCCAGAGACTGTAAAGAAACGGATAGGGTCACATGTTGTTAATGGGCCAAAGATTTTCCGCTCCTTCTGTAAGTCATATATAAAGACGAAGTATGCAAAGACTTTCAGTTTGTATGACCTCCTTTCACATGGTATAGGAGTGAGGAAGTTATGGATCTCTAAATATCACTAACAACAAATCCCAGAAACTCCAGACAACATGGTAAAGAACAAGGGATGGCAGGTTGTCAACCTCCATCATATACAAGACATGAGAGCCAGTGTGGTGTAGTGGTTAAAGTGCTGGACTAGAAACCAAGAGACTGTGAGTTCTAGTCCTCTCTTAGGCATGAAAGCTGGCTGGTTGAATTTCGGCCTGTCACTCTCTTTCAGCCCAACTCACCTCACAGGATTGTTATAAGGAAAATAGGAGATGGGAGCATTATGTACACTGCCTTGAGTTCTACAAAATAAAGGTGGGATATAAAACTAAAATACAATAATTTAACAGAGAGTATATTAAATACTTAGATTATGTCTCAACAGAAGCATCTTTGTTACTCTGAATTGTCCAACACTTTAACAGCTGATGTTGAATATTATTTCTGTTAGATAAAATTGGGATGGAACTATGGAACTCAATGGTCTGGAAGTAAAGTACTCAGCTGCCTATCAAACTCCCATCCCCTTGTAAGCTTCAAAGCTTCGAAAACTTAAAAAACAAAGGAACTCATAAACACAATAGACCCAGGAGTGACAGACAACTACAACTGTGGTTTAAAAATAGCATTGCCAACGGCCACTCTCTCTCCTGTTCTTTTGTTAGCCCAGCTCAAGATAAGGCTAAAGCTTTCAATAGTGTAGAGCTACATTCCCAACTGGAAGCTCTCCAGATGTGTTGGGGCTACAACGCTCAGAATTCCCATCATCCACCATGGCTGTCGTGGAAAGCCTGCTATAAACACTTGCGTGGAAGTAAACCTCACTGAACCCAAGGAACTTCCTTCTGAGTAATTACCTCTCCATTGAATCTACCTTTCAAGTTCCACATAATGGGCACCAGCATGTTTAGAGACAATATATCCAGGTCTAGAAAATATCACTTAATGTTCCGCCAAAATTTTATCCTACACTTAAAAAAAACTGTTCTCATTCATTGTCTGGAAAAGAAATGGTTTTCTTTTCTTTTTTCCCCAAAGGAGGAAAAGATACTGATCAAATCCTTGTATAGAGAGCCAGTTTGGTGAGGTGGTTAAGGCACCGGCCTACAAACCAGGAGACCGTGAATTCTAGTCCTGACTGAGACACAAAGCCAGCTGGGTGACCTTGGGCCAGTCACTCTCTCAGCCCTAGGAAGAAGGTCATGGCAAGCCACTTCTGAAAAACCTTGCCAAGAAAACTGCAGGGACTAGTCCAGGCAGTTGCCAAGAGTCAATACTGTACTGACTCAAAGGCATGCACATACACAAATCCTTGTAGACAAGATTTGGAGTTATTAATCCTTATCTTAATTATAAGGTGGGGGAGAATTGCGTCTGGCTTCCCAAACTTCAGTTACATCCCAAGGGAAGTCTCTTCTCTTAAGAGTCACACATCAGCAACTGTGGGCAGCCAGGCTAGCTGCAAAGGGATGGAAAGAGCTTCAATGCACTGAACTCATCTCCACTCCATCTCAACATAAAAGCATATTTTCAGAAACAACAGCTGACCATTTTTTCGGCTGTATGGCCACAATAAAATTAGGGTTAAAACATCATAAACATTGAGAGAAATTAAGAAGGCTGCTGACGGTTTCCTTGACACACTTACCTGTAGTTAACTAAACCATGGTTCCTTGGCTAAACCAACCCAATTTCACAATACACTGAACCATAAAGTCACTGCATTGGTAGGGTTTGCACATCATACTAGGCTAAAATGTGGCTTGCTAGTTTGTGCTTCAGGGTATCATGTGAACACAGTAAAATGAGGTGGAAAAACAGAACTCTCTTTCACAGAGAAAGAAAACATTTGGCAAACTGGCAAACTGATTTTCTCTGAGTATTTTGTTAGACACTGCTCTCACAACTAATTGCAAGAGCTCCATCTAATGGTAGAAATGTTATTTATTTCCGTATAATTTTATTTTTACCCTAACATTATAATTAGCTAATAGTTGTGACTTCAGTCATCACATTAGCCTAACTGTGGTTTACAATGGTGAAGGGAAGAGATATGATGATGTCCCATGTGTTTTTATACATTGAGAACACCACCAAAAATTGTTAGGTTTTATTTCTCTTTGGTGGTGGGAGAGGCTACATCTGCTACAAATTCTTTCTGTACAACTACTGAAGGCACGCTGCTCTGTACTTCATACAAACTGGCACCACTATATGCTGCTCCTCTTCCAGGATGCTGTTCAACAAGGTCACTCCTCAGTAGCACAATATGGAGATGGAAGGTTTCTAAACGTCTTTTCAAGGCTTATAAAGCAGTGGGCATTTAGTACTGTACGCAGAAAGGTCTCAGCCACAAAACTCTGGCAGAGCGCCCAAGCCTTAACAAAAACTCTCAATCTAACCTGACATGGAAAAAAATTCTCCATGCAGCTTCATCTTCTTTATATGATCCCACACCATACACAATCCCCAATTGCCACAAGTTCTTCAGATGTACGATGCCTCCAAAAATGGAGGTTCCATTTAGCTGTGGAGGGGCTTATTGTCCATGAAAGCTCCCCTTTGGAACAGAGAATGCAAAAACTGGTTTCCCTTTGGCAGAACCCCTGCTTCTTCCTTTCTCAGCTATAAGGGCCAGACTCATGAATGACATGAAAGCTTCTTTGGGTCTCTTCTCCCCCACCCCCATCTGTCTTTTATTGATTCACAACAGATGAGGAACTCAATCAACTCCAAGGATGTTGATGTCATGAACTGCAACAATAGCAAAGCCATGGAGCGCAGCCCATGGCAAAGAATGCAGCTCTTACCCCCCACTCCCCCATACCCTGCTCCAGCTATAAACATGGGAGGCAGGGAGGGCAGAGAGAAAAAGGGCTTCTTCCTTTCAAAAGTCCTAGGCAAGTAAGCTTTGTTCTCACATTCTTTCTGTCAAAGGATTTGACTGGGATTGGCAGTTTTGCAAGAGAAGATGAAGGGAGGTCTGTTTCCAGCCTTCAGAACTCCACAATTTAATCCCTGCACTGGGTTACGGGCCTCATTAATGGATTCCTTATCTGCAATTTGGCAGATAAGGGTGTTGAGCCTACTTTTGGAAAGTAGGAATCAAATCCCTGCTTGGTAGTGACCTGTAAGACCCAGGCTCCCATTCTGTGAAATGGAAATTTTGTAGTACAGTAACAAACCAAAATAAATCTTTCCCAACCTGGCAGAGGCTGATCTAAATAAGGATGAACAAGAATGTAAAGTCTACTCATATATTCAAGAGTGCACCAATGAAGATTGCTAATAAGTAGTCTTAACTAATACGGTTTGTGTAGTAGAGTCCTACACAAACAGGTCAATCCTTGGAGAATTTTCACTTCCCATTTAATGAAAGAAAGGAAACATTCTTTGAAAGCTTTCTTTCTTACTTCTTCACATGCCCGCCAATCTTTCTTTGTTTACATGCCAGAATGAGATACTTTCTTGCACCCTCCCAGTGGTTTACTCTGTCCTAGACCCTGCTGTGTTGAGCAGGTTCCCACGGATATATTTTGGAGTGTGGGCTAAGTGGCTATAACGTGGGCCTTTCATTGATCACGCAGTTTCCTCTAGCTCTGCTATTGAAGAGGTGTGGCACTGCCCTCTAAGACCACAAGGCCAAGCAGGCCTCTCTCTGAGAAGCAGCTACACGCCTTGAAACTTGCTTATGTTCTGGTGAGTGACCCACAATCTTCTCTGATGTGGTTACCTGACCTTTCAGAGGGATGTTATGGGCTTTAGCTGGTTACCTCCAGCTCTCCAAATCCAGTTACCCAGCTCTAGCTGAATCCCCTCCCTGCCACATTCCATCTTGATCAGAAAGCAGCCAGCTCTGTGCCAAGGGAAAAGGAAGTGTGTGTGTGTGTGTCGGGGGAGGGAGGAACAGCATCCCAAATCCAGAAGAATTACAGGAATCACACCACATTTTGGATATTTGTAAATGGAGGGTGTCTCTTACTTGCTACGCTGGCCAGGTTAATGGGACAATAAACAGGTTTCTTATGGCAACCATCAAATGGTGACACAGAACATCATGCACTGGACAACGGAATGAACAGCTGGGGGTGGGAAACTGTCTTCAGTCAGGCTTTTATTGACATATCTAAAAGTACTTAAAAACACTGTGACGCTGTAAACTGCCCAATAAGCACAAACTCCAAGTATCAGAAAACCAGAATTTGCAATAATTTGTCTTAAAAAATACAGAGATTCATATATAGGAATCTACTGTTAATTTATTTCATTGCATTTGAATAGAGGTGGGGGCCTCAGGCACAAACTCTCCCCCATCTTCCTCCCCGTGTTGTCTTCTGTGCCTAGGAAGATTAAGACCATTTCAGAAGCTCAACAGCAGCATGGTGTTTTTAACGACCCTCCATTAGATGATAAAAGGACTTAAAAATTACATCTCAATATAACCATGACCTAGCCCCAGGTGTAAGGTCACACAGCTACCTAGGAACATATTTAGGATTCCCTTACCAACTTTGCTCAGACTGAAGAAGCCCCTTGGATAAGGAGCGAAACGTTTCCATTAAGAAAATAGAAATCCAGTTGACATGATTCAAGCTACAGACAATTCCACCTGGATGACTGAGAACCTTCATAGACACATTTGAGAATGCCCTTCTATGGTAGGATTTTGTCAGGCCCAGATGCAGAGGCATTGTCTATTACTGTTGTTTTTCTAGGGAGGGCATGTTAATGATTGCATCTGGGGGCAGGCTGGGAGACCACGACTGGAATTCCTTGGCTTCTGAGCCCCTCTCCCCAGGAGCAGCCTGATACTTCCTCTTGGCAGTCTACCATGAAACAGAACATGGAAGCAACGTTGGTTAAAGCAGCCGCCCTCGATCTGTGTTTTCCAAATCGACTGGACCACAATGTCCATAAGCCTAACTCATCTTGACAGCTGGTCTAGAATTATGGAAAGGAGATTGTGTAGGCTAAATTAAAGAAACAGATCTCAAAGCAGTCTGAGGAATGACCATTGGCTCTCTTTCTGCACTGCCGTTTCCTTTCCTAGGCAATGGATTATATGCAATTTAGAGAATTACACAAAGTCCAGAAGTCCTGTGCCTCCAAAAATCTAACTAGCTCCATACTGGTTTCTGTTGCTTTTAGCAAACATTTATACAAACATAAGCTCAAACAGACAAAATGCACGTATACATCTGCATACAGTGTTTTAAAAATATATTTTACCAACTGAGGGCCCTAAATACTTGTTTTTTTTTTTAAAGATGAAAGCTAAAATTCTTGGAGCTAACTCAAAGCCACTAGATTTTGAACTGCAAAGCTAGAATCTGTCATTCTTCATGTGGCTACCACCACAGAGATGTTGCTATTGGAAAGATCACTCTTTGCAAGGATGGGGATGGAAATCTGATTCCTTTCTCTTACTGCTGAGCGCCCTACCTGCTCTGCACAGCACTGTCTTTTATTGCCCTCCAAACTATAATATTCCCCATCTAAAGAATTTCTTCTAGACTTCTCAATAGGTATGCTTCTAATCTCAAAATTATATTGTTCTCGTTGAGAGTTTTGAATTTTCCGATTTCCCACTTGGGCAGCAGAAGGAAGTCATGTTCCAGTTCATCACCTGAGGGCACCTGAGGACCCAATCAGGAAAAAGTTAAGCCACTTAAGGTCTGCTCAGAGCTAGCCTGGATAAGAGACTCTCTCAGCACCCTGCATACACAACCTCAAGTTCCAAAGGTGAAAGATGGAGTAGAATTCATGTGTCATGGGACACAAGAGAAGTTTGTAGGGCTGGTTCTCTCTCTTTCTAATATTTGGTAGCCATTACTGAAATGTTGAAAATGTAATACTGTAGCCATCCTTTTAGGACCTATGATTTGATTTTACAAGTAGGTGTATGCTACATTAGCCATATACATACAAGTTCATGAAAGCAACCAGAGATTTGGCTCACAGAAATATTTCAAGGGCATTCTTACTTTATATACAGTAAGTACCCTGCAAAAAAGTGAGTGTTTAAATCACGCTTTAAGCTGGCTTCCCATATCATGGTACGCCCTTGGCTTGTTTGATAAGTCATAGGCCTGGTCACACAATATGCTAAGCCACAGTGCTGGGATTCTGGATTACGATTTTACGTGACCCTAGTCATTATGATTTGCTAACAATGGTTTGTGCAAGCCCAGCCCACTTAAGCTTACTCAGCAAACCATGGTTAACCAAATATTGCCTTTCTGCAAGTATTCTGCAAGAACAACACTATAGGAGGAGAACCACGTTAATCCATGGTAGCCAAAGTTTAACCACTCCATGCATCTGATGAAGTGAGCTACAGCTCACCAAAACTTACACCTTTTAACAAAACGTGTGTAAGTCAGAAAAGGTGCTACCAGACTTTCTGTTTTTGAATAACATCTGACTTTGGGGGCAGTGCCCCCTCTCAGTGTTTCTGGGTAACTATATCGGGTCCCTGAGCTGCTGCGGAGCTAGGGTAGTTGGGGTCCATCCGTCTCCAGAGCACAGCCAAGGACAGGTCCTGCTGGCTCTCAGCAGTACCCAGGGATGGTCATACTGGCAGTTGAGGTTGGCCGTAGTTCATTACAATCACCCATACACAGTGGCGTGCTGTTAAATGTTTAAGGACTGGCTCTGCCGGGGGCTTCTGGGGAAGAAATGGCAAACTGAAGAGGGCTCCATGGAAAGTGGAGCTGACGACTGCAGCGGAATGAAGAGCCGGTGTAGACCAGCTCTTCGATAATTCCTCTCTGGAGAAGGAGAGGACTTGAGATCGCCCACAAGTGCTCCAGACAGCTGCTCCTCACAAGACGACTGCAGGACAGTGGTCTCCGGCGGGTTTAGAGCTCTGGGAGGCGAGGGAATGGCCATCTTGCTCAAACCGCGGTTGGTGCCTTTAAAAGGACACTGAGTTCGCATACTTCTTTTTCTAATCACTTTCAGAAATTGCTTGTTAACTGCTTTTCAGCTATTAGGAACCTCTGGATCAACAAGTTTTACAGCACCAGGTGAGTTTCCTTCAATCCTTAGTGAAAGAAGTTTTAGATACAAGTTTAAGGATTTAATTTTTTCCCCCTGGAATAAACAGTGAAAGGGTGATTAAAACTTTGATTTTAGAAAGTTACATATGGACTAAGGGTCCAGATAAATTTGAGATACGATTTTGGAATTAATTATAAAGAATCCTTCCCATGGGAAAATGCTTTTGTTTTGAATTCTTTTTTAAAAAACATAATAACTTAAGACTTTAAAAATTGGATACTAGAGGGAACTAGAAGGAACTAAAGATTACAATTAAAGGAGAAGAACACTTAAACTCAATTTACTAATACAGAATGAAGCAAAATTTTTAACATTGAACATATTGAAGGATATTTTTGAACAATAGACCCAGACATTAATTTTAAGAGTGTCTGCCTCTATAGATAGACTGTGTTTAAAAGATGCCATGGAAGAGGAACAAGTATTTCCTGACATGATTGAGAGTGATTTGAAAGTGGATTAAAAAATGATGGGCTACAAGAATGACATGGAAAACGATGCTACACTGGACATACAAAAGAAACTGGCTGATGTCTTAATAATTAAAAGGGATATTCAAATAACAAATCAAGAGAGTGACCTGGATAATTTTCCTACAGTATATTTGAAGAATTTTGTGAGAAGGGTCAAAGAAAACATGAAAAGAAATCAAGTTCTAGGACATTATTTGAGGGACTAAAGATCCAGATTGTTAGAAGTAAAAGGAAGGAATATAAAGTTGGTTTGTTTGATCAAGGTTAAAATAGATACATTGTTATCTTTGGTAACCCTTAATGGACTTTAGCTGACATCAGGACTGAAATGACGAGGTTTTATGCATTTGTTTATAGATAAGAGATGGGATATGGGAAGAAGAGATCATTTGTTGTACTTTAAGAGAAGGTGATAAGTTACTAAAATTGTTTAAACTTGTCGTGATGAAGGGGGAAGTCACTTCTTTATATATTTCTTTTCTTTTTCTTTACTATATTCTTATTTTTTCTTTCTTTTCTATTTTTCTTTCTATTTTTTCTTTTCTGCACCTTCTAGTTTTTCTTTTTATTCTTTTATTTTTTTTAGTTTGCATTCGTTTTTATTGTTGCAAATTGTAGCCTTTAACAAAATTACTATTAAAAAAAGAAAAAAGAACTGGCTTTGCCAGCTCCATGGCTGCTGCACTGCTAGCCACCGAAATGCTGATGCTGATTGGTGTGCTAGGCATCGAGGCTCATCTCTGCTGTCAACTGGCTCAGAAAATTCCAGAAAATTCAACAATTGGCTCTCACGAGCCATCGCGAGCCGGCTCCAGCACACCACTGCCCATGCATAATGTACGTCTGTAAGCCATGCATTCATAAGTCATAAGTAACATGAGGTCTTCAATCCACAGAGTAATCAGGGCCAAAACATTTATTTCCTGTGTTGAAGTCTCCTGGCAACAAGAATGGAAGAAAGAATCCATTTCCATTGAAATATGGTAATTCTTTATTGAAATTGTTGTGTAAAACTTTAATAATGATAATGATACAAATACAGTATATAGGCAAGAAAAGCCCTGTATATGTTTTTGTCATTCTTTTGCTTTCTTTCCCCCTTTCTTTCCTCCTATTTTTTCTTTTCCTGTTCTGTTTAATTAATAAAATACCAAAAAAAAAAAGGGGGGGGCAGGCAGGGTATGTGTTCTTCTGCCCCTCACTTTCTGAGGGGAATTGAAAGCCTCCAGCGGGTTCCCAATGAACTCTTACTTACCTCTCCCTCCCATTATTGCGCTGTTGCCAAAGGTCGAGATGTGTTTACTTCATGCTTGTGGCACAGGCAGGGCAAAAAGGGTGGCAGTTGGGGCTGTGTGGGCACGCCTGGCTCAGTGAGTCACACTCCACTCTTGCCAAGCACCCCAGAGGCTAACCTGGCAGTGCCCACACACTGCATTTTGGAAGCTGGGCACAGGCTGGAGAGGGGAGGGTCCCTCCGTCCCCTGAGAAAAAAATCTAAGTCCAGCAGGTGGCAAGCTTAGGCCAACTGCTTTGGCTAACAATTGGAAGCTAAAGAGTTACAGACCTGCACACAGAGCAGAAAGAGGCAAAGGGAACCTATTCCTCCTCAGACACATTTGCAAAAAGCTCTCCACATTCCCATCTTCCTGCCACACCCCTCTTTAGCCTGTTACTGGCACCAAGCAAATTTATCTTTCTGCGCTGAGGTACGCCTGGTCTTGCCCGCTTCCCTCTCTCCCCACTTACAAACACGAGGTTCAGAGGCTGCTTCAGAAACAACCAGGCTCAACCTCCATCTGGGCAAAAGGCTCTGTCTGAGAAAATTCCTGCCCGTGGCTGGTGTGCGAGGCTCATAGGATTAGGAAAGGAGCAGCTACATTCCAGTTACAAAGGCCAGATGTTGCCCCGCAGGCATTAAAAGCCCCCCTCTTTCTTGAAGACAAATTTATCTGGGTGGCTGGTGGGTTGAATGTGCCCACACTTGACTTGTAGTACAAGCTGAGATGGACTGATAGAGGAATGTCAGAGCCCACTGCCACAGCACACCCGGGGCGCTAACAATCGTGCTGGGGAAATCTCATTACTGTGGGATTAAGTGAGTTGCAGGTGTGTACACACACACACTTAACTTACACATAGGTGTAAGTCAGTACCAATGTGTACACCTGTGTACACTTTAATTAAACTCAAGGCATCAGTGTATCCCCAGGTATCTTCCATAGTGCCCAGCGGGCTCCCTACCCAGCTGACTTATTTTTCATGTTTCTTTAAAATAAAGCAATTAAGTAGGAAGCTGGCATGCTGCAAAGTACAGCATCAGCCTCTAGCATCTTAGGTATTCTCTGCAACACTTTTGGGCTACAATGGTTGAAAGAATCTGGAGAATTAATTTACCTCCACACACTCACCAAATTCTTAACATATCTCCAGTCCTCAAAGTCTGCCTATACCTGACCTAGACCCAGTCCCTGGAAAGATTGCAAAATCCACTGTGGATGATATAACTCATGAAAATATAGCATGCTAAACTGAAAGGAGAGGCCCTTGGATTATTTCTAGCCATTGATGCCCTCAAGCTCTGTTGGGATTGTAATTCTCGGCCTGCATAGCCATGCAAGTACCACTTCTCCCATCCTCTTGCAATACATGATCTTACTAAAGTCCTGGACTAGGACTAAAACACCGCAAATTTAGACACTTGTTTTTATAATGCAATGCACAAGCAAGCCATGTGATACCTACAACTGATTTTAGGACATCTCTGCCTTTGAGCCTGCATAGTATCTATACCAGCACCACTGGAAGTAAATTTGCCTCCCTAGAACAGGAGCATGGGTTATGAACATCCTGAGAGTAGAGTCACAATGTTGATGTTCTGTGTTGATATTAAACAACCTGGTCCCTAGGCATCATGCTGAAGATGAATAATGTCAACATTCCCCAGCTGAGCCTTTGAGATACAGCAAACTGTGATTTCCATTATGGTAGCTCAGTATAATGGAAGCTGTATGCCCAACACATTTAGAGGCATAAATTGGGTAAGAATTATATATGAGGTCATATATATATGACCTGATATACATGGGATGGATGGATATATTTATATGATTTATATTTATATTTATATTTATATTTATATTTTCTATCCCACCTTTATTATTTTTATAAATAACTCAAGGCAGCTAACATACCTAATACTCCTTCCTCCTCCTAGTTTCCCCACAACAACCCTGTGAGGTGAGTTGGGCTGAGAGAGAGTGACTGGCCAAGGTCACCCAGCCGGCTTTCATGCCTAAGGAAGGGCTGGAAGTCACAGTCTCTTGGTTTCTAGCCCGTTGCCTTAACCACTAGACCAAACTGGATATATACTGTAGATATATATATATGGATATATGGTCTCCAGCAAAGGAGATCGTTACCTTGCTGTGGTGCTGGAGCTTGAGCACCTCAATGACGCCATGAGCTAAACTGTGAAGGGACACCCAAGATGGGAAAGTCATGACAGAGAGGTCAGACTAAATATGATCCCTGGGGAAGGTAACGGCAACCCACCCCAGTATTCTTGCTGTGAAAACTAAATGGATCAGTACAACCAGAGATATGTCGGTATACCATCGGAAGATGGGACTCCCAGGTCGGAAGATGGTCAAAATGCTACCGGGGAGGAACAGAGGATTAGTTCAATTAGCCCCAGATGTGACGACGCAGCTAGCTCAAATACGAAAGGACAGCTAGTGGCTGACAGTGCTGGTGGTGAATGATGAATCTGATGTTCTAAAGATCAACACACCATAGGAACCTGGAATGTAAGATCTATGAGCCAGGGCAAATTGGATGTAGTTATTGGTGAGATGGCAAGATTAAATATAGACATTTTGGGTGTCAGTGAACTGAAATGGACTGGAATGGGCCACTTCACATCAGATGACCACCAGATCTACTACTGTGGACAAGAGGACCACAGAAGAAATGGAGTAGCCTTCATAATTAATAATAAAGGGGCTACAGCAGTGCTTGGATACAATCCAAAAAACGATAGAATGATCTCAATTTGAATTCAGGGTAAGCCATTTAACACCACAGAGATCCA
This sequence comes from Charina bottae, assembly GCA_023362775.1. NCBI lineage: Eukaryota > Metazoa > Chordata > Lepidosauria > Squamata > Charinaidae > Charina > Charina bottae. Next base: position 126,120,582 of record JALMGJ010000002.1, on the reverse strand, counting down.
AATATACACCCAAACCACAGTTGCTGAAGAAGCAGAAGTAGATCAGTTCTATGACGATCTGCAGCACCTACTGGATAATATACCAAAAAGAGATGTCATTTTCATTGCAGGAGACTGGAACACTAAAGTGGGTAGTCAAATGACACCTGGAATTACAGGCAAGCATGGTCTGGGAGAACAAAATGAAGCAGGACATAGGCTGATAGAATTTTGCCAAGACAACTCACTGTGCATAACAAACACTCTCTTCCAACAACCTAAAAGATGGCTTTATAATGGACTTCACCAAATGGTCAACACCGAAATCAGATTGACTACATCCTTTGTAGCCAAAGGTGGCGGACATCTATACGGTCGGTAAAAACAAGACCTGGAGCTGACTGTAATTCAGATCACGAACTTCTTATTGCACAATTTAGAATCAGACTAAAGAGAATAGGGAAGACCCACAGATCAGTTAGATATGAGCTCACTAATAATCCTAATGAATATGCAGTGGAGGTGAAGAATAGATTTAAGGGACTAGATTTAGTAGATAGGGTCCCGGAAGAACTATGGACAGAAGTTTGCAACATTGTTCAGGAGGCAGCAACAAAAAACGTCCCAAAGAAAAAGAAAACCAAGAAGGCAAGATGGCTGTCTGCTGAGACACTGGAAGTAGCCCAAGAAAGAAGGAAAGCAAAAGGCAACAGTGATAGGGGGGATATGCCCAACTAAATGCAAAATTCCAGAGGTTAGCCAGAAGAGATAAGGAATTATTTTTAAACAAACAATGCGCGGAAGTGGAAGAAGACAATAGAATAGAAAGGACAAGAGACCTCTTCCAGAAAATTAGAAACATTGGAGGTAAATTCCAGGCAAAAATGGGTATGATCAAAAACAAAGATGGCAAGGACCTAACAGAAGCAGAAAAGATCAAGAAAAGGTGGCAAGAATATACAGAAGATCTGTATAGGATCAACTTATATCCCCATACCAAAAAAGGGAAACACTAAAGAAGGTTCAAACTATCGAACAGTGGCACTTATTTCACATGCCATTAAGGTAATGCTCAAGATCCTGCAAGGTAGACTCCAGCAATTCATGGAGCGAGAATTGCCAGATGTACAAGCTGGACTTAGAAAAGGCAGAGGAACTAGAGACCAAATTGCCAATATCCACTGGATAATGGAGAAAGCCAGGGAGTTTCAGAAAAACATCTATTTTTGTTTTATTGACTATTCTAAAGCCTTTGACTGTGTGGATCATAACAAATTGTGGAAAGTTCTTGGTGGTATGGGGATACCAAGTCATCTTGTCGGCCTCCTGAGGAATCTGTATAACGACCAAGTAGCAATGGTAAGAACAGACCATGGAACAACGGACTGGTTTAAGATTGAGAAAGGAATACGGCAGGGTTGTATACGTCTCTCTGCGACGTGCTGGGCTTCAGGAATCCAAGGCTGGAGTTAAAATCGCTGGAAGAAACATTAACAATCTCAGATATGCAGATGATACCACTTTGATGGCTGAAAGCAAGGAGGAGCTGAGGAGCCTTAGGACGAAGGTGAAAGAAGAAAGTGCAAAAGCTGGGTTGCAGTTAAACCTCAAAAAAACCAAGATTATGGCAACCAGCTTGATTGATCACTGGCAAATAGATGGAGAAAAAGTGGAGGCAGTGACAAACTTTGTATTTCTAGGCGCAAAGTTTACTGCAGACGCTGACTGCAGCCAGGAAATCAGAAGACGTCTACTTCCTGGGGAGGAGAGCAATGACAAATCTTGATAAAATAGTTAAGAGCAGAGACATCACACTGACAACAAAGGTCCACATAGTTAAAGCAATGGTATTCCCCATAGTAACCTATGGCTGCGAGAGCTGGACCATAAGGAAGGCTGAGCGAAGGAAGATAGATGCTTTTGAACTGTGGTGTTGGAGGAAAATTCTGAGAGTGCCTTGGACTGCAAGAAGATCAAACCAGTCCATACTCCAGGAAATAAAGCCAGACTGCTCACTTGAGGGAATGATATTAAAGGCAAAACTGAAGTACTTTGGCCACATCATGAGAAGACAGGATACCCTGGAGAAGAAGCTGATGTTAGCGAAAGTGGAAGGCAAAAGGAAGAGGGGCCGACCAAGGGCAAGATGGACGGATGATATTCTGGAGGTGACAGACTCAACCATGGGGGAGCTGGGGATGGTGACGGCCGACAGGAAGCTCTGGCGTGGGCTGGTCCATGAAGTCACGAAGAGTCGGAAGCGACTGAACGAATAAACAACAACAAGGTACCTGAACTGCACCAATGTGAACAATATCTTTACATGGTCAAGTTCATTGTGTAATGCAACGTGTCATAATTCTTCAAGAATAATGAGCTTCACATTTTGCAAAATCGCCAAGCACAGTCCTTCCTGGAATGCACCATTTCAGTTATTTTATTAAACTTCAAAAACATTACAACTAACATTTCTTTTTTAAAAATGTGAAATTATATAATAAACTAAATAGCAATATAATCATATAACTTTGTGTGTGTATGTTTTTGAGTCAGTGTTGACTCCTGGCAACAGCCTGGACTAGTTCCAGCAGTTTTCCTGGCAAGATTCTCAACAGAGGTTTGCCATTGCCTCCTTCCTAGGGCTGAGAGAAAGTGAGTGGCCCAAGGTCACCCAGCTGGCTTCGTGCCTAAGGCAGGACTAGAACTCACGGTCTCCCGGTTTCTAGCCCGGTGCCTTAACCACTACACCAAACTAGATCTCAATAATAAAACTATATTATTATTATATAAAAGAACGATATTATTAAAAAAGAAACCTAAAAATAAATTTAAAATATTTTTTTAAAAAAGAAACCCAGCCTAAAACTATCTAAAAACAACAAAAGCAAAGCAAAAGAAATGGAATGTACCATTTCAAATTACAGATTAGAACATTTACTTTGGTAGAATATATAAAAATGCAAATCAGTAGAATCACTGCTTTCTCTCTCAAGTGCTACAGATGAAGAAAGTTAGCTGTAATACCCTTTAACCAAAACTATTGAAAAACCAGGCACTGATTGGGGTCCCCCACTGCACTAAGCCATAATGTGATTTTGATTTAGCATGTCTTGTGAATCTAACTATTATGGTTTATAAATCAGGTTAATACTATTTGCTTTATCAACAAACCATGATTAATACAAATTATCACTTAACATACTTTGGCCACATCATGAGAAGACAGGATACCCTGGAGAAGATGCTGATGCTAGGGAAAGTGGAAGGCAAAAGGAAGAGGGGCCGACCAAGGGCAAGATGGACGGATGATATTCTGGAGGTGACGGACTCAACCATGGGGGAGCTGGGGATGGTGACGGCCGACAGGAAGCTCTGGCGTGGGCTGGTCCATGAAGTCACGAAGAGTCGGAAGCGACTGAACGAATAAACAAACAAACAAAATGGATATATGGTATGGACATATATGATATATGAGGTCAACTATCATATATAGCAAGAACAGGGGCAGTATGACATTCACCAGCTTCAGGGTTGGTACATCCAGTCTTATTCCAACAACTTTATCCAAAGACATGCAGGATTCCCCATGAGACACATGAAGAGGACTTATAATGCATTTTTAACTGACTCTACCTACATCAGAACTTGGCAGCCTTTTCTGGGTTGGGGGCTACAACTTAACTTCCAGGCTGCCACTGGATGAGGGGCCAGATTTGAAAGTTTTGGAACAATTATTGTTTGGGGAGATTTTAGGGTGCCAAGAGGGCCTTTCTTCTCTCAGAGGTTTTGACTGGGTTTTCTGTTAATCTCTGAGTTTGATAGTAATTCAGAAAGAGGAATTTTTGACTGTTACACAGGAATGGGAAAATTGCATCTGCTGAAATTTAAGTTTTTACACTGAATAAACTATACAAGAATTCTGGCTTTCTTTGACTGTGACCACATTTATAGCAAGAAAAGGACACAGATCTAGGAAGAGTCAATACAGGGTGAGGTGGGCAACATTGTGCCTTCTAGATGTTGCTGAAGTACAATTTCCAATGCCCTGATCAGCATTGGTTGTTGTAGTTCAGGCCAAAACAACCAGGGTACCAGGTTGTTCTTCTCTTGATTAGTATGTCAGGTTAGACTGAATAAAGCCAGTATTAATTCACCACTCAGCTGCAAAATTGCCAGGGTGTCCTTGGTCAGTTGCTGTTTCTCAGCCCAAGCAACCTGACAGAGTGGTGAAGATAAAGTGGTGCAGAAGGGATGGCTCCTCAGAATAAAGATTTGACGAAAAGCATAACATGTAAGTAACAGCGTTCTGCGCGTGTCATGCGGCCACGTGACCGTGGAAGCGTCTTCGGACAACGCTGGCTCTTCGGCTAACAAACGGAGATGAGCACCGGCCCTAGAGTCGGACACGACTACACAAATGTGCGGGGGAACCTTTACCTTTTTTTTTATAACATGTAAGTAAATAAAGTACACTTTGACAGGATTCAGGCCCAACAGTGGTGATCAATCCCAAAGAACAGATGCTCCTTCCTTTCTCTAATGTGCCCTAACTTGACGATGAAGCTGCATTTGCCAACAAGCCGTTTGAGTTGCTGCTGCTTCTGATGACCTTACCAACTTTGCTCAGACTGAAGAAGCTCCTTGGATAAGGAGCGAAACGTTTCCACTGAGAAAATAGAAATCCAGTTGACATGATTCAAGCTACAGCTGCTGACTTGAGTTCTGTGGAGCAGGTTGTCAGGAAGTAGTTAATTCAAAAGGTAGCATGAGGAAGGGCACGTGCCTTACTGATGACCTTTATGAATAGGAACCACTCTGAGTACACACAGGATCTGGACAAACAGATGGGGTGGGGTGGGGTGGGGTGGGAGGATCCAAGAAGCCAACAAAACAGGCAGTTGAAATTGCTCCATTTCAGTCTGGCACACACCTGCAGCTACGTGCCACTCACTCACAGCTAGAGACCAAAAAGCAAAGAGGAAGCTTTTCAAAATGATAGCAATATAGTCTTACTACTCCCGAACTTTTTCCAGGAGGACCTGAACTTCAGTCACCCCAGGGCTGCAAATAATCCACCCATTAATCTGTATGCCTTAGTCAATTCAATAAACATAGATGGAAACTAGATTTTAATGGAAGCTTTGATTGGATTGTTCATTGCTGAGGGAGGAGTTATAAAGCTATATGTGCATTAAAGTGGATTTACCCTATCCGTTCTCCACACGCATACACCCACAAGAAAGATACCTGTCCCTATTTACCCAAAAGCAGCCACTAATTAAGCTGGGTAAAACACCACCTGTGATGAGAGAATGCAATATTTACTTTAATTACATAATTGATTGCTTTAAGGCAAAGCAGCATTGTAGAAAATTTCATTACTGTACTGCGCTTAGAAGTTGCTGCAGGTGTGCAAAAAGGATAATAACGAATGATGTGATGGGAAGGAGAATAAGAAATAAGTAAGAGAGCAAAGCTGTTAATAAAGCACTGGTTATAGAGAACATAAAGCAAAGCAGGAAAACTATGTATGATAGCAACATAAACTCAAATATTTGGCATTAAAAATATGATGCATGTACTGCGTCAAGCAATTAACTTGCTCTGCACTGTTCAAGAGCACTGGCTATTTAGGAATGAAGACTGATCCCCTGCACAAATATCCAAGTTATTTCTTTGGGAGCAATAAATTTAGAAGAGCAAATGAAGCAGTGTGCAGTGAAAGAGGTGTGCCCTAGATCCCTTGCAGTGTTGCAGCATCCTTAGCAGTAATGTAAATTATGCAGCTATATGGTGACATTGATAAGGGGCGTGGTGGCTCAGCGGGTAAGACGCCAGGCTTGTCAATCGGAAGATCACAAGTTCGAATCCCTAGCCCCGTGTGACGGAGTGAGCTCCCGCACTCGCCCCAGCTCTTGCCAACCTAGCAATTCGAAAGCATGCAAATGCAAGTAGATTAATAGGTACCACTTCGGTGGGAAGGTAACAGCGTTCCGCGTGCGTCATGCTGGCCATATGACCGTGGAAGCGTCTTCGGACAACGCTGGCTCTTCGGCTAACAAACGGAGATGAGCACCAGCCCCTAGAGTCGGACACGACTGCACAAATGTGCGGGGGGAACCTTTACCTATGGTGACCCTCAAACTCATCTGATTAGTAATTAGCACTAATTTAATAACAGATATATGCTCTGTATTTCCTACCAAATACTCTCCAGATGTGTTGGGGGTTCCAGCTCCCAGAAGTCCCAGTTTTGCAGATTGAGAATTTGGGGGACTTTCATCCCCTCACATCAGGAGGCCACCAGATGGAGGAAAGAGAGACTGACAAACTTGCAACTGTTTTTCAATGATGAAAATCTTGGATATAATATTTATAAAGTAATATACAGTAAATTAATTTTCATCCTCGTAAGCATGCTTTTGTACATATCCATAACAAGCACGGGCAAAACCAATCACAACCTATAAATATTCATAGTTTATGTACATCATACAGAGTTATAGTTTGGGTCCCTTGATTACAATATCACCTCTTTCCTGGGTCCAAAGTATGTGCATATAAATTGTGCCTCTAAGGGGATTTGGGATTGTGGGCCAATTGTTTTCATTTAGAAAGGGGTGGGGGATGTGGAGCAGGCAGGTGGTGATCAAAGTCAACACAGAAAATCCTCTGCAGGTCAAGAGGGAAAGCTTCCGAGGGGGTGTCACACGCATAGGTGACTTTTCCCCCCTGTTACTGTTCATGGGGTTTGAGACCTGTCAAACCAAAAGAGATTAGGGAAGGAAAAGGAGACAGGAACTGGCAGGCTATTCCATGCTCTTCACCCTCCATCAGCCCATTCTGCAAAGTATAATTGTGAAAGGGATGAGGAGCAGAACGGGCAAGGAGAATTAGGATCTTGTAGAAAGAACCTAGGCCAAAATGGCTGTGAAAATACAGCTGGTTTGCAGGTAGTCCAGCATCCTGGCTTCCCATACACTGGTTCCCTCCTCACAAAGCACCATAGAGCCCAAAGCAGAGCAGGAAGGAACATCCAGGTAATTTCAAAGAAAGTGTCAATACAGAAGAGAACAATAGAAGGAAATAAGCATTGGAAAGTCCACTCTGCCAGGAACAGGGAAGGACACTCCCTCCTCCCTCCCCCCAAAGTGTGTGATCTATTATCGGGTCTAGCTCCATAGCAGGAAGGGGACAAAGAGGTCAGAATTTGTAATGGACAGACAGGAAGCCATTGGGCAGAAACAGTGTTGAGAAAAATAGCCACAAAGAACATTACTATGTGGAGAGAGTTATGTCATTACTTAGTCTATCATACTGAGAATGGTGCTAGCCTTTTGTTCAACTATTTCTTTTGTTGTAGATGTCTGGTGCTGTATCTGTGTTTCCTGAAAAGAATGCATAACAGATATATTGCCTTGAAGATCAATTCAACTTCTTCAGTGCAATTCTCTAAGAAATTAAAGCCAAAAGAGTAAGAATTGTTATAGACTAGATAGCATGTGATGTGTTTTTAATGTGCAAACATTTATCTGACAAGAGTAGTTAAAACTAGGACTTAGATAAGTTTAACTTTATGATTCTGACCAAGATACTGTAAAATTGATTTTTGAGAAGATTAAATGACTGATTGAAGAAGTACAGCAATTATGCTTCAAGCCTCAAGAAGGCATTCACATGATTGCAGACACTGACTATTTACAACTCAATACTTTTTTTTATCACTCTTTTGTTGGTACTATCACAAAGGATGAAAAATAGGCTCGTCTGACTGCTCCCAAGAGTGTTTCAGAGGGATAAGAGACGGTTCTAATCCATGGCTGTGAGAACATGCCGAATTAATAAATCTAAAGGGAGCTTAATATTGGGTTGTGGAAAGGTTCCCAGGAGCAGTCACTGAAAGAAGAGAAAAATACTCCTTTTTAAAACATTTTAGTCATGCTAGGAACAAAAAAAGAATGCTTAAATAGGCTGATGGAGTAGCTAATTTGTGTCAAGCAATATCGAGACCACCCTTAAAATGTTGGGCTATGATTCAGAATGAACAGAGTGTAAAAAGATAGCCCAGCTACATTAGTTATCAATTAATATCTAGTAAATAAACAGAATCTTGAAAATGTCTTTCTAATACTGCAGTTCAGAGAAGTTAATCTACACTTTTATTCAGATAATCCCAGATTTAGCCATGTGTGAGAGAGATAGTAAAGGAAAACAGACTAAGAAACAGAAAAGAGCTTTGTAGATTAGGACTAGGCCGGTAAAGGAGAGAGTTCTCCAATGAGTTCCCTCCGGATGGATTGTGATGATGGCATCTAGAACAGTCTGGCTGGGAATGATGGAAGTTGTAGTTCCAACACATCCCAGGAGCATCAAGTTGAGAGAGAATTGTCTAGGTTTTCATTTTCAGATATAATATACCAATCACCAATGTGGAAAGATGCTGAAACAGATTTCCAGAGTGGCCTGATCCATGAGGACATTAGAAGAGAATTGTGGATTCAAAATGTAAAACATTTGTTTTTAAAGACTTTGCTGAAGGCGCTTTCAGAAAATGAATTAAATCCATTCCCTTCATCCTTCTGAAAGGACAGAACAATCCCAGGAGGAACTGAAATGCATGTGATAGGACAGAGGATCTGGTTCAGTTGCCAAACTTTTCCCCAGAGCCGGCAAGAGTGGCTCCTTTTCTCACTGCAGAGATTTCATGGGATGTATATTCTGACAAAACCTGCTTTAACATGGCTATTCCAAGTAAAACTTAGCAACACTGTGAAGTCAGTTGAAATCCCTAAACATTTTTGGGTTAAAGGATCTAGGAGGATCTGTTTCCAGCACAAGATCCTGGATTTTCCGTTACGAGCCCCAGTATTTGATCCAATGAAATCAATGAGGCCAAGGTAAGATTAATTTAAGCCTCACTGATTTCATCAATTGTTCTTAGTATAGTCTCTCCACTCATTTGCTCACTCATGACTAGTATTCAATCCACCGAACTGCAGAATTAGCCATTCTGCATCCCCCAACAGAACAAGCTGGAAATAAAGGATTACTTGTTCAAATATTGAGAAGGATACACTTTTCTCTGTTGCAAAGGGGAAATAATTAGAATCTAAAAGGAAGGTAGGGTGTGAATAGTAAGAGGACAATTCTTTAAAAAAATCCCAAAATAACACTAATATGTATGGTACCTGTTTCTTCATAGGTTGCTTCAGAGCAGTGATGTCATAAATATCAAGGCTGGCTCTTTTATTAGACAGCGTGAGACAGCTGCCAACAACAGTTGTTCTGGAGTATCATAAAAGAGCAAGAAAATAGTTAACATTGCTTTTATTGTACCTTTATTTCTAGAGAGGTGGGTTTAGGAGGGTTCGAACCAAAAGATCTGGGCCAGCCATAGGTCTTATACTCCTTGACTTGCTTGCGGGGGTGGGGGGAGTATTGTTTTTGCTATCCTGGCTCATCTCTTTGAATGGTCCTAATAGGTACCAACAACATTGCTCGTGACATTTAGTGCAGTTACAACTAGTAAAGGAATAGTAGGGAACTGTACTTCCCCAACATCTTAATATTATAGTATAAGTACAACACCTACTTGATCTTAACCGATCCTGGAAATCTAAGTAGGGTTAGACTTTGCTACTACTTGGATAGGAGCCGAAGAGAAACACGAGGGCTCTTAGCTAGACTGGTACACTGAGAAAACATCCCAGAAGGAGGCCATGACACACTTGTATTGTTGCCACCTAGGGACCATGAAGTCCCTAGGAATCAAGTTTGACTCAAAGAAGATTTTGCTTCTTTTTTAAAAATGTGATTTCTCTAGATGTACGAATGTGAACAGCTGCTTATCATCACTGAACAAGTAGTGCTTGGTGGAAAAAGGTGGTTTGGCCAAGTCCACAGTCAACCATTCCAATCCATTTACTGCTAGCAGGATGCCGCTGAAAGCAAGGGCTGATTCAATCTTTCCTGACTTTTATATTTTAACAGATATTATAAGCTTGTAAGTAGTCTCTCATACCTAAGGAAAGATTCCTTGGCCTTTAGGTAGTTCTCCTCATAAGCAGAGGAAGTCTGCTTTTCTCCTGGAGTCCAAAATCTACCCATTCCTCACTCCACCACGGAAACAGCTGGGGAAATCATTGGGTGGGGAGGGGGAATCAAGCCATTCCTTCTGAAATATGGAACACTCTTTTTTCCAGCTGGCAAGGAAACCTGTTACCGGCCTATGAAGTCACTGTTTCTTCTGGGATCCAGCTATTCCTCTTTTCAGGATGCGAACTTAGCAGCCTTTCATTTATGCAAGGAAAAGGTGGAGCCTTGTCCATTTCCTTCATCCTTCCGAAAGGACAGAACAATCCCAGGAGGAACTGAAATGCATGTGATAGGACAGAGGATCTGGTTCAGTTGCCAAACTTTTTCCCGGTGCTGGCAAGGGTGGCTCCTTTTCTCACTGCAGAGATTTCATGGGATATATCTGCTGACAAAACCTGCTTTAACATGGCTATTCCAAGTAAAATTTGGTTTAGTGGTTAAGGCAACGGGCTAGAAACCAGGAGACTGAGAGTTCTAGTCCCACCTTAGGCATGAAAGCCGGCTGGGTGACCTTGGGCCAGTCACTCTCTCTCAGCCCAACTCACCTCACAGGGTTGTTGTTGTGGGGAAAATAGGAGGAGGAAGGAGTATTAGGTATGTTCGCCGCCTTGGGTTATTTATAAAAATAATAAAGGCGGGATAGAAAAAAAATTAAGCAAAAGTGTGAAGTCAGTTGAAATCCCTAAACATTTTTGGGTTAAAGGATCTAGGACGATCTGTTTCCAGCAGAAGATCCTGGATTTTCCCTGTTATGATCCCCAGTATTTGGAAATGCAGCTAACCGCTGTTGTTGACTGCACAGGACAGAGGTGTAATGTTGGAAGGAAATCACTGTAACCAGGTATACAATTAAGTGTGTGTCTATGATGCACTTGGCCATACACAATTAAAAGATGACTTCACACAATCATATACAGTTTTACCTTCCATTAAAAGAGAAGCATCCAAAAGCACTCCAGGACATCTTTATGAGTGCCAGATGTCTATGCAGATATAGCCTGCAGATGAATTTGCAATTGCAGCCACATGTTCTCCCAATCACTCAGTACTAGAGTGGCTTCCAAATGCTGTTTAGCCAAGTAGCTTTGTTGAGCAGAAACTAATACTCAGCACCAAGCATTGGAAGGGAGTAAGTATCTGATGCTTCAAAAGTTACATCAAAGCCTGCTGGAACAGCCTTGAGATAGCAGTGGCAGGAATATGGAGGAATCACGGTAGCCACGTGAATAGATGCGGAAGGTAGTGATGGCCCATCCCACCCATTTCCATGACTTTTGAAAGGGATAAGGCTCTCAATGGTTACAACGGAAATGGCCCGTGTAACTGCTGTAAGTGTGTCAACACTTTGAGGTAGGCCAAGTCAGGAAACAGGCTCCACAAGAAAGACTGGAACTCTTTTTTATTGAGATAGTAACAGAATCTTGAAAACCCGACCACGTCTCCCCTCCGTGCCTCTTATACTAAAGAAGGTTAAGGCAGAGCCAGTTTAAGTTTCTTTCTAATATTCTCTTCTTCTTTTCCTGGGCTTAAATCATGTTTTGCTAACTGTTGCATTCCTGTTTCAAGGTCATATCTATGATTCCACTGCCAATTAAGCTTATACTGTAAATATGACTAAGCTTATAAATATTTAATTGCATTGAACGTGAACTGATCTTTCATCAAGTATCTGAGATTCACAGGTATCACACATGCGTCCTTTCCGATTAGGTTAAATGTGAAGGTTGGGTGAAGGGTAAAGAGTTGCCAACCCACATTTTCATGCAGTATCAGAGACCCTGAAGGAAGATGAGAAGATGTAGAAAGTCAGGAAGACGACCTTGATGGAGATATGCAGGAACCGTTACTAGGCAAAAGGGGCCGAAGCATTTATTAAGTCTGGAACAATGAGATAAGATTCAGAAGGGGCTCAGGCAGATGCCTCCCTAATTCACTGAACTACAAGGAGGAGGAGGTAGAGCACAATCAGACTTGCAAGGTTCTCTTATTATAGCCAATCTCAATAAAAGTAGTTTTATCTTTCCTGTGGAGTTGATTTCCTGGTTTGGTCTTCCTAGTGGGGCTGACAGGAGGTAACATGAAGACCCAAAATGAAGCTTGGAACTACAATTTGCCTTTTTTCATGGAACTACAATTTGCCTTCTTTCATGTCCATGATCTAAAAGAAAGAGCAAACACTTTATACTCAACTATAACATTGGCGTTGATCCTGAATTTGAGAGCTAAATCCTTAAGAGATTTTGAGAATTAAATCCCTGAGAGATTTGCTAAGCAAGATCTCTTCCAGTTCCTATAGGATTTATTCTCAAGCCTTCTGCCAATCTTTCCATCAACAGGGGGAGCTCTAAGGGATTACTTCCTCCTAAGGCATAGCTTTCCAAACTGTGTGTCGCAACACAATACTGTGTCGCCTGTGGGGCCCAGGTGTGTCGCTCAAAAACCCGGAAGCACTGATGGTGCAGCAGCACGCACGGCGGCGGCGGCCCATCAGCGCTTCTGGGTTTTTGCGCAGCACACCAGGACGCTGCTGCACACGAAAACCCTTCTCTTCTTCACCTTTTGCTCATGGGTAGTCTTTCTTTCCTCACCTTGCTAATTTCAAACACTCTTCCTTTTCTCTTTCAATCTCCTGCTCATCTCTCCTGCCACACCAAAAATTGGGGTTATATATACAGTATATATACTGTATATACAGTGTATGTATGTATGTATGTATGTATGTATGTATGTATGTTCCTGAGCTAGCTCTCTCTATTCCCCCTCTTAAATCAACCTTCATTTCCTCCGTTCTATACCCTCTCCCATTGCCTGATCTTTAGAGCTGGGGTTGGTTAAATTATAATTTGGGGTTGGCATGCTTAGGATGAGTTTTTTATCTCTTTCCAAAATCTGTACCTCCATTTATCTGTCTACACATATTGGAAAGAATGGAGAGAACTAATCTATAAAATCTCTGAAAGTCAGATGCAACTGAACAGATGAAGAAAGATTTCTTACATCCTGTGATCTGTCTAACTTACAGTGTAACGTTTTTTGCCTTATACCCAAGTTCTCTACAAACAACTGGGTTGCACAGGCTCTTATTGTAATCCACAAAGCTTGCTGCTGACCATGTGGGCTTTGGGACATCAATTGTGGATGTGGGAGTTAAGACAGATTATGAACATGAGCAGAAGCAGATTCAACTTGGGAAAATTACAAATAACAGCATCTGGGGAAAAGTTAATCCACTGGGCAGATAGTGAACGCAGAGAGAGACCTTGAGAAGTGGAACACAGAGGAAAAGCAGATATTATGCCAAGAATATGCTATGTGATTAAGGGGGAAGTTGACATGAAGGTTAATAAAATGATGGGCCATATGAACCTTTTTATCTATAGTTCTCAAGTGGCCACTCTGACAAAAAGGTGAGGTGATATATACATGACCTCCCCAGAGGCTTTATCAGTCACATCTGCCATTTTTCCTCCTGATTCTGTTCTATATTTTGACCTGGAAAATGATTTTTTACTGGATTTACAAAAGAGGTTTGTAAGGGGAAAAAGAAAAATCTAAGAGAGACCAAATCCTATGACAACATCTGAATGAATTAAAGATCAAGAATGTTAGAAGTAAAAGGAAGGAATATAAAGTTGGTTTGTTTGACCAAGGTTAAAATAAGACATGTTTTTATAAAGCTCTGGTAACCCTTTACGGACTTTTTGCTGACATCAGGACTGAAAAGTTGATGATTTATGGATTTGCATAAGGGATGGGTTATGGCAAGGGTCGGAAATGGCGGCTCGCGAGCCAAATGCGGCTCTTTGGCCCCTTGAGTGTGGCTCTTCCGCAGGCAGGCGTGGCGGGCGTGGCGCAGCAGCGAGTGTGGCGGGGCAGGCGCGGCAGCGGGCATGGTGCGCGTTGCTGTGGGCATACCCCTGGCAACCTGGCAGCCGTCTCCGGCAGCCATCTTGACAACGAGCAGGGCTTTCCAAACTGTGTGTCACGTGACAAGCCGGAAGCGCTGAAGGGAGTGGAAATTCTCCGCGCCAATCAGCTGTGCCTCGGGAAGCCCGGCAGCCTGCACGCGCGATTTTTGCCTCCCTGCCGGAACCGAGGGCTTTTTCGGGGTCCCCGGAGCCTGCCCTTTCGAAGGGGCAGCGGCAGCAGCAGCTGCAGTGCTGCCCCTTCGAAAGGGCAGGCTCCGGGGACCCCGAAAATGCCCTCGGTTCCGGCAGGGAGGCTGCCCGCAAGCTGCCTCAGCTGTTCTGCAGGGAGAATTTCCACCCCAGGGCAGCGTGTGCGTGTGGAGAGGGGAGGTTTCTGCCTCCCTGCCGGAACCGAGGGCATTTTCGGGGTCCCCGGAGCCTGCCTTTCGAAGGGGCAGCGGCAGCAGCAGCTGCAGTGCTGCCCCTTCGAAAGGGCAGGCTCCGGGGACCCTGAAAATGCCCTCGGTTCGGGCAGGGAGGCTGCGCGCAAGCTGCCTCAGCTGTTCTGCGGGGAGAATTTCCACCCCAGGGCAGCGTGTGCGTGTGGAGAGGGGAGGTTTCTGCCTCCCTGCCGGAACCGAGGGCATTTTCGGGGTCCCCGGAGCCTGCCTTTCGAAGGGGCAGCGACAGCAGCAGCTGCAGTGCTGCCCCTTCGAAAGGGCAGGCTCCGGGGACCCCGAAAATGCCCTCGGTTCCGGCAAGGAGGCTGCGCGCAAGCTGCCTCAGCTGTTCTGCGGGGAGAATTTCCACCCCAGGGCAGCGTGTGCGTGTGGAGAGGGGAGGTTTCTGCCTCCCTGCCGGAACCGAGGGCATTTTCGGGGTCCCCGGAGCCTGCCCTTTCGAAGGGGCAGCGGCAGCAGCAGCTGCAGTTCTGCCCCTTCGAAAGGGCAGGCTCCGGGGACCCCGAAAATGCCCTCGGTTCCGGCAGGGAGGCTGCGCGCAAGCTGCCTCAGCTGTTCTGCGGGGAGAATTTCCACCCCAGGGCAGCGTGTGCGTGTGGAGAGGGGAGGTTTCTGCCTCCCTGCCGGAACCGAGGGCATTTTCGGGGTCCCCGGAGCCTGCCTTTCGAAGGGGCAGCGGCAGCAGCAGCTGCAGTGCTGCCCCTTCGAAAGGGCAGGCTCCGGGGACCCCGAAAATGCCCTCGGTTCCGGCAGGGAGGCTGCGCGCAAGCTGCCTCAGCTGTTCTGCGGGGAGAATTTCCACCCCAGGGCAGCGTGTGCGTGTGGAGAGGGGAGGTTTCTGCCTCCCTGCCGGAACCGAGGGCATTTTCGGGGTCCCCGGAGCCTGCCTTTCGAAGGGGCAGCGGCAGCAGCAGCTGCAGTGCTGCCCCTTCGAAAGGGCAGGCTCCGGGGACCCTGAAAATGCCCTCGGTTCGGGCAGGGAGGCTGCGCGCAAGCTGCCTCAGCTGTTCTGCGGGGAGAATTTCCACCCCAGGGCAGCGTGTGCCTGTGGAGAGGGGAGGTTTCTGCCTCCCTGCCGGAACCGAGGGCATTTTCGGGGTCCCCGGAGCCTGCCTTTCGAAGGGGCAGCGGCAGCAGCAGCTGCAGTGCTGCCCCTTCGAAAGGGCAGGCTCCGGGGACCCCGAAAATGCCCTCAGTTTAGGCAGGGAGGCTGCAGGCAAGCTGCCTCAGCTGTTCTGCGGGGAGAATTTCCACCCCAGGGCAGCGTGTGCGCGTGGAGAGGGGAGGTTTCTGCCTCCCTGCCGGAACCGAGGGCATTTTCGGGGTCCCCGGAGCCTGCCTTTCGAAGGGGCAGCGGCAGCAGCAGCTGCAGTGCTGCCCCTTCGAAAGGGCAGGCTCCGGGGACCCCGAAAATGCCCTCGGTTCCGGCAGGGAGGCTGCGCGCAAGCTGCCTCAGCTGTTCTGCGGGGAGAATTTCCACCCCAGGGCAGCGTGTGCGTGTGGAGAGGGGAGGTTTCTGCCTCCCTGCCGGAACCGAGGGCATTTTCGGGGTCCCCGGAGCCTGCCCTTTCGAAGGGGCAGCCGTTGCCGCCGCAGCGACAACCTGGAAGCACCGCTGCCGAAGCAGTCGAGCCTCTCTTTCCCTTCTTCTTCCAAACCTCCCCCGCCCTCTTCCACGCGATTGGCTCCCGCCCGCAAAACCTGCCCCCTTCCACGCGATTGGCTCCCGCCCGCAAACCCCGCCCCCTTCCACGCGATTGGCCCCCGCCTGCAAACCCCGCCCCCTGGCTCTCGAGCACTTCAAAATGTGCACGAGCATGTCAAAATGGCTCCCGGCAAAAAAAGTTTGCCGACCCCTGGGTTATGGGAAGAAGAGATATTTCTTTGTAACCTTATAAGGGGGTGAAGAGTTATCAAATTTGTTTATACTTGTTGTGATGAAGATCAGAAGTCACTTCTTTATATATTTCTTTTCCTTTTTCCTTCTTTGCACTTTTTATTCTTTCTATTTCTCTTTCTTTCTCTGAGTTTAATTTGTATTTGCTTATACTATTGTAAATTTATATATATATATATATATATATATATATATATATATATATATATATATATATATAATTTATATCACCGCCCATCTCCCCCTAAAGGAGGTCTGTATACTTAGTCTTCAATGCTTAATGATGCTGAGATATTGGCAGACAATAGGACTTTCAGAAATCCATGACAAAACCAAAGAGGGAATAATATTTCTCCAATTTTGTTAAAACCAGATAGGGCATTACAAATACTTTAGTGAATATGGTGGAAGCATTAAATCTAGTACAGTATTATAGTAACAGCAATTTAAGCACACTGTCTTATATGGGCAAATATATACACGTGAAGAGATATGTAATGTTTGCAGAGACATGTATCTTGCAAACATGAGCTGGGGGTGGGAGGGGTAGGGTGAGAAAGATGAAAGTCTTCCCAGTTGGCATCAAAAAGCACTTAAGACACTGGCGTGAGCACACACTTTGAAATCCCTGGTGCAGTTTTGTAATCTGTTTAAGTCTATCATTGTTTAGGTTCATTTTTAAAGGAGAGTGAGTTAAATTATATATATATATATATATATATATATATATATATATATATATATATATTATACAGCGTTCTGCGTGCGTCATGCCAGCCACATGACTGTGGAAGCATCTTCCAACAACGCTGGCTCTTCGACTAACAAACGGAGATGAGCACCGGCCCCTAGAGTCGGACACGACTGCACAAATGTGTGGGGGGAACCTTTACCATGTATGTATGTATGTATGTATGTATGTATGTATGTATATATATATATTAAACTTTAATACATACATAGTGACCAAAAGTTAGACAAATGAGAACAAATAAATGGATTATATATATGTATATGCTATGGCAGGGCATGCCGTTGGTGTGTCACTGCGGGAAAACCTGGAAGTGCTGCCGTTGCGGCAGCGCGCAAAAACCCGGAAGCGCTGCTGCCGCTTTCGGGTTTTTGCGCACCGCCGTTGGTGTGTCGCCGCGGGAAAACCCGGAAGCACTGATGATGATCAGCGCTTCCGGGTTGTGTGGCGACACACCAGACTGTTTCCAAACACACAGTTTGGAAAGCTCTGTGCTATGGGATATTCTAAATAATTCAATTTACTAATTTCCATTTGATCATAATTCCAACATAGAATATTTTTGTAGAATTCATAAACATAAGAAATTAATTTGTGAAGTACAGTATATTGTATGTGATGTATCCTATAAATGCATTCAATAGTATATATAGAAAATATTATTTGGGTTGGGTTTACACATCATGTTAAGTGATAATTTGTATTAATCATGGTTTGTTGATAAAGCAAATAGTATTAACCTGATTTATAAACCATAATAGTTAGATTCACAAGACATGCTAAATCAAAATCACATTATGGCTTAGTGCAGTGGGGGACCCCAATCAGTGCCTGGTTTTTCAATAGTTTTGGTTAAAGGGTATTACAGCTAACTTTCTTCATCTGTAGCACTTGAGAGAGAAAGCAGTGATTCTACTGATTTGCATTTTTATATATTCTACCAAAGTAAATGTTCTAATCTGTAATTTGAAATGGTACATTCCATTTCTTTTGCTTTGCTTTTGTTGTTTTTAGGTTTCTTTTTTAAAAAATATTTTAAATTTATTTTTAGGTTTCTTTTTTAATAATATCGTTCTTTTATATAATAATAATATAGTTTTATTATTGAGATCTAGTTTGGTGTAGTGGTTAAGGCACCGGGCTAGAAACCGGGAGACCGTGAGTTCTAGTCCTGCCTTAGGCACGAAGCCAGCTGGGTGACCTTGGGCCACTCACTTTCTCTCAGCCCTAGGAAGGAGGCAATGGCAAACCTCTGTTGAGAATCTTGCCAGGAAAACTGCTGGAACTAGTCCAGGCTGTTGCCAGGAGTCAACACTGACTCAAAAACATACACACACAAAGTTATATGATTATATTGCTATTTAGTTTATTATATAATTTCACATTTTTAAAAAAGAAATGTTAGTTGTAATGTTTTTGAAGTTTAATAAAATAACTGAAATGGTGCATTCCAGGAAGGACTGTGCTTGGCGATTTTGCAAAATGTGAAGCTCATTATTCTTGAAGAATTATGACACGTTGCATTACACAATGAACTTGACCATGTAAAGATATTGTTCACATTGGTGCAGTTCAGGTACCTTGTTGTTGTTTATTCGTTCAGTCGCTTCCGACTCTTCGTGACTTCACGGACCAGCCCACGCCAGAGCTTCCTGTCGGCCGTCACCATCCCCAGCTCCCCCATGGTTGAGTCTGTCACCTCCAGAATATCATCCATCCATCTTGCCCTTGGTCGGCCCCTCTTCCTTTTGCCTTCCACTTTCCCTAGCATCAGCTTCTTCTCCAGGGTATCCTGTCTTCTCATTATGTGGCCAAAGTACTTCAGTTTTGCCTTTAATATCATTCCCTCAAGTGAGCAGTCTGGCTTTATTTCCTGGAGTATGGACTGGTTTGATCTTCTTGCAGTCCAAGGCACTCTCAGAATTTTCCTCCAACACCACAGTTCAAAAGCATCTATCTTCCTTCGCTCAGCCTTCCTTATGGTCCAGCTCTCACAGCCATAGGTTACTACAGGGAATAAAAAGGTAAAGGTACCCCCCGCACATTTGTGCAGTCGTGTCCGACTCTAGGGGCCGGTGCTCATCTCCGTTTGTTAGCCAAAGAGCCAGCGTTGTCTGAAGACGCTTCCACGGTCATGTGGCCACATGACATGCACGGAACGCTGTTACCTACCCACCGAAGTGGTACCTATTAATCTACTTGCATTTGCATGCTTTCGAATTGCTAGGTTGGCAAGAGCTGGAGCTAGTGCGGGAGCTCACTCCACATGCAGGGCTAGGGATTTGAACCTCTGAACTTGCAATCTTCCGATCGACAAGCCTGGCGTCTTACCCACTGAGCCACCACGCCCTACAGGGAATACCATTGCTTTAACTATGCAGACCTTTGTTGTCAGTGTGATGTTTCTGCTCTTAACTATTTTATCAAGATTTGTCATTGCTCTCCTCCCAAGAAGTAGACGTCTTCTGATTTCCTGGCTGCAGTCAGCGTCTGCAGTAATCTTTGCGCCTAGAAATACAAAGTCTGTCACTGCCTCCACTTTTTCTCCCTCTATTTGCCAGGTATCAATCAAGCTGGTTGCCATAATCTTGTTTTTTTGAGGTTTAACTGCAACCCAGCTTTTGCACTTTCTTCTTTCACCTTCGTCATAAGGCTCCTCAACTCCTCCTCGCTTTCAGCCATCAAAGTGGTATCATCTGCATATCTAAGATTGTTAATGTTTCTTCCAGCGATTTTAACTCCAGCCTTGGATTCCTCAAGCCCAGCACGTCGCATGACGTGTTCTGCGTACAAATTGAATAGGTAGGGTGAGAGTATACAACCCTGCCGTACTCCTTTCCCAATCTTAAACCATTCCATTGTTCCGTGGTCTGTTCTTACCGTTGCTACTTGGTCGTTATACAGATTCCTCAGGAGGCAGACAAGATGACTTGGTATCCCCATACCACCAAGAACTTGCCACAATTTGTTATGATCCACACAGTCAAAGGCTTTAGAATAGTCAATAAAACAGAAATAGATGTTTTTCTGAAACTCCCTGCCTTTCTCCATTATCCAGCGGATATTGGCAATTTGGTCTCTAGTTCCTCTGCCTTTTCTAAACCCAGCTTGTACATCTGGCAATTCTCGCTCCATGAATTGCTGGAGTCTACCTTGCAAGATCTTGAGCATTACCTTACTGGCATGTGAAATAAGTGCCACTGTTCGATAGTTTGAACATTCTTTAGTGCTTCCCTTTTTTGGTATGGGGATATAAGTTGATTTTTTCCAATCTGATGGCCATTCTTGTGTTTTCCAAATTTGCTGGCATATGGCATGCATCACCTTGACAGCATCATCTTGCAAGATTTTAAACAGTTCAGCTGGTCAGGTACCTTAAATGGATCTTAATACAAATACAATGTTTGTTGATTTTAAATGCTCTTGACTCTAGACCTGCATCAACCTTCAATCATTTCACCAGATAATTTCAAATGTGCAGAACTCTAAATCAATCAGGCAAATTAAAAACATGTTAGAACTGGCCAAACAGTTGTCTTTATATGCCATCTTACTGCTCAATTGATTATCAGCCTAATAAAGGGAGGGAAAAAATTGCCGTTACATTCTCTCCCTCTCTCTGTCTTCTCTTTTCCCTGGTCCATGCTATGTGGCATATCGGGCCTGATATGCCACATAGCAGTTACATTCACGTGATAAAAATCAGTTTAGTCCTACAATAGAGCAATCAGCCATGTGCTCTTTGAATTCACTACGTGCCCAAAAGCAATTTCAAGTCATGCTTCTTTTTGTTTGCTTTTAGAAAACATGGACTGTATAATCTACAATGCATGAAGTGCATGTTATGAGAAAAACAGGTGTGAGATAGTTTCATTCATTACTTCAGAAAAAAGCCTATGTTGTAAGAAGAGTCCAGTTCTTAGAACTACATGAGTTCTATGAGTTGAAGATTCCACCATCTAGATCAGGGGTCCCCAACCCCCGGGCCACGGACCAGTACCGGTCTGTGGCCTGTTAGGAACCGGGCTGCACAGCAGGAGGTGAGCGGTGGGCGAGCGAGCGAAGCTTCATCTGTATTTACAGCCGCTCCCCATCGCTCACATTACCGCCTGAGCTCCACCTCCTGTCAGATCAGCGGCGGCATTAGATTCTCATAGGAGCACGAACCGTACTGTAAACTGCGCATGCAAGGGATGTAGGTTGCGCGCTCCTTATGAGAAGTCAGAATCTGACACTTATTTTAGTCCACGCGTGGCCTGCCCATTATTTTATTTACCACTTCCGATGGTTTCATCCCGAAACCATCCCCCCCCCCCCCCGGTCCATGGAAAAATTGTCTTCCACAAAACCGGTCCCTGGTGCCAAAAAGGTTGGGGACCACTGATAGATTACTTCTGTTGAAAGGGAAAAATAAAGTGGAGGAGAGGTGAAACAGCTTATCCAGGATCGCCCAGCAGGCCACTCTGGGTCACTCTGGTGTCAGAGTTTGCGTTCTTAACTATTCTCCCTTTCTTTTCTCATGCTGAAAAGTGAAAAAGTGCCTGAAAATTAGAAGCAAAATCTCTCTCTGTCCATAGTTGGGAATAAATGAATTGTTTGGGATTGTGAAGGCAACCTCGGACTCACTGACCCCATCCAGTAGTTTTACTTATGGCTGGAATTGTCAAGTGGTTAAGTGTTTTAAAATGCTACACAGATGCCTGTCTTGAACTTTGACCAGAACAAGGTTTATTCTCCAAACAAACTGGTATAGCTCAGAAATGTGGAGCTAAGGGTCTATTCATCAGGAAGTAGCAGAAAGCTTGGATGATATTTCCTGGCACTCATTACCGTTGAAGAGATTTCTCCAAGAAAGAGTTATTTCTATCAAAGTGTTGTGCAAAACAGGCTCTGTGGAAACTTCATGAAAAATCCTTGATGCAGCATATTTGTAACAATATTTTTTGCAGTGATCTCTGACTATACTTCAGTATCAGCAACAGTAATATTATATCCCCCCCCCCATATCTTCCAGAAATGTTTTGGAGGATACTAGTCTGGAAATTCCCCCAGAATTTCCAGCCAGCACAGCCAACACCTGAGAATTCTCAGTACTGAAGCCCTAACCCTCCACACAAATTATGCTTAGACTGATATCCTTCAGCCATGAGATTCCAGCCATTTTACAGTATTCATCCCTGCAAAGATCTATTGGTACTTGCAGATGTTCTTGTGCTTTTTATTATTATTATTATTATGAGCTGGCTTTTACGTATGGGCAGGGCTTTTCAAACAAAACTTCTCTTCCTTGTCTTCCATGTGACCGCTGAGCAGCGGAGAGATTTCTTAAACACATGGATATTTCTTATCTCACTTCTTTGATTTTGGACAAATTAGGAGAAGGTGAGATACCTAGTGCTGATTAGATTCTCAATAGTCAACACTTCTCTAGTAGCAAACTAAGCCTTCCAATTGACAGAATACCTGAGCAGCTATGATAGACATCATCTTCATCAAAACAGGGATCATTAAGTGTATTCCTAAGAGCCATAAGGCATGATTGTCTCAATGGATCCAAACACTGCTGATGAAGCTAAATAGATATAGGGCACATAGCCCAATGTGAATGTCTCTAATTGACTAGGGCAGAGCTTTCCAAACTTTTCATGTTGGTGACACACTTTTTAGACATGCATCATTTCGTGACATACTCTTACAGCAGGGCACAAGGCAGGCATTAGGACCTGCGCGGAATCCTGGCAGGGCAGATTTGGAGGCAGCAAGGCACAAGGCAGACACTAGGACCTGTGGAGAATCACAACAGGTTTGGAGGCAGCAAGGCACAAGGCAGGCACTAGGACCTGCGCGGAATCCTGGCAGGGCAGATTTGGAGGCAGCAAGGCACAAGGCAGACACTAGGACCTGTGGAGAATCACAACAGGTTTGGAGGCAGCAAGGCACAAGGCAGGCACTAGGACCTGCGCGGAATCCTGGCAGGGCTTGGAGGTAGCAGCAGCTGCAACACACCCAGACACTGCAGCCGACACACTAACGTATCCCGACACACAGTTTGGAAAGCTATGGACTAGGGAGTGCTTTATTCTGTGGAACATTACTTAGATCCATTCAAATTGGGCTTCCCATGTTGGTTTGGGACAGATACTGCCTTAATGACAGAATGACAGAATGAAATAATGGGTGCAGGAAG
The DNA here is from genome assembly GCA_023362775.1 of Charina bottae. Lineage (NCBI taxonomy): Eukaryota > Metazoa > Chordata > Lepidosauria > Squamata > Charinaidae > Charina > Charina bottae. Next base: position 126,097,304 of record JALMGJ010000002.1, on the reverse strand, counting down.
TGCGGCTTGCCTGGACCACCTCTCAAGAGTGGACCATGTGAAAGGAGTATGCTTCTGGTCCTATCTGGAGGAAAGGACTCAAAGAGTGATACCTTTTCATCAGTGGTAGAAACCCCATCCTTAAATATCTATTTACATGAAACTACTGGATGGAAGTAATTTAAGTTTTAGGTCCAATCATTTATATACATAGAATTGCATTTCAATTTGATCTTCTAGTCTCAAGACGATGGCATAAACTTTAAACAGATGTCTAGGAGGATAAACGTAAAAATGTTGAAAACCAAGATACTGAAGGTCAGGATCGCTTAGTATGATTGAAAGTGTGCAAAATACTTTTAAATATTTTGGGATACTTTAGAGCACAGCTTTCCAAACTGTGTGTCGTGACACTTTAGTGTGTCAAAACACAGAGTTTGGTGTGTCAGCACAAAACCTGGAAGCGGCGGCGGGGGTGTGCATGGTGGCGGTGGCAGCGGCGCGCCATCAGCGCTTCCGCATTTTAGCGGAGGGTGCCGCCACCGCCGTGCATGCCGCCGCCGCGCGCACCCCCGGGCCACCGCTATGCATGCCCCCGCCACCGCGCCACCGCTGCCGTTGGTGTGTTGCCAACGGCGGCAGATTGGAAAGCACTGCTTTAGAGGCTCACTATGGAGGCACAGGTAGTATCAATATATGGGAGTGCTTTTTTAACTGTTTTGCCTCCTGAAGTCTTATCCTCTGTGACCCCAGGAAAAGACACAGCTACTTTAAAGAGTTTCAGGCACGTATTATGTTGATATCTCCATATACTCAGAAGCACCTTTTTAGAATCAAAGTTGAAGTGCTGCACATCCCTACGAGTTACATCTAGGCTTAATTACTGTTACATGGAGATGCCCTTGAAGATGGTCCAGAAGCTCTAGTAAGCTACAGGGACAGGACTTTTTCTGTGGTAGCCCCACATCTCTGAAATATCCTCCATAAGGAAATCTACACATCTTCCTCTTCACTAGGTTCTAAGAGAACTTTAACGGAATATTTATTCTTATCTGCATTTGCCTAATTTTAGTATATTGTTATATAAAATTTTTGAAGAATAACAGGCAGATTTAATGTCAAACAGTTTGAGGTCCTCATCTAGGAACAGGTAATAATAGGATTAAGAGTCCCATATTTCTTTTAAAAAATCCCCCTAATGCACTGTGAGTATGCAGGGGGAGGAAAAGCAAGAATGGGCAAGTGAGAAAGGAACATTTTCCACTTTTTTCATCAAAGCAGATGAAACAGTCTCAAGGACGTCTCTGGCTGATCATCCCCCCAGGGCAAGTCAAAAGGAAAGCATATAACTAAGGGCAAATTTACTTGTATCTTCACCCAGAGATGATAAAGAGGCACTGAAAGGCAACTGCTGTGTTTCCTGCCCTCTCCTTCATTGCCCCCTTTTCTGCTACCAGGAGTCTCCAGAACAAGAACACAATGTGTGTATATCCCACACCATAATCAGGCATCCCTTACTGCAGAGCTTTCCAAACTTTTCATGTTGGTGACACACTTTTTAGACATGCATCATTTCACAACACACTCTTACAGCAGGGCACAAGGCAGGCACTAGGACCTGTGTGGAATCCTGGCAGGGCTCGGAGGCAGCAGCAGCCACGACACACCCAGACACTGCAGCCGACACACTAACACACACTAACGTGTCCCGACAGTTTGGAAAGCTCTGCCTTACTGTATTGCTATCTTGCTCTCTTTAAATCACATCCTTCAATAGGAATCTGAGCCTTTCTGCTTCTTTCTCTATAGTCTTTTTGCAATAGACCTGGGATTTCATGTTATTCTGAGAGCAGCATTTGTTCTCTTGCCACATCTAGAACTGTGCCATCGATGTGGGACTGATCTTTCCTTACTCCTCCTACAACACCTGCTCTCTTGGAGGTAGGATTTATGAGTTTTGCTCTTGGTTCAGAAGTCACTGTTCCATATGCTGTTATCTGAGTCATCTGTTTGTACAAAGCACAATAGACCCCTGACAGATGCTGTTAGATGCAAAGGGGAACAATGGGCCAAAGGCATGACGACAGAGTAACAGATTTACACATGGCTAAATACAGCATTTATGATTAAGCTTTGGTGGGAAAAGTGAGGAGACTATGTTCCTCGCCCCCTCCCCTAAATTCTGTACTACAAACTTGTAGCTGACAAGCAATTTCACCCCTGTAGAAATGACTGACAGCCGAAGATTATATGGTGCTAAATTGCTAGGATATCTTAGAGAGGGAATCCTCTAACCCTCTTAATTTAGTTGTTGGCTGCTTTGTGTGCACTCCGGGCAGAAAGATGGGATACCAATTGAATTATTAAACAACAGCAATGATAATAGTAAGTAACAGTCAATAGTCTTTCCTGTTTTGTTCTTCAATTTCTTTCCCTTCTGCTCAGACTCTTAGACCTGGAGATGGGGTGGATGGTGGAGAAAGGGTTCACCTGACCCGGTTTCTAGGCTGTTTCCACTTTTCTACACCCTTCATCCCATCTCTTTCCAATGTGTAACTGAGGCATGTGTGTCTGAAGGGAGCTCATCTTACATTTTACAGTATGGATTTAGGGTGGAATTCCTTTCCTTTGTTCCTTTTGCGTGGCTGTGATGGCTGGTCCCCATAAATCTCCTCAAAAGAGGCTCTCTGTCAGCAGCACAGGCGCCACAAATACCCTCGAGGTGGCTGGAATCCCTGGGTTTTTTAATGCCAGTGAGTGGGCTGGGGGGCTCCTGGTCGTACAACGTGAGTTGGTCTGCTGCGGGGCAGGCAGATTTAGACACAGCAACAACCCAATCTAAAAGTGGCCATTTGGCAGAATAATCTCAGATTTCCACATCTAAGTCAACTCAGAGGTGGAGGGTGGGAACAGAGGTAGCATAACAGTAATAATGACAATAAGAACAATTTTGACTTTCCCACACCTTTGCCATCTTCTCTGCTTTATTGTTGTTGTTGTTGTTTCGAGGGCTCATCAAGCAGAGACATGCCTGGCTTCCTAGATCCTTTGCCAAGGGAACCTGATCTGTTTACAGTTTGGTGGAAAGCCAGTGGTGTGCTACGAGAAGGGTCACTACATACCTAGTCTAGAAGAAGTTCATGAATGGGACATTCAGAATGGGATACACTCAGTGGATTTTGCCAAGGCTGACATAACTAAATGGGGTGAGGAAAAGGAGCAGGACAGCTGTTTCTACTTACATTCTAATAATTGCACAGCTTATATTGAGAAAAAGAAGAAGAAATGGCGAATGGGGGACCAAAGGTTGGTTTAAATAAGCTCAACACAGTCAAGGTTCATTTTTAGCAAAATTCCTTCCTGGCCTGTACCTCTTCAGGCTGCATATTTCTAAATGCTCTTCCATCATCAAACAAACAAACAAACAAACCCTTCCTGAATGTAGAAGATTTGTACATCAGATACTTGCAAGGAGAGGTTTTGTCTCCTTGGTGTGCTAGTTTATATTTTTAAACCACCTTTATTTATTCTGTCCCTGCTCCTCCTTTTACTGTCTTCCTCATTGCTGATACTAGATTGTAAGGCTCACAGTCTAATACTTGTCTGGGAGATTGATAGCATTCTGTATATCAGGGGTACCCAACCTTTTTGGCACCAGGGACCGGTCGTGGAAGACAATTTTTCCGTGGACCAGGTGTGTGTGTGTGGTTTGCAGGCGGGAGCCAATCGCGCGGACCACCACCGCTCACCTGCTGTGCAGCCCACTTCCTAACAGGCCGCGGCCCACTTGTGGGCCATGGCCCACAGGTTGGGGACCCCTGCTGTATATTTTATTTATTTATTTATTTATTTATTTATTTATGGTTCGATTTATATTTACCGCACCATCTCCGCACAGGGGGACTCTGGGCGGTTTACAAAAATTGGGAATTAAAATTCAGCAGTTAAAACAACATATATTACTACATAATACAATAGTAATTAACTAAATATAAAATTCAATATGGCTTGCAGCTATATGGGAATGTGGTGCACTTCATATTAACATTGAAAAAGTGCCTTAGAGCAGGAGTGGATGCAGACATGAAACCTGCCAGTGCCTCCTTAAAGAAGTGGAGCCTTTTCCCAGGCTCACATGGCAGCTGTGCAATCCCAGGGAAATATGTGTTTGAGTTAAGAAGACATTGACAGGGTACAAAAAAGTCCTTCCAAGTGGGCAAAGCCATGCTTACTCAGGCTCGGGTCTCCAGAGCCGATCTGAAGAAGGCTCAAAAGGAACCTTAAGAACACAGCTGCATGTGGCAGCCAGGAAGTATTGTTAAACATAGTCTAGGAAACAGATGCCCCAAGACACAGAACTCTGAGGTTATAAAGGAAAAACAGAGCGTTAGCTTAGAGAACTGGCAGCCAAGTATAAGGAAACAGCACACACCTTTCCTAGGGCTGAGCAAGAACTTGAAGCAACATGAGCTCATGTGTGTATCAATCACTGTAGTGCCTTGAAGAACTGCCATATATCAGAGTCCTGGACTCTTTTGCTGCTTACTAATTTGTTTCTTCAGTATGTGACCTGTTGCCAAATGGACAGCAACTGGAGGCTATCCTTCCCAGGAACCTGGTCTAGAGTTGTGCATGCCGCAGCAACTAAGTGAGATAGACTCCTGCTCAAAAAAACAGGCAACCCTAATACTCTGAAATATGCCCCTCTGGACATCACTAGAAGCAGGGCTGGACACTACCTTGAGCGACCACAGCATTACAAGCAGGAGTTCTTCAGGTGAACTGCTTCCATGCTAGCTGAAAGTGATGGGAATTGTAGTCTAGCACGTTGGAATGGCATTCAGGATGGCCTAAATATGCAAGGACATTCTATACACATTAGTAAGCAAGAGGTATTTTGAAGACTGATGCTGGTTCACAGTTTGAAAGGAATATACTTGTGAGCCATCTATAATTTCTCTAACAGGATATCTGATCCTGGGATAATAAGACGGTCTAGATGATTCAATGGGTCCAAGTAAATCCTGTTGTAATCTTATACAAACCAGCTGGGAGTTTGTAGTTTTCAACAGGGCTTACTTGGATAAGATTGTTCCGCCAGTTTCTTACGTTCCCTCCAGCAATCATTGTATTTGGCTGGCTTTATAGCTGGCTACCAATCCCCCATTCTTGACCTGGTTGCCTATAAAAACTCAAAACCACTTAGTCTTGTCTTAAGAAAAACTTATTTCAAAAAGTATGCTACTCTTGTTGTTATTGCTAGGTGTTACTAGAACTAACAACAATAATCTTATTTTTTAAAATTATATCTAAGCACAAAACAATGGCATGTGAGAAAAAAAGTATCTTTAACTTTCTCACAGCCTCAAAGTAAATGGGGCTGTGTTGTCAAGTACATTGCATGATGGGCCTCATTGAGAGTGGGTTCCAAATCTGCAGGGTCTCCATGGAAGAAGCCCTTTTCCATACACACTTGAAAGGAAGACAATTCTGACTTGAAGACACGCTCCCACACAAGGTGATCAGTGGAAAAACAAAGTTATCTGTCTATATTACTTTATCCCCAGCAAATCTAAGAGATAACCCTTCTGTCTATACATTCGTTTGTGCATTTTATTTTTTATTTTTTTTAAAAAAAATTATGATGCACTTGTTTTCTTTGTTTTTGGTTTTTCACTCTGCTGAACACCACCCTCCATAGTATGATTGGGATGGTTAACAAACATTGTAAATAAATAAATAAATATTTATTTATTTATTTTCTATCCCGCCTTTATTATTTTTATAAGTAACTCAAGGCGGGGAACATACCTAATACTCCTTCCTCCTCCTATTTTCCCCACAACAACAACCCTGTGAGGTGAGTTGGGCTGAGAGACAGGGACCGGCCCAAGGTCACCCAGCCGGCTTTCATGCCTAAGGCGGGACTAGAACTCTCAGTCTCCTGGTTTCCTATTGGCTCCTTCCCAGGGCTGAGAGGGAGGGACTGGCTCAAGGTTTCCCAGCCGGCTTTCATGCCTGAGGCCTAGAACTCACAGCCTCCTGGTCTCCTATTGGCTCCTTCCCAGGGCTGAGAGGGAGGGACTGGCCCAAGGTCACCCAGCCGGCTTTCATGCCTAAGGCGGGACAAGAACTCACAGACTCCTGGTTTCTAGCCCAGCACCTTAACCACTAGACCAAACTGGCTCTATATATTATATAATAATATATTATATATAAATATTGAAGTGAAATCACATGGTGGGGAGGCTAGTATTTCCTTTCAGTATACTTGCCTTCCCCACCCCACCAAATATTGTGGGTTTCAACTCCTAAAACTGTTGGCTGTAAGAAATGGAGGTCCAGCACATCTGGAAAGCATCAAGGTGGGATGGCTCTGCTGGGATAGGGTACATCAGTTTCAAACTGCAAGCATCCTTAATGTATTGACCTTCACATCAGGCATGGCAATAAATCTGGGCTCTTCAAGATTTTGCCCCATATTCTGGAACTTGCTTACAGCATAAGCTTACAGACATGACACCGCTACCTAAGCAGCTTTATTGTAGCCATGACAGAAGTCATAGATGCCCACATCAGCTACCTATTGCAGAATACAGAAATCAAAGCATACACTTTCTCTCTTTGTCTGCCCAAGAGTTTAAATTATATACCTTTTCCCCCTGCCTTTTCAAGTCAATGGAAATGTGGCCATTCTCTTCCTATGCTTGAGACTGTGAGATACCTGTTCACTGTTTACGTAATGGCTCTGTCTAGCCTGAGAACTACAGGTTTCCTCCTCACCAGCTTCAGCCTTTACAATAAATACAAAACAAACTATGTTAAGAAATATTTCCCAGGTAAACCAATCATGTTCATAGGATAGGCAGTTTTAGGCAAATATGACACACTGGCTTCAACTGCATGGTATCTTCTGTTCAGGCTGTCATATTTTTCTAAATGTGGTATCAGTTGGAGAGAATACAAGACCACAAGGAGAATATCCTTCCTTCCTTCCTTCCTTCCTTCCTTCCTTCCTTCCTTCCTTCCTTCCTTCCTTCCTTCCTTCCTTCCAAGAAAATGCTAGCACAAAAGATTAAACTACCAAGCAGTACATCTTTCAAAAGCAGTTATTTCCACACAAGTAATGTGTAGATTTCATTGCTTTATGTTGCTATAGATTTTAATTCTTCAACTAAATTAGAGGCTACAGTTAATGGAAGGTAAGTTCAGCCACAGAAGTCAGAGGATGGCATGACATCTTCAAATATCCATATATTTATGGTTAAAGAAAGGGTGAAAAACAGGAATGGAAATATGTATGATTCTAGGAGGATGGTGCCAAGATATTGTGCAGCTATTCCATCTTTTCCCTCTCAATGGATTTTCTGTAGAACAAAAAAAGATGAACAAATAGTTGGAATAATTAATTAGACATTATCCTCTGGATGACTTGTAAAAATCCATAAAAGAGACAGATTGCACAGTAAAAGCATCCTACAGATTTTATAACATTAGAAAAGCACCCAGTTTGTTGCACCTTGTCTAAGAAGGAAGCATCTCTTTAGCAGAACTAGTTAACTGGCTGTTAGATTATTTTTCAACTAACTACTTTCTGGCAAGTTGAGAATCAGCATTGTTGTGATCTCCCCCACATCCTTGTGGGGGAGATGGGCGGTGATATAAATGTGATGAATAAATTGTTCCATTTAAATAGCCAAGAACAAGGTAGATACTGAGTTTATGCAAATCCTATGGTGGTAATAATCAACCAAAGTGTTCTGGAACTCTAGCCTCCATTTAGATGGACAATCCTGCTGATCTCTTGGTTGTTCCATAAACAGTAACAGTTTAGCTGACAGTATCTGATAAAGTTTACTGATAGGCACATTAAATTATGCCCTTAACCTATTTCTGTTCATATGGTATATTATTTGTTCTTGTTTGCATGGTGTTTCCAACCACACAATAATTTGTTGGGTGTATCTTATATGTTATTTCGAACACTGGATGAGGCAAGAGGCAAGCTAAATGGACGGGAAGAATCCTGCACAGGTGAGAAGACTAGGGGTGTAATAGTTGAATTGTGGTGGTGGCAGTGGTTCAAATGAAATCAAATGCTTGATGAAGCAGAACATGGCATGACCAATGTGGTATAAGAGCTGAACCAAAGTGATGCACCATTACCTTTGTTTTTCTATGATTTAAGAATGTTTAAGATGGTATGAGCCAACATCTTTATTAAGTACTATTAAAATTCCTTTTCTCTGTGGGCTAGTTCCAACAATTCTCAACCCCTCCTACATTCCCAAGACTCTGAGTACCTGCAGATTTTATGACTTCAACAACAAGAAAGCTTTTTTTCTTTCTCCCCATCCACCTCCTCCCTTTACCTGACACTGAGGCCAGTCTGCTCCAACCTAGCACTCTACACGTAGGACGGCAACTCCTATAATTCCCAGCCAGCATATCAGAATGTAAGTCTGATCTAGACTGATGGAAAGTTCAGGCTGTCTCACAACCGTATGAACTTTTCATTGGAACTAATGGTGACAGGTTCTGATCTCAGATTTTAGATAAGATGTATACTTCAAATGCTAGATTAAAGTATTCATAAAAAAATAATTGCAGTATTTTCCCCAAATTACACTCTACTTATTTTGTATTTATTTTGCATTTACTTTGTGACACATTTTAATTACTTAGCCTTGTCATGGCATGTTCCCTTGTTTTATCACTCTTCCATTTCTGAATGACTTCAGAATGTCTGGATAGATTTTAATTTCCTAGATTTCTCTCAATATTAGAGTTGCATGGAACAGGGCACATAAATTTCAAATCAGTTTTACTTTCCATTCCTCCAGCTAGAACAGTTAAACAGTCAACTACTTTACAATGCCCTACCCTAGAGTTTGGTTATGGGCTCCATTCTATATTTATATAAGTTAATATGGCTCTGCTCCTTTCCATCATTTATGGAAGCCTGATCACTATGTAAAAACAATGAGACCTTTTCTGTTATAGCCCTTATCAATTATGCACCTAGAAAGATCTATTTTTATTTAAATTTTACAAAGTAGACCTTTACATCCCATAATGTATTTGACAGCTGATACAGTACAGGAAGTTATCTGGTTCTTTCTGCTGCTGCTTTGTTTTGTTAGGTTTTGTTGATATATGATATAAATGAAGTTAACATGGATATATAGATTGACAAGATCATTGACAATAAACCTAGCCGTAGCATGTTTGTAGCATTACAGGAGATTGCCGTAGCATTACAGGAGACTGGAATGCTAAGGTGGGTAGTCAAACGACACCTGGAATTACAGGCAAGCATGGTCTGGGAGAACAAAATGAAGCAGGACATAGGCTGATAGAATTTTGCCAAGACAACTCACTGTGCATAACAAACACTCTCTTCCAACAACCTAAAAGACGACTTTATACATGGACTTCACCAGATGGTCAACACCAAAATCAGATTGACTACATCCTTTGCAGCCAAAGGTGGCGGACATCTGTACATTTGGTAAAAACAAGACCTGGAGCTGACTGTAGTTCAGATCACGAACTTCTTATTGCACAATTTAGAATCAGACTAAAGAGAATAGGGAAGACCCACAGATCAGTTAGATATGAGCTCACTAATATTCCTAATGAATATGCAGTGGAGGGGAAGAATAGATTTAAGGGACTGGATTTAGTAGATAGGGTCCTGGAAGAACTATGGACAGAAGTTTGCAACATTGTTCAGGAGGCGGCAACAAAAAACGTCCCAAAGAAAAAGAAAACCAAGAAGGCAAGATGGCTGTCTGCTGAGACACTGGAAGTAGCCCAAGAAAGAAGGAAAGCAAAAGGCAACAGTGATAGGGGGAGATATGCCCAATTAAATGCAAAATTCCAGAGGCTAGCCAGAAGAGATAAGGAATTATTTTTAAACAAACAATGCACAGAAGTGGAAGAAGACCATAGAATAGGAAGGACAAGAGACCTCTTCCAGAAAATTAGAAACATCAGAGGTAAATTCCAGGCAAAAATGGGTATGATCAAAAACAAAGATGGCAAGGACCTAACAGAAGCAGAAGAGATCAAGAAAAGGTGGCAAGAATATACAGAAGATCTGTATAGGAAGGATAATAATATCGGGGATAGCTTTGATGGTGTGGTCAGTGAGTTGCTCAAGATATCCTGAAGAGTGAGGTTGAATGGGCCTTAAGAAGCATTGCTAATAACAAGGCAGCAGGAGACAATGGTATCCCAGCTGAACTGTTTAAAATCCTGCAAGATGGTGCTGTCAAGGTGATGCATGCCATATGCCAGCAAATATGGAAAACACAAGAATGGCCATCAGATTGGAAAAAATCAACTTATATCCCCATACCAAAAAAGGGAAACATTAAGAATGTTCAAACTATCGAACAGTGGCACTTATTTCACATGCCAGTAAGGCAGTGCATTCCAAACTGCCGCCGTTGGCAAAACAACCAACGGCGGCAGAGGCGGCGGCGCGGGGGTGCGCACGGCGGCGGCGGCATGCACGGCGGCGGCGGTAGCGGCGGCGGCCTCGTGTTTTCCGCTAAAACCCGGAAGTGCCGCCGTCACAACCGCCACCACTACCACCGCCATGCACGCCGCCACCGCAGCGCGCGCCCCCGTGCCACCCCCGTGCCCGTCCACTTCCAGGTTTTGTTGTGACACACTAAAGTGTCACGACACACAGTTTGGAAAGCTATACAGTAAGGTAATGCTCAAGATCCTGCAAGGTAGACTCCAGAAATTCATGGAGTGAGAATTGCCAGATGTACAAGCTGGGTTTAGAAAAGGCAGAGGAACTAGAGACCAAATTGCCAATATCCGCTGGATAATGGAGAAAGCCAGGGAGTTTCAGTAAAACATCTATTTTATTGACTATTCTAAAGCCTTTGACTGTGTGGATCATAACAAATTGTGGCAAGTTCTTAGTGGTATGGGGATACCAAGTCATCTTGTCTGCCTCCTGAGGAATCTGTATAACAACCCAGTAGCAACGGTAAGAACAGACCACGGAACAACAGACTGGTTTGTATACTCTCACCCTACTTATTCAAGTTGTACGCAGAACACATCATGCAACGTGCTGGGCTTGAGGAATCCAAGGCTGAAGTTAAAATCGCTGGAAGAAACATTAACAATCTCAGATATGCAGATGATACCACTTTGATGGCTGAAAGCGAGGAGCAGCTGAGGAGCCTTATGACGAAGGTGAAAGAAGAAAGTGCAAAGTCTGGGTTGCAGTTAAACCTCAAAAAAACCAAGATTATGGCAAACAGCTTGATTGATGACTGGCAAATAGAGGGAGAAAACGTGGAGGCAGACTTTGTATTTCTAGGCGCAAAGATTACTGCAGATGCTGACTGCAGCCAGGAAATCAGAAGTAGTCTACTTCTTGGGAGGAGAGCAATGATGAATCTTGATAAAATAGTTAAGAGCAGAGACATCACACTGACAACAAAGGTCTGCATAGTTAAAGCAATGGTATTCCCCGTAGTAACCTATGGCTGCGAGAGCTGGACCATAAGGAAGGCTGAGCGAAGGAAGATAGATGCTTTTGAACTGTGGTGTTGGAGGAAAATTCTGAGAGTGCCTTGGACTGCAAGAAGATCAAACCAGTCCATACTCCAGGAAATAAAGCCAGACTTCTCACTTGAGGGAATGATATTAAAGGCAAAACTGAAGTACTTTGGCCACATCATGAGAAGACAGGATACCCTGGAGAAGATGCTGATGCTAGGGAAAGTGGAAGGCAAAAGGAAGAGATGGAGGGATGATATTCCAAGATGGAGGGATGATATTCTGGAGGTGACAGACTCAACCGTGTGGGAGCTGGGGATGGTGACGGCCAACAGGAAGCTCTGGTGTGGGCTGGTCCATGAAGTCACGAAGAGTCGGAAGCGACTGAACGAATAAACAACAACAAGCATGTTTGTGCAATTCAAATCAGTTAGAGCATCTATAGTATATCTTCTACTGCTTGCAGGATTAGCTTCCCTCACGGTAATTTTCTTACACACACATTACATTTAAATAGGAAATGGCATCTACTCCATTGATACTGTATATTGTTGCCTAATGAACACATAAGTGTCTCTTCTGTAGAACCCATTACCAAAGGAGGTTTTCCACTACATATACTGTACAGGAGCATGCACACAAGATACATACCATTTCCAACATGAGTGTAGATTTATTATTTTTGTTGCATTATTTATTGCTTTATTTATGTATTTATTCCCCTCCCAAAGGAGCCCAGAGTAGTGAAGCTGCCTTGTGTTTCTTCTTATTTCAAAGCTTGAGGGAGAAGCGGGAGAGAAAGAATTACCTGAATTTTAGCTTATTCTTCAAATGCAACAAATGTCTAGTAGTGTCCACAGCAGTGAAGAAATAAATGAAATAAAATATTCACAACCATGCATCCAGAAAATCAATGTGGGAGAGTGAACTGCAAAATGTTAACTTGCAAGTGGCTCCTGTTCTGTTTCTGAACTCCTTGTTCAACCAATAGATTTCCCTGGCCACTCACAGGAACAGAACACCCAGAACAATTTCACCCCACCATTATTCCTTAAATGGAAGAAGGCATAAATTGATGGGCTGGCTCACTCTCTTTTAGCATGACCTCTGGCCAGAGTACTTGTAGAACAATGCTTATCCTGCCTTCCAGTGCCCTTGCAATTGGCCATCTGCCCAGCCAATCCACCAATCTTCCCCCTCTGTCCTTGCAAGTACAGACCTTCGGCATTCAGTTTACACCAGTCTTCCCTAGACTGAAGCTCTCCAGATGTGTTGGCAACTGGTGCTTGCTGGCACTGATGGGAATTGCAACCTACACAGCTGGAGGTGCCAGATTGGGTTAGGTTGGTTTACAGACATTGGCTAAAATTACACATTTGATTCTGGGGGGCGAGGAGAGTGGCTATCTAATAATAAAGTAATATGATTTTTTACTTATGCATATTTAGATGCCCCCCCTTTTTACCAGTTGCACAAAAATGGGATTTCTGTCTCCCACTCCAAGTTTATCATTTCATGAACTAAACTGTTTTTGTCATTGCCTTAAAGGGGTTTGCTGTCAAGCACTCTGTTGACTAATGAAATGCCTTCTTTTAGAGATTCTCAAAATGGGCTTTTCAGAATTATAATTCACTGCTCTTTCTGAAACATTAACCCATAGCATTTTGGGTTCCAAAGAATAAGATGCATCAAAAGCAAGATAATTCTTTCCAGGAGCCTCATGAAAAATTATGTAAGTATTCAACTGAAAGGGCACTTTACCTTCAGACGGAATGAATGTTAAAATAATTAATCTGCTGAATGCTAAACCAGTTTGTTTATGCATATACTTTTTTTCCACTGTATATGAGAGAGCAATAGAGCACCCTAGAAATCTCTCCAAAATCTCAATCATTTTGTTATTACAGCCTACTAAAACAACCTATTGGTAAAGAGACTTGGTTTGGGGGAAAAGAATCAGTTTATTTATTTATTCTATCCCGCCTTTTTTAATTTTATACATAACTCAAGGCAGCGAACATACCTCATACTCCTTCCTCCTCCTATTTTCCCCACAACAACAACCCTGTGAGGTGAGTTGGGCTGAGAGTGAGTGACTGGCCCAAGGTCATCTAGCCGGCTTTCATGTCTAAGGCGGGACTAGAACTCTCAGTCTCCTGGCTTCCTATTGGCTCCTTCCTAGGGCTGAGAGTGAGTGTGACTGGCCCAAGGTCACCCAGCCGGCTTTCGTGCCTAAGGCGGGACTAGAACTCTCAGTCTCCTGGTTTCCCATTGGCTCCTTCCTAGGGCAGAGAGAGAGAGTGACTGGCCCAAGGTCACCCAGCCGGCTTTCATGCCTAAGGCGGGACTAGAACTCTCAGTCTCCTGGCTTCCTATTGGCTCCTTCCTAGGGCTGAGAGTGAGTGTGACTGGCCCAAGGTCACCCAGCCGGCTTTCGTGCCTAAGGCGGGACTAGAACTCACAGTCTCCTGGTTTCCCATTGGTTCCTTCCTAGGGCAGAGAGAGAGAGTGACTGGCCCAAGGTCACCCAGCCGGCTTTCATGCCTAAGGCGGGACTAGAACTCTCAGTCTCCTGGTTTCCCATTGGCTCCTTCCTAGGGCAGAGAGAGAGTGAGTGACTGGCCCAAGGTCACCCAGCCGGCTTTCATGCCTAAGGCGGGACTAGAACTCTCAGTCTCCTGGTTTCTAGCCCGGTGCCTTAACCACTAGACCACTTAAAGGGCATTATCTCTGGTTACTTATTCACCTAGGTACAGGACAATCCTGGCCTAAAGGAGAAAATGTAGCCCAAACAAATCATACAGGCTCCTTCTGCAAAACTAAATCTTTCTTCCAATTTATTCACAAGGCCCATGCTAAGAACTTCTGGACTGGTTTCTTCAAAAGCCAGTCTATAACCTGTTCTGCTGCTTTTCTGTATGCATTCTATTATAATGCCAAAGCAAAGTTCTGTGCATGTGCAGAAGGAAGACCAAGAGTCAGAAGGAAGACCAAGGGTCCATCAGGATGGCAATTTTGAAATGGGAATGGATGGGCTTTCCCAGATGAGCTTGCCTTGTGCAGCATCCTTCTCAGGGCCTGGCTGGTATCTCCTCTCTGTCCTTACCACAAGAAAACAAATGGGTCACCCAGTCCACATGGCAGGAAAATGCAAAATGTCCACCTTGTCAAGGTTCTACTCTCGTTTTTGCTTAATGTTCTAGCCATGCATGTCCAGTCATATTCCAGGTAGCAAGCTCCACGGCTTGGGAGCTCACTGCAGTTTGAGGCCAATCTCACTTGGCCATGGCTTTGTGTACGCAACAGAGCCAGCTCCTTCCGAGTTTTATAGTGTATCTTTCTAGCAAACATCAAGCTCAGAAACAGACAATTACTTCTGCAAGGGAATGAACCAAAGGGCAGCTATGCAAAAACCACAAAGCAGCCCACTGGGCTGGAGCCATCAGTCAACGTATGCTTTAGCGCTCATTCAACAACAGCTGCTACTCAGAACCAACGGGGCATCTTAACTATGACTTTATTTATTTATTTTATTTTATTTATCATATTTATATCCCACCCATCTCCCCCTCAAGGAGGGACCCTGGGCGGTTTATCTTGTGGTAGCAGCAGAAGTACAAGCCTGATCCTTCTTCTCTGGGCAATACATGATGTTTTTGTACTGCGATGATATAATATCTGGATTTCAGGAAGAGAAAGACATGCACAGTGGCTTCCTACACCACAGTTTCTTTTTACATATTCTGCTGCCATCCATGGTGGCCTGTAAAGGGGGAAAAAGGTAGGGGTGTGTGTGTGTCCCTTTATCTCATGACAAACGGCGCCGGTATGTAGTTCTTTCCTTATCTGTGGCTGCTGGTGGCTCCCTGTGCACACACATGTACACACACCCTGCTCAACCCCTGAGTTGCACAGGGACTCGCCTGCCTTTTAAGCTCTTGATTGGGATGATATCATCTGCACAACTGCCAGAAGATCCGATTGCTAAACTAGAGCAGTGGCCAGGAGGCATTTCCAGACAGGCTTATAAACCGCTGGAAAGCTTACTCATGCAGGTGGAGCATACACCGTTGAAGCACCGCCCCAGCCTCAGACCTCCAAGCTAAAATCTGAGCTCAGCTTTGGGGGGAGAGCCTATTTACACCTCTGTTATTGGTGGGGGGGTATTTTTCCCTCCCCACTTCCTTTCTCAGGTTTTGGAGCAGAAAAAGGGAGTAGTGGGATTGTTACATTTTCATACTTCTGAAGCGCCATTTACTAGCAGCAGCTCTCTGGACCTGGCCCCCTGCCAAGCCATGCTGAGCGTCTTTCGAAACACAAGCACTGCAAGAATATGGACATATAAAGTAACTTGGCAGATTCAGTTCCTTTCAAAGTCTGATTGGAAACTCATCTGCACTGCAGCAAACATTCCAGAGAGTCCATTCCAGATGAAACTCTTCTTCTGCGGGAGGTGCCGGGTCAATGGGAGATGCAATTCCACAAAAGAGCAGAACCCAGTGTATGAAAAGAAACACCCTTACCCCCCTCCTCTTTTCAAGAAACCCTTGAATCAAAAAATATTGCTAGTTCTCCTATCAGCCTTATGAAATTCTTCCTCGTCAAGAAGAGACTGCAACTCTGGTAGAGTTCTTGCCTTGAATGCAGACAGTCTCATGTTCAACCCCTGATATCTCCAGCTAAGGCTGGGAAAACTCCTGGAGAGGAACGTTGGTATCAATCAGTGTTCTGATTCTATGGAATGTTCTGACACTGTCACTTCCTCTGCTCCTGTGAACATTCTCCTTGGGAGCTACTGTAGACTTAAGCACTTTCACAAATCCACAAGTCAGAGGGATTTGTTCTATTACAGATCAACCTTTGGTAACCTGGGCACCCTTGAAGGATGTGTTCCTTCAACTCTGCAATCCAACTGCATACACATGACAAAAGTTCCATCCTTTTTTGTATGTGTGTTGTAATGTTGCATGCACAGATGAAATAGGAAGAGCTTGTGTCATGGCAGAAAAACACTGTTTTCAACACCTATAATGCTCATCAACACATTGCAAGTTTGTTGTTTGGCTTATACGTTGCTTCAGTCATAAAACTGAGTCTAAGCAGCATACATTCCAATCCAATAACAATTAAAATACAATAGTAAAATGTTATTATTTCAAGATACAGTCTTGGAAGCAGTCTGTCTCTGAACAGAAGATAGAGGGGGAAATAATGATTCTGAGCCCTTGATATTAAATTCCAGATGCATATGGCTTCAGTTGGATCTTTGGATAATTCTGGGTTCAACTTTGCCTAGAACTACAGCTCTGCTCTGCAAACCCAGCTCCATTAGTCCCAAGTGGGAGAGGATCTTACAGGAGCCACAGTGCAGAATTCTTTCTTGCCAAGAGTGCATAGAAACATACTGCATACAAGTAATGTTTTGCATGACAGCCTACTCTATGGCTTATTTAACTGTGGTTCATTTAATTAACCCAATTTTATGGTCTCACATACGTTAATGAATTATAAATTAACTACAAGGAGGGGGTTAGTTTTAGGTTAAAACAAACTATTTAGGACTATTTAGGACTAAAGTAACTCTCCTACCCCAATATTATTCAAATGGAATACAGGGGATTAACTTATCTTTTCCGCACCCAAGATAAAATCCTAGAGATACTGACAAAAATGGAGCTTCTCTAGGCATTCTGCCTCTGTTGACACTTTAGTATTCTCTCTCTCACACACATACACCCACACACTCTGTGGACACATGGGACATGGCAGTGATGTAAAAAGGACAGAAAGGGGTTGGTGGCTAACACTCCCACCATTGTCTGAAGGGTGCTGATCGCAGCATGACACTATGTTTGTTTTATTCTTTTGCTTGACTTCAGAAGAAAATGGAAAACCCAGGAAGGAGAAAAAAAGGAATAGCTGACCAGCTTCTTAGTGATGGCTGAGAGGTGTAAAAAATGGCTGATGGACCCAGGCTTTTAAGATTATGGGGGCACAGAGGGGAGTAATCTAACCAGAGGGTGGGATGACTAAATCAGCCATGCCCTGCAAACAGGGCCAGAATGTGGAAAGTAGAGCCCTAATGGTTTTCCTCCAAGGACCAATACTTGAGGAATCTTGCTGTGCTGTTCAAACATCTCCTGCCTTCATGTATTCTATTGTATAACCCCCACTCCCTTACTGCCTGGCAAGGTAGCCCTTGTGCCCCAACTAACATTGGGCTAGTGGAGAAGGGGGCTTGATGAAAACAAGAGAACGGGCAAGGAAGCAGTACCCTTCTTTCTTTAGATTAGCCCTGCCTTCAGTCTCCTTCAAGTCTCCCAAACACAACTGTTAGTGCAGGTGCTTATCTTAGTTTGCTGAGGACTCCATGCTGCTGATTTGAGGCTCAACAAAGGAAGTTCAGCTGGTGAGATGAAGTCGCAGAATAAAGGAACAGGGGTGGCAGGGCAGAAATACAGTATATGATTCTTATCCATATCTAAGAAACCACAAGAAAAATTGGGGAGGGGCTAGCAGGAAATTTAAAAAATCTTCTAATTCACTTGGATTCCCCCTCCCCAGGCTATTCCTTTTTTTCTTGATTATTTTTACACACATACATGATGAGTACAGAAGTTGTCACATAGCTGACTGTAATCAGCTGCTTGAATGTCCAAGTTGGCCAGACAGGAAACAGCAGTCATAGTTATATTTTCCCTGCGACAGAGAGAGAGTTGGAAGACTCACATCCCACAAGCAGCAACCTGGATTCCAGAGATCCCAACGTAAGAAGGAATGCTTTTGCTGGCACACACTCGGCTGCTGCTGGACAAGAACCCCTCCGAGGGGACAAGCGAAACAGACAGAGGGTGGAAAGCGGATAAGTCCCAATTCGGTGGCCCCCCCGTTTCAAATGCTGATAGAATTCTTCTCTGAAATGCTTTTTCCTCCTCGTCACCCAGATTTGAAGAGGCATCTGTTTGCTGAGGGAATGGCTGAACCTAACCACACTCAAGGGGTGTGTGCAATGCCCACCACGAAAGATTAGCCCTCCTTGATAGACCATTAATAGATGAAGTTTTAACTTCCCTGGTGGGGTGGGGGAGCCTTTATCCCAAGTGTCAATAGAGGGGCTCACAGCTACCCTGTGACTTTATACACAACTCAAGAGTTCTGCAGACTGAGGAGTATTTTCATAAAAGCAGGTCTGGACAAAGTCAAATATTCCCTATGTACTCTTAACTGTCTCTTAACTGCTTTCAAGGACAAGGTAACTGAGTAAGTTATTGACTCTTTTCTACTGTTTAAGTATCTCTTAAACCTAGAAAAATGAACTCTCTGCATGTCCTCTCTCTTTCCCACTCTGGCTTGGAGATTGCCAGCCGAAGCCCCTTGAAACCCATCTCAGTGGGGAGTGCTTCCCCCGTCATTAACGACACACAAAATAGAGAGCAAGGCCCCTTTGTTGGACCCGTCTAGTGGTGGGCAGATGTGGTCGGCAGATGTGGTCGTTCCAGAATAGAAGCAGGCAAGACATAGACACTCTATAGGGAGGCTGCAGTCCTGGTTTGTTATCTCTTTATCTTCTCCTTTTTGGAAATGTCAATAGAATACTGAAAACTCCATGCTAAGAGGGCTGAGGGCTGGTTTCAGAGAGGATCAACACTTAATTACAAGGAAGAGATAGAAATGGTACATACTGTAAGTCAAGGCTGGTTCTGAGTTTGCTTGCTTGCTTATTTGTTTGTTTGTTTATTTATTATTGTGTTGCTATAATTTCTGGTGGTTTACATCATAAAATACATAAAATATAATAAAGACCTAAAGCCAATAAAGGTAAAAATCTACCACTATTTGGTAAGAAAAATACAACTATCTTGCTGACCCCTGTTCATTTTCATATTTTGGATTTGTTGACTGACTGAACATTATTTATTGCCTGGAAGCAAATAACGAACTAAAGATTACTGGTCCGTGCTATCCCATCAGAAGGAAACAAAGAGTAGCAGGTTGCAATTAAAACGCCAAACCTGCCTCTCTAAAACAAGGGGGATCCCAACCTTTTAAGAAGAGCACACAATTTGTCACTTTGTGGATATGTTGTGAATGCAAAGAGAAAATAGCTGCCACTGGGCTTGTATGGCTGCCACCATGGTGTAGTCAGCCCCAAACTCTAATTTATCAAAAGGCAAGATAAGATCGCTCCTTGCCACCCTCTCTAGCCCCTTCCCCACCCATAACCCCCAAATTATTTTGTCTTTTTATGCCCTGGTTCCACAAACATTGATGTTTATAGGCAGCAACTGAAAAAACATCCCATCAAAATGAAGATTTTCCAAATTATGTCAAAAATCCAGATTCACACACACACAAACCCCACCCTCATACAGACAAGTGAAAAGTCCTTCAGAAGAGTTAAATATGACCTCAGAAGAATCAAAGCACAAGAATTAAGCTTTCCTAATTTATATGACCTTTGTAAATCAACGTTGGTTGTTTATATGACTATAGACTGAGAAGATCCACCCTTTTCTCTGTCCTTATTAAAATCTACTGCACAATACAGTACATGAATCTTGAAACAATCCATATTGAAAAAAATAATTTCAGTTGCTTCCTTGCTTTGGAATAAACTACAGTACATAAAAATCCCTTTTATCTCACCAAAAGAAGTGGAGTAGATGTTGCAAGAGACACAAGGACTCACCCAGAAGTCTCACTTCTTACCACATATTTAATGAGATATCTGAGAACTTTGGAATGTAAAGCAATACATGTTACCAACGGGGTCCCCCACGCCTCCCTACAATACACAGCAACCTAAAGAGACCCACAGAGGGTAAACTGTATTTACAACTGGATAACACTGCTTTGATCTCTCTGGATTCATATTCGGATTGCCAATGCACACAGAAGGATTTGTGTAAGTGTTGAAATAAGAAAACCTATAACAAGAGACTATCCAATACACCCAGCAGACTTCTGAGGCTTGCCACTGTTCTTAGAACCAGAAATCAAATCTAGGAAAATTAAATTTAGGTACTGAACATGCCTTTTGGACACATTATGTGAAAACCTAATTCTCTTGAGAAGTTTATAATACTGGGAAAGGTGGAAGGAAAGAGAAGAAAAGGATGACCAGCCACAAGATGGGTAGACTTAATTACAGCAGTGGTGGATGCACCATTGGAAGAGCCGAAGTGCCAGACTGGGGACAAATCATCATGGAGAAAATCTATCTTTGGGGTTGCTGAGAGTCAACACTGACTTAATGGCACATAATCAATCAATCAATCAATCAATCAATCAATCAATTCAGCAGGCATAGCCCTTGGCTGCTAGCCCACAAAAATACATTGCTCAGTATATAAATAGTAAAGATGGTTCAAATGTCCATCTGAAAATATAATATATGAATGCAACAGATCACTACTTCACAACTAATCTAACATATCAGGAAACAGTATAGCAACTGCAGCCCAGAACCAGCAAAGGTATCAGTCTAACTTCCCTGAAAATAATCCCGTTTTGTACTTTCTGCTTTAGTTCTCTGTGAGCTAATAATAAAGATGTACTCCTGAGATATTTTAAATGCATATCTAAGAACATAAAGTACTAGTGCGGCAATCCATACTGGCAAACACTGGTGCTTATGAAAAATATTCCAGTGATCAGGGTTCAGCTGCAGCTCCCTACCAAGTGTACAGCTCAAGTTTGCCTTTGGGAATGTATGAAATAGATTTAAAGTGGCTTATGAATCTGGTCTGCTTAAACTAGTCATGCTTAAACAAATGTGAAGGTAGCACCATTTGTTTAAAAGACAGAGAGGAATGAATGTGTCTAAAGACTGAACCATGGCTTAGCATAAGGCACACTTTCAATTATATCCTCTTACTGTTTCTAGTTTGAAAATACTGTATATAGTCAGCTTCCACCATGCAACCATTTAAAAAAATAATGCAGCCTATTGTGTACAGCTTCACACTATGTGTTTGATTTAGCATCCTGGCAGCAC
Source organism: Charina bottae (assembly GCA_023362775.1). Classification (NCBI taxonomy): domain Eukaryota; kingdom Metazoa; phylum Chordata; class Lepidosauria; order Squamata; family Charinaidae; genus Charina; species Charina bottae. The sequence continues at coordinate 126,075,796 of JALMGJ010000002.1, read as the reverse complement.
GCTCAGATGTCACTTTCAACTTTGAACTTCAAAATCCCAGCATCATTCATAGTAGATATATAAGACAGAATAGAAGTACTAAATAGAACATATGATATATTGACTTCATTAACCATTTCAGTTGGGCACTTGTAGAGACCAAGAAATGGGACGTTCTCTGCTATGGAAGACCTCTCAGGTGGTTGCCCAGGTTTTTTAAATACAGTCTAGCTACTTCTCCATTAAGGGGGCGCGATGGCTCAGTGGTTAAGACGCCAGGCTTGTCAATTAGAAGGTTGGCGGTTTGAGACCCGAGAGCTGTGTGACGGAGTGAGCTCCCGCACTCGCCCCAGCTCTTGCCAGCCTAGCAATTTGAAAGCATGCAAATGCAAGTAGATGAATAGGTACCACTTCGGTGGGTAGGTAACAGTGTTCCGTGCACGTCATACCGGCCACATGACCGCGGAAGCGTCTTCGGGCAACGCTGGCTCTTCGGCTAACAAACGGAGATGAGCACCGGCCCCTAGAGTCGGACACGACTGTGCAGGGGAAAACCTTTACCTTTACCTTTACTTCTCCATTGCCAGTTGAAGAACTAAAGATACTGAATGTGACAGAATCCATTCAGATACACAAGACCAGCCACCAGTGACTATCAAACTGTTGGCTAAGTAAAGAAGACACCCCAACGTTCACTAGCAGTTTCAAAGGTGAACAAACCCAACAATGAAGTTGCAAAATTAACACAATTCCCAGACAGCATCACTGTGGCTCTCCAAAATGAGGAGAAATTCCAAGCCTTTCCACAGTTCTGAGCAAACATTTGACTGTGTCTTCCTTAAGAGTTATAGGATGATAGGTTTTGCTAGGACTGGTGATGGATTGGGGAGGAGAGAGAAACATGTCAAGGGTGGTAACGTTCTCAGAGAACAAATGAAATCTGTAATGTGGTTTAGAAAGACCCCAGTTCTTATGAGCCAGCTGAAGTAGGCTCTCCTTTTCCTCACAGAAAGACTCCTAGACATTGTCCTTTTCCGGGGACAATAGCCACCAACCCCTTCCCGCCCCCAGGAATGTCAGGCTGAGCTTGGGTTTCCCCCCTTCTCCTCTGGGGCTACTGTGCCCGCCCCAACCCAGCCAACTGGCCCTTTGTTAACAAGCGCGCGTCCAGCCGAGAAAGTGATTGATCATCAGGGAGAAAGGCCAATGCTTTGACGGGTCGTTTAACAATTTCAATTAAAGTCCTCGGCATTCAAAAGCAAAGAAAGAAGAAATGTTTGAAGAAAAAAAAGAGACTCTGCCAGAGCTATTGTGGGCAAAGCTCCTATGGCAACTTAGCAGGGTCAAAAGGGCCCTCCCTAGAAAAGGTACAAGGTTTGCAAAATGTATGCTGTTTTCCTCTTCTAGCTGAATTATCAAAAGCAGGGATAGCTCCTTCATCCCGTGCACAGCTAGATCTCTCTCTTGCCCCTCTTCAGTAAAGCACTGCCTACAGCCCCCATAGGTCCATTCAGCAATAGGCGTTGTGACCCATTTGCAGACCTGTATCTTTCAAGCCATGTGCTGCTCAAGAATATGCCCGCTGAATATGAAACTACATGTCCCCAAATTCCTGTTGCTGGGATTGGCGCTTGATTCTTGATTATGTGCAGTGACTTTTTTTAGATACATGAGATCCCTGAGGGCTGATCAGAAAGACACAATTCTGAATCCACTGAGACAGGGGAAGGGTTCTTGCAAGGATTTTTTTTTCTAAAAAAGGTCAGCTCGGCATCTCGTCCTGTCTTACAGAAAGAGGCTGATGCTTGCTGCCTGCATGGCCAACTACATTTACAAGCCACACAGCTCAGCTGGGTTGCCTAAACTGGATATATTTATGGGCGAGAAAGGCCCTTCCGCAGGGGGGAGGCCACCCAGCAACTGCTCAGCCCTGACTGGAAGCCTGAGGAGGTGCTGCTCAAAGTAAAAACAAAGGTGGTGGCAGACCCCATCAGCCAGGCAGGGGGTGCAGCAAGGCCCTTGGGGTTGGGATGACAGTGGTGGCCTCACTGGGGCTGGGGAGGAGATGCTTCTAGGGAGGGCAGAGAAAGATGGGAGGGGAGCAGCTATGGAGGCGAGTCAAGGATGAAAACCTTCTCCGGATGGGCCTCTTTTCTCTTCTTACCGAGGCTAAGAGGCTGGGCTGCCAACCAGGTAGGCTTGCCAAGGAACGCCTTTCCCCCCACAGGGCACTTTCCGGAGATGCTCGGGTAGCCATTACTGTCCTCCCACCCCACAAAGCCTTGCTTTAACTTGTGACATTGGCACTGCAAATTGATGACATCAGTTGAGAATAATCAACCCCCCCCACCAAGTTAGTCCTTAAAAATGAGATTTCACTGTATATATCAGGGGCCAGCAACTTGCAGCTTAAGAGCTGTATATGGCCCTTGGCCTAGTTTCATATATCCTCAGCCTAAGTTGAAGAGCCCTTTGCAAACAATTTCACTCTCAAACAGGTTTGCTCCTTCTCAATACTGGAAGAGAAAAGAAGATGCCTCAGAGACAGAAAATGGGGGCCACACTCACTTTTGATTGTGATCCCTCCCACCGCTGGCAAGTATTGCAGCTCCCAACATATTAATCTTACAGGAATGCAGCCCTTGGCAGAAAAAAGACTGCCTAACCTAGCTATCAGCAATTAGATATGGGGGATTGAAGGTATAATCCAAATTTATTTGTGTCTTTCCCAGGAGAGATGAAGCGCTGTCCCAATATGTAGGACATGCTTCAGCTAAGCTTTTCCTTTGAAGGCACTGGTTTTGCTGCTTTAATTTTTTCTAATTCTATGCAGAGCCAATATTTTTCCCCATAGACATTATTCTTTTTCTACAGAAGAACTGCTATATGTAGGTCCCAGGGATCCACTTTCACTCAATGAATCATTAAATGGTTGGTATCCAACACCGTAAGTAAGCAAGTAGATGAATAGGTACCACTTCGGTGGGAAGGTAACAGCGTTCCGCGTGTGTCATGCTGGCCACATGACCGTGGAAGAGTCTTCGGACAACGCTGGCTCTTCGGCTAACAAACGGAGATGAGCACCGGCCCCTAGAGTCGGACACGACTGCTCAAATGTGCGGGGGGAACCTATATATCCAACACCGTAAACAGTAACAGCTTTGCTGGTTGGGTATCCTAGGAGTTGTAGTCCCCATACCAGACAGGGTAAGGATGGCATTTGTGAAGCTGCAGGGCAAATACTAGAGTAAGTCCTCCACTCACACCTCATTTGCTTCCATCCTCAGCCAAGCAGGTGTCAGAGCTGCTTCCTGAAGTTTGCCTTTCTTGGCAGATCATTTTAAAATCTTATCCAAATTCCCTACATCTATCACAAAACTATTAAACACATTTTTTGGCTTCTTGTTTCTTCCCTGCCCATTATCTCTTCTCCCCCAATGTAATCCATCTCAAGGCTCTAGAACAGTGTTTCTCAACCTTGGCAACTTTAAGCTGTGTGGACTTCAACTCCCAGAATTCCCCAGCCAGCAGTGAGAAACCCAGCTCTAGAGGTTCTTCTCCAGTTCTAGGTTACTGAGGCACCAAAACCATCTATTTGTAAAGCCTGGAACTTGGGCACCTCCTTATATCCTTTTCCCCAATCTTTTAAACATTTCTAACACAAAAGCTTTATTTCTTCTTAATCTTCTGTCCATCTGAAGTTTCCCAATACTGAACAGATGGCCCAAACATGCACTCTCCCCAGTAATTTATTCTGATTAAAAGCAAAAGGTAAAACAAGTTTTCTTTTGACAGAGCTGCATATTCCACACACAACACACAAAACAAAATGATGCAGCCATTATTCAGGATGAACCAAAAAACCCCAGCACCCATACCTTCCCTGCCTGCTACAGCCACGTTGGGAAGTTAGCAATAACACCATGAGCTATTTGCCACTATTCATGAAGAAAAACTGGAAGCCGCCAATAAAGGCTTATGCACCAACTCAAGAGGACAAAAAGAAATATATATATACAGTATACATGTTGCATGTGTAAGAGGATAATAAAAATACAAACACAATATACTTTACAACAGTGAGGAAGATTGTGGTCACATCACTTCAGTGCCTGCTAAGTCTTCTATCCAGATGTTATGTGATGACGGGCAGCTCAAGGGCCTTTCTACCAGGCATAGACCGGACAATCTTTCCAGTAGAGGAAGCTTCCCAAGAGAAGATAGTCTTCAAAGAGAAGACTATCCTCTTTAGATAGAACTCATGCTGCTGCTGTTTCCAACCCTGTAACATTTCCTGACTGATAAGCAGAGGTATTTTCATACTTCAAGCATCGCCAGACAAAGAGTCACCTATCACTACCCATCTCTTTGCACTGCATAGGCATTAGCCATGGCCCCTTTGCCAAAAGCCACAGGACTGTAGCTAATTTACTGATGGGTATTGGCCCAAGTGAAGGCAAACTATCACATTAAGGAGTAAGGAGATACTCACTACTTTTGGACGCCTTGATCTTTGCTACCAATTTCTGCACACCAGGTACATCCTCATTTTTCACGGCCTGGATCAGTTCCTGTTCTCGCCCCATCATGAACAAGGGGAGCTGCTCCCAATTTATGAAGCCATCAGGATGCTCCGTGTCTGAGATAACTACTCAAGAGAAAACCCAAAGAAATGGTGGGAGAAAAAAGCCCAACAGCAAAAAAATATTTTCAAAACTCCCACAGTACATTAAAAAAAAAAAAGTCTGTTAATGATGATAAATGCTACTGGGCGTTAAATGGATGATAATTCAGTGCTTGATGACTGAATTCCAGTTGGGAGAAATTGGGAAGGAGAAATGAATAGGTTGAAGCAACAGAAACAGTGTTATGTTTAGCTGTTCTTGCTAAATAAGAGCATCCTCCCCAAATCTCCAGGTCTTCCTAGGCAGGAAGAGGCCCATCACGAGTGGGTGGAATCCTCTGTTTCTCCAGGTCTGTAGATGTGGAACCTTTGCAGCCCAAGCCTCAGCAGGTCTTCAGGTATCTAGGAACATAAAAGGCAGAATCAGTTTTTTAAAAGACCACTGCAATACTGTGCTAACATAAACCTTGGATTATAGGCTATTTGCTTGTTTTTCAGTTCAAATACAATCAATACTAGATAGAATGATAGGCTCCATGAAATGAATGCTTCACTAGGTGCACAACAGATGAAGGGGAGGGGCTGTGAGAAAGAAGTAGCAGCTGGGCTGAGAAACCCAATTTCCCGATTATTATAACCCTCCCTTAATCTTTATGTGCTTTTAAAAACTTTACCAGAAGTACTTCAGGGGTGTTTCTTCTTAAAGTCTTGAGATCTAGAAGCGTTCTCTATTAACATAAGCCAAAATCAAGGGTCTCAAAATTCTGCAGAAATTATCTATCATATTACTATGTATGTCATTAATGATATTATTAACCATATGCACTATTTAGATCACAGGTAGACAGATTTCATGGCCTGCAGGACTTTTAAAGACAAAACAAAGCAACTATCCATCAATTGGAGTTGTGTATTTGTATACACGTTCAATAGAGAGAGGTATGCTCAGAATTAAAGAAGGGTAAATTCTATCTTTGAATACACACTTAGTTGTCATTTGTTCTGTTTCAGCTTTTTCATGCACAAATCCAGTCTTGATTTTCTCTCCTTCCAAAATTGCTTTCTTTCAACAATCTGATTGGAAAAAACAACACACCTTTGAATTGTTGTTTGCTAGAAGGGACAAATTCTTGCCAAGCCACTGCAAGAACTGTGGGGAGTCCCTATTATCTTTGGATCATATTTCTGAAAATATTATGATGTGGCAAATAACAATAAGCAACACCATTTGTTAACATTTAAAGCAAAGAGACTAATCAAACTATCCACATTGTTAAGAAGGGAGAAGTGGAAGAAAATAGAAAGCAAAACAACCAGAATGATTGCATTTGGACCTTGCAGGTACTTGCAAATGGAAGACAAAATGCAGTTCCTATTCCTGCTCTACAGCATCAGTAGCTGGATACAGTACTGAATAATATATTATCTGCCTTTCACACAATGATTGCTTCTGTGTAACTTTTAATACAAAAACAAACGCAACACTCTAAGTTGGGCTGAAACTCGCTTCTGAACAAAGCAGGCTTTACCAAAGGATGTTGCAAAGAGATTGTGAGCAACATCTGTAACATGCGAACAAGAGAATTGAACTGGCCCTTGGGTGTTGTTCCAGTGCCTCTCTACTGAATATTCAGTGATATTTCTCACTCATGCCCAATGCCTTATTATATCACAGCCTTTCAGACGCAGGCAATCTGGGGGGGGGGGGGAAGAAGCTTCTCTTCGTGCTGACAGTAAAAGCTATGATTACCCACCTGGAACAGCCTTTCTCAATATGGGTCTTTCCAGGAGTTTTGAACTGCTAATTCTATAAGCCCCCCAAAATACAGCTAACAGCAAGTGATGATTAGAATTGTTGTCCAAAATATCAGAAAGGTCCTAGCTTTGAGAAGGCTACCCTTGAAAATGGGAAACTTAAGACACTGCAAATACATTTTAGCCAACAGTTATCAGAAAGGTCCTAGCTTTGAGAAGGCTACCCTAGAAAATGGGAAACTTAAGACACTGCAAATACTTTTTAGCCAACAGTTATTGCAACAAAAGTAAAGGGGTACCAGGCAACTTTTAGGCATATTTGTTTTAGGGCTCAAATGAATATACCTAAAAGGTACCTTTTAGCCAGTGGATTTGAGTGGGAGTTCTCTTACAGCAGATGGATATCCCTTTCTCCATACATACAAACACTCCATTCCTTAAAATAAGGAAAGTCTTTAATTTGCACATTGCTTGGAGATATTCAGATAAAACAATCTACTAACAAGATAAAAGCAGTGTAGATGTCATCATACAAGTAAAAATAGAGAGTAGCTAACTGTATTTATCCAGGTACTTATAGAATTACCATTAGAGCTGTCTTATTTCCTTGATGTCATTCTTCTTGTAATCAGAACAAGGTTGCTCTGAGGAATCGATCACCTCTGCCATATGATTTCCCAGGAAAGGTCATATCAATCCATTTCTATCCATTTCAATCCTGTCTTCTATAAGAGTTATGGATCTGGTCTTGAAATACCAAACAAACCGTGCTGAATTAATCTGCCTTTAATCCTTCAATGTGCACCTGTTTGAATCTACTGCCTAACCACATGTAGTGCTGATGGTGCTATTCTTGTGGTTCAAGATTAATCACTAGCTACTCTTTTTCTGACCACTTTCTCCTTTGTTTAGGGTGGGGGTAGATTTCTGTTCCAGTATTAAGATTTGTTTATTGATTGAATGATCTAATTTGTCTATAACCATGATCGAGAAGGACTGTATAACTATGCAGGATAAAGAGGCAGATACGTTATTGGGAAAAAAAAACCCCAAAACCAGATTTGTGCATTTGCCAATCGTGCCTTTCTCACCCTGGGGTTGTCTGAAGTTTCGAACTATAACTCCCACTGTCCATACCCAGAAAGGCAATTGCTGTGCTGGCTGGGGATGATGAGACCGGTTGTCCATAGATGGAGGACCCCAGCTTGGGAAAGGCTGCCACTGTTTACAGCAATGGCTCTTTGGAGCTGTTTTCAACAAGAAGGTTCAGGAAGGACAGGCAGTGCTCGCTTCCTGACCTCATGCCACCTTCCCCAAGGTTGCTCAATGGCCTATCCTATTTTACGTAAAGAAAAAAGTGTGAAATTTCAGCTGAGCTGGATCTCTTCAGACTGGAGCACAGGGAGGGAGTAATGCAGGACCATAGAAAAGCTACAGCACTAGTTTCATCACCCCTTCCAAGGTTAGTAGAAACTTGGTCATAGTAAGTAGGAGCCTGTTGGACATGAGCTGAAGTAGATGGTGAGGGTAAGGTATGGACTCTCTTCCTTAAATGGCACCCCAACTGAATTCTTGCTTATCCCTTGTTCTATATATACAGCTTACCAAGTCATCTTGTCTGCCTCCTGAGGAATCTGTATAATGACCAAGTAGCAACGGTAAGAACTGAGCACGGAACAACGGACTGGTTTAAGATTGGGAAAGGAGTACGGCAGGGCTGTATACTCTCACCCTACCTATTCAACCTGTACGCAGAACACATCATGCGACGTGCTGGGCTTGAGGAATCCAAGGCTGGAGTTAAAATCGCTGGAAGAAACATTAACAATCTCAGATATGCAGATGATACCACTTTGATGGCTGAAAGCGAGGAGCAGCTGAGGAGCCTTATGACGAAGGTGAAAGAAGAAAGTGCAAAGTCTGGGTTGCAGTTAAACCTCAAAAAAACCAAGTTTATGGCAGCCAGCTTGATTGATGACTGGCAAATAGAGGGAGAAAAAGTGGAGGCAGTGACAGACTTTGTATTTCTAGGCGCAAAGATTACTGCAGATGCTGACTGCAGCCAGGAAATCAGAAGACGTCTACTTCTTGGGAGGAGAGCAATGGCAAATCTTGATAAAATAGTTAAGAGCAGAGACATCACACTGACAACAAAGGTCCGCATAGTTAAAGAAATAGTATTCCCCGTAGTAACCTATGGCTGCGAGAGCTGGACCATAAGGAAGGCTGAGCGAAGGAAAATAGGTGCTTTTGAACTGTGGTGTTGGAGGAAAATTCTGAGAGTGCCTTGGACTGCAAGAAGATCAAACCAGTCCATACTCCAGGAAATAAAGCCAGACTGCTCACTTGAGGGAATGATATTAAAGGCAAAACTGAAGTACTTTGGCCACATAATGAGAAGACAGGATATCCTGGAGAAGAAGCTGATGCTAGGGAAAGTGGAAGGCAAAAGGAAGAGGGGCCGACCAAGGGCAAGATGGAGGGATGATATTCTGGAGGTGACGGACTCAACCATGGGGGAGCTGGGGATGGTGACGGCCGACAGGAAGCTCTGGCGTGGGCTGGTCCATGAAGTCACGAAGAGTCGGAAGCGACTGAACGAATAAACAACAAAATATATACAGCTTATGCATTTTTCAAATAAGGTTTCCAGACACAGCATTAATGAGAGCCAGTTTGGTCTAGTGGTTAAAGTGCTGGGCTAGAAACCAGGAGACTGAGAGTTCTAGTCCCGCCTTAGGCATGAAAGCCGGCTGGGTGACCTTGGGCCAGTCACTCTCTCTCTCAGCCCTAGGAAGGAGCCAATGGCAAACCAGGAGACTGAGAGTTCTAGTCCCGCCTTAGGCATGAAAGCTGGCTGGGTGACCTTGGGCCAGTCACTCTCTCTCTCAGCCCAACTCGCCTCACAGGGTTGTTGTTGTGTGGAAAAGAGGAGGAGGAAGGAGTATGAGGTATGTTCGCCGCCTTGAGTTATTTATAAAAATAATAAAGGCGGGATAGAAAATAAATAAATAAGAAAAATAAATATTCTGTTTATAAATTTATAAAACTCAAGGATTGCTTACTACAGTACACCAAACACTTATAGCAATGGGGAATTACATAACAGATTGACAATCTGGTCTGTACCTTCCACCATCCCAACCAGGACCTTTTTCTAGGGCATTTTCTAAGCAAGACTATCTTAAGCTACCAAGGCACAGATGAGAAATCATTGTTTTTCTTTTCTAGGCAGAAGAAAACAGAAGCTCACTTAATCCACGGAAAAGCTCTCACAAAGTCTCCACTCAAAGCCTCCCCAGTGGCTGTGGCTTCTTCAGATCCCATAAAATGACTGTGCAAATATGTTTGCTGCTTGGCACAGTTGTCACCAATAATGGACCTTCCTCTTCTTCTGTCTCAAAAGGAGCCGAGTGTTAAGGGCTTGTGGCACTTAAAGCAACAAGACAATGAAGATGTTAGAGGTGCAGGAGTAATTAGGGAGGCTCTGAAGCAACTGCTGCTAAGTTGGAGGGGTTGAACATACAACACACCAGCATCCTCATCCATTGAATATTCCAAAATCAAGCAATGGTCTGGACTAAATACAGTATGTGAAAGAACCATTTCAAACAGACTTCTGGACTAGACGGGCCAGGGGTCTGTTCCAGCAGGACACTGCTTACGTTGTTATGTTCAGATTGGATATCATATAAAGGTAAAGGTAAAGGTTTCCCCTGCACAGTCATGTCCAACTCTAGGGGCCAGTGCTCATCTCCGTTTGTTAGCTGAAGAGCCAGCGTTGTCCGAAGACGCTTCCACGGTCATGTGGCTGCATGACATGCGTGGAACGCTGTTACCTACCCACCGAAGTGGTACCTATTCATCTACTTGCATTTGCATGCTTTCAAATTGCTAGGTTGGCAAGAGCTGGAGCTAGTGCGGGAGCTCACTCCATCACGCGGGGCTAGGGATTCGAACCTCCGAACTTGCGATCTTCCGATCGACAAGCCTGGCGTCTTACCCGCTGAGCCACCACGCCCCTGGATATCATATAGGAGAGATATAAAGTCTGCTCATGAATTTCACTACCCTCCACCCCCCCCTTTCCAATGGAAAGTAGCTTTAGGAGGCTACAGTTGGAGCGATGAACCTTTGGGAGAAACTATTATTTAGCTTTCAGGAAGTATTAAGTCATCAAATGATAAGATACAGTAAATAATAACAGACTTATAAACAAATGCCTGGAAAGCAGATCCTAAATGGAACCTCGGTGTTCAGAGAAATCTCTCTCTAAATAACAGACACCAAAGGCAAACTATGCAATGGGAAGGGGGGAAGGGATGCCGAATTCCTGGAAGCATCTGACTAGCGCTTGTTAGAAACAGTAAAGGTACAGACTTCTTTGAATCAACTCAATTCCTGGTGAACACATGTGGTTTTCATGGCAACAATATGGAAATGTTTGCCATCGCCTTCTTCCTCATTTTTTTTTTTACTTCTCAGTCTAGTCAAGAGTCTTGGGTCTCCCACCCAGGAACTAACCAGGTCCCCCCCTACTTAGCTTTCCGAGATCAGCAAAGTTGGCTAGGTGCTGCCCCTTGCTGTGACAGAATGCTGCACAAAGTGGAACTTGCATTTGGTCCCACTTCTTACATTCTTAACTGGTGCTTAGTCAACTTATGATTAGGATCTAGACAATGCAGAAGTTATGCAGGAACAGATGTGCATGTATGAAGTATTTTAACACACCTGCTATTAATAAAACTGTAGAATGCATAGGGCCACAGCTCTAGCGCTTTGCACTCTAGCTCCTTTTCATCACGTAATAGACTCGATAGAAATAGATACGACTCAGAACTCATTCCTACAACAGAAATCTCAATGTAATAGATCTGTCTTATTAATTCTGAAGGCAAGGGTCCATATCTATTACAGACCGCCCAGTGTATTGTAAACCGCCCAGAGTCTACTGCTGTAGAGATGGGCGGTGATAAATCTGAATAATAAATAAATAAATAAATAAATAAATAAATAAAAATTACACTGGGATTTCAAGTATATGTACAGTATATGTATATGTATATATATTTACAGTATATATGTAAATATATACTGTATACAGTATGTACACACAGGGCCAGTGTGGTGTAGTGGTTGGTTAAGGTGCTGGACTAGGAATGGGAGGCCTCGGTTCTAGTCCTCCCTTAGGCACAAAAGCTTCTGGGTGACCTTGAACCCAGTTGTTCCCTCTCAGTCCTAATCAGTGTCAGGCTCTGCAACAAGCTGGCTGATAAACAAAACCTCTTGTCGCTTCATGCATTGATAGCTTTGCTGTAAGAACTAAGCAAGCCCAGTGCAAAATCAAGCAGACCATGCAAGACAAATACTAAGAAAAACAACAACATATAAAAACACGCCCATATCCACATCCATATAACTGGGACATGATCATTCCTAGCCTGACACAGGCAAAGTGAGTTTCAAAGTGGCCAAGGAATAGGACTAGCAGCAGCAAGATGCTCAGAAAATTAAAATCCCACAAGATTTGCCAGATTAATCCCTTACTATGATGCATAGCTGGCCTATAAAAAGTTAAGCAAGTAGAACCGACACCTGTTTGGAAATTCCACCTTTTTCTTTGTTTTCGGGAACTTAAGGAATTTACTGTAGTACCTGTGAGAGTAAAGAAAACATCCTGCATATTTAAAAACGCTCACTATACAATTGTTACACACCTTCTGTGGTTGAACACATGCACTGAAAACAGGTTATATAAATCATTTTTTGTTCACGCTGGCCCAAGATAAGATCTTCTTAGGTATTACCTGCCAGGCACCTTGGATACAGATTGAATAGGTCTCATAACATTTTACTGTGTATGTTCAACCTTGAACAGGACAAAGTCTTCAGCAGACTTTTTCAAACTTCCCCCAATTTATCCAATCCCCATATTCTTTATTTGAGATGCCCAGAGTTGTTGAGAGTTGGGCGGCATACAAGTTGTTGTTGTTATTTTCCAGATTGCTAACTCATTAGCTTGGTTCACAAAACATGCTAACTCTAAACCCAGTTTAGTAAAACGTAATTGCTGTTTTCTCTGAATAGGCTACGCTCAAGCAAATAAAATTGTATTATGGCTTAATGTGATGGCATGGTTCACCCAAGAGGCTAACAACGTGATTCCCACAATATGCTGGAGGGCTAGCTGATTGCAAACACCTAGACCCTTCATCTCAAATGGGGTGGCTTGTACTGCATATACACCTACTGTTTGTGTTCGTGCACGTGAGACAAGGGGGAGTCAGCTGGCTTTGAAGGAAGGCAGGCAGGCAGGCAGGCAGGCAGGCTGACTGGCTGGACATGGCAGTGGTGGCCAGGGGGAAGACTGCCAAAGATTCTGCTTCTTGAGGTGGTGGGTGCTCCAGGGGCACTGAAGAGGTCAAAGAACTCAGGCTGCGTACGGAGTACCACAACTAGGGAAAAAGCTAAAGACCCAGAAGAGGGGAGGCCAGCGACATACAGACCAGACCAAATAGCAGTGGAGAAAAGAATTTGGCTGGCAGACTGGCCAACGCAGGAGTATTCGGGAGTTAAAGCAGTGGATCTGGTGAATTCAGCTGGCAGTTCAGTCAGTGGAAGGTGGCAACCGACTAGGAGGCTTGGCTGGCAGGGCGGCCAGCACAGGAAAGTGGGTTGGCTGCTAGTGAGAACCTTTAATTGGGAGTGCCAGTGGTGGTGACCAGGCTTCAGTCAGCAGACCGGCTGGTGACGTGCAGGTTGGCAGCTGGAGTCAGGCTAGGAAAACACCTAGAAGAGTGATGGGAAGTTTGGCCAGCAGGATCAGCAGCTGGAGCATGGGTTAGCAGCAGTGAGAGGATATGGCCAGGGCAGCCAAGAGCATAAAGGGGCCCCATCCAGGTGAATGGGGCCCCTCCCTCCCCCACCCAAAAGAGAGGACCAGAGGAAGGGTGTTCCACCACCATCTGGCTGGTCCTTCCACTGCAGTCAGGGCAGCCAATTTTCCCCAGGCCCAGTTAGGGAGAGAAAGAAGCTGGCCGGGACAGCGCCAAGTCCACCAGGGTAGCTTCAACCCCAACTGGAGCTACAGTAATCCTAAACCCAGCCAGGGCAGTAGGAGAAATTCCTGGTTGGGGGCAGCAGGGAAGCCAGTCAGGGGGCTGCCTTAAGCCCCGCCAGGAGTGACAGTAGAAGAGCAGCCCAGGCCACCAGTGGCAAACCAATCTGGCCCAGCAGCTAGGCAGCTCAAGTCCGAGTTGGGAACTAGTGATCCCAGCAGCAGTGAACCCTCCCAACTGGGGCAGAGGCAAGGCAGCAGTCTTGCCAATGGCCACAAAGTTCGAGCAGAAACTAGAACTCACCCCAGCAGCAGAACCAAGCCAGCGCCACCCAACAGAGGGGTGTCCGGGACTGGGGTGTGGGGCCAAGGAGGCAGAAGAGGAAAATCTCCTAGTCAAGGCACTGCCTGGTGGTGGCAGATGCCACCTACAAGGAAGGAAACAAGGCTGGGGGGAAGGGAGGAGGGAAAAAACCCTCCTTGTTATAAGGCTTATAGTGGCAGGTTGATCTAGTCCAGCACCAATTGCTCAGTGAGCCACCTGCAAGAGGAAGCACAGGAGCATGGAGAGGTGGGAAAATCTACTTTCCCACACTCAATTGTTTTGAAAACAACCAAGGTCAAATCCAGCCTGCTACAGATTAGCAGTGGTTGGTCTGAGAATTGAACAAGAGGTAAGAACTATAATAATCTCAGGAAAGGTAAAACTGACAGTACAGTAATTGACTAAAAGGAGCGTGAAAGGGAAACAACCCTTTGCAGTCAGTTCTGCTTAAATAATAGGCACCCCTTAAGTATCTAAAGGAAAAAAAGCTTTATTGTATATATGGTTTTTGCAATAAAAAGCAAGGAAAAACCCCCCCAGGAGTTGGTCTGTGTGCTGCCTGTGTGTGTGCCATCCGCAAAAGAACCCTGTCATACTCCCTGCCCCCTGCTCTGTCTAGTGTATTGTGCAAATTCAGTCATTGAAAACATCTAAAAATGTGAAGAAGAAACACTGCTGCCCAATCATTGGCAGGGTGGGATACAAACGTGATCCATTACTTGTTCACTCACTGAGGTCCAGTCCACTGGCCTTGCTGCTCATTCTTTCATCAGATGGGGCCGCTGGGTGGCTGGAGCTAGAAGGTGGGATTTTTCATCAACAGAATCAGAACTTCAAAAACTTTATTCTGCCTTTCCTTTTTTTTTAATTCCCCAAAAGCTTCAAAAGCTTCCTGCATAGTAAAGCATCAAAGTAAGGATTTTAAAATATTCTGAGAAAGCTCAGTCCAAGTGTATTTTTACTGTGAATGTTATTCATTTGTCTTTATGTTTTGAGGGGTGCCCTTTTTTAGCGTGGGAACGTGGTAGTAAGTGTTTTAAGAAATAAAAGGATAGATCCTCACCATTCAGAGTTTAGCCTATTTCTCTCAGCTTCTTTGGAATAAAAATTTGAAGCAAGGGTATGGTAGTGCTCTTGAAATCCATTCCCCAATCCCAGAAGCATTAACAGGAAGGATGGGAATAGGACAACACTGAAGGGAAGCACAGGAACAGGACTTCTAGCAGAAAACTTAACAACTAGGAATGCAGGATCCTCTAAGACATTCTTGACTATTAATGCATTGGCTAAATTTTGTCTGCATCTGTTTTGCAAATTTTCTTAATAGAAACACAACAGCTGGCAGCAAGATAGCCAGGGTCAAGGCATCGCATAAACAGAGACTGAACAGTGTTAACCAAGCATTTTGTTAAGCATAAAGCTTAACAGGGGTGTATAGATTTTGACTAGCAAATGGATATGAAATATTTCATAGTATAAGCTTCTAAAGTATCAGAATATATTAGTGTTATATTTCAGATTTGTTGCTTGCTTGCTCATATTTCTTCTAGCTGTACCTGATTTTTTAAACCTGTATTAGCTATATTTTATATTCTTTCAAAAATTAAAAAAAAACCATAAGAAAAGGAAAAAAGAAAAAAAAAACAAGAAGACACACTTATGATTTTATCCCAGACTTCTGACTGAAACTTTCCAATCAGTCGCTGCCTGAGACTCCTGCTTCCTTTCTCCCTCCCTTCCCCAGACCATCTCCCTTTTCTCTGGGAGGAACAAACAGAGAGGCATAGAGTTTACCTGAGGTGGAAAAAGGCCTTGCAATAACTCAACAATACTAATCCTTTCTAGCAGTAGTAGTTTAACACCCTCCCCTTTCCATTACCTCACCCTTCTTTCAAAGTTCTAATGAACTGGTGAGTCCTTTACAATCTTTGCTCTGAAGTTAGTTTTCTTACAAGATACATAAATTAAAGGCAGAAGTCTCGCCTCATCTGCCAATATTGAAGGGATAAAACAGCATCTCTACAATTCGCCCTAAGAGATTCTTCACATCTGAAGAAGAAGAAGAAAAAACCCACAGACCCTTGGACCAGCAGAGGAGTGTCCAAGGAGAATTCCCACAATCCACAGTTGTCAAAGTCATTGGAATCTAACTTATTTGAAGAGTAGCAGGTTGGGGAAGGCTGAAGAACAAAGTTTTTTGACACGGCATTTGCCCTTTCAGATCTAGTTCAGATGCAACAGAATAATCTGAATGTTTCAGTGGGATCATTCTTCCTGCCCACTGGGGATCAGAGCACTCCCACACCAAGATTTATAATGCCATCATTACAAAACAAAAACACTGAATTCTGTGTGGGTCCAGAAGATGTCATCTTCCTTTCGTAACACCCTTGTCTTTGCACACCACTGCTTCATCTTTATTTTTTACACCCACACCCATCCATTAAGTAGTTTAGATGGCCTACCTGCACAATATCTTTCGCATGGAAGCACCCTCGATTCAGCAAAGGAGTAAAAAGAAAGAAAAGAGAATTGAAGAACCGAGGAACAATTTATACAAACATGTGATTCTGTCTAGGGCATAGCTTTCCAAACTGTGTGTCGCGACACAACCCGGAAGCGGTGGCGGGGGACGTGCACGGCGATGGTGGTGTGTATGGCGGTGGCAGCAGTGATGACGGCAGCGGCGCGCCATCAGCGCTTCCACGTTTTAGCGGAAAACACGAGGCCGCCGCCGCCGCCGTGCACACCACCACTGCTGCGCACCCCCCCGTGCCGCCACCGTGCACGCCCCCGCCGCCGTGCGCACCCTTGCGCCTCCGCCGGTGCCGCCATTGGTGTGTCGCCAACAGCGGCAGTTTGGAAAGCACTGGTCTAGGGTTTCAATTTGGAAGCCAGTTGATCAGTATGAGGATTACTGCTTGAGCAAACCTTCACTTGTCCCACAACTGAAATGCAGAATATTTAAGATGACAGAGGAGTTTCTTAGATTGTTGCATATCTCAGAGGAGTGAGCCCATCCTGTGTCATAATGCAATGCAGCAATTGCCTGACAGCTGACCCCTGCCATCATAAGGCACATTCCTGAATTAATGTGACTCCCTTTTATGTATGATTAGTTAAGAGAGAATTTACATTTAACTACAAAATATGTGAAAAATAGAAAACAAAAATTATAAATTTATGCCCAAGATTTATTTATTATTTATTTATTACATTTATATCCCGCCCATCTCCCCCACAAGGAGGGACCCTGGGCGGTTCTTTAAGATTCATTAAAGATCCATTAAACAGCCAAGAAATACAAATGAAACATTCAAGTTGCAACAAACTTTCCCTGCCACAAAAACTCCATATGCAATAGGGTGAACCTGAGTTATCTTTAGTGTTAGAAATTAGACTAACGGTATACAGATTAGAAAATTTCTGCCTAGAATTAACTAGGCTATTTAAAAAATCAGCCCCAGATTTAATTGATTTGAAGAGAGAGAGCAAGCCCCTCTAGTGTGAGACAAATATGACCATATTTCATAAGAATCTGTTGCTGGCTTACACACTAGACATTTTGGTGCTCCTTCCTGAAATCCTAAATACTCCAAAGACCACATGCATCATTTATTGACCCTGAAGACAAAAATCACCAGATGCTTTGGTATATGAACTATGTCCTTTATCTGGTGTTAGTATTGCCCATCTCCACAGCAACCTCTCAGCTATGGTCAAGATGACGAATGAATTGCTCATCCAGGTGAAACAAGATCTGGCTGTATATTGGTAGCTACTTTATCATCTGCACTGCTATCTTTCAAAGCAAGAACAGGTTCCCTGAAAATCTCACATAAAACAAATTCACATAAAGCGAGACAAGGAACAAATGGAAAAAAGGGGGTTGCAAGACATGGTGTCAAATTTTGCAACCCAGATGCATTGACATGTACTCATATATTTTTAGAGCCTTATTCTTAAGCACTAGATTATTCAAACACGTTTTCTTCCTCGTCTCATGTTCTATGTACAGTGAAAGCTGGATTTCTAATGTGCATGGTTATCATAGCAGACAGGTAGGATGCTTCGCAGCACTATGAAATTTATTTATTTAATTTTTACCCCGCCTTTATTATTTTCATAAATAACTCAAGGCGGTGAACATGCCTAATACTCCTTCCTCCTCCTATTTTCCCCACAACAACCCAAGGTCACCCAGCGGGCTTTCATGCCTAAGGCGGGACTAGAACTCACAGACTCCTGGTTTCTAGCCCAGCATCTTAACCACTAGACCAGAGCTTTCCAAACTGTGTGTCGCGACACAAAAGTGTGTCGCCACACACAGCGTGGTGTGTCGGCACACCACCCGGAAGCGGCGGCGCGCGTGTGCACGGTGGCGGCGGCAGCGGCGCGGTATCAGTGTTTCCGCGTTTTAGCGGAGGCTGCTGCCATCGCTGTGCACGCACGCGCCGCCCCATGCCCCCCACGCCGCCACCATGCACGCGCGCGCCGCCGCACCCCCCCCGCACCGCCGCCGTGAGCGCCCCCCCCGCGCCGGTGTGTCGCCAGCGGCGGCACTTTGGAAAGCCCTGCACTAGACCAAACTGGCTCTTTATTAGCATTCTTCATTCTGTTGCACACAGTAGATTCACCCAGGTTAAAAGCTCCTCCTAGGCCTGAGGATGAAAGCTATGGCGTGACATAATATGGCCAAAGTTGTTTAACACTAGAGAGAACCTTTTCCTTTTGGGTAAGGGGGTTGGATAGGACATTGAGGACCATTTTGACCCCATAGTAACAGTAATAGCTATTGTAGGCATGGAGGTAAGTGGGAGACAGGATGCACAACTAGAACCACACAACACATTGTTTGAGATGGGTGGCCTTATAAATCAGATAGATAGATAGATAGATAGATAGATAGATAGATAGATAGATAGATAGATAGATAATAAACTAAACACAATGGTAAATGTAAAGGGCAGAAACGGGTTTTGGTGGGAAAATGGTCAAGGGGTTTTGACAAAAGTCTTGGCATGTTTCCAAACCTTTGGTGCAAATTGACTACGCTTGCACAAATGGCATAATAGCATTTTTTCCCCATAAAACAAAGTTTTGGACAAAAATGATCAATTGCATAATTATGTGAGGAAAGCCTGTACATCTATGTACGGAGAAGGGGGTTTGGAATGGGTTTATAAAAAGATCCAGGATCAGGATTGGAACTCTCAGAGACTGGAGCTTGGGAAAGCTCTCTGTGACTATAATGGATTGGGAAGGATCTAGAGTTCTATGTAGGCAAAAATTACCAAGTTCAATCACTGGTAACTCCAACTGAAAATAACAGGTGCTGGAAACTGCAGAGTTTCCACCCAGAGTTACATTTAGCAGGTTCAGTAAAATGCAACCTCCTATGATCAGGAGAACTATGGACCCTTCCTATCAGCATGAACAAGTAACCAGCAAGTGGTCCGTAGATTGGCTGCTGGCTGTAAATGTAAGCAGGATCAAGATGAATCTTGAAAACTATAAAACTATAAAACTTTAAGCAGTTGAGAGTTTCCATAGAGTATAGTTTTTAGATGAGCTGAGGACAAGGGCACTGGCCAACCTAGCTTGAAGCATCAATAATGGAGAACCTTGGATCTAAGTCAGTTTGGTTGGCCTGACAAAATGTTGTTTGGGAATAGCTAGTTACTGGCTTTAAAGAACCCACATTTATATTTATCTCCTGCAGCAGCTGTGACTGCAGACCATCAGTAGTAAGTAGATAAGGCCTCTTGGAATCTTATTTAAAAATATAATATTAACATACACACACACACACACCTCTGATTGGATTCAGTCTGGGGTTACTTTGTTGCCATACAGATAGACAAACATTTTACAGCAACATAGCATCTTATTCATTTGTTTTAAAAAATGGACTTAGAACATTTAAAAGCCATAATATACAAGAAATATTACAGCCCTTTTCAAAGAATGTGCCTAGAATGACCCTGCCAAGCATGATAATAGATCAGTCTTGTCCTTTCATTATTGACACACAACTATTCTGGTTTAGTAATCTGGAACTCTAGTAATAACTTGTTGCCAAGGAATGTCTTTGCTTGTTTTAAAAAAATCCATATTCTGAGCTTTGTCTCTTCCCCCTTCCCCAAACCATTTTTAATTACCATAATTAGATCTATGAGGAAGCTCAGATACTTTGGGAATGTCCTGTGAACGGAAGGGGGATTGGAAAACATTGTCATGCTTGACAAGGTTGAGGGAAGTAGAGGAAGAGGAAGATAATGGATAAAGTGGATCTACAGGAACAATGTGATTACAAGGATGTCCTTGGACGAACTACAACTTATAACTAATGACAGTTCAAGATGGCAAGCATTTGACCGTGCAGTCACCAAGATTCAAAGTCAACCTTCTGGAGCCCATCTCAGCAGAATGATGAGATGTGATCTGAAAATGTTATCTCCATAGGATCACCTTTACTCAACTTCTACAGTCATAAGCCATAATTGCACTTCAAATAAAGCATTTGTTTTAAATGTATTTATTATAAGTAATAAATAAAATGGACTCCAAAAATATGGTTGTGCACCTTCTTAGAATAAAGTAATTAGAGTTACTACTCAAAACCAGAATCTGTTTTGGTAATCAGTCCTCCTGTATGTAACATAATAGCAAAAGGCTCCAGGATGCATGAACAGAATAAATCCCTCGGCTAAGCAGGTCAGGTCAGCCTGTTCTACCCATTTCCAGGCTCATGGGCTGCAACTGATGAGCTCCGGCACATTTCATTCCAGAAACCAGGCAAGAGTTGCTAGTGGCCCCCAAAGGGATTTTCATTCGGCACAATGCTTTTGTGACTGAGCACTTTCTCCTCAACTGATTATTCAATTTTCTCTAGATTTTAGATCTGAAATAGTCTTTGTACCTCCTGTTCTCATCCCTGGCCTCTTATCATCAAAATACAATAAAATAATCATTTCTTGAAATTGTTATTTTCTGCACAAAAGATACTACTCAGCCTGAGATCCCTTCTATTAAATCAATCATATGAACTTTGCCATTGTCCACAAAGGCCAACGAATGAATCGAATGAATCGGAATGGTGCTGGCTTAGAAGTCAGTGTTCTCACCGGGAGAAAGGAAGGGTTAAACTTGGCACACACTTTTGCACCTTTTTCAGGCTTGGGCATGTCATTGTAGCCAGTAGGCAGGTTCACTCCCACCCCATCAGAAGGTGTTCCGGAGTATAAAGTGATGGTAAACATCCCTCTCGCTTGAGAAATCTAATATGTCACTTCAGGACTCTACCTGCTGAACTCAAACATCTGAAACTTCCCTCTCTTAGTGTAAAAGTTGGTTGCGGGTGGGGGACAGGGATTCAATTATGTAAGCGGTAGGCTAAAGATGCTGGACAACAATTATTAAAAATACCAGCCCTGGAGGGGGAAGACAAGAAGGCAAACATTCCCTTCACAGGAAAACAAAGCCTAGAGCAAAGGTTACCTGGTAGGACTGGGGGGATTTTTGTATCATAACAGTGGTGTCATTTTTCAGGCAAGCTACAGCTTCAGAGTTCAGAGAAAAAGAGATGAGGCTTTGGAGGTAGACAATATTCACCAATATTCAGTACCCCTAGACCCTCCAGGGGTACTGCAGTGCAACCCCGATCAATCCCAGCCAACATGACCAATTATGGACTGGGGATAATGGGAGTGGTAGTTCAGCGCACCTAGGTGGGTCAAAGGAGGCTGTAAAAAAAGCGGATGAGGTATCTGGGGAGAGGGGATGCAAGAGGAGAGGGAGCAGAGCATGGGGGGGGGGGAATCAAACCCGGGAATTATTCGGAAAAGCTTTATAAACCAGCGCGTATTATACAGCGTATCAGAGCGCGTTATTATATAGCCTGGCGGATATAATTCTTTGAAAGTTCGTATTTAAAAAATCCAAACAAGCGGCCATCAGACCAAGCGCCTTGAACGAAGGACGGAGTTTGATTTCGGAAAAAGCAAAATCCGAGAGTTTTAAATCCAGAGTCGGCTACGCAGAAGTGACCAAATAAGGCGAATAAAGGGGCGCCGAGGGTGGGGATGGGAGAGAAACAAATCTTGGTCTCCAACATTGAGGAGTTCGAGCTGATTTCTCCTTCCTCTCCTTTCCTACAGCCCTCAACCCGAGCATTTTCCCTCTCTTTCCCACAACTCACCTCATCGGGGGCTCGACGCGTTCCCAGCACACACAAAATTGCGGCGAAGGCGAGCGTTCCTGTCACCGGCTGGCGGCTTCCCCTTCTCCTCCAGCTACCTCCACAGCGCGAGGAGAAAGGGCTGCCCGCTCCTTCCACGACACCCGCCGAGACGCAAACAAGGGCTTCTGCTCTCGTCCCGGGTCCCGCCGAGCGCCGAAGACTAGTTATACCCGAGAGCGAGCGAAGGCGGGAGGAAGGAAGGAAGGAAGAAGCGAGGGCTGGGGGTCCGCGCGCAAAGTCTACGGAACCTGAGAACTTAAGCGGAGGAGAGCCTGACGCAGCGCCCCCCGCGCCGCCCTTGCCCGCTTTCGCATTCTCCTGCTTCCTCAGGGCAGCGTCGCCCCCCGCGGAAGGTGACTCGTCCGGTCAGCTTGGAAGGCGCCTGGGAACTCTGGCGAAGAGTTCGCCTCCGCCTCTGCCGCCTTTTTTTTTTCTTCCCCTTGCTCCCCTCCGACTCCCTCCCTCGGCTGGGATCGCTCAGCAGGAAATCCCTCCCAGCCTCCTGTTCTTCCCTCCTGATTGGAAAAGCGAAAGCGGGGACGACTGGACGAGCTGGGCAGGGCCTGCGGATCGCCTGCTGCCTCTTGCACCGGGGCTGAAGGATTCAGGGGTTAACCGAAGAGGAGGAGGAGGAGGAGGAGGACGGGGGGGGGGGCGTGTCGTGTCACCAGAGACCTTGGTGGAACGTGTGCGCACAGGTAAGGGAGGCTGTGTGTCTGGAGCGGGAGAGCCGAGCCCCCAGGGCTCAGGAAAGTCTCAAGTGGATTTTATGAGAGAGATGCTTCGCAAGAGAAGCGGCCAGTCTGTTGCCAAGCTATGTCTAAAAGGAGGTGTCTCCCGGGCACCCATGGACGCTAGAAATATATGTCCTCTTTGGTCTTTAAAAGAAATGGATCCCTCCTTTTTTCTATTTTTTTAAATGTTGGGTTTAACTTGTGTGTGTCTGTCAGTATTGCTTACTTATTTTCACACGTGTATTCTTCTTTGTACTAGAAATATGAAGATGTGTTCTCCTCCCCAGTTTCCCCCCCCTCTTTTTCCTCTGGGCACTTGTATCTCCAGTTCTTAAACATCACAGACTTTGTACAGGTGTTCAGAAGTTTTGAGACACGCATCCTTTGTTGGAGGTGGAGAACCCTCCACTATATTTCCAGTACAGCATCCAAGTATCTGCCTCCAATTTCATTGTGATTTATGCCAGTACGTTCTGGCTTTGTTTGCATAACATCTTTCCCCCATGATTAATTCAACAATAATTTACTCAACTCATTCATTTGGTTCAAGCAACACGCTGCACCATAAACTATTCATACAGGCTGGGTACAGACACAGTAGACTAGGATGTGGTTGGTTGGCTTGGATCCTGTTGTCTGTATATTTCAGATTAGGTTAAGGTGGTGTATGAAAGACAACCATAACTCAATCATCCTTCCACCTACTCTGACTCCCATCTCTTTTTCAGCTGTTGTTCTTGCAGAGAAATTAAGAGGTCCACATTTAGATCTCTAGTTTCTCAGTGTTGCAAGGCAAATCTGATACAGGCAACAGGATGAAGTGGGAGAGTAGTTATTATAGTGTTAGTGAACATACCATCATGCAGATAGACTTCCTTTGGTTATGAAGAAGCATATGAAGCCTCTTACATTTACTTAAAGACAGATTTTTACATAGGAGGGTGTTCTATATTTTTCTCAACTCTTTTTCTCTTTATACAGATCTCTTTGTATAGGTCTACAATGTATTGTATTGTATTCAATTTTGAGTTTTAAAATTAAAATTTTAAATTCCCAACACTGTGGAATTCTTTTCAGAAGATGAAATCTTCTGATGGACTGAAGATGGACTAAAATAAATACATAAAAACCTATGAGATGTCCAGTCAGTAATTTTAGAGAAGAAAAGCTCTCCCTCATCATCTTAAGGATCCAAGATCCTAATTCTGATCTTATCCAGTGCACTTGTAGGTTCAGCTTTCATTGTTAGATTTACTGTATATCTAACAATAATAGATTTATATCTATTTATATCCTATGTTTGCTCCAGGACTTCAAGGTGACAATGGAAATTGTCCTTGATTTTATCCCCACAACAATAACCCTGTTAAATAGGTTGGGCTGAGATAGAGCAACTGCCCCAAACTCACCCAAATTTTCCATAGCCGTGGGTGGGCTTGAACCTAGGTCTTCCTAGCCCTAGTTCATCCCTTTAACCCAGAGCTTTCCAATCTGTGTGTCGCGACACATTAGTGTGTCGGCTGCAGGTCTGGGTGTGTCGCTGCTGCTGCCTCCGAGCCCTGCCAGGATTCCACGCAGGTCCTAGTGCCTGCCTTGTGCCTTGCTGCCTCCAAACCTGCTGTGATTCCGCGCAGGTCCTAGTGCCTGCCTTGTGCCCTGCAGTAAGTGTGTCGCGAAATGATGCCCTGCTGTAAGAGTGTGTCGCGAAATGATGCATGTCTGAAAAGTGTGTCACCAACATGAAAAGTTTAGAAAGCTCTGCTTTAACCACTACTGCTCAGTTTGTCTATAGCTGAAAATGTTAAAGATCTTGGCCCAAGCAAAATCATGACCTATGATCATGTGCTATACTAACTTATGAATGTGTGAATTAGTAGTTCCATATTTGGTTTTCCTGTCCTTTAGGACAATGTCCTGCAGTCTCAGGGAACAAATGCTAGGAACCATAGAGGATACATTGGTTCCCCCTTCTAATGTCAGACACTGGGATCAGATCCCTCTTCTCAGATGGGCTCCAAGTCTTCCTTTTCCCAAGTTCGAGAAATCCTAATCTTAGTAAGCCCCTAAATGTTATGTGCACAAAGGCTCCAGATGAAATAGACCCTAAGATACCCTGACTCTTCTGTATTGATCTGGCTCCAGAAAAAGAATGTTTCTTTTCCACGCTGCTAGTCATTGTCATTGGCGATCACTCGTAGCCGAGTAAGATTGTCTTCCAAGGGTAAAATTTTAACAGTGGATCCGTAAGTGGCTGTAAAGGCCAGTTCTGGATCCGCCTAGTAAAATCTACCTTACAGTGTTGCTGTGAAGATAAAATGGAAGGGGGAGACAAAGCCTTATGCGTGCTGCTTTGACTACTCTGATGAAAGAACTGAATATTTATTTATTTATTTATATTTCTAACTTATATCACCGCCCATCTCCCCCCATTCCGGAGGGGACTCTGGGCGGTTTACACCAAGCCAGCAATTAAAACATATAAAAATTTATAAAATAGAATACATAATTTAATTAAATATATAAGATCCAAGAGGCTCTGATGTTAGGCTTTAAAGAACCCTATGGATGCAGTAATGAACAAGATTTAACTAGTATGCTTTTAATTGCATGTATATCTATTTTTATTCGTATGCCTTGATTATAAAAGAAAACAGTGTAATAAATGACTGACTAATTGACAATAGGGTTCTCAGTGGAATTTCTCCTCAAGAGCAAGGAACACAGAATTATAAAACATATGGGAGAGTTTAGAAGGCATGACTGGTAGTATTCTTTTTTTATTTATTCTATTTGTATCCCACCTTTCTGCCCACATTATGGGGGAATCAGTTCATTCACTTTTAATGTGCTTCCCTTCACTTTTGTCTGTGGAAAGCCTCTTCTACAGTGTTTAAGTTAACTTATGCCAAGACCATGCAGGAGATCAGTTTGTTATGAGCACCAACAATCTTCCTAAGGGAAATAATTATTTAGCTTAGGATGAAGAGTAATATTAGCTTTTTTGTGGTTTTGCTAATCATACAAGCAGATTTCAAAAGGCACTAATACTGTATATTCATAAAATTACTCTTCCATATATAGGATGCCCATTGGTCAACAGAAGGCAGTCCTGAGGGACACCATGTAATAGCTTCCATTTCAAAGATAGTTGTCTCCAAATGACAACATCTGAAATCTCCCTGAGAGAAATGAAGGGAACCACGGCAAAGCCATGCCCCCATTCCAAAATCTCTCAGGTGGTCCAGAAGGATACTATGATTGATAGTATTGAAAGCTGCTGAGAGATCAAGAAACAACACTTATTTGTCCACTTTCAAAGGTCATCCATCAGAGTAACCAAGGCAATCTCATCCCTTTAGCATACCCTGAAGTCATTTTGAACAAGTCAAGATAATTTGCTTCTTCCAAGACTAGCTGCAGCTGAAAAGCTACCACCCTCTCACTCTGTCTTACCCAAAAGAAGATGATAATTGCTCATTTCTGAGGGAGCCAGGGCAAGCTTCGTATGGAAACATCTAATGATTGTCTTCTTCAAACAAGGCATCTCTGCCCTCCCTCAGAGAGGCTCTTAGGATGTTAACTAAGGCATTTCTTACCTTCTGGATAAAAGTTACAAGCCAAGTTTGGCAAGGATCCAGATGACAAGTGCCGGTCCTTGGTTATCACAAATTGAAGTAACTCCAGTCTAACACTACAAGAGGAGTAACCTGATATTCCCATAGTTGACTCTACATCACCGGTGGCATTCAGACTAGCACAAATATGAGAGATTTTACCCCCCCAAAAAATCATTGAAAGTGTTAAATCTGTTAGAGATCGGGTTTCAACCAAGCACGTCTCACAGAAGCTTGAAGGAGGAGGCAGCCTCTGCTGTAACCTAATCTTACTTGCTTTGTGTGGGAGGGGCTGAATCCCGGTTTCCTGTTTCTTGTTCCCTTCTCTTCCTCTCTTTCTGCTCGAATCTCCTACCAAGGAGGATGGCAGCTATGGCTGCCCAAGTTTTCTCAGAAGCATGTGGTTCACGTCAGAACCTTCTTGCTCGCACGCATGGACCGTTTCTACTAAGGAACTGTGAGTTACAATAAAATTGTAAACTCTTTTTTATGTAACTTTACATTAACGTGTGAAGTGTATTTATTTTGTGTTTTGAACTGATTAAGCCTTGTGCAAGTTTAATGGGAACGCTTCTACTCTGCTACATACTAATAAGAAGCTGCGTGGAGTTCTGGTACTACCATCCCAGAATTCCTACAAAATCAAACCTTTTAAAGTTCTATAATAGAACCCAGCAAGGGGGAGCAGCCTCCTTACAACCTGAAAACCCCAACAAGCATTATTGTGCACATGCAATATGTTAAGAAAAGACCAGAGGCTTTGCTGCATCTATTGCCACACCATAAACCTTCAAATGGGCTTTATGCTACACCTTATCAGATTTGAGTCTTCCTCCACTTGCCCTGTAGTCATCAGCCTTGCTGTTTTAGTTCCCACAGTTCATCTGTGTATCATGGGATCATCTTTGAAACAGATTGGACAGAATGCTTAGGAGCAATTGGGTCAATCCCATAGTAAGCTCTTATTCCAGATACAAACAGGACATCAACAAATTTACTGTTTGTTCCAAGCTCTTCCAAGCTAACTTACTGTTAGCTCCAAGCTCTTCCAAGATGTCTTGGAATCCAACCAAATCCTCTAAAAGCTTTTTGGGTGGGCTGTCCTAATTCTTCTTCAGAGATGAGGTATATTCATTAATGCAACCTTAACTGGATGGTGATCCGTCTATCACAGTGTGGAAACCTAAGGTGGTCCACCCACAGAACATCTCCCTGAGCAGATCAAAATACCAAATTGAGCGTGTAACCTGTTGTAAGGATGGAAAACCCAGAAGCAATGGCTAATTGCAACTGGGTGCAACCTTACACAGGGTTGAGAATGAAGGAAGGAGGAGAGACATAAGAGGGACAGAAGACTGGAGGAAAACACAAGCCCAAGAAAACAAACAGCAATGTACCCATCCAATGCAGGAAACACGAGAAGCCAATGACAAAAGAACTGTCAGTGCTGGCAAACACAAGGCCGGACAAAAGCCATTGAAGAAGCTGAGAGGAAGGGGCGGGACAGAAAGGGGGGGGAGGAATGCTTAAAGGAGGGAGCGGGAGGAAGTAGAACCCATTTGTGGCTTTAATGGAGCATGATACTGATCTAATAAAGAGCTACACATATCCCTCGTGGCTTGTGTTGTAAGTTACTGGATTTAGATCATAAAGATCATGAACCTCACAGAAAGCCATGAATGGGTTCTACTTCCTACAGACACTTAAAAGAGGTGTTTGGCGAAGCAGAATCTGACCAAGTGCCTCCCCACCGGAAGTCAGACTGCACCATAGAGCTGATTCCAGGGGCTGAGCTACCCAAGGCAAAGCTGTACCCCATAACCACTAAAGAACTTGAGGTACTATGTGAATTCGTAGACAAGAACTTACAACGGGGGTTTATTCGCCCTGCTACGTCATCTATGGCCGCACCTGTCCTATTCAGGACAAAAAAAGATGGGTCACTATGGCTCTGCACAGACTATAGAGGCTTAAATGTGGACTGTACCTCTAATAAATACCCTCTTCCCTTGATGAAAGACATGCTGACCCACCTCTCAAAAGGGAAAATTTTCACTAAACTTGACCTAAAGGAGGCATATTTCAGGGTACGAATCTGGGAGGGGGATGTGTGGAAGACCACTTTCAACTGCCAGCTGGGGTAATTTGAGTACCTGGTAATGCTGTTTGGCCTACAGGGGGCGCCAGGGGTCTTCATGCACCTCATAAACGAAATCCTACATGACTTCCTCTACTGGGGCGTATTAGTCTATTTGGACGATATCCTGATATACTCCTAGACGATGGACAAACACGTAGCACTAGTAAAGGAAATACTGAAAAGACTGCTAAAAAACCACCTGTACGCCAAGCTGTCAAAGTGCGATTTCCACAAGAAACAGCTGGATTACCTGGGGTACAGAATCTCTAGCAAAGGGGTGGAAATGGACCCGGCTAAAGTCAAAGACGTAGTAGCCTGGGAACCACCCCGAACCAGGAGACAACTACAGAGCTTCTTAGGATTCTCTAATTTTTACCGGCAGTTCATCCCCCACTTTGCGTAAGTAGCCCTACCCCTCACCAACTTACTAAAGACAAAAGGGAAGGGGAACCCCAAAACAACAAAGAGACCAGGAGCACCGATCCAATGGACAGCGGAATGCCAGGAAGCATTCAACCACCTGAAAGTGCTGTTCACATCGGAACCGGTACTGAGGTATCCGACCCTGTGCGGCCCCTAATTGTCCAGGTGGACGCTTCGGATGTGGCCGTAGGTGCCATCCTACTGCAGAAGGATGAAGAAGGAGAACTGAGGCCATGCGCCTACCTCTCGTGCAAATTCTCGGACACAGAGCGGTGCTGGCACATCTGGGAGAAAGAGGCTTTTGCAGTACGGTGGGTGCTCATTACCTGTGACACCTATTGGAGGGAGCTCCCCACCCATTCGAAGTCTGGACGGACCATAAGAACCTAGAGGCCCTGAAATCCCCAAGAAAACTAAATCCCAAACAAATCCGATGGGTGCAGTTCTTCAGAAGATTCAACTTCACGCTGAAGTACCTGCCTAGGGGTAAGAACTTCCTAGCTGACACGCTATCTCGACTACCCCAACACAACAGCCAGAGGTAAGAGATTATAGACTCCGTCATTTCGCCTACCCAATTCGTGATGGCAGCTACTACGTGGAACCAGACAACTGCCACGGCAGCAAAAGTGGGAAAGGACTTACAAACTGAGCTACAGATTGCATCGCAGCAAGATGAATGGCTATGGAACAATAACACCTTCTTAGTAGAAAGGCTGGGACTATGGTGGAAGGGGGAGAAAATATACATACCAGAGACCCTGAGAAGGAAAATCCTGCAAAGGTGCCACGATGCCAAGGTAGCGGGGCACTTCGGTTTTGTAAAGACTCTACATTTAGTGTGAATACAATTTTGGTGGCTGGCCCTGTGAAAGGACATGGAAGAGTATGCTGCGAGTTGCCCCATTTGTGCCACAGCAAAACGCATTGGGGGGAAACCCAGAGGTCTATTACAGAATGTGGCGAGCCCTACTCGTCCATGGAAACAAATTGCCATGGACTTCATCGTAGAGCTACCAGAGAGCAAGAAGAAGACAACCATATAGGTCGTTACGGACTTATTTTCTAAACAGACACATTTCATCCCATGCACCGGGCTACCCACGGCCATCCAACTGGTCAAGATGTTCTTCCACCACATATACTGCCTCCACAGAGCCCCCGAATGCATCATAAGCGACAGCAGAACACAATTCACCTCCAGATTCTGGAAGCACTTTCTCAAATTGATTGGAGTGGAGCAAGGCTTAAGCTCCGCCCACCACCCGGAAACAGATGGGATGAGTGAACAGCGGAACCAGATAATAGAGCAATACTTGAGGTGCTACATTGGCCACCAACAAGACGATTGGGTGGATTTACTCCCGTTCGCTGAAGTGGCATAGAATAACGCGGTACACACGAGCACAGGATTCACCCCATTCCAAGTTGCCAATGGGCAAGACTTTGTAGCCATCCCAGAATTACCACAAGAACATACAAAAATACTCTCCTTAGACGAATGGATCAAACAGATGAAAGACAGCTGGCCAGTAATCGAAAAGGCTCTAGATGATGCCAAGGCTGATTACAAAAAATACGTGGACCACAAAAGGGCCCCAGAATGGCCCTTGAAGGTGGGAGACAAGGTTTACTTGTCTACGAATTACCTGAAATCCACTCAGCCCTCAAAAAAACTAAGCCCCAAGTACGTCGGCCCATTCCCAATTTCAAGAATCATCAATGACATTACAGTGCAACTCCACTTACCAAAGAACTTGAACAAAATCCACCCAGTTTTCCACTGTTCCCTACTTAAACCAGTGCGGACTTCCGACCGATGGCACCCTGAACCTCCCCCGCCTGTCCCTACGCTAATTGAGGGGGAACAACACTTCGAAGTCCAAGCCATCTTAGACTCCAGACGGCGTTGAGGGGGGTTGCAGTACCTAGTGCAATGGACACACCTTCCGAAAGCTGAGAATGAGTGGGTAGAGAGCCAACATGTCTGTGCACCCCAATTAGTCAGGGCATTCCTCGAACGATACCCAGACAAACCTAGATTAGGAGAACGGATATAACCTGTTGCGTTCTTGCACTAACTACCCCTTTTATCTTCCAGGTGCATCCTCATCCAAGGGGGGGGGGGAGGTTATCTTTCCGAAGGGAGGCGGCATGTAAGGATGGAAAACCCAGAAGCAATGGCTAATTGCAACTGGGTGCTCCAACCTTACACAGGGTTGAGAATGAAGGAAGGAGGAGAGACATAAGAGGGACAGAAGACTGGAGGGAAACACAAGCCCAAGAAAACAAACAGCAATGTACCCATCCAATGCAGGAAACACGAGAAGCCAGTGACAAAAGAACTGTCAGCGCTGGCAGACAGAAGGCCGGACAAAAGCCATTGAAGAAGCTGAGAGGAAGGGGCGGGACAGAAAGGGAGGGAGGAATGCTTAAAGGAGGGAGCGGGAGGAAGTAGAACCCATTCGTGGCTTTAATGGAGCACGATACTGATCCAATAAAGAGCTACACATATCCCTCGTGGCTTGTGTTGTAAGTTACTGGATTTAGATCGTAAAGATTGTGAACCTCACACCTGTGACCAAATGGGGTAGGTCCATGATTGTCATGGCTGCTACGAACTCCTGAGTTGCTCCCATAAACCAGCTTTAGTGGCTATTGAAATCCTCCCAGCACCATAAGCCTAGGTCTCTCCAATACCAGCTCTGAGGCCAGCTCAATTAGGGATTCTTTTAAGCATCATGATGGGCAATACACTAATGGAATCCCCAATCTATCTCCAATCTGTGTGGGAGTTCCAGGGTGGTAGCTCCCTATTGTGTAGAAGACTTCTAACCAGAGAATGTGTATGTACTAATTTTCATTTATTTATGAATGAAAACTGGCTTTTCATAAATATTTATAAGGCTAGATACTCTTGTTCTAGATTGTTTTGAAAATTCCCTGCTCATTTCCAAATCCATTAGCATCTTGTTTTCTCAAAGAGATCCAGGATCAGCAAGTTACATCAGAGATGAGAAACCCACAGCTATTAGCAACCTTAGCCAAGCAGTGATTAGCTATGCTGGGATAACAGAAGGTGCTTAGTCGTGGCCCATTGGTTTATTTCCTTGAAGTTTATTCTTTTCTTTCCCCAAGCAGCAACAGTGACACTGTGCATGTTCTCTACTTGGTAGGGAGCATGCTGTATTGGCTTAATTCTTCCACACTGAAGCTTAGGATCATGGTCTTCATTCCAGATCTGCAGGCTGTAGAGTGGTCAGATGTGGCCTTAGTTTATGCAGATACCAAAATAGATGCAAGGATTAAAATATGATGGAAACCAGGCAATACTATTCATCTATAAAACAGTTTTATATGGTTGTCAAGAATCTCTAAGTTGTGTACACTAAAGCACTCACTCTATCACAGGAAAATACAGATTTGGCAAACAGAAGTCACAACTGTTGCAAGTAGGAGTTGTAGTATGGATGATAATAACACTGTAGCAGTCAATGAAGCCTCTCCCTTTGGCCCAAACATGCCCTAGCAACTTCTTTTTTTCTGCTACATCCTCATGATGTGGCTTTATCTTGCTCTCCAACCCATATCTGAAGCAACCTTAAGCCATCCTTAGCTGTACTACTTCTCCCTTATCCTGAGACAGTTTTGCTGTGGATACAATCTGGTGTACTTCATGGACCAATTGGTTGGTAGCACAGTCAAACTGGATTCTTGGTGCTCTTTGAGCTTGCTTGTCTTCTTGCAGACATTTTGTTACCAGGCTAGGTGACATCATCAGGACACTATAAATTCTCCACGATTGCAACAGTAAAGGGCCCCTGGGGATGGGGTCATCCCTGTACCTCCTGTCCACCTTAGGCTGGTGTTGGCATGTCCCACAACCAGATCATCCAAGCGTGTCTGCAGTTGTAGAACAGCAGCTTCTATATAGCTCTGTTGCCTCTTCTGCTGTATATCCAGCAATGATGAATTACCTTTTATTCATTTCGACGGTGGAACCTATATCATCTAAAGTGCAAGTAGTTTTTACAATATCCTTACAATATAGGCCAGATCAATGAGCTAAATCTTGTTTTTATTTATTTATTTATTTATTTATTTATTTATTAATTATTCCAATTTATTCCCCGCCCATCTCCCATGCAAGGGACTCTGGGCGGGTTACAACAATTAAAAAATTAAAAACTATACAATTTAAAAATATCTAAGATACAACCAATATAATAAATAAAATCCAAAGATGGGTAGGGAATCGTAGCACAGATCCTATTGCTACGGGGCCAGCCAACCCCAGGAGGCACTATCGCCTCTGTTGTCCCAGGCCTGGTGGCAGAGCCAGGTCTTAACGGCCTTCCGAAAGGGCAGAAGTGAAGGGGCCAGTCTCACCTCCGGGGGCAAGATGTTCCATAAGGCGGGCGCTATCGCAGAGAAGGCACGCCTCCTGGACCCCGCTAGATGGAATTCTCTTGTTGAGGGGGTCCAGAGCATGCCCTCCCTGCAAGCACGGGTGGGGCGGGCCGACGTTATCGGGACGAGACGGTCCCTCAGGTATCCTGGCCCTATGCCATATAGGGCTTTAAAGGTAATCACCAACACCTTGAATTGGACCCGGAAGCAAACTGGCAACCAATGCAGCTCGCGTAGCAGAGGTGTTACATGAGCCGATGTCCTGGCACCCATAACTGCTCGCGCCGCCGCATTCTGTACCAGCTGAAGCTTCCGGATACTCTTCAAGGGTAGCCCCATGTAGAGCGCGTTACAGTAGTCTATACGGGAGATGACAAGGGCATGAGTGACTGTTCGGAGGGCCTCCGGATCCAGGAAAGGGTGTAACTGGCACACAACTCGCAGCTGTGCAAAGGCCCTCCTGGCCACGACTGCCACCTGCTCTTCGAGCAGGAGTCGCGAGTCCAGGAGGACCCCCAGGTTCCGCACTGGATCTGAGTGAGGTAGTGCAACCCCACCCAGAACCAAAGATGACAACTTCCCGGATTTAGGGGGGCCATCAATCCACAACCACTCCGTCTTACCAAGGTTCGGTTGAAGCCTGTTGTTCCCCATCCAGACCCCCACAGCCTCCAGACACTGAGATAGGGCATTGACCGCATCACCTACTTCACCCGGGATGGAGATGTATAACTGGGTATCATCAGCATATTGGTGATACCTCATCCCATGGTGACAGATGATCTCGCCCAGCGGCTTCATGTAGACGTTGAATAGGAGAGGAGAGAGAACCGACCCCTGCGGCACCCCGCAAGTCAGGGGTTGCGGGTCAGCCCTTTCCTCCCCTATCAACACAGACTGAGAACGGCCCCGGAGGAAGGAGGCAAACCAGCGCAAAACTACGCCGCCCACCCCCAACTCCCTGAGCCGCCCCAAAAGTATACAGTGGTCAACGGTATCGAAAGCCGCTGAGAGATCTAAGAGAGCCAGGATGGACGCACTCCCTCCATCCCGCTCTCGCCAGAGATCATCCATAAGCGCGACCAATGCGGTCTCCGTCCCATATCCCGGCCTGAAACCTGACTGGAAGGGGTCTAGATAATCCGTTTCTTCCAGAATCCTCTGGAGTTGCCACGCCGCCACCTTCTCAACCACCTTTCCCAAAAAGGGAAGGCAGGAGACTGGGCGAAAATTGCCCAGGATAGTAGGGTCCAGGGACGGCTTCTTGAGGAGGGGGTGCACCAGCGCCTTCTTGAAGGCCGCCGGGAACACTCCCTCACTCAAGGACAAATTAATCATCACCTGGACCCAACCACATGTCACCTCACTGGCTGATTTCACCAGCCAGGAGGGACATGGGTCAAGCTGGCATGTGGTGGCGTTCACAGTCCGGAGGATCCTGTCTACTTCATCAGGCGCAACAGGATCAAACTGTTCCCAGATAACATGGTAAGTACGATCCCCTGGCATCTCCGCAGATCCTGTCTCATGCTTTGAGTCTAACTTGGAATTAATCTGAGCGATTTTGTCCTGCAGATGCTCAGAAAACTCTTCCGATCGGCCCTGTAAGTGGGTCTCCCCCTGCTCCCGACCCAAAAGAGATCTTGTAATTTTAAAAAGGGCTGTCGGGCGGCATTCTGCGGACGCAATAAGAGCGGAGAAATATTCACGTTTCGCCGCTCTTACCGCCACAAGGTAGGCCTTAACTGCGGCTCTAGATTGTGTTCGGTCAGATTCAGTCTTCGTCTTTCTCCAGCGGCGCTCTAGACGTCTCTTAACCCTTTTCAAAGCCCTTAACTCTTCCGTAAACCACGGAGAGTGGCGGGCCGAGCAGGGCCGGAGAGATCGCATAGGCCCAATCTTGTCCAGGGCTCCGGCCGCGGCTTTATTCCAGGCCGCGGCCAGGGCCTCCACTGGACCATGAAGCAAGTCCTCAGGAATAACCCCAGCTCCTTCTGAAACCTCACTGGGTCCATCAGTCGCTGGGGGCGGACCAATCTAATAGGTCCTGCCTCCCTGCGGAGTGGGGCGGCACAAGAGGGCCTCAGGGTCACCAGGGCGTGGTCTGACCATGACAATGGGGAAAGATGTAACTCTCCCCTCAGATCACATTGCCACTGCTCAGACAAGAAAACTAAGTCCGGGGTGAGACCACTGTCACGAGTCGGATCACAAATAATCTGAGACAGGCCCATAGCTGCCATGGTAGCCATGAACTCCCGAGCTGCCTCCGAGGCTCGCCCCAGAGACGGCAGATTGAAGTTCCCCAGAACCATAAGTCTGGGGAACTCCACTGCCAACCCCGAGACAGCCTCGAGCAGCTCAGACAGGGAGGTTGCTACGCAGCAGGGAGGCTGGTACAGCAGCAACACTCCCAACTGTTCTCGTGAACCCAACTTGAAAAACAGGGTCTCACACCCGGCCACTTGTGGAGCAGCTCCCCTGAAGGCCACAAGAGACTCTCGGATGACCACTGCCACCCCTCCTCCCCTGCCCCGGTGTCTCGGCTGATGCCAAACCTGAAACCCGGCTGGGCACATTTCCGAGAGGGCCACTCCCCCCTCTGGACCCAGCCAGGTCTCGGTAATACACACCAGGTCGGCCCCCTCATCCGTGATCAAGTCACTTAATGTCCTTACAATATAGGCCAGATCAATGAGCTAAATCTTGTTGGGATCAGCGGCTAAGGCAGAAGTTTCACCTTTTGGGACTAAGGATGTCCTGGTCACTCTTGCAAGGAGCATGGGCAAATGGCCATATGTTTGCCCTCCTGTGCATTTCTGGGGGGGGGGGAATAGGCACTGGATGCTGCTGTTTTGGTTTTCAGCATATCAGTTTACCATTATTTTAGAATTAGATTCTTTTATTTTATTTTTTAAATGGTAATCTGATATGCTGCAAAGGGTACTGAGAGATATCCGTAGGCACCTTGATACCTACAGGTCTCCTGTTGGGGATTCCTGGGTTAATCAGAGGCAGCAGTCATAATCAAGTTTATCTGAAGTAACCTCTCTTTTAGCTTATTGTTCAGTGTGTTGTGTGAATTTAGGCAGTGGGGTTAATTCATATACTATAGTTCCGTTAACCATGGCTTAGCTCTTTTGAACTTATTTTATCCATTGTTTAGGATGCGGTTGTATTGTAATGCATTGTACCAACACATTGTAAACTTATCCATTGTTAAGGATGCAAATAAACCAATGTAATAAATATATACTGTAGGTTGCCATGTTGCTGTGCATTCCTGTACTGTACATCTCTGCTCAGACCCATTGAATTCAGCTTGTCTTGCTCCTAGGCACATGTATGAGGAATTTATCAGGAGCGTGTTGAATACGTATCCAGCACAAGCACCTTCTGTCATGTATAGATAAGTGTTTCTTTCTGCTTGCTATGATTGCTTGCATGACAAGGGTACTGGGTAAGATTTTTGCAGCCTAGATATAGAAAAGTTGAGGATGGAGGGGGAGCTTGCCAGATGTTCTCTGCCCTTCACCTGGAGCTGTACAGCCTCAGGAGAGGAACCTTCCCTTGTCAGCTGGGCAGCTTTCTAATACTAGATCAGCCTTCCCCAATCCACACCTTCAATGCCTAGCCACCATGGCTTTTGGTTTCATGTTCAGAAGCTCTTATCAAGTTAATCACAGGATCAGATTGGATTCTATGGGGGTCCATCTTGAGAAATGCCCATGCCCACCGTGCCTAAGGTGAGAGTGGAATGCACTCAGCCCCTAGGGCTTAATTGAACAAACATAAATAAAAGTAGAGTCCTTGGTGCTCTCTGAGCCTTGTTGTTTTCTTGCAGACGTTTCATTGCCAGACTAGGCAACATCTTCAGTGCGAAAAGGGAGTGGGACTTGCTCTCTGTTTATCTACCATGGCTTGTCCTGCTTGTGTTGGTGGAGGTGTTGTTCTCTCCTTAGGAGTTCCTTGATTGGGCTGTTGTTTGCTGGCTGTTGTTTGCTGCTTGATTGATTGACTGAGTTAATAGTTCCTTGATTAGGGTCTATTGTGTTGTTTGATTAATAGACCCTAATCAAGGAACTGATTAACTCAGTCAATCAACCAAGCAGCAAACAACAACACGCCATCACCATAGCACACAAACCAACCAAAACCCTTCAGAACATTGTAAGTAACTCAAAAGACCCAGTAGCCCAAGAAGAAAAAACAGGAGTTATCTACAGCATACAGTGTAAGGACTGTAACAGCCACTATGTAGGACAGACCAGCAGAAGACTTGCAGAACATATCCACGAACACCAACTAGCAGTCAGAAGACACGATGAAAACTCCCTAATCTCACAACAAATGGACAGACTTAACCATACTTTCAACTGGGAAACTGTGAGCATCTTAAACCAAGCCAAGTCCAAAAACGCTAGAGAATTCCTGGAAGCTTGGCACTCAGACAAAGCAGCCATCAACAGACACATAGAGGTAAACAACATTTACATACCATTCATAAGAAACAATAGAAAAGCCAGAAGACCAGAACACCTCCTTGCCAGCAATCAACAACAAGATAGGCAAAGATTAACAGCAAGATTAGCAGCAGAGGAGCAATCAAACAGCACAATATACCCTAATCAAGGAACTATTAACTCAGTCAATCAACCAAGCAGCAAACAACAACCCAATCAAGGAACTCCTAAGGAGAGTACAACACCCCCACCAACACAGGCAGGACAAGCCATGGTATATAAACAGAGAGCAAGTCCCACTCCTTTTTCGCACTGAAGATGTTGCGTAGCCTGGCAATGAAATGTCTGCAAGAAAACAACAAGGCTCAGAGAGCACCAAGGACTCCACAGTTCAACCCTGAGCTACAAATATTTTCTTCGATTGATAAATAAAAGTTTGTGGATTGGGAAGGAGTGAATTCCTTCTTCCTAAAACATCCCTCTCTCATTTCTCAATGAAGAGATAATTATGTGTGTTTGACTATAAATGTCAGCACTTTATGGCTGTTATTTGGAAGACCTTATGTCTATAAGTAGACATGTTTGGAAACATTGCAAGTTAAAGGTCTTGTTAGTCATTATCTGACTTGGCCAGCACTTGTAAAGTGCACTAACATTTATAATGATATTCTGAATTTATGTGGCACCCATTATCCTTTTAAGGATCTTAATTAAGCTTTGCAACTCCCCAAATAGATAAGCCTATTTTCAAGAGGTACAGAAACTCTGTACACCCAAATCAAGGCCAACCATGTGTTAGAAATCAGGACATTGCAAAGGAGACACCTTGATTGCTGGCCTGATTTGTAAAAGAATGTGGTTCACATTTTCCCAGTGACAACTTTGTAGGATGAGATGGCACAGTAACATCATGCAGTACTGTGAGGAAAGACCCCAGAATTACCTGTCCCACTTTTCCCCTGAAAAAAATGTTTTTCAGGGCTCAGATCAGCTCTGATTAAGTGAGCCAGCCTTTTAATTTCCCATAATGCCATAGAGTGGGCAATCTAGTGCCCTCCAGATGTTTTGGACCACAACTCCCTCGTTTCCTTGTCATTAGCCATGCTGGCAGGATGGGGTCGTAGTTAAGGTGTTAAACCAGGACCCGAGAGATCCAGGTGTAAGTCTGCCCTCAACAACAGGAATGCACTGGATGACTTTGGGTCAGTCTCTCTCAGTCAACCTGTCTCACGGGATTGCTGCTGAGGGGATAAAATGAAGAGAAATCTCCATATCAGCAGCCTTGAGCTCTAGAAAGAAAACCAGAATCTAAATCTAAATACTACTCCTACGATAGTTGAAGTCCCAAACATTTAAAATACCAGGTTGCCTATCCCTCCTCTGGAGCAATTCAAAGTTCGGGACACTGTAAGACATTGAGTTGGCCATTCCCAAACTCAAAAGCCAACACTGCTGGGAGTAGTGCTGCTGACCTGGCGAAATATGCCTGGCAAGCTTGCTGAGGCCAGAGGGCTGCTAATCTTCAAAAGCACCCACACTTTTCAGCAGGGATGTCTGCAGTCATCTGCACCTCAGCCCAGTTCTTCCTGTTCTTGCCCCCCAGTTCACAGGTAATTCTTTGAGAAACCAACCCTCTTCTTCCCATCATCGCCCTGCCCATTTGATCCCTTGGCTGCTCTCCCAAAAGTATGCCTCTCCCCAGTGCAACGCGTTGCCTGCACCTGATATAAAATAGGCATCCTCACCAAGTAAGGACCTGACAGCCCAAACATGTTCAAACCAAAACACGTAGCCATCAAAGAGCAGTGAATGCCATTACGCTCCATGGCTATATTTTTTTCCCCATGGATCTCTAGTGATCATGCAAAACAAAATTCACAGCTTTATGCAACTCAAGAAGGAGGTGTCTATCAGACAGCCCCACTGTTTAAAAAGGAAGACCAAAGGTATTCTTTCAGCTGAGGTGGGAATGTCTGAACCAGCAAATCCAGGTGGCAACACTTAGGTTGTTGGGTTTTTCCTTTCCTGCTGGTAAATCCTAAAGCTTTTTCCTAAGGCTATGTTCTAGAGATGGGAAATAAGATGGAAAACCCCTATGTCTGAGATGGTACAAATTAAAAGGCCACTCAGTTCCCCAACTTTGGAATTGGGGCATAGGTGAACTCAGTGTGGGGGAAAAAAGATGGCTTTGTGAAAATGTATTATAAGGTTATATCCCCCCGTTTCTCAAGACTCCCATTGCTGACCGATGGTGCTCTGCAGCTACTCTCGATACTGCTGGATCTATGGATGTTCATCACCTCTCAAAAGGAGGCTAGTGTAAATAGGATGGAACCGTTTGGATCCTATTCAGGAAAATAATGTACTGAGAATATTTTGTACATTATGATGTATGCTGGTGTGTACATGCCTCTCTCTTTCCAAAAGGGGGCATAGCTTGTGCAGAGAGGCGTCCTATGAGGCAGGAAAATGAAATGTTGCTTACCAACATACAGTAGATTATGTATGGACAATAACAATGAAATACTGTATGGTCATCCTTTATTGAAGCTGTTGTGTAAAATTCTACATACGTACCTATATGGGTGAAAAGCCCTCATATATAATTGCATTGTGGTTGTTTTGATCTCTCTCTCTCTCTTTGCTTTCTTTTTTCCTCTATTTTATGTTTTCTTTTTCTCTTCTGTTTAAATAAATAAATAAATGCACCTTCCCCAATCTTCATGGGTCATTGTTGCCATCTAGCGACGAATGCCAGCCTTACAATTGAGACTAAAGCAATCAATAGAACTTCACACTGTTTAGCCATGGTTTCTTTAACTATGGTTTATTGAATGAATTGCAACTCTTTTGGAAATCATGATGGTTTAGTCAAAGACAAACAAGCCACTTGCTGCCTCAGTACAATGTGTGAGCCAAATCACAGAAATACAGATTTTGATGCTCCTTAATCCAGGAAAACCATTTCCAAGAATAACATTACCTGCTTTATCAACATGAGCCATTTACAAGTCCATAGTTCATAAGAACATCAAACTGAAGTGACTGCATTAAAAAAAAAAGATGCAGTATTGTTCTCAGGAATATCCCTAAACAAATGAAGGCCAGGGTGTTTTTTTTGGGGGGGGGGTCACAATCTTGCCCTGTGATAGGATGCCAAGGTTCTGACATAGTTCCCCAAAATTCCATCACTGGTCTGGCACAAACAGACATGACCTGTCCTACCTGATCCTTCGAGCTGTAGTTCTGAACGCAAGGGCCTAGAAATTCATGGAGTGCCTCTTAGGAAGAGAGGAAGAAGTGTTTTTCCACTACTATGAAATCTGCTTCTTTGGGTAACCAAAAGCACCACTCAGCAATTTGACAGATTAGGGATGCAGGCTAGAAATGGTGATCTTCCCCAACCTCTGAAAACTTTGCAGATTCAGATAACACAGTGCCAGAGGGCTGCTTGTGCCATGGGAATGAATGAATGAAAGCGAGGAGCAAAATGCAATCCGGCTCCAATACAAAGCAAAAGTTTAAAGGGAGGGGGTAGGTCCCAACATTTTATCTTTAAAACACACACACACACACACACCACCAGATTGTTACATCCACAGAGACAATATTTCCTTCTTCAAAATGAACAAGCAAGGACATCACCTCTTCCCCTGAATTCCATTCCAATATCATCACTTCTAAATGTTCTCTTGAAAAGATTTTGCTAGTTTGAAGAAATTGGCATAGTGTTGTTGCCCTTTTGATCTCAGTGGATAAAAACCACTGCCAAATGTAGTGCATGGAAACAACAAAGATACTCATTTGGCCAAACTCCCACAGTTGAATGGAAAGATGCAGAGATGACACATGAATCATAACTCTGCCAATGTCTGAAGGATAGATGGATTGTGATGTTGCTGTTCTATTCCCAAAGAAGTACTACTGAAGTCCCTCTGACTGGGGTACTCATATTCCGGGAATATTTTCAAACCCAAGGAAAATATGGAAAGTCAGCTTCTAAAGAACATTCTTTTCTTTTTTTAAAACTTCCCCTTCTGCACTTCCTTACTCTGATAGCCAAAAATGCAAAGGATTTGCAAGCTCTAATAATAGAAGTTGAGCACAGTGGAAAAAAATGGGACTAAAATTAAATATAAAGACCAAACTAATGACAACAGGTACAGCAACCAGCGTTAGAATTGATAATGAAGATATTGAAGTGGTGGGTAGCTTCTGCCTTTTAGGATCAACTATCAACAGTAAAGGAAAAAGCAGTCAAAAAATATGCTGCAGACTAGCACTTGGTAGAGCAGCCATGAAGGCCTTGGAAAAGATAGTCAGATGCTGTGATGTGTCTATACCTCCAGAGATCAGAATACTCTATGGAAGTGAAAGCTGGACTTTGAAGAAGCAGGATAGAAAGAGCACTGACACTTTTGAACTTTGGTGTTGGAGAAGACTCCTGAGAATACTATGTACAAATGGATCATCAAACAAATCAACCCAGAGTTCTCACTCAAGGCATAAATGACCAGGCTCAAATTATCCAACTTCAGACACATTATGCAAAGACCTTGCTCTCTGGAGAAGGTTCTAATCCTGGGAAAGGTGGAAAGAAAAAGAAAAAGAGGACGACTAGCAGCAAGGTGGATGGACTCAGTTGCAGTGGTGATGGGTGCACTGTTGGAATATCTGAAGGACCAGGTTAGGGACAGATCATCATGGAGAATGTCTATGTGGTCGCTAAGAGTTGACACCAACTTGACATCAATCAATCAATCAATCAATCAATCAATCAATCAATCTACACTTTCTAGTCCTTAAGATTATAAATGTGAGTTTGAACATGAGCAGAAGACAGCTGAAATAGCAAAATCAGATGATAAGGTGATAAGTTAGCCATGGGTGTTGTGTTGTGTTGTGTTGTG
Organism: Charina bottae; assembly: GCA_023362775.1. Lineage (NCBI taxonomy): Eukaryota > Metazoa > Chordata > Lepidosauria > Squamata > Charinaidae > Charina > Charina bottae. Next base: position 126,033,120 of record JALMGJ010000002.1, on the reverse strand, counting down.
TTGTGTTGTGTTGTGTTGTGTTGTGTTGTGTTGTGTTGTGTTATGTTATGTTATGTTATGTTATGTTATGTTATGTTATGTTATGTTATGTTATGTTATGTTATGGAGGACGGTTCTGTGCTTGAAAGTTTGTCAGAAAACAGCCCTCTACTTGGGAGGTATCTTCTGTTTGAATGTCTGCACAGGCCACGACCAGCTAAAAAGGTATCCAATTCAAGAGCCTAGAGTCTGCATGCCAGTAAGCATCTGGACAGGCATACAGCTCACTCAGATACCCTGGTATTCCTACCTTTAATTGTAGTAGTTGTGTCAAGACTGACACATTTTACCTATACACATGAACATTTTGTAATAAATGTGCACATGCACATTTTGTAATAAATTTGTATCTTCCTTCATCCTCTTTTATTTTGTGGGATGATGGATGGACGGATGTGTACAGGACCACCTGAAACTGAGGCAGATCCTCTTGGCTCAGCATCAGTATGAGCCATCCATTGCTTCCTGAGTGCAGGAATAGAAGATGTCTTCCTCCTTTGACTCCCAGCCCATTGCAAATGCACCCCGTGATTGATGCAAAACTGTTTTCTGACCACAGCATGGATATTTGTGGTATGATAGTGAAAGTTAATGTGGACTTTAAAAACCATTATATCAGAAGATCTTTGTTATGAATTTGGAATAAGTATAAACTAACTTTATGTTATAAAAGACCTTTATGGATTTCCACACAAGAAGCATTTCATAGAACAGAAGTAAGAGTTAAAGATAAATGGCTGACTTACAAAGACTTTTTTAAAAAAGAACAAGGACAATATAAAACTAAATCAAAAGAAGAATTGGCCTCAGAAGGATATACTTTTCAATGGCTTTCATATATGCAACTAGTAGAAAAATTTAAATCAGACAAAAAAGAACTTGAATTTGAACAAACTAAATCGGAATTTGAGATACAATTATGTGAGACAGATGACCATTTAATTGCTAAAATGTATAAATTATTGTTAAAAGGTGAAATGGTAGAGGAACAAGTTAAAGACTGCATGATTAAATGGGCAAAAAATATTGGTCATAATATTCAAATGCAACAATGGGAAGATATGTGGATTAAAGGACTAAAATTTACTTTGTGTTATAATTTGAAGGAAAATTTCTACAAGATGATGTACAGATGGTATATGACCCCACAAAAACTAGCTAAAATGTATGGGAATGTTTCCAACTTGTGTTGGAAATGTAAAAAAAAAGAGGGGTCATTTTACCATATGTGGTGGACATGTGAGATTGCAAAGAAATTTTGGACTCAAATACACTCATTGATGCAAAATATTCTACAAATTCGAGTTCCATTTAAACCTGAATTATTTCTATTGGGAATATTAGAAGAAGAAATAGGAAAGAAATTTACAAGAATTATGCAATATATGGTTACAGCAGCAAGACTTGTATATGCACAAAATTGGAAAAATCAGATTATACCTACGATAGGACTGGATGTTAAAAGTAATGGACATGGCAGAAAATGATAAATTGACATGTTTATTAAAAGAAAATACAAATTATTACTTTCTTAAAGAATTGAAACCATTAACGGACTATTTGCAAAATGCAGGAGGGGCAAAGCTTATATGGGGTTTTGAAGATTAAAACATATATAAATTGATATATTAGACAGGAAATGTTTTACAATGTTATATATAGTACTAGCATGAAAGAGATTAATATTTAAATTACTAAGACCAGAGATAAATCGGAAGTTGACTAATTTCTATGTTTCATCTTTCTCTTTTTCTATTTACTTTACTACACTTTTTCTTTTCTTTCTTTGATTTGTATTTCTATTTCTTTTTCCTTTTCAAACTTTTATCTATGTATATTTAAAATTCAATAAAATATATTAAAAAAAAAAGCAAATGCACCCCGTGATTGATGCAAAACTGTTTTCCGACCACAGCCATCTTAAGCCCTTCAGGATGGATGGTTTCCAGCGATTTGTTCCATTCTAGCAGTAGTTGTAGTTCCAATTGGCTGCAGTACCTGGTACACCCCCTGTCCTATAGCTGCTGGTTGCTGCTCTGGGCAGCCATTTAATCCTGGACTGCCGGGTGACTATGTTCTCCACGTGTTTTCATAATCTTCCAGGTGATCCAATGATGGCCTATTACAGGGCTTTCCAAAGTGCTGCCACTGGCGACACACCAGCGGCGGTGGCGTGCGTGCGCGTGGCGGCGGCGCGGGGGGCACACACGTGCATGGCGGCGGCACGGGGGGGCGCACATGCACGGCGGCGGCGTGGGGGGGCGTGCGGCGGCGCACGCGTGCACAGTGGCGCGGGGTGTGTGCGGTGGCGCGCGCATGCTTGGCGGTGGCGGCAACAGCGGCAGCCTCCGCTAAAACGCGGAAGCCGCGCCGCTGCCGCTGCCACGGCCGCCGTGCACGCGCGTGCCGCCGCCTCCAGGTGGTGTGGCGACACACCACGCTGTGTGTGGCGACACACTTTTGTGTCGCGACACACAGTTTGGAAAGCTCTGGCCTATTAAGTCAATGAAGAATCCTCATCCCTAGGAACTCATGCTCCATTAAAACCTTACATCTCCAGTGGGTACCCTTTCTGTTTCTGCCCAGGCTGGGTGAAGCAGGACCCTCTTGCTCTGTTACCTCCTGCCCACAGTATTACAAAAACTTCTCCTCTTCCTTTTCCTCAAACAAAAACTTAAGCTGTTACATAGGAACGTTGCTACTGAGTTTCTATGAAGCTGAAATCTCAGTTCTTCCTGGCTGCAAAATTTCCATGGACCTATAGAAGAACGTAGGATTGAAGAAACAACCTGTTCCCTATTGCTTTGATTATTATAGCATCAGAGCAATGATGATACCATACTGGGGAAAAGAAAAAAGAAAGAGGCTGTGGTTGTGTCAAAGGATGTAATGTGGGAAGGGGAAGGGGTGAAAGCAGCCATGTGTTGGGAACATTGGGAAAGCAAAGGAAAGGCACAGGGACTACTGAGAAGGGAACAACCCCTGAAAGGAGAAGGCAGACTGGTCCTCACAGAAGCCAGCCAATGAGGCTTGTCTTCCCTGCATGGATGGGAGGGGCAAGAAGCAAGGGAATGACCAATCCAAGCCTTGCAGTGGCCGTAGTCCAGACTTAGCCCCATTGCCAACCCACTGTAAACCAGTTATCAAAAACCTGTTAAAGGAAAAAGAGCAGACCACCTAATAAATAAGTAGCCACTTGGCAATGTTAGAAGTAGGAAGAAGGATCTCCCATGTATATCTTTGCTCTTTCCAATAATTTGAGGAAGGAAAATATACAGTATACTATGAATGTGCACAGCAATTTGGAGTGTTGAAAGCCCTACATATTTATTATTGTCCATTCAGTCGTTCAGGCCCTTTGGACTCTTTGTACTTCATTTCAGCAGGACTATCTGCCAGAAACTGCTTCTTTGAGTCAGGCATGTGATATCAATGATAATATTTACAGTAGCCTTTTCTTTTGTCAGTCTGTTTTTCAATTGCCTACAATTTTTCCAACCATCAGGGTCTTGCCTTCATATTATGTGTCCAAAATACTTAAGTTTCAACTTCCTTTGTAGTGCTTCTAGTGATCAGTTTGGTTTTACTTCATCTGATATTGAATGATTTGTTCTTCTCAAGCACCACCGTTCAATGGCACCAATTCTTATTTATTCAGCCTTTCTGACAATCCAACTTTCACAGCCATATGTCACAACTAGGAAAACCAAAGTCTTGACAGTAAGTAGCTTTGTTGTCAGTGTGATATCTCTGCACTTTAATGTTTTGTCTAGTGCTGCCATAGCCTTTCGCCAGAGTAGTAGGCATCAATTTATTTCATGGCTATAGCATCACTCTAATGGATTTTTGAACCTAGAAATATAAAGTTTGTTACTGTTTCAAATTTATCTCTGCCTATTTGCCATGGGTTGGCATTGCCTAATCCCAGAGGGATTGTTTTGTTTTTAATATTGAGCAGCAGATCAGCTTCTGTGCTAAGTTATTCCTCCTTCAACAAGACATTCCTTAAACCTTCCTAACTTCCAGCCATCAAATTGTATCATCAGCATATCTGAGATGGTTGGTGCTTCTATTCAGCAATTTTAATTCAATGTATTGTCGAAGGCTTTTTAAATTCAATTTTAATTCAGTTTGCTCTTTCTTCTAGGGCAAACTTTCTATGATATCTATTCTGTATATGGGTTAACTAAATAAGATGGCAGTATACAACTTGGAACTTGCACGATTTTGAAGTGCTTAGTTGTTCCACATTCTCTTCTAATTGTTGCTTTCTGGTCACCTTACAATTCTTTAATAGGCAGGTGAGGTGGCTTGGTACACTTACATTTTTAAAGCCATCCACAAATAGTTGTGGTCTTCACATAAAAGCCTTTGTATAATCACTATAGCAAAACTAGGCATCTTTTGGAATTCCAATGTCGTTTCCATTATTGACCAGATGTTAGCAATATAACCTTGGATGCCCTTGCTTCTTCTGAATTCATTACCTTCTTATAATCCTTACAATAGCCCTAAAAGGTAACCATTATTACTTTGTCCATATGATGCAAATGACTGGCCGAGACAGAGAAAACAAGAGAGTAATTATTTAAGGCTGCCGAGTGAATCTATGGTTCAGGTAAGAATCAAATCAGTTTCTTCTCAATTCAGTTTTACAAAGCACTAGTTTTGTATAAGATTTTTAAAAATGTAGTAACAAAACACTACCTGTGTCCAAAGCGTATAACTAGTCAAATCATATGCTTTAGTGCAGAATTTGGATTTCCTTGGTACATAGCTTTTAAATTACCATGAATAATTAATCTGAATGGTTCACAAGAATCCAAAATGCAAAAGAAAAAGTCATATTGGGCAACCCTACTTATGCTTACCCAGAAGGAAGTCCTACTGTGGTCAGTGGATTTACTTTTAAGTCTACGTGGAGCCTTAAATGCACCATTTCTACTTTTGCAGGTAACATTAACATTTGAGTATCATGAGGCACACAAGCCAACATGGACATTTACTTTCCATGATTTTTTGGCCTAGTTTATACAAGATGCTAAGCCTTAATATAGCTCATTTAGTTTATGACTTAGCTTCAGTGTGTTGCACAAGTCCAGTCGGTGTGCTTTATTGAATAACCAATGGTTAAGCAGACTATGATTTAGCACACTATGTAAAGCCAGCTATTAAAATGACTGTAACTAGTGTTTTGTACAAAGACATTTACTGATTTTCTATAAATCAGATTCAGAAGAAGTTTGCAAGAATCCCAGCAGGTTAACAAGAAGCTGTTTCTGTTTCTGAAGAGAATTTCCTTCCCCCAGTTTCTGTTTGACATTTGCCTGATGTTTATTATGATGTACAAGGACTGCCAGATCTGGCTTGCAAAAATCTAGATAACCACTAGATCAGTGCTTTCCAAACTGCCGCCGTTGGTGACACACCAATGGCGGCAGCGTGGCGGCACATACAGCGGTGGGGTGTGTGCACGGCGGCGGCGTGGGGGGGTGCGCGGCGGCGGTGGTGTGCATGGCAGCAGCGGCGGCCTCGTGTTTTCCGCTAAAACGTGGAAGTGCTGATGGTGCGCCGCTGCCATCGTCGCTGCTGCTGCCGCCGTGCACACCGCTGCCGCCACTTCCGGTTTGTGTTGCGACACACTAAACTGTGTGTTGCAACACACTAAAGTGTCGCGACACACAGTTTGGAAAGCTATGCACTAGACAGTGGCCATCTAGTGGTCATCCTGATTTTATACTGGTCAGATCTGGTAGCCCTAAAATGTATAGCAACTGGAGATCCGCTAGAGGGGTATAAAATGTTGGAGGATGAAGTGTTCTGTGTGTGCACGTGAGTGTTCCTGAGAACAAGAATCTGATTCGAGCAATGATTAGTGAAGCACATGTTATAACCATAACAGGAAATTCATTATAGGGATGGGAAAATCTAATATCTAGCTAACTACAGCCTACTAGGAGGAGAGTCAAAGAACATGTGTTCTGTGTGTTTATGCTTGGGAAGGAAGTTAGAAGGAAGTGACTTCAGAGTAACAATCTCTTCCACAAAGAGCCAGCAGAGTGACAGAGGGGACCCAGGGTAAATCCTTAACTCTCTATCAACTCCCTCCTGCCCTCCTGTGGTCAGTAGGTCATGAGGTGAAGACTGGGTGCTGTTGGACTTGATGCTCCCAGACAAAAAAGGCCAAGGGATATCTTGTACATTCCTGTTGTAATATAAGAATGTCAACCTTCTGAACCATAGAAGAATCATACAAAACTGTATTGAATGGAGTCTCTCTTATTTTTTGAGCCCATTTCTTTTTAATGGTCAGTCTCTTCCACTGTAAGCTGGTTTCCCAGGAGTGTTCATTTGCAAGTCAGTCAGTCAGTCAATCAAGCAATCCATGTTTAAAAGCTCCACCTTGTGATATTTTAACTAGCCGAATTTTTAGCAGATTGCAACTCTTCACTGTTTGCGTGTGTGGCTTGCCGGCGGTCTCAATGGTTCTCTTTGGTTAAATCTAATCACAGAAGCCTGAGCCTGAATCCTTAAAGAGTGACGGACAAGAGTTTTCCCAGGGGCTGTTCTGACGCGTGGCAGATGGCTTACAGCAAGCAAGAAGCAGGGCTTCCTTTCAGACAAAGATGCCTAGCCATAATTCCTTGCGCATCATCCAAGTCATCGCCTGTCCTGATACCAGGTGAGGGCCAGAAGTAGAATAGTGAATTCCATACTTTCCTGTAATAACTCAGCTGCAGATATTGGGCTCTTTCCTACGATGCAGAGGGGAGGGGAATGGACACAGACAAGGACAATGAAGAGAAAGCAGTAACAGGAAATCTGTGAGAGGACTTGGATGACCTGAAGCAGGAGTGTAGAAACTCTGGCCTTCCAAACCTAGAGAAAGATGCTTGCCTGCCCCAGAATGAAACTCCTCCCAAACCTTTCTGCCTGTCTGTCTATGCCTGCACTGCCTCTTGGTTCTTCTACTACCATTCCTCTCTCCTTCCTACCAGCTTCGTTTACATTATTGGATCCTGTGCAGCTTCACAGCCCCCATCCATCCAGCTTGCTACACACCATTTCTTCACGCTTGTTTTTCCAATACAGATAAGGTTACCAAGACAATAAGGAAGAAATCTGCTGAATGAGTGAGAACCAGCCAGTACTGAAGGCATACATGCTGTGAGCCAGATGTCCCTAATTTTCAGAGAAGGCTCTCAAATCACTGCTACTTCAAAAAAGTGGTTAGATGCCATTTATTTTTTTTGATAACTTCAAAGACATAGTACTAAAGATGCTCTGCTTTTCCTTGGAGTGTTTCATTTTGTAAAATTTGCTTTGGCTACCTTAGGAGTGTCATCACCAAGACTCTAGCAGTTACAGATTACTTTCTCCTATCAACTAACACTAAGGCCTATGATAGGATTGATGAGTGCTGGCAGAAACCTGCTGGTGTCAGGACACATTTTTAACATTTGCTCGCTTTTTCAGAAATCTTCGAGGCCTTCCAGCGATATTGGATTTCTTTTCCCTTGATCTTCCAGCCAGCACCGCTTTTGCCCCTAATGGAAGTGGAAGTTCAACACATCTAAATGGCACCAGATAGGAGTAAAATGCATTAGGTAAAAGGTAAAGGTTTTCCCCTGCACTTAACGACTGAACAACAACAACAACCAGCCATAAAAACCATACTAGGGATGTCAACTCTTAGTTCCAACAAACTTGCTGTGGTGATGGGATTTGTGCACTAACCTATTTAGAGAGTCCCAGGCTGGGGAAGATTATTGTGGAAGAAAATACAAAATTGCTTCCTTTCTGATTGTTGAGAGTGTAAAACTAGTCAGGCGAGTGAGAAGCAGAGAAAGCTTTTTAGGCTACAGACAATCCAATCTTCCCCAAACCAGCTGGTAGCAGAGTGACTCCTTCCAACCTTCACACCCTTGCCAAGCTACTAGCAAAGACGTCATCTTACAGTTGGGGTTAGTTAATGGAGATTCTGTTTGCACATCCCTATCTCTAAAAACTGGGGCCCAACCTGGCCCCGCTACTACCATTCATCTTTCTAGCAGGTTAATTTTTAAGAAACCTGCTGGTCATTGCAAAAAGGTTCCCTCTGGTCCTGTCAGACAGATACCCTCAGAACGAACACCTGCTGCCCACTGGTGCCAGGTGCCACTTGCTCACCTTTCCCCAGCACTTAGTTTTCTGCCACTCTCCTGTGTGTGTCAAGGAAATCCTGTTCCTTGTTTTTTCTCCAAGGCTTCCTTGCCCTCTCTGCCTCTTTTGCACATTCCTTCAAGGACCAAAAGACTCCCCTCACCCTTTTAAGTGAGGTGTCGGATTCCCTGTTTAACATTCTCTGCATGCTGTCAGGCGGATTCAAAACAGGATTATTGTTTCTGTTGCTTTGATGTCTGTTGGATTTTGCACTCGTGGCAAGGAGGGGTCGGGGGAGAAGAGAGAACGGCCTCTTCTAATAAGTCTTGAAGGTTCCCTGCATCATCCACCACCACCGTCTACCAATAAAAGCTAACAAGTGAAATAATGCTTATTGGCATTAATATCAGAAACCCGGAGCATAACTTTGGGCCGCTTCCTGAAATCTGGACTACACGGAGGTGGTTGGGAGGGGGAGACAGAGACTGGGGACCCTCAGCTCGACCTCTTAACCTGGACCTTGCTTTCCAGAAGGGTCGTCCTTCTGCGCAGCTGCTGGCAGTCCCCGACCACCTCCCTCTCTTCCTCCCCCCACCAAGCACTTTGAAGGTCTACGATTACCTCCTGCTACGCCAAAAGGGGTAATTAATCATATTGTGGCCGGTGCGAGGGAAGGGCGTGGGGAGGAAAGATGCCTCGTTCAACTGCCTCTAAATCATTTAACATACAAGCCGCCCCACAGCGGGAGAAGGCCACCCTCTCAGCCTGGGGTTCAGTGGGCCGACCGCGGTGCTCTGGGATCCCGATCGAGAACAAAGGCCAAGATCACAGGGCAGTGCCCCCTTTCAGATGCGCAGGGCGGCGGGTAGAGGAAGAAATCCACTTGGGATGTTTCATTCTGCGCCGCGTATGGCAATCCGCAAGCGCCTTTGGTAAGGACTCAGAGATTTTGGATTCCACTGCACATGTGTAACCGAGCAGAGAAAGCCTGGGAAATGTTTTGATTTCCTTCTTTTTCTAATAACTTCCTTCCAAAATACATATATGCCACCGTCGGACACGACTGTGCAGGGGAAACCTTTCCCTTTCCCTTTCCCTACTTATGGGGGTCCTTCCTCAACTTCCAAAATGTTAACAATTTCCTGAATTTTTTTCCTCCATGAAAGATGCTTCCATTTTTCTACCCCCTTCAGTATTTTTTACTGGTGTTTTGAGTTTTATCTGTCATTGGAGAGGGATGGGGTGGATAGCTGAGAAGATACTGTGATTGCTTTTCCCCTGTTGCATGGTTCTCACTCAGTCTGCAGCCTCCTTGATTGCCCATGATTGCTGATCTGAGAAGCCCAATGGGTAGACTTCTCTTAGCATATCTTCCTTTAGGATTTAGGGAAGGATTTAGGTAAAGGACATTGACACATTACCCTTGGCTGCCCTGTAACTTAGTAAGTGCAGGAGGATCACCCTCTATCCATGAGAATTTCACCAAAATTCTATTCTTCTCTGGAAATCATCTTAAAAGCAATTTCTTGTTCCATCTAATTGAATTGGAATGGTTAAAAAAGGCTGAAGAATTTGTGATGGTCCTCCCACTTCTGCCATTTACCTGAAGCAAATTGTAAACCTCCAGGAGCTGGGTAGTATAGAAATACCTGTAAAAACTAAACAAAACAAATAAGAAACAGGGGAAATCATATGGTACCCACTAGTTGTAAGAAGTCATGTTATAGCTTGAAGGCAATTGCCACATCATCATTGGCGATCACTCGTAGCCGAGTAAGATTGTCTTCCAAAGGTAAAATTTTAACGGTGGATCCGTAAGTGGCTATAAAGGCCAATTCTGGATCCGCACAACCTCCCACAATGAGGGCATAGGTTTCTGGGTGGGAGACGGTCATGATGAGGGTTTGCCTGACGTGCCTTCCTTTTAGCTCTTTTCTCCTTTTCGCCCTGTACTCGTGCTTCTTCAAAGTCCATAGCGCCATTAATAAAGGATGACCTCCAATTGAAACGCTCATGAGTTAGGGCTTCCCAGTTCTCAATGCTGATATTACATTTTTTTAAATTAGCTTTGAGAGTATCTTTGAATCTCTTTTGCTGTCCACCAATATTCCGTTTTCCATTCTTAAGTTGGGAGTAAAGTAGCTGCTTTGGAAGACGATGGTCAGGCATTCGAACAACATGACCGGTCCAGCGAAGTTGATGTTGGATGATCATTGTTTCAATGCTGGTGGTTTTCGCTTCTTCTAATACGCTAACATTAGTCCGCCTATCTTCCCAAGTAATTTGCAGAATTTTTTGGAGGCAGCGTTAATGGAATCTTTCAAGAAGTTGGAGGTGGCGTTTGTAGAGGGTCCATGTTTCACAGGCGTACAGAAGAGTTGGTAGTACAATGGCTTTGTAAACAAGCATTTTGGTCTCCATGCGAATGTCCCGATCCTCAAACACTCTACGCTTCATTTGGGAGAAAGCTACACTCGCAGAGCTCAGGCGATGCTGAATTTCAGCGTCGATGTTGGCTTTTGTAGATAGATGGCTGCCGAGATAAGAAAAGTGATCAACATTTTCTAGTGACACACCTTTAAGCTGGATTGATGGTGCTGCAGAGGGATTGGTTCGAACGTGCTGGTAAAGCACTTTGGTTTTTTTAATGTTAATCAAGAGGCCGAGTTTTTCATATGCTTCTGCAAAGATGTTTAGGATAGTTTGAAAATCTTCCTCGGAGTGTGCACAGACTACGTTATCATCAGCATATTGAAGTTCTATAACAGAAGTTGCAATTACCTTATTTTTTGCTTTCAGCCTACTAAGATTAAAAAGCTTTCCATCTGTTCGATATATAATTTCTACACCAGTAGGAAGTTTCTCTTCAACAAGGTGCATAATCATAGCGATGAAGATAGCAAATAAGGTTGGAGCAATAACACATCCCTGTTTAACGCCGGATTCCACTTTAAATGGATCGCTTTGAGAGCCATTGTTATTCAGGATTGTTGCCATCATGTCGTCATGGAGTAACCGCAAGATGTTCACAAATTTATCAGGGCATCCGATTTTCAGAAGGATGGTCCAGAGAGCAGTACGATTTACAGTATCAAAAGCTTTAGTCAGATCAATAAACGCCATGTACAGAGGGCGGTTTTGCTCCTTGCATTTTTCTTGAAGCTGTCGTGCAGTGAAGATCATATCCACTGTTCCCCTGGAAGGGCGGAAGCCATTTTGCGTTTCAGGGAGGATGTCTTCTGATACAGATAGGAGATGGTTTGCGATGATCTTTGCCAGGATTTTGCCTGCTGTGGCTAGAAGGGAGATGCCTCGATAGTTTCCACAGTCTGTTCTATCACCCTTTTTAAAGAGAGTGATAATTATGGCATCCCTAAAGTCTGCTGGAATCTCCTCCCTCATCCAGATTTTTTCGATGAGCTTATGAAGTTGTTGTGTAAGTTCAGGCCCGCCTTCTTTAAAGACTTCAGCAGGAATCCCATCAGGTCCACTAGCTTTGTTATTTTTCATTTGTTTAGTGGCTTTACTGACTTCCTCCAAACTAGGGGGTACTGCAAGCTCATTTCTTATTTGTTTTTGCGGGATTTGCAAGAAGACTTCATCAGCCACAGTAGAGTGACGATTAAGGAGATTGTAGTAATGCTCTTTCCAGCGCAGTGCAATAGACTCTTTGTCCTTTAGAAGTTTAGCACCATCTACTGAGCGTAAGGGATTTGTACCATGGTTTGTTGGTCCATAGATGGCCTTTATGTCATTAAAAAAGCCCCGTGCATCATGAGCATCTGCAAAATGTTGGGTTTCTTGGGCTTTTTTTATCCACCATATGTTCTTAAGTTCTCTAGTTCTTCTTTGGACTTCTGCCTTTGCACTGGCGTAGATTTTTTTCTTAACGGCACAGTTAATATCTTTTTGCCATATCTGGAAGGCTTTCCTTTTCTTGTCAATAATATGTTCAATCTCACTATCGTTCTCATCAAACCAGTCCTGATGTCTCTTAGTCTGGTATCCGATAGTTTGTTCACAGGCTGAAATAATAGAAGTCTTAATCCAGTGTTCCTCAACATTTTCAGGAAGTTCCATAGGCAGATGTTCCTTGAAAGTTGATTGAAAGCAAGATCATTTAATAGGATCTTGAAGGGCCAGTGTATTCATTTTACGCCTTGGTTTTCTTCCTTGGAGCCTACGATGAGGGACAATCTTTATGGCCATCATGGATCAAATTAATCGATGGTCTGTCCAGCAGTCATTGGCGCTCGTCATGGCTCTGGTGAGAAGTACATCACGGCGATCTCTAGCACGAACAATTACATAATCTAAAAGATGCCAGTGCTTCGACCGTGGGTGCTTCCATGATGTTTTAAATTTATTTTTCTGGCGAAAGAGTGTGTTAGTAATGACAAGGTTATGCTCTGCACATTAAGTCAGAAGTAAGATTCCATTCATGTTGCTGTTGTCAACTCCTTCTTTCCCAATGATCCCTGGCCACAAATCAAAATCACGCCCAACTCTTGCATTGAAATCGCCCAGGAGGATAATTTTATCTTCCTTTGGTATCTCTGCTAAGATGGTGTCCAGCTGGGTATAAAATTTTTCCTTGATATCCTCATCTGCATCTAGTGTTGGTGCGTAAGCACTTAGGATAGTTGCCTGTTGGTTTTTGGCGAGTTTTATTCGCAGAGTTGAGAGTCGTTCGTTAATCCCAGTGGGAACTTCTGACAAGAGCTTCACAAGGTCGTTTTTGATAGCAAAGCCTACCCCATGTATTCGTCGTTCTTGTTCAGGCAGTCCTTTCCAAAAGAAGGTATAACCTCCTTTTTCTTCCTTCAACTGTCCTTCTCCTGCTCTTCGAGTTTCTTGGAGTGCTGCTATATCAATATTAAAACGTCTCAGCTCCCTTGCAATAATGGCAGTCCTATGTTCAGGTCATTCACTATCCATATTGTCTTGCAGTGTCCGTATATTCCATGTTCCAAAATTCATGTGTTTTTTACGACCGCTAGATGGTAACCCCACTGGTCGCGGTAATCCAGTCAGGGAGAAAATGAGGCAGACTATGTTTAGGGCACCTTTTCTAGCCCCCTCCCCATATGGGGTGAGCAGAGTGGATCCTAAATAGGGCTGCTCAGTCGTGGATACAGCTGCCGAACTACTCAACTGCCTCGATCCTTGAGTCAGGGCGACTGAATCCGTATCCACCGCCCATGTGCTGGTCCATGACTAGGAGCTTCCGGATTTCACAGTCCTGCCCCCGTTGCCATTCATCAGTCGCCATGGGACTTTTGGTTGTTTTGGGTTTGGTGTGGTTGGAAGACGCCTGTGCGTGAATTTGTTTTATGTGTGGAGATCTGTGCACAACGATCAGCACACAACTTTCACAGAAAAAGGCTCTAATCCAACGGCATGGATACCATGACGATTGGTGACCTTTTGTCTGCTGCAGCCTTCATCCGCCTTCGCAGCCGTTGTAACAATAAACCTTGTTATCTTCCGCCTGTTCTGCTGTTGAGGACTTTCTTGGATCGTTCTTTGTCTGGTTCCTCCCCCTGGACCTTACCGCCATGGGTGACCCTGCCAGGAGTACATGACTCCCAACGGCTTCGCTCACAGGGTTCATTCGCTGGAATTGCCACAACTGCTTCCTGTCAAGCTACTCCATGCAGCCAGTAGCCTGCAGTGAACCTTTTTAAAAGTGAAGTGAGATCACTTTGTCACCAAGTACATGTCCACCATCTTTGGAGAAATACATTTTCCCTTCATAGGTGAGGGGACAAAATTCAGCAGATTTAGGTTTACGTGTGACAAGTATTTTTATGAAAAAAGACAGGAATTGGTCCAAAATCGTGTTGTTGAGGAACTCAGAGGAAAGCCCTGAGTAAGCCCACTAGCTTCTATATGCTGCCTCTCAGAGCCCAGCAAAGCTCACTTCCACTCTGAAAGCAGTTGTGACATTTGGGCTAGAACGATGGTGTCTCTCATTTGATACTTAATTCTCATGGAGGGAACTAGCTGTTCTGTTTAAGGAGAACTGTCACAGATACTTCATGATGTTGTCAAACAAGTCTGACAGCAGGAAACATAATGATCTCCTTCCAGGACCCTTCCTTTTATAGGAAAGGGTCTCTAAGGGCTGTAGTATTAGCTTACCATATGCAGATTCTGATCCTGGTTAAAACTCTATGCAGCTCTCGGTTCTTGTGATGGTTATGGGCTGGCTTGAGGCTGATAACAGGCCTGCTTCCCATTTCAGTATCTATTTTAGACTTATTAGGAAATAGCCTTCTACGTACAGATGGAACCTCGATCAATGTCCTTGGAGAAAGGCTATCCTCATGTCTATGAAGGTTCTCAGTCATCCAGGTGGAATTGTCTGTATCTTGAATCATGTCAATATAATGAATAGAAATCCAGTTGACATGATTCAAGCTACAGGCTATCCTCATGCTATCTGGCACCAGTTCAGAGGGTCAGATTTGATCTACACAGGTATACATTTGGATTTTTCCAGCCAGATCTGCTTGAAGCAGTAGCATTTAGTTTAGGTTCTTATTCTTTCATGTTTACAGTCTTTTATAACTTCCCTTATTTGCTGGTCTTCTTGTGTAGCTTCAGTTTCTGATCTCATGATAGCCATCTGATTTCTTCCTTTAGGTTGCCTTTATTTCTTACTCAATTTTATAAGTCACCTTTCCACTCTATATTCATACTAAGCTTTTTCTGTCATTCTATTGTGTGTTACCTTTCCATCACAGCTTTTGTCCAGGAGTTCAAGGTGCATGATCTTCCTTACCCATCCCATTTTATTTTCACAGCCCTGTGAAGTACCTTACAAAGAAAGATGGTGGCCTGGTTCCCACTTCCCTCTAAGCCCAATATATGAACCCACCTACTTTATGGCAAATTTCCACAACCTCATTGCTCTCTAGATGTGCACACTTCAACTCCTAGAATTCTCAACAATGATCATGCTGGCTAACAGAATTCTGAGAGATGAAGATCATATTGACATCTGTTCAGGCCACTCCATCCTGCCAATAATTGTGAATTATTAACACTTCTCTGTGGCAGGCAGAGTTTCTCAGAGTTGTTGCTGATTCCGAACTTCAGAGTTTGGGTGAAAAACCTATTCTGGATGGGTTGTAATTCCCCTCAACGAAAAAGTCCGCAGTTGATCCTTCTTGATCCAGTACTGATATTGAATAATCACATAAAAATAGGGGCAAGGAAGGCTTTTTATCAGCTTTGATTGATAAACTAGCTCTGCTCCTACCAGAAGAACAGAGAGCTGACATAAGTATTGGCAACCTTGCGGTTAGATTACTACAGTACACTCTTCATGGGGCACTCTGGAAATTACAGCTGGCTCAGGAGGCAGCAGCACAGGTGCACGTGGCACTGTAGGAGGTGCCACACCACCTCTGTGTTGAAGAAGCCCCATTGGTTGCCAGTTTCTTTGTGAACCCAATTCAAGTCGCTCACTTTGGTGTCTAAGGCCTTACATGGCTCAGGCTCAAGTTAACTGCAGGACCACCTCCTCTTGTATAGTCCCATATTCTTATGTCTTCAGCAGGACACCTTTTGTAGGTTCTGCCATGAATATGCATAATAATAATAATAATAATAATAATAATAATAATAATAATAATAATAAGTTATAGCCGCCCACCCCACTAGACTTTGGGCAGCTTATAAAGCCCAGAAACAGTGCTTCTATTCTCTGACAATAAAAAATCGATAATAATAAATGTGATGGTTCAGTGCCTACAGAAGCTCTCAGCTTCAATTTTGGCCTCTCAAGGTAGAACTGAGAAAGGCTCTGGTCCAATCTGAAGCTTTGGAGAACCATTGCCCATCAGTATAAACTACACTAAGCTACATGGACTTGTAATCTAATTTCAAACAAAGTAGCTTCATATGCTCATTAATGAAGAATTTATTAATGGTTCTGGTAGCTGGCTGGAGTACTTGCAGATTTGATTAGGTCTTGAAATAAGACCCATCCATCATCCTAGAGGAAAGCAGATTATTTCATAGATCGCAAATATATGTGCTCCCTTTTCAAGGACTTTTAATTAACAGAGCAGTCTCCTTTATCGATCAGTCAGAGCTTGAATTATGGACTTCTGCTAATTAAGCAAGGTTAGCTTACTTTTCTTGGTTCCTTTTTGCTTTGAGAAAAATAGAAGTGGGCCACGGGCAGGAAGAGATGATCTCCAAGTGCAAGGCAGACACCACTGCCAGTTATACTTATTTTGGATTCTTTTCCATATCATGTTTATGGTTTTTCTCATGTCCATTTGCCACCAGCCTGCCCGCCCTCCCTCTTCCTAGTGCCTTGCCTCATCTTGCCTCCTCTCAGCCACTGCTGCTACTGCTGTCCCAGTGTGCATACCCCATTGATCCCCAGACTCTCCATCTTCCCAGTGTTTTTCCTTCTCTCACTCTCCACCTCCCCTCGGCTGCCACCACCACTGATGTGCTGGCCTACATGGCTGTTCCTACTGCAGTAGCCTCAGCAGTAATGAACAGGCACAACATATCCTAGTAGCCAGCCCACGCCCTTCCTTCCCTCCTTCCCTCCCTCCTCAGCCACCATGGACAATCCCCTTGGTTTTTTCCCCACTCTTATACCCCCCCCACAACTTTTGCCTGCAGCAAGTGCATTTCAATCCATATCTTGAACAAAAGACCTCCATTTAATGTATGGACCCCAAAATCCAGAGCTTATGGGGTTTGGTTCAGGCATGGACCACTCAAAACCAGCTGTTTCTTGCATGGAATAGTTCATGCAAAGAACATTTTGCATATCTCTAGTCTGCTCCTTCCAACAGTCACCATATGAAGACCTTCAATTTACCATGCTGATTCTTGGCCTATCAACCAAAGTATGAAGACATTTTATGGCTTTCCAGATGATCCATTCTTCCCCTGCTCCAGTAGGAGCTGCTGTTTTGCATTAATGCCCACACCATCCTCTGCCAAGTTTCTAAGTAGTGTCTGCCATTGTTCCGTTCTAGCAGAAGCTAGTCTGGTATGTTATGCTTCCATTGCTATAAGAAGCTTTTGCATGATCTCAAACAGGTCTGCTCTGTGATGTTGCTATATAGAGAGGGCCTAGTATCCTTCTCTGTTGTTTTCTCATTCTGATTGGCTACAGTTTTCTGGATGTTTGGAGAAGCTATTCTAACAAGAAAGTACAATTTATTTGTTTTTGTTGTTGTTCAGTCGTTTAGTCGTGTCCGACTCTTCGTGACCCCATGGATGATAGCACGCCAGGCCTTCCTGTCCTCCACTGTCTCTCGGAGTTTACTCAAATTCATGTTCATTACATCGGTGATGCTATCTAACCATCTCATCCTCTGCCGTCCCCTTCTCCTTTTGCCTTCAGTCTTTCCCAGCATCAGGGTCTTTTCCAGTGAGTCCTCTCTTCGCATTAGGTGGCCAAAGTATTTGAGCTTCAGCTTCAGCATCTGTCCTTCCAATGTTTTAAAGAACCTGAGATAATTCAGCCCATGGTCTTCAATACTAAGGCAGCTTTTCTCATATGAATGTTTCCACACTGGGCATGAATATTTAACACAGAGCTTTCCAAACTGTGTGTGGCGACACAAAAGTGTGTCGCCACACACAGTCTGGTGTGTCGCCACACAACCTGGAAGCGCTGATCATAATCAGTGCTTCCGGGTTTTCCCGCGGCAACACACCAACGGCGGCGCACAAAAAACCGAAAGCGGCAGCAGCGCTTCCAGGTTTTTGCGCGCTGCCGCAACGGCGGCACTTCCGGGTTTTCCCGCGGCGACACCAACGGCGGTTGGTGTGTCACTGCGGGAGAACTTTGGAAAGCCCTGATTTAACAGAACAACAAAGGGCTTGAAATGGAGCTTCTAACAATTGCTGGGTAAACCTTTCCCATGGGAGTTTGCAAGCTTTTGGACTGTTGTGTTCCAGGAGGTGATCCTGTTGCTCAATTTCCCCCTATGTAATTATGGGGAAAGAAATGCATGTGTTTGTTAATTCTACCTAGTGTACACCTCTTACCTCCAGGTGGCACTGTAGTTGTAAAGAAATAACATTTTCCTAGTAGAGAGCTTTCCAAACTTTTCATGTTGGTGACTTACTTTTTAGACATGCATCATTTCGGGACACACTCTTACAGCAGGGCACAAGGCAGGCACTAGGACCTGTGCAGAATCACAGCAGGTTTGGAGGCAGCCAGGCACAAGGCAGGCACTAGGACCTGTGCGGAATCCTGGCAGTGTTCGAGGCAGCAGCAGCCGCAACACACCCAGACACTGCAGCTGACACACTAACGTGTCCCGACACACAGTTTGGAAAGCTCTGTCCTAGTATTTACTTGGGCCCTTCCAGACAACCAGCCCTTCCTGTCACCCAAGACTTCTGATTGCACAATGAAAACTATGTGGGGTTTGATTGGACTGGATTTGTAATAATTTCAGGATGCTATAGGAATGAACATGCATGCTTGTTTCCAAGTCTGCAGTGCTCACAGAGAACTGGGAGCTAATCAGATCATGTTCTTCCTGGACAATAAATGAAAATGGAGATGATTCAGGCAACCAGTGCATATCTGCCCTGCCAGGAGGCAGCCCCTCAGTTTCGTGGCATCTCCCAAAAACCTCTTCACTTGTAACTGTAAATAGCAAGCCTTTTATGTGCTTGTCATAGTGTCTAGCTTCCAGGTTTCTTATTTGGTTATGTATTTTTGACCCCTCATGTCCCACACTGGGAGACCAGGAACTTTGAGGCAGAGAGCAGCAAGCAAGATGCGGCTGCTTCTGTGATGTCACTCCCTGCTTGAAAATAGAATTTCTTGAACAAAGAAACGGGACTGGAATAATCCAGGATTTATCAGGAGGTTAATCACCTGATTACAGCATATTATCAGCAGAGGGTTCAACACAATCTAAAAGCAGATCTGTACCTGGTCTGGAAGTAGTTTTAGATCCTGGGAGCATGCCTTAGGTCAGGGCTTTCCAAAGTTTTCCCACGGCGACACACCAACCGCCGTTGGTGTGTCGCTGCGGGAAAACCCGGAAGCACTGATGATGATCAGCGCTTCCAGGTTGTGTGGTGACACACCAGACTGTGTGTGGTGACACACTTTTGTGTCACGACACACAGTTTGGAAAGCTCTGCCTTAGGTGAAAAACAAGTAGGAAAATATATATACACACACACAGGCTGTGTATGCTGTGAAATGTAGGTGGAATAAGAATTTTGGACCTTGCACAAGCCCACCACTGCTCTGCTGTTCATTAAAGCTGAGCACGTTTTTCCAGCTTCTATATAAACCAGAGTCACTGGTTTGAGATGGGTGGCTATGCAAATTGAATGAATGAATGAATGAATGAATGAATGAATGAATGAATGAATGAATGAATGAATACACATGTCACTGTTTTAAAGAGTCACATTAACCTTAATATGTATAGGATCTTGTGCTGCAATATGTTGATACCAGTGTCAGTTATACATTCCATTGAATTCTGGTAGGAGAAATGCAGATTATGAATGAGTAGGACTGCCTGCACATGACAATTTACTGTTATTTGATTATAAATAGGAATTTGTAAAACTGTAAAATCAGGAAAAAAAACCCCAAAGGTTGTTGTGACTAATTCGTTTGACTGTCAATGTATTAATAACTCCCTTGGGGGAGTTGGGTGGTGATAAATTTATAAATAAATAAAATAAAAAATTGGTAGCAATTAAAAATATCTGAACAGGGTCCTAGAAAAGTGATTGTACAGGCTTTAAAAATCTACTTATTCAAAATCTAATCTACTCAAAAGTTGATTAGCCACTGAACTGGAAAGGCTGACATGTTCATCAGGAAAAGTAATGAAGGATGTGATTTTATGGAAAACCAGTAAAAGTAACTGTGTATTGAAATAGAGAATTTGAGCTTAATATGTAACAAATTTTTAATGTTTTAAAACTGATACTCTCTTCTTTTGTTTTTACTTCTTTATAATGTTAATCAAGACTTTTTAAAGGTAGGTTTGATATCCACAGAATATTCATATACACCATGTACAAGTTATAGAGATATATCTTAAAGTTATTATTACAAGAAAAAGAAACAATGAAGGTAATTGAATCTAAGAAACACCCATCTCCCTATGTCCTTGTAGGAACCTTCTTGCTTCTTCATTGTTTTGAGTCTGGAATGCAAATATGTGGGAGGCAATTCTCTTGGCTTAGCTCTAATGAACTGTAGGATATGGAAAAAAAAAGGCTCAAATGATCAACTGGAGACAAATTAGCAGAGAGGTGCCAAGTCAGCGTTCATCCTTCTCAGTTTTGAGCTTATACTACTGGGATGATGGCTGTCAAGAGGAAAAAAAAGTAATTATCTGGGTCCAGTTTGAATGGACCATTAAAGTTAATTAACCAGGCATTTGGTTCTGATAATGAGAAGTTTGAAGGGATTGATTTCCTAGGTTACTTCAGTAGATACTACAGGGGTGCCTTTGCATGGTCAACCCTGTTATATCTTGCTCATGAGTTGAAAAAAGCAAAGCTAATGGATCCTTAGCAGCTCATTAAGAAGGCTCCAGCAAGTGAAGACAAGGACAAGTAACATCAGGTAGTACTTTTCAGATGTGTTGAAGTGAGTTTATAAAGCTACAGTACTCAAACTTTATGGGTCTGTAGGCTTCTGGTGGGGTGTAATGGCGGAAATACAATTCTACCCAAGCTCCGAGGCTAGGACCGCAGCGCGGCGTATATTGGGCAGCTCAAGTGTTTTTTTGAGCCCCGAAACATTCTCCGGGAAAGGAGAATTCAGAGAATCGCTCCTTGAGTCTTCTAAACAGCTACAGCTCGCAGGAGGATTGCGGAACGACGTCCGAATGGTGAGTGAACAGCTGAGAAGCGGAAGATCCATCTCGTCCCAGCCGCGTTTGAAGCCTTTTAACGGACACTAATTCCGGCCACCCCACTTCTTAAATCACTGATTTTTGTTTTATAATTATTTAATTTTAAGAGGCTATCTCCATTACAGAAATACTACTTTCTCTTCGATTGGTAATACTACTTTCTCTTGGTTGACTTCTCATTATTTTTTGGAACTTTCTTTTAATATATTTTACTTACTTTAACGGATTTTAACTCGAGCAAGAAATCTGAAAGCCGTACTGATCTATTTAAGCTTTTTGAAAAGATGGTTGTTGTGGGTTTTCTGGGCTGTGTGGCCGTGTTCTGGCAGTTTTTGTTCCTAACGTTTTGCCAGTAGCTGTGGCTGGCATCTTCAGAGGACAGAAGCACAGCTAGAAGATTCTCTCTGTGCCACTTGGGCACAGATATAACAACGGGATGCTCCAGAAATGGTGAAAAAACGGGACGTATGGTTAGCCTAGACAAGACTCTTCTTTAGTTAAGAATTATAGACCAATTTCACTCTTGAACAATGACTATAAAATATTTGCATCTGTATTGGATGATAGAATAAAAAAAATTGCAAGAATTTATCCATCCTGATCAATGTGGATTTCTACCAAAAAGACAGCTAAAAGATCATGTAAGAGTAGTTTTTTTTTTTAACATGAATTTGAGTAAACTCCGAGAGACAGTGGAGGACAGGAAGGTCTGGCGTGCTATGGTCCATGAGGTCACGAAGAGTCGGACATGACTAAATGACTGAACAACAACAAGAGTAGTTTTGGACATTACAATACCGTAACGAATCTCAGGCAGCTCTTATTTTCTTAGATGCAGAAAAAGCCTTTGATAATCTGAACTGGAGTTTTATGTTTAAAGTTTTGGAAATCATGGACTTTGGAGAATATTTTATTCAAGGAATTAAGTCAATTTATACACCTCAAAAGGCAAACATCATTGTGAATGATGAGCTAACTGAATCATGTCATATACAGAGAGGAACAAGACAATGATGCCCTTTGTCATCTCTGCTCTTTATTTTGTTGTTGGAGGTTTTAAATAGAGATATTAGAAGAGATGAACAAATAAAAGGCTTAAAAATTAAACAAGAGGTTTTTAAACTGAGAGCTTTTGCTGATGACTTAATTTTGATATTACAGGATCCCTTCGACACTGCAGAATATCTGATGAAGAAATTGAAAGAATTTGGGTCACTGGCGGGCTTTGAAGTTAATAAACGAAAAACAAAAATGTTAACTAAAAATATGACTGTGTCCAACCAAGAGCTACTGATGGGTAAGATAGGTTTTAAGATGAAAAAAAGGTTAGATATTTGGGGGTGATCCTGTCAACTAAGAACAGTATGTTATTTCAAAATAATTATGTTAAAATTCGGAATGATGTGAAAAAAGATTTGTCAAGATGGGGAAAATGACAATTGTCTCTTATGAGAAGAATATCTGTGATTAAAATGAATGTTTTGCCTAGGATGTTGTTTCTTTTTCAGACCTTAGCGATTTTGTAGACAGATTTTCCATTTAAGGAATGGCAGAAAGATGTTTCAAAATTCGTTTGGCAAGGCAAGAAACCAAGAATTAAATATAAATTGTTACAAGATGCCAAAGAACGAGGAGGTTTGGGTTTACCTAATTTAAAATTGTATTTTGATGCTTGTTGTTTGCTTTGGATGAAGGAATGGATTACTTTGGAGAACAAGAAGTTACTACAGCTTGAAGGACATGAATTAAGATTCAGGTGGCATGCCTATTTGTGGTATGATAAAGTTAAAGTTAATAAGGATTTTAAAAATCATTTTGTCAGGAGTGCCATATTAAGGATCTGGAACAAATACAAGGTAAGATTGTCTCCTAATGTACCATTATGGTTGTCACCTCAAGAAGCATTTGTTAGAAGAGAAAATGCGGGAGGAATATTTATTTATTTATAAAATTTATATCACCGCCCATCTCCCTCCGCCGGAGGGACTCTGGGCGGTTTACAACAAAATAGTAAAAACAGAAATATAAGATACAAAATTATAAAACAAGATTAAAATCCAAGAGGCTAGGTGGTAAGTGATCTTACTTAATCCAGTCTAGGAGAGGAGCTCTTTAGGGTATTAGCCATCCCCAAGAATGGCTGTTTCTTCCTTGGTCCCACGGAAGGCGGCAGAGCCAGGTTTTCAGGTTCTTCCGGAAGGTCAGGAGCGAAGGGGCTAATCTCACCTCCGGGGGCAAGTTGTTCCACAGGGACTACTGCAGAGAAGGCACACCTCCTGGACCCCGCCAGACGAAACTCTTTTATAGATGGGGTCCGTAGCATGCCCTCTCTGCATGATCGGGTGGGACGGGTGGATATATTGGGGACGAGGCGGTCCCTCAGGTAACTTGGACCCATGCCATGTAGGGCTTTAAAGGTGATAACCAACACCTTGAATTGGACCCGGAAGCAAACTGGAACCCAATGCAGCTCGCGCAGCAGAGGTGTTACATGGGCCGATCTAGGGGCACCAACAATGGCCCATGCAGCCGCACTCTGGACCAGCTGAAGCTTCTGGATACTTTTCAAGGGTAGCCCCATGTAGAGCACATTACAGTAGTCTATATGCGAGATAACAAGGGCATGAGTGACTGTTTGAAGGGCCTCCCGATCCAGGAATGGGCGTAACTGGTGCACAACACGAAGTTGTGCAAAAGCCCTTCTGGCCACAACTGCCACCTGCTCCTCGAGCAGGAGTCGTGAGTCCAGGAGGACCCCCAGATTCCACACCGGATCTGTCTGGGGCAGTGCAACCCCATCCAGGACCAAAGATGATAATGTCCCAGATTGGGAAGAGCCATTAATCCACAGCCACTCCGTCTTACCAGGGTTCAGTTGAAGCCTGTTGGACCCCATCCAGGCCCCTACAGCCCCCAGGCACCGGGAAAGAACAGTCATAGCATCACTTACCTCACCCGGGACAGAGATATATAACTGAGTATCATCAGCATATTGATGATATCTTATCCCGTGGTGGCGGGTGATCTCACCCAGTGGTTTCATGTAAATGTTAAACAGGAGTGGAGAGAGAACCGAACCCTGCGGCACCCCACAAAGGAGGGGTCGAGGGTCGGATCTCTCACTCCCTATCAACACCAATTGGGACCGGCCCCGGAGGAAGGAGGTGAACCAGCGCAAAACCATGCTGCCCACCCCCAACTCCCTGAGCCGACCCAAAAGGATACCATGGTCGATGGTATCGAAAGCCGCTGAGAGGTCAAGGAGAGCTAGGATGGATGCACTGCCTCCATCCCGCTCCCGCCAGAGATCATCCATAAGTGTGACCAATGCTGTTTCTGTTCCATGTCCAGGCCTGAAACCTGACTGAAAGGGGTCTAGATAATCCGTTTCATCTAGGATCCTCTGGAGCTGCTGTGCTACCACTTTCTCAACCACCTTTCCCAAAAAGGGAAGGTGGGAGACTGGGAGAAAGTTGTCCAGCACCATAGGGTCCAGTGATGGTTTCTTGAGGAGGGGGTGCACCAGTGCCTCCTTAAAGGCAGTTGGAAACACCCCCTCTCCCAAGGATGCATTGACCATCGCCTGGACCCAACCACATGTCACCCCCCTAGCTGCTTTCACTAGCCAGGAGGGGCATGGATCTAGATGACAAGTGGTGGTGTTTGCTGCTCGAAGGATCCTATCCACTTCCTCAGGTCCAACCGGATCAAACTGTTCCCATATAACTGGGTAAATACGCTCCCCCGGTATCTAGCCAGACTCTGTCTCACGCCTGGAGTCCAACTTGGAACGGATCCGAGCGATTTTGTCCTGCAGATGCGTAGCAAATTCCTCTGCATGGCCCTGAATAAGAATAAGATGGTTAAAGTATAAAGATTTATTAAATTTTGAAGAGGGTGAACCAAAACTTAAAACAAGGGAAATGTTAGAGTTGGAAGGTTTTGCATGTTATCGGTTTACATATATGCAACTGTCAGAACATTTTAAAGGGGATAAAAAGAATTATAAATTTGTTAATGAAATAACTCAGTTTGAAATGGAACTTTGCACAAATGATGAACATGTTATTACTAAAATGTATAAAATGTTGCTACAGATGAATCTGGAAGATGAACAGGTTAAAGAATGCATGATTAAATGGGCTAAGAATTTTGGATATAATATTATGTTGGAGCAATGGAAAAATATGTGGAATAAAGGTTTGAAATTCACCTTAAATTACAATTTAAAAGAGATCTTTTATAAGATGATGTACTGTTGGTATTTAACTCCTGATAAGTTGTCAAAAATATATAATGGTGTAACAAATGTCTGTTGGAAATGTTTACAGGGTGAAAGAACCTTTTATCATCTTTGGTGGACTTGTGAGAAGGTGAAAAAGTTTTAGGATCAAATATGTATTACTATTCAAAAGATTCTTAAAGTGAACATACCAAAAAAAAAAACCAGAACTGTTTCTTCTGGGTATGATGGAGAAAGAGCTGGAGAAACAACATGGAAATTTGCTTTTGATCACAGCTGCAAGACTTTTGCGTGCACAGTGATGGAAAGATCCACAAATACCTACGGTTGAAGATTGGATTGTTAAACTAATGGAACTGGCACAAATGGCTAAATTAACAGTATTAATAAGAGAACATTGTTTCCAGATTTATATATACTTGGCAACCACTTTTGGATTACTTGCTGGTGATGGAAAAAAATGAAGTTTTAATTTTGGGTTTTAATGATTAAATGGTTTGTTTTAATAGAAATAATGTTACTAAGGTTTAAATAATGGTAAGAGATTATATTTGTAAATTTACATTTATATATCTGTATTGGAGGAAGTTGAAAGCTACCTTTCGATTCTTTTTTTTGTCTATCTGCACCTTTATTCATTTATTTATTTATTAAATTTCTATGACCGCCCATCTCCCCCTCAAGGAGGGACTCTGGGCGGTTCACAACACAACATCATTAAAATACAATAAAAACAACAATAAAAATATAAATACAATAAAATCCAAGTGGCAGGTGGTTCTTACAGTGCAGCTGAACATATTTAAAATATTTGAGGCGGCTCTAGGAAATCAGTCATCCCCAGGCTTGACCACTTTCCTTCTTGCCCCAGGTGAGATCACAGAGCCAAATTTTTAATTTTTTCCTGAAGTCCAGGAGTGAAGGGGCCCGTCTTATCTCTGGGGGTAGGATGTTCCATAGGGCAGGTGCTGCTGCAGAGAAGGCTTGCCTCCGGGACCCCGCTAGATGGAATTCTTTCATAGAGGGGGTCTGCAGCATGCCCTCTCTGCAAGATCAGGTGGGACGGGATGATGTAATGGGGATGAGGCGGTCCCTCAGATAACCTGGTCCCGTTTATAGTTTCTCTTTTCTCTTTTCCTTAGCTCTATCACTATACTATACTATAAAGGTAAAGGTAAAGGTTCCCCCCGCACATTTGTGCAGTCGTGTCCGACTCTAGGGGCCGGTGCTCATCTCTGTTTGTTAGCTGAAGAGCCAGCGTTGTCCGAAGATGCTTCCACGGTCATGTGTACTATACTCTTTACTATACTTTCCATTTTTGTATTGTATTTTTTATATATATACTTTTGCAAATAATAAAGTTCTTAAAAAAACTTTATGGGTCTGCATAGCTAAGTACATTGTTGTGTTGAACTACTCTCCATCTGTCCTTGAGTCAGCAGAAAACTATGGCAACATGAAATTTGCTGCCTTCATGGCCAATAACTCTCCTCTATTCCCAGTGACAGCAATAATCTAACCTCCCTCCAAAGGAATGGGCAACAAAGTCTGACAGATTTTACACACTTTGAGGCTATCCTTAGATAATTAAAGTATTGAAAAGGAAGAGAAGTAGAGAAAACACTACTTTAACAGCAGTACAGATACAGAGAACTTAAAGCTGTCTCACTTATAGGGGTGCAACATAAAAAGAATGTTGCCAGGACATTTTTGGGCTGTCTTATTCCTACAAGGCAGGCATAAATTTGGTTGAAGCTTCCCAGAAACCTGGCATGATATGGCTAGGGCTAACTTTTACTATGACTCGAGAACAGCAGCCATTACAAACAGTTAACAGTCTGACTGTTAACACTGATTCCCTAACTTATATCTTCCTTGGATTCAAAAACATGCATCCCCACATTTCCTCTGTGTAACAGTAAGCTGGCCTTTCATTTCCCACACTAGTTTGTAAGTGCCCTTTGTCTGTTTACATTCTCTGCATTCCTGTCCTGGGAATCTCTAACTAGTAAGGAAACCCTGATTTATTATATAGTTAATACAAATGTGGAAAAGCCCTATGTCTACTTTTCAAATCCTTCTTTCCTTCTCTGTCATAGAGTATCACTTCAACAATTAAATCTAAAAGAAGTCTATACATATATATTTCTTTTTTACATATATAGAATTAAAAATAGCAGGCAAATACAATTCAAGTTGATAGCATTGCCCAAGCTGATACCCTTCAGATGTAGAAATTAAGAGTCCCTGGAAATTCTAGCAGCTGTAATCCCAACACATCTGGAAGTCATGAGGTTGGGGAAGACTGACAGTAAGGAGGCACAGATCATTTCTCTTAAAGTGGCAGATAACAGTAATAGGCTGGTGGTCAGGTGAAAGCAGGAAGGTGCACCAGCTAGATATGAACAAAATGTCCATTCTACAATCCAACCAGCTAATGCTTGGGGACCCACAGTTTTAAAGCACTGCAGGAAGGGCAAGTATATACCTCTGCAATCAAGAATTTCCTCTGGAGCAGATACCTAGAATAATTTTAGACAAGAGTTTGAATATATCAGCAACTCTTTCTGAGAAGTTATTTCAGCAGAGAAAGTTAAGACAATCGGCATTAATAATGAAACTTTGCCCTGGCCAGCCTACCATATTTGAATTATCATCTGTGTTTAGCATGATATATGAACCCAGGGACTGATTTCAATGAGAATTATACCTGGATAAATGGATATAGGACTGCAGCCTGAATGTTTTAAGAGTCATTCATTCTCAGTCTCTCCCCAGAGAATTCTGCAAACTATAATTATCTGAGAGAACATGGGGTATTTAATAAAGAAATCTAGGCACTCATACCATGTTTACAACAAGGCTCAAGATTCTTTGGGGAAAGTCCTGGTAATTAACTGGTGTGAAAATAATATTGTTGGTGGTGTTTGCTAATAAACTCCCAGAGTTTTGATTAGTTTGCTACTTCTGGCAGCCAATAGTGGAGTTGTAAAATTTCAGTGGAGTATCAAATAGGAATTCCAGGCTGGGAATATGGAATACTACCAGCAACATCCTGTTGGAATACAAAGAAAAGAAAAGGCTGGGAATCGTTGCACTTAATCATTTTCAAAGAAGCTGGTCTCACAAGGGTAGAATTTTTGGTTTCATACTGTCTTTGTGCTTCTTCCCTAAATCATTTTACCTTCCTTATCTGGCCTCCTTTGAACTCAGCATTCTTTGTCACACTTCATTAGACTGTTGAGATAATACCACTCTGGTGGATTTTTAATTATAACATATTTTCATTTGCTGCAAGTTTTCAATGTGCTTAATGGCTCAAACATCTTTGCAATTAGGTGACGTGGTTATTTTTTCTTTCACATTCCAGATATTTTTACGTGTGGAAGTGATTTCAGTGCTGACCTTTTGCTTCCAGAAGACTGGCAAAATCAGAACCCATTGACAAAGAGGCAAACTGCAAGGCATCAGCTCCCTCATCATAGCAGGAAGACAGCTGTCACATTGCAATGACTCTGATTGAGCACATTGACTAGCACTGAATTAAGCACAATGATTGATCTGAGCAACCCCACTCACTGCCAAGGACTCTGTGGGTATCCCTTATTAAAAAGAATAGGGAGTGTCATTTCAGCTGGGACTTAAACTGCTTGAACTCCTTCAAGTTGACAAGTCCAAATTTTGCATGATTGACTGGGCCTTCTTTTTGCCCTCTCAGATAGCTAAAGGATTTCTGAGCATATGCAGAAGTTCTTTTCCTGACTCAGCTTACCCTATTTGCCTAGGACAAGGGCTATCTGAAAAAATGATTTTTCAGTATTAGGTTGGTCTTTCTTTCCTTCTGCTTTCTAAAACTTACTCATCTTATTTTTATATAGTGGCCCGTTGCCTTTTTTTTTTGCCACGTAATAGCAAAATGTTATATAAATTGCTCCAGTATTCACTAGGATCACGTTCCTTGTCCTGCTTCATTTGTTACTACTTTGAGCAGATATAGTGGTGTTTGGATTATCTGTATTCTTCTCTCCCCACCCAATATCCTTTTCATGTCAGATTGGGTTTTTTCATCTCTCTTCATCATCTTTTAAATGCTGGGTTTTCTAGCAAGAGCTGATATCCCATGTTTACAGTATCTGGCTTCCAAATGATGATGTCCCCCAAAGGCCTGCAACACCCACAGTTCCAAGCTTTGACTATGCTGGCTGGACATTCTGGGAATTACAGATCCAACCTATCTGGAAGGGACCAGGTTAGGAAAACTTGATTGCAAAATATAAAGGACCAATCTTGAAGTCTCTTAGGTATAGGAGAGTTAGGTTACAACCTGGATTCTCACTTCTTATTTAAAGCAATGCCTCTGCTATGAAAGAGGTTACTGCTGCTGAGTTTTCTACTTGTTCCATCTTGATTTCTGACCCTGAAGGCTAATTTGAGCCAGTTTGGTCTAGAGGTTAAGGCAACGGGCTAGAAACCAGGAGACTGAGAGTTCTAGTCCTGCCTGAGGCATGAAAGCCGCCTGGGTGACCTTGGGCCAGTCACTCTCTCTCAGCCCTGGGAAGGAGCCAATAGGAAACCAGGAGCCTGAGAGTTCTAGTCCCGCCTTAGGCATGAAAGCTGGCTGGGTGACCTTGGGCCAGTCACTCTCTCTCTCAGCCCTAGGAAGGAACCAATGGGAAACCAGGAGACTGAGAGTTCTAGTCCTGCCTTAGGCATGAAAGCCGGCTGGGTGACCTTGGGCCAGTCACTCTCTCTCAGCCCTGGGAAGGAGCCAATAGGAAACCAGGAGTCTGTGAGTTCTAGTCCCACCTTAGGCATGAAAGCTGTCTGGGTGACCTTGGGCCAGCCACTCTCTCTCAGCCCAACTCACCTCACAGGGTTGTTGTTGTGGGGAAAAGAGGAGGAGGAAGGACCATTAGGTATGTTCACCACCTTGAGTTATTTATAAAAATAATAAAGACGGGATATAAAATAAATAAATAATTGAATTTGCATGTCTTATGCCTGGCTGAGGATTCCTCCCTGGATAAGGAGGAGAACTATGTGCAAGACCTTTCCTCACTACTGATTCAAAATGCTGTCCATCCTTCTTTCTGTCAGCGCAAAACAAAAACATTCATACAATTAGCTGTCTGTACCACCAATCCCTGTCCTGATTCTGTTGCTTGTATTGTGACTCCCTGCCAAACCATGTTGTCTAGATTTGTGAGGATGACAATTGTTATACTAATTGGCTTTCTTCACTGGCTTTGCTACATCCCACTTGGGCATGCATTAGCCAGCAGGAAAACATTCACAAATTGGGGCAATGCAGCACAATTGGTGTGAGTCTGAGATCACTGCCCAGTTCTATAAGCTTGGGGGTCTGTCTTAGCTTCTCTAAGCTCATTGGTCTGCTCTTCTCACTCGCTGGATCGTCACCTTGTTGTGGTGAGTGCGCTTGTGTGTTCCCAATGAACCCTGTGAGCGAAGCCGTCGGGAGTCATGTACTCCTGGTAGGGTCACCCATGGCGGTAAGGTCCAGGGGGAGGAACCAGACAAAGAACGATCCAAGAAAGTCCTCAACGGCAGAACAGGCGGAAGATAACAAGGTGTATTGTTACAACGGCTGCGAAGGCGGATGAAGGCTGCAGCAGACAAAAGGTCACCAATCGTCATGGTATCCATGCCATTGGATTAGAGCCTTTTTCTGTGAAGGTTGTGTGCTGATCGTTGTGCACCGATCTCCACACATAAAACAAATTCATGCACAGGCGTCTTCCAACCACACCAAACCCAAAACAACCAAAAGTCCCATGGCGATTGACGAATGGCAATGGGGGCAGGACTGTGAAATCCGGAAGCTACTAGTCATGGACCAGCACATGGGCGGTGGATACGGATTCAGTCGCCCTGACTCAAGGATCGAGGCAGTTGAGTAGTTCGGCAGCTGTATCCACGACTGAGCAGCCCTATTTAGGATCCACTCTGCTCACCCCATATGGGGAGGGGGCTAGAAAAGGTGCCCTAAACATAGTCTGCCTCATTTTCTCCCTGACTGGATTGCCGCGACCAGTGGGGTAACCATCTAGTGGTCGTAAAAAACACATGAATTTTGGAACATGGAATATACGGACACTGCAAGACAATATGGATAGTGAACGACCTGAACGTAGGACTGCCATTATTGCAAGGGAGCTGAGACGTTTTAATATTGATATAGCAGCACTCCAAGAAACTCGAAGAGCAGGAGAAGGACAGTTGAAGGAAGAAAAAGGAGGTTATACCTTCTTTTGGAAAGGACTGCCTGAACAAGAACGACGAATACATGGGATAGGCTTTGCTATCAAAAACGACCTTGTGAAGCTCTTGTCAGAAGTTCCCACTGGGATTAACGAACGACTCTCAACTCTGCGAATAAAACTCGCCAAAAACCAACAGGCAACTATCCTAAGTGCTTACGCACCAACACTAGATGCAGATGAGGATATCAAGGAAAAATTTTATACCCAGCTGGACACCATCTTATCAGAGATACCAAAGGAGGATAAAATTATCCTCCTGGGCGATTTCAATGCAAGAGTTGGGCATGATTTTGATTTGTGGCCAGGGATCATTGGGAAAGAAGGAGTTGACAACAGCAACACGAATGGAATCTTACTTCTGACTAAATGTGCAGAGCATAACCTTGTCATTACTAACACACTCTTTCGCCAGAAAAATAAATTTAAAACATCATGGAAGCACCCACGGTCGAAGCACTGGCATCTTTTAGATTATGTAATTGTCCGTGCTAGAGATCGCCGTGATGTACTTCTCACCAGAGCCATGACGAGTGCCGATGACTGCTGGACAGACCATCGATTAATTCGATCCACGATGGCCATAAAGATTGTCCCTCATCGTAGGCTCCAAGGAAGAAAACCAAGGCGTAAAATGAATACACTGGCCCTTCAAGATCCTATTAAATGAGCTTGCTTTCAATCAACTCTCAAGGAACATCTGCCTATGGAACTTCCTGAAAATGTTGAGGAACACTGGATTATATTGAAGACTTCTATTATTTCAGCCTGTGAACAAACTATCGGATACCAAACTAAGAGACATCAGGACTGGTTTGATGAGAACGATAGTGAGATTGAACATATTATTGACAAGAAAAGGAAAGCCTTCCAGATATGGCAAAAAGATATTAACTGTGCCATTAAGAAAAAAATCTACGCCAGTGCAAAGGCAGAAGTCCAAAGAAGAACTAGAGAACTTAAGAACATATGGTGGATAAAAAAAGCCCAAGAAACCCAACATTTTGCAGATGCTCATGATGCACGGGGCTTTTTTAATGACATAAAGGCCATCTATGGACCAACAAACCATGGTACAAATCCCTTACTCTCAGTAGATGGTGCTAAACTTCTAAAGGACAAAGAGTCTATTGCACTGGGCTGGAAAGAGCATTACTACAATCTCCTTAATCGTCACTCTACTGTGGCTGATGAAGTCTTCTTGCAAATGCCGCAAAAACAAATAAGAAATGAGCTTGCAGTACCCCCTAGTTTGGAGGAAGTCAGTAAAGCCACTAAACAAATGAAAAATAACAAAGCTAGTGGACCTGATGGGATTCCTGCTGAAGTCTTTAGAGAAGGCGGGCCTGAACTTACACAACAACTTCATAAGCTCATCGAAAAAATCTGGATGAGGGAGGAGATTCCAGCAGACTTTAGGGATGCCATAATTATCACTCTCTTTAAAAAGGGTGATAGAACAGACTGTGGAAACTATCGAGGCATCTCCCTTCTAGCCACAGCAGGCAAAATCCTGGCAAAGATCATCGCAAACCGTCTCCTATCTGTATCAGAAGACATCCTCCCTGAAACGCAAAATGGCTTCCGCCCTTCCAGGGGAACAGTGGATATGATCTTCACTGCACGACAGCTTCAAGAAAAATGCAAGGAGCAAAACCGCCCTCTGTACATGGTGTTTATTGATCTGACTAAAGCTTTTGATACTGTAAATCGTACTGCTCTCTGGACCATCCTTCTGAAAATCGGATGCCCTGATAGATTTGTGAACATCTTGCGGTTACTCCATGACGACATGATGGCAACAATCCTGAATAACAATGGCTCTCAAAGTGATCCATTTAAAGTGGAATCCGGCGTTAAACAGGGATGTGTTATTGCTCCAACCTTATTTGCTATCTTCATTGCTATGATTATACACCTTGTTGAAGAGAAACTTCCTACTGGTGTAGAAATTATATATCGAACAGATGGAAAGCTTTTTAATCTTAGTAGGCTGAAAGCAAAAAAATAAGGTAATTGCAACTTCTGTTATAGAACTTCAATATGCTGATGATAACGTAGTCTGTGCACACTCCGAGGAAGATCTTCAAACTATCCTAAACATCTTTGCAGAAGCATATGAAAAGCTCATTAAAGCTCAAACATTAAAAAAACCAAAGTGCTTTACCAGCAAGTTCGAACCAATCCCTCTGCAGCGCCATCAATCCAGCTTAAAGGTGTGTCACTAGAAAATGTTGACCACTTTTCTTATCTCGGCAGCCATCTAGCTACAAAAGCCGACATCAACGCTGAAATTCAGCATCGCCTGAGCTCTGCGAGTGTAGCTTTCTCCTGAATGAAGCGTAGAGTGTTTGAGGATCGGGACATTCGCAGGGAGACCAAAATGCTTGTTTACAAAGCCATTGTACTACCAACCCTTCTGTACGCCTGTGAAACATGGACCCTCTACAAACGCCAACTCCAACTTCTTGAAAGATTCCATCAACGCTGCCTCCGAAAAATTCTGCAATTTACTTGGGAAGATAGGCGGACTAATGTTAGCGTATTAGAAGAAGCGAAAACCACCAGCATTGAAACAATGATCATCCAACGTCAACTTTGCTGGACCGGTCATGTTGTTCGAATGCCTGACCATCGTCTTCCAAAGCAGCTACTTTACTCCCAACTTAAGAATGGAAAACAGAATATTGGTGGACAGCAAAAGAGATTCAAAGATACTCTCAAAGCTAATTTAAAAAAATGTAATATCAACATTGAGAACTGGGAAGCCCTAACTCATGAGCGTTTCGATTGGAGGTCATCCTTTATTAATGGCGCTATGGACTTTGAAGAAGCACAAGTACAGGGCGAAAAGGAGAAAAGAGCTAAAAGGAAGGCACGTCAGGCAAACCCTCATCATGACCGTCTTCCACCCGGAAACCTATGCCCTCATTGTGGGAGGTTGTGCGGATCCAGAATTGGCCTTTATAGCCACTTACGGATCCACCGTTAAAATTTTACCTTTGGAAGACAATCTTACTCAGCTACGAGTGATCGCCAATGAATGGTCTGCTCTTCTTCCTGTAGCCCATTTTGGCATCTCACAAATCAGGAATAATGTGAAAAGAAAAAACATATGGGGAAGGGGCTCCCAATCATAAACATGTATCTCCAAGGACATTTAAGATAACTGAGCAGCACCCAGCTGTCTGGGGAATTCTGGGAGTTGATGTCCACACATCTGAAAGCTGCCAAGGTTGAGAAACACTGGTCTGAGGAAAGTGATCGAAATTGACCAACTCTGGGAAAGTGGCAAATAATCACAAGATCTGTAGAGGAATTTAGCTCTGGCCTTGAGAAGGAGGTGAGAGAGGAAAAACTGTTACTTAACCCTGGCAAAGTATAAAGCATGAGAAAGGAACTCAGAACAGCCTTGCCTTGACTTTGTTGTCCTTAAGAAGGGGCAGTGAAGGTTCTGGACAGGCTTTCAAGATTCTATTAATATACCATATATAAAGTATGTAGTATATAATGATGCATTCCTGGAATCCCTGCAGTGCCTGTTTCTTGATCAGGCCTACCTTGAAGTGCTGAAAAAAATCTCATTATTTTCAGAAGCTGCATTGAGAACAAGTGGTGCTGCTATGTCAACATTTTGAAGTTGCACCAGTGGAGAATTGCACCATATGAAATAGTGGGAGAAGGGATGTAACAGGTGTGGAAGAATTTCAGAAATCACAGCCCTGAGAGAGCAAATGCTGGACAAGAATGGGCAACAGTGAAGACTGACCTTGAGTGGAGGGTCATGCATTTGGTCACACCCATATTAGGTCACCTGACCTCACCTCTCCGATTATGGATGGCAACGTTCTATGGTTTTTACATGTCTTGAGGCTGTGCCAGGACTCTGCCAGATTGAAACCTATTTCAGTATATAATACGGCAATGTAATGCTCTTTACATCATGGCCTGGGGAGCAGATGAGGTCAGCATCATGCAATCAAGGAGGAACGTTGAGGTCACTCCAAGCCTGGCTGGCAGCTCGACAAGTCAGAGTTTCTCAGAGCTCTGAGCTCTGAGACCTGGCTAACTTTCTATCTTGTTTGCAGGGGTCTACGGACCACTGAAGTTTCCCCCTGGAGAAGGGGGAACCAGAAGATTGCTCACAGAGCCATTGTAATTGCACACTCCTGTTTTTCTTTGTTGTTTCCACCGCGGAGAAGAACGGGGTGAATGCAATGAAATGGCCGAAAGAGGATTCTAGCTCTGCAGAGAACAGTAAGTCTCTTGGGAGACACAAGAGTGACAGCCAGCTTTTAGATCACCTTATATTAGTTTTCTTTTTCAGATTAGTACATTTTTATTATTCTAAAATTTATCTTTGGACTTCGTTCAAAATGTTGGCTAATTTTGTGTTTTCTTTGCTATAATTAATTTTGGTGGAAGTTTGATAGATTTTATTTTGGCAACATAGTGAACAAGTTTTGTATTTTTCTGCCTTTCTTTTGTATCAGAGAAATTGGGACTTAAGAGACTTTGTTGGTATTTCTCACTCACAAACTAACTGACTTTTGAGAAATTGTTTGTTTGGGTTAAGCAGCTTGCAGCCTGAAGAATAAAGAAGAATAAAGAATAAAGTATAGAGAATGTGTGCCTCTCTGCCTTTTTTTTTTCTTTTTCTATTTTTTTTTAGAAAGGACTATTTTTCATTTGGAATATATTTTCATCTTTCCCTTTACAAACTGTTTGAAATACTGCTCTGTGGAATTTTTTCATCTCTTACTTTAAAAGCTTTTCTCACTTAAAGAAATAGACATTATTGATAAATAATAGAACAGCTGTTCCTTGCTCCCTGAGAAATTTTTTTGTTTTGACTACAGCAGTTGATTACGCTTTGAACAATAAATAATGGCCTTTCTTACAGTACTTCAGGATTTTAAGGAAGAAACCAGCAAAAATTTTTTGCAAATTAAGAAATCCATAGAACGTATATTAATAGTTTTGGTGGCTCAGGAACAGAAGGTACAAGGGACAGATTTAGAAACAGAGGAAAGATTTTTCGAACCAGTAGAGAAACAGGGAAAGAGGACTTTGAATGTATTGGTACAGAAGAAGATTATGATATCTTACAGGAAGTGGTCTATTAAATGTTTGGGCATAAATACATTGTGGCAGCTGAGACAGGAAGATTTTAATATGCAAATTGATAGATATGGCAAAATAAACATTTTGATATCCCATATGAGTTACAGAAATAAACAAGTTGCATATTGTGATATTGGCATAACCTAAACAGGAGATTTATTGATATTGATTTGGAATGCAAGGTGAATGAAAATGCGGATTTGGTATTGTACACAGAGTAAGCACAGATATGAGAAATTTACAGATGCATAAAAACATGATATTTTAAGTGTAAAATACAAGATTATAAATAAATAGGTTGATATTATATATTACTCTTTCTGGAGACACATTTATGAGAAGACAATGAGATGATGAGATGGAATTAGAATGTAGGTTATTACAAGAATATGTTGTATGTATTAGGTTATATGTTATGTTAGGTTTTGTATTTTTGCTATATTATGTATTATGTTATGTAATATGTTAGATTATGTATTAATGGAATATATAGTCATAACATGAACAGAATATACTGTATTTTATTAGACGTAGATAAGGCCTTTATTTGTTTTACTAATTGGACTTTATTGAAGATATAAATATAGATGTAAAAATGGAAAGAGCAAATGGAAAACATTTAATTGATGCAACAACGAACATTTGATTACTATTCTAAGGAGTAGAAACCAGAGATGGATTGTTGGAAGATATCAAGAAAGGTGAAACCTATATGAAGAACAGAAGATTGGATTATAGAAATCAAAGGGTATATGACAAAGAAAAGTTTCTGTGTATTGTATTAAGGACTAACATTTAAAGTTAATTGTTGTACTTAAAGTTCAAGGATAAATTGGAGGACATCTATTTTCTATATTTTTTCTTGTTTGTTATTTTTTGACTTCACTTTTTCTTTTCCCTTTTCTTACTTTGTATTTCTATTTCTTTTCTTTTGTATTAGCTTTTAATGTGTATTTTAAAATTAATAAAACTTATGGAAAAAAAAAAAAGGAGGAACGTTGAGCATGATGGAGCTACTTAACTGCAAGTGGGGAAGGAGTTCCAGAAAGCTTAAGCCCAAGCAGCAGCAGAGAGGAATTGTTATCCCATGCTGAACCAGACCCAGTTGACTCAGACTGGGAGCTTCCTGTATTGGGGGGGGGGGGTGTTTCCTGCTTGAGGGGGTAGGCATTAGAAGAATGGTGGGTTTATTAAAGCCGGGCCTTCCATACCTTTTATTTGGCTCCTAGCTGTGCGTCCTCCTTGAAAACCTCAGTCCTTGCATGACCTTGATGATGCTATCTCCTTGCCTTTGGGGCCCTAGCTACTGATAAACATTCTGACTCATTCTGAAGTGGGATTATATTTTGCAGTCATAACTGTGCCTTAGATACTGGCAACTTGAATTGCTCTCTAATTTGTTCTAGCCAGAAGATCCAGGACTCAGGAGACTAGGAAAGAGGATAAGCAATAAAGAAAAATTGAACAGAGAGGCATAAAGTTACAGAGGCACCTTCCAAGTTGCAATTCTATCTAGGCAGACAAATAAGAGTTACAACTGCAGACAACTGTGTCCATGTTTTGAAGGGTAGTTTCTATTACCTGTTTTAACCCAATATCTGTTAGTGGAAATAATTTGTTTTAATTCCAGGCTATGGTGTCCTTGCAAGGATGAATTATCTAGAAATATAAATACAAGCATGAATTTTGACTTATGAGTGTGCTAAACTTTCACTCTTGTTTCTTCTGTTGGTGCTATTTTTACATAACATATTTTCCTCCTCCAGGTTAAGTGAGTAAGAATTTGTTGCTGAGCCAGGACTGTTCATATATTATTTATAAATCATATGTCTTTGCTGAAGAAATAGTATTTATCTTCGATTGCTTCCGGATAAACCATCTGTGACTTCACCAGCATTGTAGATGGTTGTGAGCTATATATTTTTTACCTGGTTTGGCACTACTCTATTAGCTTTTCTGCAATTTGTTGGTGACTTTAGCATAACTTTGGAGATCTGGGTTATGAACTAGAGCAGTGAAAGAACATGAGTCATCTTTAACATCTGTTCTTCCCAATCTGGGATCATTTGTTTTGTCCTTAGAGGAAATTGTGGGTCTCAACTCCTGGGGGGAAGGTTTGCTATGAGCACATTTGAGGTGGGGGGCATGTTGCTCACACTTGCTACTGCTTAGTCTGCTGAAGTCAGGCAGAGCAGGAGTATGGTATGGCACTGTAATGGCATGTGGGAAAGACCTTGGGAGATGGGGCGAAGAGACCCTGCCAAGGGAACGGTCAGATAAGAGACAGCATAGCCCACAGGTGGATAGTGGGTGGGGCAAGAGGCTCAGAAGGGACCCTCCCTAGTTTCTCAGGCTGTAAAGGAGATGGGGGGAGAATTGTACCTTCAGACTTGCAAGATTCTGTCAATGGAGCTTTACAATAAAGTGGAATTAGCTCATCTGGTCGGGATTCCTATCTGGTTTACCCAGCAAGGCCAACAGGCACTGATCCAGCTGTGTGTTTGCAAGCCAAGCTTGTGTACCCAATGCTGGATCACTGTCAGAACTCATACAGCTAAGGACAACCATAAGATTTACTGGCCCTGAATCCTCCTTGCTAGAGAGATGCTTTTGCCTCCTCATCACTTACTCACCAGCCAGATGTTGCTGGTGCTCCAACATCACCTTGTCTCGCCTCTCTTGCTCTGCCTGCCCCCCAGCACTTTCTACTGCTTCCTGGTAGCTCCCTTCTTCCCACCCCATCTGTGTGTGTGTGTGGGGGGGGGAGGTGAGGCTAGTGCCATTCATGGACTCCTTCCACTCTGCACTAACTGGGGAGGTTTTGAGAAAGTCCTTTGGGAAAGGCAAGCAGGAATGGAAAGCAGGGGTAGCATTTCTCAGCAAACACAGGTGAATGTGGCTGGGAGTGGACCTTCCACCACCACAGAGGAAGGTGGAATACTGCCTCTGCCCAGATGGAAGGAACATGGGTGTGTTCCTGGTGTGTCCTGAGCTAGGCTCCTGGGATCCTGCCACAGGGCTGAAGCCAACAAACTTCTCTGTGGAGCTCTCCTGCAAAGACTCTTCCTTTTGGGTCATCCTAGAGCTGCTCCCTATGGGGGCCTCAGTGCAACACTGGTCTTTCCCCTTGTGTAAAGGAAAGTTCAGCTGACCATGGGGAAGGTACAGGTAGTCCTCAACTTACAACCACAATCGGGACTGGAACTTCCGTTGCTAAGCGAGGCGGATGAATGAATGAATGTTTGTTTATTTGGTCAATGACCAGCAACTTAAAATTAATAAAAATAACAATTAAAATCAAACTAATCAATTAAATACAATTATACATAGGTAACTATGGGTAAAAACTATAAATTTAGACAATTATAATATAATCTAGAAAACCCTATTACAATAAAACCCTATTACAATAATGACATGTTTATTTACCTAAACATTAATAGATCTATGTCTATGAAGGTTCTCAGTCATCCAGGTGGAATTGTCTGTAGCTTGAATCATGTCAACTGGATTTCTATTTTCTCAGTGGAAACGTTTCGCTCCTTATCCAAGGAGCTTCTTCAGTCTGAGCAAAGTTGGTAAGGGAATCCTAAATATGTTTCTAGGTAGCTGTGTGACCTTACACCTGGGGTCATGGTTATATTGAGATGTTATTTTAAGTCCTTTTATCATCTAAAGGAGGATCGTTAAGATCACCATGCTGCTGTTGAGCTTGTGAAATGGTCTTAATCTTCCTAGGCACAGAAGACAAAGCAGGGAGGAAGATGGGAGAAAGATTGTGCCTGAGGCCCCCACCTCTATTCAAGGAAGGATTTTCCAAGTTGGCATAAATGGATTCCTTTGAGAGAGTTGGCATAAATGGATTCCTTTGAGAGAGGGGTCAAGGAATCCATTTATGCCAACTTGGAAAATCCTTCCTTGAATAGAGGTGGGGGCCTCAGGCACAATCTTTCTCCCATCTTCCTCCCTGCTTTGTCTTCTGTGCCTAGGAAGATTAAGACCATTTCGCAAGCTCAACAGCAGCATGGTGATCTTAACGATCCTCCTTTAGATGATAAAAGGACTTAAAATAACATCTCAATATAACCATGACCCCAGGTGTAAGGTCACACAGCTACCTAGAAACATATTTAGGATTCCCTTACCAACTTTGCTCAGACTGAAGAAGCTCCTTGGATAAGGAGCGAAACGTTTCCACTGAGAAAATAGAAATCCAGTTGACATGATTCAAGCTACAGATTAATAGATCTATCATTTTAATAGTACAGTATGTTGTAAAATATATATCCTTAAAAACTTATTAAAAAATAGCTAAACAAAGTATTAATAAAAACAGAAAAATATACACAATTCCCTACTTCTTTAACTGGTTTTGCCTTATTATCATTGCGGCAGCACAGAATTTTGCTACTGAACGTGTAATAACTGGGTTTGAATCCTGCAGAAGATGGTTCTCATAAAAACTATCAGGTCTCCCTGGACATCTTTCTATTAGGGGGTAAATATATGGTGATCTAATATCCCTATAATATTTACACCACAATAGAACGTGAGTGATGATTTCAACCTCCTTAGTACCGCATGTACAAATTCTTTCTGCTAAGGGGTTTTTATTATACCTGCCTTGCAGGAGTGTTGATGGAAGGATATTAAATCTAGCTCTAAAAAATGCTATTCTAATCTTAGGAAAGGTTAGGTCTTTCAAATATCTTGCTGGTTCCCATGTACCCCATCTTATCTGATTCCTGCTGTGTAAAGGTGTCCTATTAACTTCTAGCTGGAATTCCATATCTCTGATTCTGTTAATAACCAATTGCTTGGCTTGATCGTAGCCTAGCGATTTTAAAAATTATGGAGACAACCCATATAAAGCCAGCTTATGCTCTATCTCCTGTTTCCAGGGAGAGAGAAAATTATCAATCAGGATTAGAGGGGTCAGACCTACTGGAAGGAATTGAATTTTCAACCAATAGGTTAACATCATCTTCCAGGCCCTAACCAGTATTTGAGGCATTCCTGTTTCTAGTCTCATCTGGGCATTTGCTGTTCCACTGGGTGCCGCTAGAACTGATTGCAGGAATTTTGTTTGTACGGTTTCTAGTGACTCTTTCTTCAAGAAGATTCCTGCTTGTGCCCCATAGAGAATTTGAGTCAACGTTTTAGCCTCAAACAATTTTAAGGTTGAAGGGGCTAATTGTCCTCTGCCCATGTAAAAAAAACATTTAATAGCATTTGAAGATCTAAGGCAGAGCTTTCCAAACTGTGTGTCATGACACAAAAGTGTGTCGCCGCACACAGCGTGGTGTGTCGCCACACCACCCAGAAGCGGCGGCACGCGCGTGCATGGTGGCAGCTTCAGCCGCTGCC
This sequence comes from Charina bottae, assembly GCA_023362775.1. Taxonomy (NCBI): domain Eukaryota; kingdom Metazoa; phylum Chordata; class Lepidosauria; order Squamata; family Charinaidae; genus Charina; species Charina bottae. Next base: position 125,991,028 of record JALMGJ010000002.1, on the reverse strand, counting down.
ACCGCCATACACGCGTACGCCGCTGCACGTCCCCCCGTGCCGCCGCATGCCCCCCCACGCCGCCGCCATGTGCGCACGTGCCACCGCACGCCCCCCCCGCGCCGCTGCACGCCTTCCTGTGTTGCCACCACGTGCGCCCACCCCTGCCCCGCTGCCGTGCCGCCGCCGTTGTGCCGCCGCTGGCTTGTCACCAGTGGCGGCACTTTGGAAAGCCCTGATCTAAGGGCTGATTGCATTGCATAATTCAGATGGGCATTCCAATTTCCTTTTCAGTGAAAAATCACTCCAAGGTATTTAAATGCATTAACTTGTTCTAGATTATGCCCTTCTATCCTCCAAGAGTATTGAGCAGCTCTTTTAGCAAAGACCAGGATTTTTGGTTTATCAAAATTAAGAACCAATTTATTTTGTCTGCAGTAATTTAGTATGAGGAGTACGGCAGGGTTGTATACTCTCACCCTACCTATTCAACCTGTACGCAGAACACATCATGCGACGTGCTGGGCTTGAGGAATCCAAGGCTGGAGTTAAAATCGCTGGAAGAAACATTAACAATCTCAGATATGTAGATGATACCACTTTGATGGCTGAAAGCGAGGAGTTGAGGAGCCTTATGATGAATGTGAAAGAAGAAAGTGCAAAAGCTGGGTTGCAGTTAAACCTCAAAAAAACCAAGATTATGGCAACCAGCTTGATTGATGACTGGCAAATAGAGGGAGAAAAAGTGGAGGCAGTGACAGACTTTCTATTTCTAGGCCAGAGCTTTCCAAACTGTGTGTCGCAACACAAAAGTGTGTTGCCTGCGGGGCCCAGGTGTGTCGCGTCAAAACCCGGAAGCGCTGATGGCGTGCCATCAGCGCTTCTGGGTTTTCCCGCGGCGACAAACCAACGGCGGCGCGTGAAAATCCAAAAGCACCGCAGCCACGGCGGTGAGTAAAAACTGAAAGCGGCAGCAGCGCTTCCGGGTTTTTGCGCGCTGCCGCAATGGCAGCACTTCCGGGTTTTCGCGTGGCGACACACCAATGGCGGTTGGTGTGTCGCCGTGGGAAAACTTTGGAAAGCCCTGTTCTAGGCGCAAAGATTACTGCAGACGCTGACTGCAGCCAGGAAATCAGAAGACGTCTACTTCTTGGGAGGAAAGCAATGGCAAATCTTGATAAAATAGTTAAGAGCAGAGACATCACACTGACAACAAAGGTCCACATAGTTAAAGCAATGGTATTCCCCGTAGTAACCTATGGCTGCGAGAGCTGGACCATAAGGAAGGCTGAGCGAAGGAAGATAGATGCTTTTGAACTGTGGTGTTGGAGGAAAATTCTGAGAGTGCTTTGGACTGCAAGAAGATCAAACCAGTCCATACTCCAGGAAATAAAGCCAGACTGCTCACTCGAGGGAATGATATTAAAAGCAAGACTGAAATACTTTGGCCACATAATGAGAAGACAGGATACCCTGGAGAAGAAGCTGATGCTAGGAAAAGTGGAAGGCAAAAGGAAGAGGGGCCGACCAAGGGCAAGATGGATGGATGATATTCTGGAGGTGACGGACTCAACCTTGGGGGAGCTGGGGATGGTGACAGCCGACAGGAAGTTCTGGCGTGGGCTGGTCCATGAAGTCACGAAGAGTCGGAAGCGACTGAACAAATAAACAACAAATTTAGTGTGGCTGCTATGGCTCTTTTTAGTCCAATTGGAGTTTGTGAGATTATAGCGGCATCATCCACATAAAGAAGTATTGGTACTTTACGTTGTGCTAGATTGGGAATCTAAGTTATGAAGAAGATCAATCAAGGAGTTAATGTAAAGATTAAAAAGGGAGGGGGCAAGAATACATCCGTGTTGTACTCGTTTCTGCACATTTACTAAGCCAGATAAGGTCCCTAGGGGATTACATCTCACTTTTAAAGAAGAATTAGAGTATAGTTTCTGTATAAGATAGAGGAGGCGTCTGTCAATATTGTATTTTTTATTTTTCCCCAAATGACACTTCTATCTATTGAATCAAAGGCCTGTTTAAAGTCAAGAAAGGCCACAAAGAGGGAAGATTTCTTTTTATAGGTATATTTTAATACAAGGTGGTGAAGCACCAAGATATGATCAATTGTTGATCTCCCCACTCTGAATCCTGCTTGTTCATCTCTAATTATGTCCTCGGACAGAATCCAGTCTTATAGTTTGTTATTTAAATGCTTAGCAAATAATTTGCTAACTACATTCAATAAACTGTAGCTTGAATCATGTCAACTGGATTTCTATTTTCTCAGTGGAAACGTTTCGCTCCTTATCCAAGAAGCTTCTTCAGTCTGAGCAAAGTTAGTAAGGGAATCCTTTGCTCAGACTGAAGAAGCTTCTTGGATAAGGAGCGAAACGTTTCCACTGAGAAAATAGAAATCCAGTTGACATGATTCAAGCTACAGTTTATTGAATGTAGTTAGCAAATTATATGCTAAGCATTTAAATAACAAACTATAAGACTGGATTCTGTCCGAGGACATAATTAGAGATGAACAAGCAGGATTCAGAGTGGGGAGATCAACAATTGATCATATCTTGGTGCTTCACCACCTTGTATTAAAATATACCTTCCAAGAAGCTTCTTGGATAAGGAGCGAAACGTTTCCACTGAGAAAATAGAAATCCAGTTGACATGATTCAAGCTACAGACTGTTCTACCTGGATGACTGAGAACCTTCATCAACATACATTCAATAAACAATTTGGGCCTATAATTACATGGGTCATTTCAGACAACGCTGGCTCTTGGGCTAACAAACGGAGATGAGCACCGGCCCCTAGAGTCGGACACGACTGTGCAGGGGAAACCTTTACCTTTTTTTTATATAGATTGGTACAATAATTGCCATTCCCCAGTCCTTTGGCATATGACCAGTCTGGTCTATGTATGTAAAGAGAGATGCTAATAGAGGTGCCCACCAACTAGAATTCGTTTTAATTATTTCGGGCAGGACACAATCCGCACCAGGAGCCTTATTAGGCTTAAGGAATTCAATCATCTGGGATACCTGTTGTGCTGTAACTGGAGGCCAGTGAGGGATACTATCCATATTAATCTGACTCTCTTTCATTTCGCAAGCAGAGTCCATGTACATCCCTCTAAAATATTCCTCCCATGCATATGATGGCACTTGGTTAGGTGGGGGGGGGGAAGCGATTTTCCCAATCCTCTAGTGCACAGCTTTCCAAACTGCGTGTCGCGACACTTTAGTGTGTCGCAACACAGAGTTTGGTGTGTCGCCACACAACCCGGAAGTGGCGGCGGGGGTGTGCACGATGGAGGCGGCAGCGGCATCAGCGCTTCCGCATTTTAGCGGAGGCCGCTGCCCCTGCGTGCGCCCCCGTGCCGCCGCCACTGCCGCCGTTGGTGTGTCGCCAACGGCGGCAGATTGGAAAGCTCTGCTCTAGTGATATGCCCAAAAAGGGATGTATCACTCATCCTGACTGCTTGAATTAATTTCTGCCAAGATTCCTTCAAAGCCGCATGTTTCTTTTCTTTTAAAAGAGTCTTATATTGGACCTTTAAGGTCCTTAAAAAATGAGTTTGATCCTCAAAAGGAAAATTTTTACTTTTCCTATACACCTTGTTATATGTCCTCTTTAACTGTACACAGTCCCAATCAGACCATTTTTTGTTTTTTATAACCTTATTTCTAGGGAAGAACTGTGTTCCCTTGAGAAGAACTGTTTTGAGATTGGCAATCAGACTTTCGAACCAGCCTAAATATGATGTATGGGATTGACTATCTAGGAGGTGAGCACGGATTTCTAAAGTTTCAGGAGCTAGCATCCATTTACCAACTTCTCTTGCATTCTTCTCAGTCCATTTAATTCTCACCTGGGTGTTATTACTTTCCAGCATTGGGGGGTAACTTGAGTTAGTTCTTGGAGACTTCCAGTGAGATATCAAGGTTAAAATTACAAGATTGTGGTCACTTTCTAATCTAGAATCTACCTCCATCCTCCATAGAAATTTCAATAGATCACATGAAGTTATCCAATAATCAATTGTGGATCTTCTTCCTGCCCACCAATAAGTTATTAAGCTGGATAATCCCCTTTCACGGAACCATTGAGAATACATAGGTCCAAATGTGAAATCGTTTGTCTTGCACATATACCCACCCAATTAGCTTTTGTATCTTTAAATTTTCTAAGGTACAAAGGTTCCTCTAATACATTCTCCTCATTGTAGATCTTAAATTGATTAAATAACGTATAGTCACTTAATCCCATCCTAGCATTTAACTCCCCACCTATTAAAACTGAAGCTGTGGGGTATTTATCTAAACAGCTGGAAATAAAATTTTCTATATGCTCCCAAATAGTACTAATCAAATCATTCTTATTAGAAGGAGGAATATAAATGTTAAAAAGCAGAATTTCCATATGTTTGGATAAAAGCAATGTAGCCACTACCCACGGCCTTAAGGGGGGCAGTGAAATACAATTGAATTGTAAAGCAGTGCTTACTAAAGTCGCAATGCCGCCCTTGGACCTCCCACCCACCATACTCAGAGCGGCCAAGATAGAATTAACCCAATATCCCTCTAGCTCCACCTCTAAAGAGGCCCAAGTTTCCTGTAGAAAGAGAACGTCAAATTGTGACAAATAGTCAAAAAAAGGTTGGTCTTTTGATGGAACTGACCATCCAGCAATATTCCAAGTTAAAAAGGAAAATGCATAATCCTCCGGAGCCAGTCATGAGATGTGGTTCTGACAAGAGAGAGCTACAAAGTTGTTATTTTGAGCTAAGGAATCAATAGCAGGTATTACGACCTCTGGTGAGGTATAGCTTGCCTCGTGTGAATCCTGCCTCAGCTCCTGGAGCTTTTGTTCAGAATTAACATCAGCCACCTGATTTTGCCTTGCCAAAACTTCGTTCAAGGTCATTGGAGATAGAATTGGAGATAGAATTACTATATCCTGCTGCATTCGTTTCTGTGACATTGGGGCTGGCATAAATCCCCCTCCAGTCCCCTGATTTGTTGCTAAAACCCCAATAGTGTGTCCTGATGAGAGTGGTAGCTCCTTCTCAATTACAAGTTCCTTTATCGACCCAAAAGGATCTGGACTGCTGTTTTTTGGCTGGTCATGTTCAGACAATCCTTTGTTCACTGACAGAAGACAATCAAGATCAATATTTGGGGATATGAGGTCTGTTAGTGGCTCAGCTGTTGCAATTGTGACCAGCAGGGTTTTCTTCAAGTTTTCCAGCTTGTGCAAAATGTTATCTTGTTCTTTTCTTGGTAATGAGCCAAAGGCATTAATGAGGCCGTCTCCAATTGAATCAGGAGTCTCTTCATCAAGTAGGGCAGACTGACTCCCACACTCTCGCTCTCTCAGGGCCATAGAAGGAGAAGTATCAACCTTGGAGGCTATCATATCAACAAATAACGGTTTAACCTTTTCATCACAAAAAACTTGAAACTGAGCTAGATACATCCTCATCTTAAAGAACATCAAAGGAATGATGGACTGCTTGAAAGACAGGAGGATATGCTTCCGATTTGGGACACCCGGGAGCCATTCAACAGCACATAAATCTATCTGCCCCTGTTGACAATGAAGAAGCTGCCCCAGGGAAATTATAATTGCTCTCCTAGTATTCCAGCGTCCAACATTATATCTGTTCTTGGAGATAACAAGAGCTATCCGTTGCAATTGCAGTAAGTGATTAGATTTATAAGAAGATGCTTTGTTTACATCCAGAGAATCTTTGGTATGTGCACAATCCCCACTCTTTGTCTTATCAAGAGTTAAAGTGTTATTCTTTGGAGGCTGCAACTTTTTATCAAATCGTTTGGCATTTTATTTAGCTGATTGCTCTTTATCAGGACATTTGCCCTAAATGAGAGGCTGAGCCGCGTGTGTTTCATAAGCTTTTGTAATAGTAAAAGGTCTAGATTCATATTTTTGCACAAAAGTCTATATATCTTCTTTCAACACATCCAGCTCAGGTTTTATAGCTGAGAGCTGCTCAAATATCAAGATAACAGTTTGTGCTGTGATTAAGCATTGCTTTGCCATAAACTCTGTTGAATTTTCCCATGGCAGCCATATTCTGATTTTGTTTTTTATTTTTATTTTTAGGCTTAGTTTCAGATCCCCTGCAGCAAGTGTCTGGGCTAGTTGCATGAAGTGGCAACACATGAGGGGATCCCGTACCAAAGTCCTGGCTCCTATTTAACTCTTCTCTAATAGGTAGGGAAAGCTCTAATATCTGTTATATTTCCTGCTCTATTTGAAGATCCCGTTCCAAAGTTTAAAATTTGTTAGGAGTGGGAGGGAGGTTTATTTTACTTACATTTCCCTTTCATACAAAGCAATAAATTCTTGGCTGCTTAGCAAGTCTCAGTTGGGGGAGGGAACCCGGGCTAACGCTGTGCCGTTTCCTTCTTTTTCCCATTACTCAATTCTCTACAACAGAGCTTTCCAAACTGTGTGTCGGGACACATTAGTGTGTCGGCTGCAGTGTCTGGGTGTGTCGCGGCTGCTGCTGCCTCCTGGCTTCCAGGCAGGTTCTAGTGCCTGCCTTGTGCCTTGCTGCCTCCAAACCTGCCCTGCCAGGATTCTGCGCAGGTCCTAGTGCCTGCCTTGTGCCTTGCTGCCTCCAAACCTGCTGTGATTCCGCGCAGGTCCTAGTGCCTGCCTTGTGCCCTGCTGTAAGAGTGTGTCGCGAAATGATGCATGTCTAAAAAGTGTGTCACCAATATGAAAAGTTTGGAAAGCTCTGCTCTACAAAGTCCTTTAGTTGAGCATTTATCTTCACTGTTGTCTTATCCAGGCAAAATTAGTTGAGATAAAATTACTTAAGATAAAATAAGTCCATAAACAAATCTGCTATTAAGCAGGAGCTCAGCATAGAAGCTGCTGCTCCGTCGCCATCTTGAAACCTTGCGAGGCGGTTAAGTGAGTCACACACGAATTTATGACCTTTTTTGCCCCTGTTGTTAAATGAATCACCACAGTCATTAAGTGAATCATCGCAGTTGTTAAGCAAATCCAGCTTCCCCATTGACTTTGCTTATCAGAAGCCGTCTGGGAATGTTGCAAATGGTGATCACGTGACCCTGGAATGCTGCAACCATCGTAAGTGTGAGCTGGTTGCCAAGTGCCTGAATTTTGATCATGTGACCACAGGGATGCTGCAATGGTCATAAGTGCAAGGACCGGTTATAGGTTACTTTTTTCAGTGCCATCCTATCTTCGAACAGTTGCTAAACGAATGGTCATAAGTCGAGGACTACCTGTATGAGAGAACCATTAAGGGGGGACTAGGAGAAAAGATTATACACTCCTGAGATAAAGGGAAACATGAGAATGATACTCAAAATATCCCCGCATTGATTATGTTTGGTATAAGAGATAAACTCTGAGAAACTTTCAAGATTCTGTTATTCTGTCTCGGAACAATGAAAAGTATTCCTGGAATCCCTGCTGGGCCTGTTTCTTGACCTGACCTACGATGAAGGCCTGATACCTTCCTTTTTTTAATTATGGTTTTAACTGAGTTTTATTTAAATGGTATCAGTGATAGCAACACTTATAATCTAAACTATTCAAAAGAAGCTACATGCTAAAAGAAAACAGTGAAACTAGATCAAAGAAAAAATAAATATAGAGAAAAAAATAAAAGGAAAGAAAAGGATGAGAAAAAAAGTAGAAACAAAATACAATACAATGATACAACATAGTAAGGTTTTTCTATTTATGGAGGATGTAAAAAATAATAAATTCATATTTATGCAACTGCTTAAGAGTTCATTTTTAAGCAACAGAAAAAACCATACAGAATGTCCAATTTTGCCTTTGCAGAATACAAGGCTGAGAGTTGACCAAAAAATTTAAACTAGTTTTTGGAATCTTAAGAGTCTGGTATACTTTTCAGCAGTTTAAAGCTTTAGTGCAGAAAAGCCCTCAGACAGCAAGACTCCTGTGTGGAATTTGCAACACTGGGGCTCCTCTGGGCTTGGAGGGGCTGCTTTCTCCTTCTCAGGAACTCTTGCCCGCCCAGTCTCCTGCCACTGAGTTTATACAGCACCTACATAGTTCAATGACATCAATTTGTCTCCATTCAGCCTTTCTGATCGTCCAGCTTTTGCAGCCAGATGATACAACTGGGAAGTCTGTGGGCTTAACGATGTGTACTTTTCTTGGCCGTGTGATGTCTCTGCTCTTCAATATTTTGTCTAAATAGCTTTTATTCCTAGTAACAGATATCTCTTAATATCAGAGCTACATCACCACTGCTGTAGATTTTTGAGCCAAGAAGATATAGTAAAGCACACCTTATACACTAATAAAATTACTATACTACTACTTTGGAGTCCTTGATGCTCTCTGAGCTTGGTTGTCTGCTTGCAGACGTTTCATTACCCAACTAGGTAACATCAACAGTTCAGCCCTGAGCTACATACATTCTCTTCTATTGTACTACTACTATTGGCACATTAGAACATATGTATTGTTCTTAAGAATTTATAATTAGAATTCTTATGTAGGAAGAAGGCTGGAATATACTCTGTCTCACTGAATTAAGAGGCACTATCCTACATCATTAGGGCAAAAGTCTAGTTGATGATTCTATCATCTCATTCTGTTGCATATGTAATTCAGGTCAGAGTATTGTCTTTCAGATGCGGGTCAATGCCTATGAACAGTTTTTATGCCTGGATAATATGGAAATGATATGAAGGAGAGAGCAAATAAAAACAGAAACAAAAAACTGGCACCCAAAAGAATAATGTGCTTGTAGTGCTAGCGTTTGGTAGGTGTATGCACAAGGACGTTAGGAAATAAATGGATGCATACTGAAAACAAGGATGATTTGTATGAGTTATATATAAGCCAGTCAACCAATGCAAACAAGGTTTAGTTGTTTGAGTCAATAAACCCATAGACTGGGGCTCACTTTGCAGAGCAATGCAAATGAGGTCATTATTTTTTATAGTGAATTAAATAACCTGTTATAATTAACCTTGATAACTTTGTATGATCTACAAAGGTCTGCATAGTTAAAGCAATGGTATTCCCTGTAGTAACCTATGGCTGTGAGAGCTGGACCATAAGGAAGGCTGAGCGAAGGAAGATAGATGCTTTTGAACTGTGGTGTTGGGGGAAAATTCTGAGAGTGCCTTGGACTGCAAGAAGATCAAACCAGTCCATACTCCAGGAAATAAAGCCAGACTGCTCACTTGAGGGAATGATATTAAAGGCAAGACTGAAGTACTTTGGCCACATAATGAGAAGACAGGATACCCTGGAGAAGAAGCTGATGCTAGGGAAGGCAAAGTGGAAGGCAAAAGGAAGAGGGGCCGACCAAGGGCAAGATGGATGGATGATATTCTGGAGGTGACAGACTCAACCATGGAGGAGCTGGGGATGGTGACGGCCGACAGGAAGCTCTGACGTGGGCTGGTCCATGAAGTCACGAAGAGTCGGAAGCGACTGAACGAATAAACAACAAAAAAACAAAAGTAAGCAGTTGCCACCAATTCTGTGATTCAGAAGTTCCTGATAATCAAACGGTGTAATTCCCACTCTTCCCCACTCCCCCACCCCAAATCTCTGTACCCTCATGGCAACCCGGGAAGCTCATGGCTTGGCTTTGTTTAGGTAGAGAGGAGCTGCAGGAGACGTCAACCGTCAAGAAGGAGCATTGTGCTGCTGACAACCTGAAGAGCCCTGGGGCTGAGGACCGCTGAGCGTGAGTCAGACGGCTGAAAGAATATGTGCAGAGAAAGCTGGTCTGTGAATGGTTTACCATGAATAAACTGTCTGTTCCCCTGACATTGCAGAGATGATCTTTGCAAGCTGATTGGTTCCTTTGTGGTTTGAAATGTGTCTGTATGTAAAAGAAGGAGAAAGATCTCTGTTGCATTCCAGACAGATTTGGTTCATCCCTCCACCACTGTAAACTGTAGCAAAATAATTCAGTGTAACATAAGATGATACTATATGCCATGGCCTTTTCTTGCACGAGCTTCTTACATTTAAAAAACAAACAAACTCAACACTATCATCTATAAAGAAATCAGTTTAATTAATCAAATACTTTGTAAAAGGAGATAAACATTGAAGAATGATCTATTCAGAGAATAATAATAATAATGTATTTATTTAAATAATTTATATGGCTGCCCATCTCACAGCAGTGACTCTGGGCGGTGTACAAAGACTAAAACCCAACAATGAAAACAAACATAATACAAATGGAAAACCTATTATGATGGGCACTGGTTTGAGAGAATTTAGCATATTACAGTAATAGGAAAACGGATACTTCCAATAAACAAACCTGGCACATGAGATTCTCTCTTCAGTCCATTGTATTGTTTATTATACGCAAAACTAAAGATATGTAAAAACATAGTCCACCAACTTCTCAAACTGAATTGTGGAAAAGGTGCTTTTGTGATACTAGATTTGCTTTGATGCAGCTCTTGATAATCCACAGGAAGAACAGGACTTGTGATCGGTTTCCGTAAGAAGTGCAATACTGTTTTTATAGAGGAACTCTGCTAGATCAGTGGTGTACTGTTATATAACTATATATTATGCTGTATATTACAGAACTGTATGAAAATGCATTTCAACAGGCACCTTAAAAATAGTGATATCCATATATATGGTGCTTTACAGGAAAGGAGAGGACTTTATTTAGACACACATACAAAGCAGACAATAGAGGAAGGAGAAGGAAATGAAACTTGGATAAACAGATTGGACTGGATTACATTTTCTGGTTAAGTTCCCTGTTCTGAGTGATTAGTTGGTAGGCTGACCATACGTCCCATTTTTAAAGCATTTTTCAACCGGCCCTTCGTTTTCATAAAAATCTCAATTTTGTCCCATTTTTCAAACCCAGCAGGAATGGTGCGGAAGGAGGATCCGAGCTGGAGCGCGGACCAGGGGGCGGGGTTTGCAGTTGGGAGCCAATCGTGCAGACCGGGGGGTGGGGTTTGCAGTTGGGAGCCAATCGCGTGGATTGGGGAGTGGGGCTTACAGTCAGGAGCCAATCATGCAGACCAGGGGTGGGGTTTACAGGCGGGAGCCAATCGCGTGGAGCGGGGGGCCGGGTTTCCAGGTGGGAGCCAATCGCGCGGACCGGGGCCGGGGTTTGCAGGCGGGAGCCAATCGTGCGGACTGGGGGGCGGGGACCCTTGTCTCTTTCATGAATACAGAATATTACATAAGACCCCGTCCCGTTTTGCCATCCTGAAATATGGTCAGCCTATTAGTTGGTGAACTTTCACACTTACAGATTTAGATGTACCAGTACAAAAGCAGATTTCCTAATTTGGAAATTTCCAAAGATAAAAGAACTTTATTCTATGTTTTTCGTAAACTTCTGTTGTGAAAATGGCATAAAGTATAGAGGTAATCCTAGCTAAGTAATTTGCAAAATTTCCGAATAGGTTCAGTGTTTCTCGTGAAAGATAAATCTTCAAAACTAGAGGAGGGATGAGCTACTTTTCCTTTTCCCTGTTCTATTTATTTCTGGTAATTTATAATAAAAAATCATCGAGGTATACAAACAGCTTGCAAAAATCAGGAGAATAAGTGAAAGAGCAAGGCAGTTAAGGTAATTAAAAATAATTTACAGTTCTTTTGTATGTTTTGCTCAGAATAAAGTCAAAGGTCAATAAGACAGGAATTGGCGATGGAAATTTATTTATTTTATTTATTATTTGGATTTATCCCCGCCCATCTCTACCGTGGTAGACTCTGGGTGGAAATGGAGGACATAGAGGCAGAGGCTGAGAGACTTGAGCATTCAGCATTTTTAAAGCAAGCATAAAGTACTAGACTTTTCTAGAGCCATAGATTAGGTTGTATGAATACAGCTATTATGCCTCTAATTTCATATTGAGAATGAAAGTTTGGGTGGATTTAGATTTAAATTTAGATTTAAGTTGTTTCAGAGGTGTCTTAATACCATTAAGTTATCTATCAATTTTTTTCAAATCACCCTGATTTGTTTCAGAATTTGGGACTTAGATTAATACAATTAATATTTCTTGTGGTAAGAAAGAAAATGTGGGATTGGGAGGAAAAGACAGAAGACATCATGGACATGTTCTAGGAGGCAGTTCCCTTATAAAATAGAGAACTGGAAGTGTCATTTGAGGACGCAAAAGATTTTCAGACATTTGGGATAAAGAGCAAAATAAATGAAGGTTATTATCCTACTCTCATGTGATTTTTGGCAAGAATGTTGAAATCTAGTGAGAACTCAGAAGTGATATTGTCGAAATGTCATGCAGTCTGGTGATGCTATGGGATTTTTGCTTTGCTTTCTTTTTGCCATTCAGTGTTTCAAAAACTTGTCATTTAAAAAAATGTTGGGAATGCTATTTTAGTTCAGGCAGTTATGTTGTTTTAATTGTGTTTTTAACTTATGTATTGTGCATATTATAAGTTAGAGTCTTTTTGGAGTTGGGCATCCTCAATAAATCTAATAAATAAATTAAAAAATGAATAAATCCTTGCATAAAGAGACTAGAACATCAAAGAGGGGATTATTCTAGCAGTCTAAGTGAGAGGTAACCAGGGTGTAGGCCAGAATGTTTACCTGAGATCAGAGAAAAGGGGCTATTCTTTTAGAATATTGTAAGCTAATAATATGATTTAATGACAAAAAAAAATAATCAGGAGTCTGATAGCATCTATTCTGACTAACACTATAGATTAACACAGCTCTCCTCTTACAATGATTTAATGATAAACTGAACATGAGAAGAGAAAAAAAAGAGGGGAATCAAGGAGAAGCCCAGGTTTCATGGTTCCTGTGCTGCAGATCAGCCATCCCCAAAAGGATGCTTTCTAGATATGTTAGATGAGAACTCCCATCAATACCAGAGAACTTGGCCTTTGATTAAATTGGTGGGAAATTATGGAAATTGTAGTGCAACATATTTGGCAGGGACCTCTTTGGGAAAGCTGATGTAGATGGCAACGTTATCAGCTGCTCAGGAGAATATATGTGGAGAAAGGGCTTGAGAAAAAAAGATGAGATCAATCTTTTTTAAAAAATAGTAATTTTATTAAAAACTACAATTACAGTGATAAAAAACTAATACAAATTAAAAAAGAGAAAAATATATAGAAGGTGCAGAAAAGAAAAAGAAAATAGAAAAGAAAGAAAAGAAAGAAAAAAAGAAAGAAAAAAAAATAAGAATATAGTAAAGAAAAAGAAAAGAAATGCCTAAAGAAATGACTTCCCCCTTCATCACAAGTATAAACAACTTTAGTAACTTATCACGTTCTCTTAAAATACAAGAAATGATCTCTTCTTCCCATACCCTATCTCTTATCTATAAACAAATCCTTAAAACCTTGTCATTTCAGTCTTAATCAGCAAAGGTCCATTACGAGATAATTAATTAATAATTAAGAGACACCCAGAGATAACAACGTATCTATTTTAGCCTTGGTTAAATAAAGCAACTTTACATTTCTTCCTTTTACTTTTAACAATCTTGATTGTTAGTCCCTTTAAATAATGTCCTAGAATTTGATTTCTTTTCATTTTTTCTTTGTTCCTTCTCACAAAATTCTTCAAAGCTTTAACAAGCCTCTTTTCTAAATCCAATATAGGAAAATTATCCAGGTCACTCTCTTGGTTTGTTATTTGTATATCCCTTTTAATTATTGAGACATCAGGCGGTTTCTTTTGTATGTCCAGTGTACCATCGTTTTCCATATCATTCTTGTAGCCTGTCATTTTTAAATCCACTTTCAGATCTCAGTCTTGTCCAGTAAAACTTGTTCCATAACATCTTTTAAACACAGTCTATCTATAGAGGCAGACACTCTTAAAATTAACTTCTGGGTCCATTGTTCACCAATATCCTTCAATATATCCAATGTTGAAATATTTTGCTCCATTCTGTATTAGTCAGTCAAATTTAAGTGTTCTTCTCCTTTAATTGTAATATTTAGTTCCTTCTAGTTCCCTCTAGTGTCCAACCTTCAAAGTCCCATCCTATCATTTTTTTACAAGAATTCAAAACAAAAGCATTTTCCCACGGGAAGGATTCTTATAATTAATTCCAAAATTTTATTTCACATCCATCTGGACCCTTAGTCTGCTTGTAACTTTCCAAAATCAAAGTTCAAATCACCCTTTTGCTGTTTATTATTTTTTTTTAAGTCCTTAAACTTTTATTTAAAACTTCTTTCACTAGGAGGAAGGAGTATTTGGTATGTTCGCTGCCTTGAGTTATTTATAAAAATAATAAAGGCGGGACAGAAAATTAATTAATTAATTAATTAAAGGAAACTCACCTGGTGTTTTCAGACTTGTTGATCCAAAGGTTCCTAATAGCTGAAAAGCAGTTAACAAGCAATTTCTGAAAGTGATGAGAAAAGGAAGTATGCAAACCCAGTGTCCTTTTAAAGGTGCCAACTGTGGTTTGAGCAAGATGGCTATTCCCTTGTCTCTCAGAGCTCTAAACCCACTGGAGACCACTGTCTTGCAGTCTCCTCGCAAGGAGCAACTGTCTGGAGCACTTGTGGGTGATCTCAAGTCCTCTTCTTGCCCAGAGAGGAATTACAAAGACCTGGTCTGCTCACCAGGTCTTCATTCCGCTGTGGTCGTAACCATCTTCAGTTCACCATTTCTTCCCCGGAAGTCCTGAGAAAAGAGATGAGATAAATCTTGAACATTTGGAGCTTGAGATGCTAGTTAGGCATTCAAGTGGAAGCATGAAAGAGGCCCTTGAAGATTAGGAGTTGGAGGGAGAAAAAAATTCTGGAGCAGAAGGAAACAGATGGAACTTGTCAGTAGATCAATAATATTAAAAGTTACTGGATGTGACAGTCCAGAAGCAACTAATTGCCCTTCTGGTTGAGGTTGATTTGGGTTACTGTCCAACACATCTGGGGGGCAGCAGACATATGGATAATTTAATCAACAGCATATTTCAGGAAGATATATTGAAAATGAAGGAAATAACTACTAATTGGAGAGCTATAGACTATGCCCTATTTTCCTAAATTAGGGATGGAGAACATGTAGCTCTTCATAGGTTGTAAAACTGTTCATATGTTGTAAAACTCAAATATCCTGCAGACCTAATCAGCATGACTAATGAGGATGATGGGAGCTGAAGTCCAAGAATGTGTTGTTCCATCTTGGCCAAAAGAAATGGTCACTCTAGCAGGAGATAGAGAACCAAGTTGGTGACCAGCCAAAATCCACTATATTTCTCTATTCTTAAACCTATGGAACCATGGGAAATGTTCTAGGTATGTCAAGAGAGTACTGAGGGCTTCATCTCAAGGCCAAAGTGTAGGGCTGCAGAATTTGGGAAAGGGACAGCAGATGGATCTCCAGAGAGTATCAAGTGGTGAAGGTTGCAGTGAACAGAGTCGGCATAAGCACAGCTGGGCTTTGAAGGAGCCATTATATACTGCTTGCTGCAACTTTTCTCTCTTCTTTTTAAAAGACTATAGAGTCAGACAAAGGTTAGGCAGGCAGGCAGACAGGCAAGGGTCATAGTTATTTTACTGTTTTATAGTTAAAACAAAACTATCCACATCAGAGCAGTAGAAGCAGACTGTTTTTCTTCCCACAGTTGTGATGGCATGATTTAAGTGAGTTTGAAGCACAGGTGAAAAAAATGGCTTTTGTCAATTTAAAGTTGTACAAGTTGACAACTAGATTGTATTTGCATATGGAGGCCTAGTCGTAAAGCACTGGATACCAGGTAAAAGTGGAGAAGCAAAAGGCCAACAAAAGAAATGCCTGCCACCATTGAAAGAGCAAAACCATTCAGCCCAAAGTCTGAGATTACCTTGCTGCATCAATTCTGTAGCAGAGAACGAGGGGAACAAAACACCCTCCACATTTTTCAGGTATTCTTTACATTCATATGCGTCATTCCTGCAGTATCCTGTAAGGTAGGCTAGTATTTTAAACTCATAACACAGAGAGGGAGCTGTGGTTGAGTGAGAAGAGTGTCTCTCCTAAGGATTTCAGGGCTGAAAAAAGATTTCACCCAAAAGTTCATAGCTCATTTCTAGGTTGGATGATACATCACCACCTCTGATATGTCAGCCCCCTTTACTCTTTCATACCCTTCACTGCTCTGCTAACCTCTTGGCAGAAAAGCCCCAGGGGGGTTGCGACTGCTGGAGAGAAAAGCCCATCCAAGCCTGGCAGGGAGGGTCCTTTGGGGCTTGCTTCTACCGTGGAAGATGCTGCTCAGCATCCATCACTGCTTCCCACTCTGTCACTGAATTGCTCCTTGGTCTATTAGGAACATCACTGCTTTGCAGCAACACGGGGATCCATTCTGCCCTATTGCCATTCAGGGCACACTGCCCAAGACCACTCCTCACACCCCTGCCCACCCCCTTCCTTTCCCCAAGCACCTATGGTGTGTCAAATGGTGCCAGCTGTTCTTTGGTGTCAGCCTCTGTCACACAGAGGCAGAATCTGTGACGATACCTTAGAAGAGCTGAAGGGTCGGGGGCTAACGGTGCCGTCCTCCTTCCTTCCTGCTGGATGCAGCCTGTCAGTCTTCCCCTTCTGCGCAGAAAGCTAAACCCACCCACAACGCTTTGCCTGCTGCCGCGCTGTATCACAGCCATCTCCAGATTTGACTTACGCAGCCTCCAGCCAGATCAGCAGATGGGAAGACCGTGTTGGGCATGTGAGGTGTGACTACGAACGTCTAAAGAAGTGACATGAATATCTGTGGGCTCGGAAGGCAAGGCAGTCCATTTCCACTTCAGCAAGCATCAGCTGCAACTTCTCTAAGTTCCTCCACTTAGGAATCTTTGTTCTTGCATTGAGCTTCCCTTTTCTTTGCTTGGTCACACCTGTAGGAGAACAATGCTGGCAGTCCGGCGGAGCACTGTAGCCTAAGAAAAGGCAGACTGTTTTTGGACTGTTCTGCTCGCCTTCTATCACCCACACCATCCCACCGGAGGCTACAGCAAGGGAAGAAATGGCTGTAGAGAACACTACCAGAGTCTCTTTCCTAAGGAATTCCTCCAACTTCCCTGCCAGGAATGGATCAAGTAAGTTGGGGATGGAGGAGTTTGCATGATGACTTAAGCAGATAACTTTTCAGAGAATGGAAAAACAAGCTTAGCTCCTGGCAGGTCTTGCATTCCCATCCAGGCTCGCAGCATCCACCACTGCAGGGAGATTTAGCAAATACCAAACCTGATGATTTCACAACTGCTGCTCAAATCTGGCACCTCACTGTGCAGCCCTTGCCCTTTTAACAAACAGAAACAGTTTAATTCCAGAATATGCCTTAAAGAATGAAACAAGATTTTTTTTAACTTGTAGAGGCTGAATGTCTATGAAGGTTCTCAGTCATCCAGGTGGAATTGTCTGTAGCTTGAATCATGTCAACTGGATTTCTATTTTCTCAGTGGAAACGTTTCGCTCCTTATCCAAGGAGCTTGTAGAGGCTGACTTTTAGGAATAAATATTGGGTGTCCCAGCCACCCGTATTTAATATCCTCCTCCCGCCCCTTTAGCAGTGCAACAGGTTGGGGAAAGGGATTCGTTTCAGCACCAACATCCACGGACAGTTCCCTCAGATAGCTGCTTGGGGTCTTCTGCAGGAAAGCCCCCCATTTGCTTTACAAAAAACTAAAAGGATGGGAATTGATGGGGGGGGGGAGGGAGGGAGAGGAATGCTTGTTTTAAGAGCTTGCAAGAGTTTGTATTAATACCATACAAATGGCGAGTGGTTACAAGTCCTGACAGAGAAAACTCGCAATGAAAGGCATTCATGACCCAAATTACACTGAAGCAATTTCTGAACATTTCAGCAACAGTTTTCAGTCTCATTTTCTTTTTTCTTTATTTGAAACATTAAATCCTTTTACCAGCTTGCTTTTTATATAAATTTAATAGTGCAGCTCAATAATAATTGAGAAATAATTCCTAGGAGTTTCAAAGGGGCTTACTTCCAGGTATATTTGCAAAGAATAATAGCCTATGTATAATGTTGCCTTAAGAGGGAGGTAATGCCTTGGAAGTAAGTTGAAATAAATTATTTGAACTATGTAACAGAGACCATTAATGTACTGTTCAGAAAGTAATCCCCTAATGTGCTCTGATCCAGAGATAAACAAATAGCAGCAAAGCAATAAACTCCCCAAATCTTTTCATGTTGTAGAGGAGGTAATATTAAAACCCAAGTTTAAATGTGTAGTTACAGAATAAAATGATGACACATGTCATAACTGAGAGCATAAAACGGTAGTAAGACTTTACCAGGAAGTCAGACTGTCATCCTAAGTGTGCTTATTAGAAAGCAAGTACCCCTAAAACTAACCAGATTTACATCTGAGTAGAACTCTTTAGGACCGTCTGTAAGTCCTATTTCTATGTTTAGGATCCTGATGCACATGAAATAACAAGCTTTCAAGAAGATCAAATAAAATTATATTACAATTGTGGAGGAAAGTCACATTTAAAAAAAAGCAGTACCATGGGTAAAACATACACCTTACAATGGGGGGAGGAGGGACAACCCACAATCAATTGGAGATGCACCCTCTTTTTGGAAGCTCCTGGAACACAATACTGAATTTATGGTGATGCTGTGTCCTTTGGCATTGTTGAAAACAAGAATAAAATAAATGTGTTAAACTTCTACTAGCCCTAAGATACCTTTTTTAGTTAGTTCGTTTTTTTTAATGATACCGTAGATAGATAGATAGATAGATAGATAGATAGATAGATAGATAGATAAAAGGAGCTGAACATTCCAGCTCTTTCCCAATCACATTTAGGCACTCTTTCCACATCCCAGTAGCCTTCACCCCCACCCCCAATTAAAAAGTGCATTCTGATCCACAAAAAGTTAATACATCCCTGCAGTCTTAGCCCACCAATATCCCAGTTTATGTCCTTTATTCAGCTATGAAATTTCTGGATTGATCACTACCTCTCAGCCTTTACTTATCTCAGGTAGTTATTGTAAAAGAATAGGGAAGAATTATCTACATGCGCCACTTTTGTGTGAGAATGACGTAATAAAATGTACCTCTGACTCTTGAATTATAGCTAATCACAGACCTTTTGATTAATCATTCAATGAGCACATTCAGGATGCATTTTTAAGCAAACTCACCAGAATGTGAACATCATGGGACAAAATAGGACTCCCTTCTGAGGGAGATGGCCATGTACAAATCCATACATTTCCATCTCCATAAAATAATAACTCTGAAACAAAAGGCACCACATTTTTTTTTTGTTTATTTGTTTGTTTTAGAAGATGCCATAGCTGTCATTACTATAGTGAGAAGAAAGGGCAAATGTTTTTTTAAGACACTTGCTACTTCATTAGTATTAAAAAAATACATTTTTAAAAAAGAGAAACCTATGTGATGTATTGAGGACATATTTTTGATTAAATGGTTTTCTCTGAACATTTTAACTGCTAATCGGTTAAAGGATGTAGCCCTAACAATCTAAGAAGAGATTGTAAATAAGAAGTGAGAGAAGAGTTTACAGTAGTTGAGAGAATTGCTTTGCTCCCATATCTCTTTCTTCTCCTGGTGTCCAGACGGCAGGTTAAATATTATTCCTCTTCTCATAGAACTATTACTTATGGCACTTCCCAAGCAGTTGCGCTGCAGCTCTCAACAATGCTCCCAACCAGAAAAGTGGTTCCTTCCATTCTGTTGGAATCTTGTAAGCTAAATAATCTAACTATCCGCTGATCCTAAAGATTTGTGTACTCAAAGAGCTCTAACAAACGTTGGTCCAACTTGACTATCTCAAGGGAAATAAATGCCCTTATTCTTCAAGCACCGTGTTCAGCTCCTGAAAAACTCCATGAAATGGCATGCCATATAGCACACACATGTTTGTTGCTTTCACACAGAATACTTTAGATGTACCCTTTAAATATTGTAGGTAATGTGTGACTTGCCCCATGGAATTTTTTTCCCCTTTAATATCTGCATGGACAACCTTTGGGGGACTGGAGATTGCACTTAATATTTATTGAGAGGGCAAGGACTGCCTGTGAACAGGGGCATGTAATGATGGTGAGTGAAGCCAGAGATGAATTGTTCTGATGGCGGGCATTTGGGAACAACAACATTTATCAGTTTTCTATGTTTTCTCTCTCAAGATGGCAGCAAACCATACTGCTAATATTTGGTAGTGAAGAGGTACTCCAAGAGCTGCACAAAAGGAGGGGAGCATCGATCAGACCATAGTCCAGGGCCTAAAATTGCCCATCTCTGCCAAAATATGTATCTTAAGGTGGTCCTAAAATGAAATTCCTGATTAGGCAGGATCTGAGGATGGCAGAGACTTTGGCATCACAGCAGTCTTGCTAGTCTATTTGAACCAGTCCTTACCTGGCATGGCCATGTTAGCTTCATTGATTCAAGATGCTTGTCACTTAAGCACTTTCCACCTTGGATCTACTTCACTAAATCATTATGGACTTTGATGGATTTCAGTCTACCTCAGCATCCTATTCTCACAACCTTAATAAGCAGAGACAGGAATTGACTGACTTAGGAAGGTTTGGCAGTAAACACAATTTAGTTTTCTTTTAGAATACTAAGAATTTAACAGCTCCTTCTTGCTTCCAGAAAAGGACTGGAATTGAGAAGAATCTGGAGGGAGAGACAGAGATTTCTCACCTTGCTACTTAAAATAAACTTCCTTCCTATGACATGTATTTCATTTTTATTTTACTTCACAAATAAATTGATTGGAGTTTAGCTATAAGTACCTAGTAAATCTCAGCAGTAGAAAAACAGGCATCAGGACAAACCGTTAAGTGTACATACTTTGTTCCAAGATATTTATAAAAATAATAAAGGCGGGATAGAAAATAAATAAATAAATAAATAAATAAATAAATAAATAAATAAATAAAATATCATACTATGTTTACTTACCTATCAATGGTACTGAGGTAAAAAAATAGATTTTCTTCTTTGCCTAAATGAAGCCTACCACCCTTTGAATGCCTTCCTCCTGTTGAAAATTGATGTATTGCCAGTCTTTGCCTGTACTGGAGCTCAGTATTCTTCTTGCACCCCAGATGGCACTGATGGAAGGCAAGGGTGTGCTGTGGTAATTCTGTCCCTTGACTTTTGTCCTTCAATGAGAGCCACAGATGCACAAATCAGAGACACCCTGTCTTTTCCATTAAGCTACCCTGGATGAGCTCTGTCCACCTGCTTCTCTGACGGGGCTCATGTGAATTCCAGGACTGCTTGGCTCACAGAAATTAAGCGTATGAAAGTTTTCTGGGCATGGAAATGAGCCCCCTGTCTGATTGTGATTGAACTCCAGATGTCTCAGATCCGAAGATCCTGTGCCTTCAAAAGAGGAACTGGCAGATACCTGCCACTACTAATGGAACTGCAAAGAAATTATTTCCTTATTGAATTTCTACCTGTCAAACCGTTGTTCAGGACACAGGACACTTCCTTGGCAAAAGGAGAGGAAAATGAAGAACACTAATCATTTTCATTTTCATTTTCGATTGAGTCTAGATTTTTTTTTTGAGGGGGTTGGACAGCTTCCAATGGCAGAGAATGCATGCCTTGGACAGAAAAACACTAAGAGTTGTGCAGATGGGATTCAGGTTCAACTGGCTTAAACATTCTAGACACAGATGGCTACAGTTCAGGAGTGACTATCCATTACTGTAGCTCCTGCCAAACACCAATTGTCTCTTCTGTTTAATTTAGATGGATTTGTCCTCTGCCATTCTCTTGTCATATAACATGGCCGCTATTTCAATGTTTGAATGGTACTAGGTTAGACCTACATTGTGGAGAAAGACATGTAGGAATATTTGACAGAGATGTTATGTCTTTTAAAATTGTGAATGACAGAAAGTCAGTGAGTGAAAGATTTCTTAATATGTAGACTGTGCCATAGAGTAACTTTATCCTAAGAAAGTGGAATTTCCACCCCATAGGATTTCTATCCAGTTCTGTACCCTTTCCTATAGTACCTGTTGAATGCCTCCCTCTATAGAGCAGTAAAAACACAGGAGATAAAAATGGCAGGAAATGCAATTCAGACTAAAGATTAGAGCTGAACAACTGCTACAAGAAAATCTCTGTACTTCTTCAGCCTTAACGTTTGCACTTGATTTTATTACACAGACATAGCTATGCTTCTGAAGTTGATGAGGGTTCCAACTGATAAAATCACTTTGGTGTTCACAGATCAGGAGATGAGAGAGATGACCAAAAAAAAAAAGTAGTAGAAAAAGAAGTGAACACTTCTCCCCTCCCCCCATAGGCTCTATGGGTAAATGAAGAACAATATTGCTCTCAGTCCTGCTCTTCTTTCAACATCTTCCTGCTTTCAGACATTGGCTAGATTCACACATTGATTTCTTTTTCCACTTAACTGTAATCTGTGAATTCTCTATTGTGGTTTAGAGAACAAAGGAAGCATGTTTAAAATAGCTTGAATAAGATCATATAGACTTGATAGTACTGGACAGGAGACAACAGTCTCTTTCAGTTTTGCATGGCATTACAGAGAATTAATCAGAGTACTCCAGTGACCCTTGGGGTGCTTCCTTTGAATTAATAACTAGCTGGCAAAACATTATTCCAGTTCAGACACCACTGAAATGCATGCCAGTTCAGTCCATGGAGGTAATTAATCTTCCTAGAAATTAGCTATGCGGAGACATCTGTTTTTGTAAAATTGACAAGGGAAGAATGTGCCAACAGAAAAATGGATTGTTCTGTTATATTTGGATGGATGACACATTGTATCATCATTGCATCCAGATTGAAGCTTCTATTAAAAATCATCCCGTGTCATCAACTAAGTAAACTCCTCTGATCTACTTCTTAAAATTAATAAGTGATTAAAAATGATATTTTTTATACAAAATGCATTACTGTTTAGCGCAGTAGGCAGACTTCCCAGTGTTTCCTCTTAGCAAACAGGTTTTTATGATTTTAATAACTCAGAACAGGAGAAATTCATTAGGGGATGATACCTTTCCATCTCAGGGGCATAGGAAGCTGCTTACAATTGCTCTGTTCACTTGACACACTGAAATACAAACTAAGCACACTTTAGCTTAGCGTGCACTCTGCAAATCGATCTTAAGTGGTTTATGGTCCAGTACATTATGCCAATTCAGACAGGTGAGTTAATTCCATCTATTTAACCATGGGTAAATAAGATGTGTGAACACTGTCACTGAGCCAGATTATTGGCCCATCTAGTTCAGAATTTTAATACTGATCAGCAAGAGTTCCCCATGGTTTCAGTCTGGAATTTTCATCTTTACCTAAAGATATTGGGGACTGAATGTGGGACTGCTACTGAGTTATGACTCTTATCTTTAGTTTTCTATGCCACGAAAAGCTTCACCTGGTTAATTTATGTTTTGTCATTAAGATGCTGAAGATGCAGGAGCCTGACACCTCTGCTTCCTATGAATTGTCTGAAAATTACAAAAGAGATCTGTGTGTTCACAATGTTACTCAAGAATGGCATATTTTTAGGTTCAGTAAAATGAATGACCTGGACAACAAAGTTCTTGGCAGGGAAATCACTTTGACCCTGTGCAGCCTTTGAGATTAGATGCTATTCCTCTGACATCTGCTGCTTCCAAATATTTCTGTAGATTCCCCACTTCCCCCAGCTCATTAGAATCTCACCGATCCTGTGTTCATGCGGTGTAAACCAGGTGACAAGCATTCTTGGTGGTGGCCCTCACCTTGTGGAACAAGTTAGCGTCAAAAGTAGAGGCAGCTCCAGCCCTCTTTGCTTTTATGAAGCACATAAAACCGGTACTATTCCAGCAGGCTTTTGGCCTGTGGTTTTGCTTGGGTAACCATCATAATTAGTTGAATGTAAATTTTAATAGTTTTTCTAATTGTATTTTGAACTATTGTTCAAACTTCTGTTTCTTATTCCCTCTTTTCTCTTATTCTCTCTCTCTCTTGGTTTCTTTTGATCAGGGATGGAAAGGACAGCTCCCTACACCAATGTGATCATGCCTAGTTTGTTTGGCATCATCTGTTTTCTTGGCATAGTTGGGAATCTTATTGTGATCTACACCATTATCAAAAAGAAGAAGCTTAGGTGCAAACAGACGGTGCCCGACATCTTCATTTTCAACCTCTCCATTGTAGACTTGCTATTCCTGCTGGGCATGCCCTTTCTCATCCACCAACTCCTTGGCAATGGTTCCTGGTATTTTGGAGCTCCCTTGTGCACTATCATCACTGCTCTGGACACTCACAGCCAGATTACGAGCACCAACATCCTGACAGTCATGACCTTAGACCGTTACCTGGCCACTGTCTATCCTCTGAGATCCACTTTTGTCCGAACTCCATGTGTAGCCACCTTGGTTATCAGCCTGGTATGGCTCCTCTCCTTTTTGACCATCATCCCTGTGTGGATGTATGCAGGGCTGATGCCTTTGGATGATGGGACTGTCCGGTGTGCTCTTTTGCTGCCCAACCCTGAGACTGATGTCTACTGGTTCACCATCTACCAGTTCATGCTAGCTTTTGCAATTCCGCTGTTCATCATATGTGTGGTCTATTTTAAAATCCTCCAGCATATGGCCACCACTGTTGTGCCCTTGCCACAGAGAAGTCTCCGGGCTCGTACCAAGAAGGTCACTCGGATGGCTGTTGCCATCTGCTCGGCCTTCTTTATTTGCTGGGCTCCCTTCTATATCCTTCAGCTGGCTCATTTGGGAATAGGCACCCCTTCTGTTGCTTTTTTCTATGCCTACAACTTTGCCATCAGCTTGGGCTATGCCAACAGCTGCCTCAATCCTTTCCTCTACATTGCCCTAAGTGAGACCTTCAAGCGCCAGTTTATGGTAGCAATCCATCCAGCCAAAGAACAGTTCCGGGTAAATAACCACAACAACAGCACTACGGAAGCCAGTGTATGCCTGAAGATTGCCCCAGAATCCACTCAACAGACTCAGTTTTTGGAGGACTTTTCTCCACATTCATTGCCTGTGACAGCTGCAGTTCACTAGTGGTCTTTCCTGGAGAGTTTCATAGTTCTACTATTTGAAGACCAAGATATATTTTCCTTCACAATAATCCAACACTGGTAAATGTGTGGAATCATCAGAGCAAACTGCTATGCATGAGTGAATGAGGTGTTGATGGAAGTCTTAAATGTGCAAATGCTAACAGGACATTTCTTCTAATACATGAAGAGAAGTGAGAAAATTATTGCTGGGTGTATTGGAGGCAAGTAGTCACCTGAAAACTATAGAAGAGCCAGTGGAAGTCAAATTACAGGAGTTATCCCATCAATGATATACAAATGAGCAACCAAACCATCCATCCATCCATCCATCCATCCATCCATCCATCCATCCATCCAATCTCTCTATCTCTCTATCTATCAACATATTTTATAAGGCACCTGATTCCAGATGACTATGGGTGGTGAAAAACAATAAAACAATGTCTAAAAACAATCAATTAAGCCTCACACACACACCTTCCCAAAGGCCAGGCAGAGTATGTATCCCATGTGGCATATCAGGCTCTAGAGGAGGCTCATCTCATTTGCCCGGAAACAAGCATTTATAAACAGTACCATGGACTTCTACTAGTTCCTGGTTTCCTAGTTCTGAGCAAAATAATGTCTGCCTCATGCCAAACTGCCTTTGCAAAAAATAGTATAAAATCAAAGCCATTGTAGGCTTAACTTAACCAATCAAGCATGGAATAAACAAAGTGAAGATTTGGGAATGTTTCATTACTTATGCCCCTGCCTATAAGAACAGGCAATTGGGGCTTCATGGTATGGAACAAACCTCTAATGTGTTTATGGTAAGGAGATGCATTATCCTAATAAAGTAGACATCATGTAAGATCATGGCATGAACAAGGATAGAACGAGAAGACCCATAATTGACTCCAGAGATGGCACAATTCAGTTCAAGTGTTACCCATTAGTGACTCCTGTTAAGAACCTCCTTAAGAGTCTTTCAAATGGCTAAATGATGCCTGGACAGTGAAAGCAGTTCTTCCATCTAAACAACATGGCCCAGTTCAAACAGGCAGCGGTAGGGAAGCTGACATCCCTGCATTGCTGCCTGTGATTCAGACCTGATCCAATATAACGTAGTGACCCTGCAACTTGCTGATATGCTTTGGCAGTTCTATGTAAGTGTAGGGAACGGCCTTGAAGAACAGGAGGAAAAGTCACTACCAAGGCAATGGTCAGGTAAGTGGGGCTTGATCCCATTTCAAGAAACTAATCTGAGAAAACGTCACAGGCAGGGCTCACCCTAGATCACACAAAGATAAAGTGAGGGAGGCAGCACATTTAGACGTGCAAGATTCTGTTACTATAGCTGTTACAGTAAAAGTCCTGGCCTATATGACATTGGCTTCTTAGTCTGGTCTACCTTGTAGGGCTAACAGTAAGAAAGAGGGCAGCATTTCTGCCTTAGAACTCTTGCTGCCTTCGTGGCTGCCTAGAAGAGCAAGAACTTCAACAGATGCCATTTATTGTATGTTGGAATGCTGCCGGGGGTTGAAAAATTGCACCTGCCAAAATGTCCTCAGTTATATAGCCGTTATAGGAAGAGAGTAGATTCCTCCCTCCCAGTTCTCCATCACCCCAGCATGAGGTTAATGTTTTGAAGAGGTTTCACTGAATAATGGAGGAGGAATGGGGGCGTAAAGGCTATTAATTATGGTTTTGTGAGTGATGGGAAGGATAATGAAACTCAGTGGAAGTTTCCTTTTTAAGAGAGGTTTCATGGCTTCATGAAGTTAAACTGAGGTCAATAGAATAAGTTTTTTTTTTTTTTTTTTTTTTAAAAGTCATCTTCTTCCAAAAAGATTTTGGTGGAGGGAGGAAATGACCACGATGCTTCAACTCACACCTTCAGCTGTGCTTTTAATTAAAGTTTGATGTTCTGCGAGCAGCAAATGTGAAGGTTTCTACAGCACTGAGTAAGGTATGTGATCTGCTAATTCCAGCAGATCAAAGTGCTCCTTAAAAAAAGACACGAGAGCACGTTTGATTGAAATTTGGCATCTCCTTGAGGGGGAGATGGGCGGTTATAGAAATTTAATAAATAAATAAATAAACAAACAAACTAGTGGTCATCCTGATTTTTGCAACTAAGATCTGAGATCCCAGCTTGGGTGGCATGGTTAGAGAGCTGCTATAAGGGCACCATGGTCAATCTTGCCCTGTAGTTCAAATCCAATGATACTTCTGGAGAATTACCCTCTCCTCTGCCCCACGTTTCTGATAAAATTGTGCAGAAAGGTGCTGCATCAATGGGGACAGTTTAATTGCTTTCTCCAGGACATACTGTGTATGGAGATTTCAGATCTGAGACTGGTTAGCTATGACAGATGCAGCCTCAAACTCAAACCCTTTCCCAATTAAGATGGGACCAGCCATATCATGAGGGAAATTGTAGGAGCTCTCCATACTGTGGTCTTTTTTTATCTGATCCGAATTCTGGGATGAAGCCAACAGAATGAAGATAGAAAATGTGTGTGCTGTTGTGTAAATGTGGTGTGTTAAAAGTTACTAGCCAATGTAACAAAATGAAAATGGGAATGTAATTGAGGCGATGTTATATTTTGAATATGCTAAGAATAAAGGTAGCTAGCTGCTTTTTAAAATATCCAAACTCCTTTTTTTTGTTGGGGGGGGGGACACACCCAAACAGTTTTACTGAATATATTCTCTATCTCTCTACCCACCTATTGGAAGTTTATGAAGTTACCAGGAGTTAACCTTGATTCAAAAGAAATTGTTCTCTACACCCCCTAATTGTGCTTATGTCTTCCATGTGCAGTGGGGAATGGTTTGTCTTGACACAACTGTTCATATGTTGAGATAATTCAGTATTGTTGTAACTTATTTATTTACTTACTTGATTTATATGGTGACTCTGGGCAACTAATAACATTTTAAATCATAATGCAAATAACATAACCACGGTATATATAATGACAGCCAAAGTAAAAATCAGTCTACCATAAATTCAACAACAACTTCACAGGCTCCAACTAGCAATGCAACCCCCCCCCCCCCCATGCTTGGGAACAGATCCATGTCTTCATTCTTTTTGAAAAGCTGGCAGTCAGGGCCAATCTAATCTTGAGGGCAGAGCCCTTCCCACCATGCAAATGGGCTGTCACATGACTGATTACTTTTTACATGTGTGGCTTAACTGGGGATTAGGTTGCCCCAGGAACAGTTTTAATCCTCCCCCTTCCACACAAAAGGGATAAACCTTCATTTGCACATTCCCAAGTTCTATTTCCATTATATGACATAATGTCCCCAACTATGTAAAAAGGTGCTTCGTTTTGATCAGACTTGGATCTTGCCACATCTAGTTACAATGAATGATTCCAGGGTCTAACACTGAGGCAAAAAAACCTGTCCATATTTTTCATGTCAGGCATATATTCCTTAGCATTTCTCCCCTTAAGGGTCAGAATGGAAGCAGTTCACCTCCCTAGATGCTTGTATTCCCATTTTCATCTTTGTTGTGCTACTTTTGACCCCAAATTGTTCCACTGAAATTTGGTCATTTTTAATGCTTTCAGCAGTCACATCCTGCAGTGCTTTGAGGCTGTAAATGGGGATCTGGGGACCACATGCATCCCCTGAGTCACAGATTGCCAATCCCTGGTTTAGCACAAGATGGGAACCCAATTAGAGTAAAGAAGAAGGCCATCGTTTTTTTTTAAACGCTGAAACACAGCCTCCATACACGCAAGTTACATTTCCGCCATTCACAGGAAGAAGCCATGAATCTGTTTTCCTGCCCACTGCTGTACTCTACCACCTGATGTCTCCTCCTCCTCCTCCTCAATTTCATCAATGCAGTACAATAGCAAATGTTAATATATTTAATAAAATTGATTTGGCTGCAGATTTTGGACTGAGCGTGCAACTTTGCACAATAAATATTTTCAACATAAGGAACTAATTACCATGAGAAGTGAAAATGACCTCACTTGATTAGATGGTTTTTAAACAGGAGTAGGCAAATTCATGGATGATATATCTATTAGACACATTTCAGTAAGTTCTTGAAGGAGGCAGTCCTACGATAGCTATCCTTGGATGATATGCTGTCTGGGGAATTCTGGGAGTTGAAGTCCACACATCTGAAAGTTGCCAAGGTTGAGAAACACTGGTCTAGCTAAAGTTGGAGAAAGGTGGGTAAAGGGACTATGATCTATCTAGCACAAGCAACTCTTACATCTTAGGAATTCAAACACACATTGACTGAAGTTGTACATTTTTTTGTGAAGAACTACAACTTAAACATCAGCACATGGAGCACTTCCAGAGGGGAGTGCAAATCCCATCAGAAATGAAGTTGACCTCCCCTGTCCAGGGATCATATGCTGCTGTGGGCTTGCCACCATGCTAGGTCCTGACATCTTCCTGTTGCATTTTCATCGGGTTTCTCAAAGGGAAGACTCCCATTTGCACCTAGCAAATGTCATAACAGAAGCAACAATATTTTGCTGAGCTCTGTTGCATCAGGGCTTCCATGAAACTATTGGATGAGGCACTTTATTAACTCCAGTTAATAAAGAGAGAGCCAGTTTGGCCTAGTGGTTAAGGCACCAGGCTAGAAACTAGGAGACTGTGAGTTCTAGTCCTGCCTTAGGCATGAAAGCCGGCTAGGTGACCTTGGGCCAGTCGCTCTCTCTCAGCCCTAGGAAGGAGCCAGTGGGAAACCAGGAGACTGAGAGTT
This sequence comes from Charina bottae, assembly GCA_023362775.1. NCBI lineage: Eukaryota > Metazoa > Chordata > Lepidosauria > Squamata > Charinaidae > Charina > Charina bottae. The sequence continues at coordinate 125,961,276 of JALMGJ010000002.1, read as the reverse complement.
CTAGTCCTGCCTTAGGCATGAAAGCCGGCTGGGTGACCTTGGGCCAGTCACTCTCTCTCTCAGCCCTAGGAAGGAGCCAATGGCAAACCAGGAGACTGAGAGTTCTAGTCCTGCCTTAGGCATGAAAGCCGGCTGGGTGACCTTGGGCCAGTCACTCTCTCTCTCAGCCCCAGGAAGGAGCCAATGGCAAACCAGGAGACTGAGAGTTCTAGTCCCGCCTGAGGCATGAAAGCCGGCTGGGTGACCTTGGGCCAGTCACTCGCTCTCTCAGCCCTAGGAAGGAGCCAGTGGGAAACCAGGAGTCTGTGAGTTCTAGTCCCGCCTTAGGCATGAAAGCCGGCTGGGTGACCTTGGGCCAGTCTCTCTCTCTCTCAGCCCTAGGAAGGAGCCAATAGCAAACCAGGAGACAGAGAGTTCTAGTCCCGCCTGAGGCATGAAAGCCGGCTAGGTGACCCTGGGCCAGTCACTCTCTCTCTCTCAACCCTAGGAAGGAGCCAATGGGAAACCAGGAGACTGAGAGTTCTAGTCCCGCCTTAGGCATGAAAGCCGGCTGGGTGACCTTGGGCCAGTTGCTCTCTCTCAGCCCTAGGAAGGAGCCAGTGGGAAACCAGGAGACTGAGAGTTCTAGTCCTGCCTTAGGCATGAAAGCCGGCTGGGTGACTTTGGGCCAGTCACTCTCTCTCAGCCCAATCCCCTCACAGGGTTGTTGTTGTGGGGAAAATAGGAGAAGGAAGGTGTTTTAGGTATGTTCCCCACCTTGAGTTATTTATAAAAATAATCAAGGCAGGATAAAAAAATCTAAAAAAACAACAACTCCACCTTGCATTGTCTAATGTGAGGCTGGATGTCAAGATTTGGCAAAGGGGCCCAATATAGCAGCTTAAGCAGTTTGGCAGCTTGCCACATTTTTAAGCACACAAATATTTGTTTTTTACTCTTATTATGAGGAGAGTGCGTAATTTTGTTTTGTTTTTGTGCAAGGCTCAAAAAGCAAGATGATGCCTTTTTTGCTGGCTGGCAGGTGAGCAGTGGGTGGCTGAAACATCCCTATGTTCATCTATTGGCCAGGAAGGGCACGTTTGGGCTGAATGTTTGCAACCAGCGCTGCAGGCTTAGAAACAAGAAAATGCGCCTGGTTCCACAGCATCTTGGTATCTTAAATAGCCCAGTCAGGGCCTCCTTTTTTTTTTTTTTTTACTGTGAAAGCAGATGACCTGGGCAATGGAAAGTCTGGGCATTTGGAAGTGCCCTTAGCAAAAAAATGAGTATTCAGGCAGTTTTAATGATGAGAACTATTACTTTGAGAGACAATTCAAAGGCTGCTGCTACGCATTAATAAAATGCATATCTGACGGTGTTAAAACAATGTCAGATGGGTGCTTTGGAGGCATGTTCACTTAGTGAAGGAACATCAGAAAAAAATTCCACAAGGATTATGCTCCTAGGCTGACATATAAGAATTCTAAAAGATGGATTCAGAAATCTGAAGTAGCTTGTTAAACAAGGCTATATTGATGTACGGATGGATTTGGTATAAAGGAACATTTAATGTTATCTCCCCAGTGAATGGAACAGGGTGTTTACACGTGCAGCATGTACACATCTCGAACAGCCACAACAATTATGCACAATCACCTGCTCATTGAGTATACACAAACTAGGGATTAAAAGGCTGGAATAAATCGATAAAGCCTCCATCCCCAATACTGTCTTAATTGAAGTAATTTGTACCAAAGGAAGATAGTTACTTTAAATAAAGAGTATCCATTGGCATTGGCGATCACTCGTAGCCAAGTAAGATTGTCTTCCAAGGGTAAAATTTTAACAGTGGATCCGTAAGTGGCTGTAAAGGCCAATTCTGGATCCGCACAACCTCCCACAATGAGGGCATAGGTTTCTGGGTGGGAGACGGTCATGATGAGGGTTTGCTTGATGTGCCTTCCTTTTAGCTCTTTTCTCCCTTTCGCCCTGTACTCGTGCTTCTTCAAAGTCCATAGCGCCATTAATAAAGGATGACCTCCAATTGAAACGCTCATGAGTTAGGGCTTCCCAGTTCTCAATGCTGATATTACATTATTATTATATTAATATAATATAATATAATATAATATAATATAATATAATATAATATAATATAATATAATATAATAATATAATATAATATAATAATATAATATAATATAATATAATATAATTATATTATATTATATTATATTATATTATATTATATTATATTATATTATATTATATTATATTATATATTGCAGCAGACGAAAGGTCACCAATTGTCATGGTACCCATGCCATTGGATTAGAGCCTTTTTCTGTGAAGGTTATAAAGAGTATTAGAACATCTCTTATTGACTGCTTTAACCTGAACGTCATCAGAAACTTGCCAACCAGATCTAGGATTTTGCTTGGAACAAGGGACGATATGGGACAACTTTCCTAAACTTATTTTCAGCCCAGCTTGCCATTCCATTGGCGCTCATGGCTGCACAGTTTATTATTTATTTATTAATCAAATTTATCACCGCCCATCTCTACCACGGTAGACTCTGGGCGGTTTACAACAAATGTTAAAATTAAAGTTAAAAATCAATGATCATTAAAATACAATAAACAATACAATAAATAAGAATATAAAAATCCAGAGGATGGTAGAATCTTAAAAGGAGGTCATTATTAAACTAACCTAACCACCCCCAGGAGGAACTATCTCTACCTTTGTCCCACGCCAGGCGGCAGAGCCAGGTTTTTAGGGACTTCCTAAAGGTCAAGAGGGAGGACGCCTGCCTCACCTCTGGGGGCAAGATGTTCCACAGGGCGGGCGCTATCGCAGAGAAGGCACGCCTCCTGGACCCCGCTAGATGAAATTCCTTTGTTGACGGGGTCCGCAGCATGCCCTCCCTGCATGACCGGGTGGGGCGGGTAGATGCAATTGGGATGAGACGGTCCCTCAGATAGCCTGGCCCCATGCCAGTTTGCCTGAATGCACAGACCTTACCAAGACAGGAGGATGGACAAAAGTATTTTCATGGTTCATGCACACAAGGCCATGGAGAAGAATTCTAAAATTAGAGTGCAGTCGTGAAACTCATGAATTATAATATAAAATATGGGGGGGGGGAAGTAACATACCTTGTCCTATGTGAGCAAGTTCCAGGTAACCTAGCTTTTATTTATTGGCAACCTTTCAGCTCCACAAGAGACCACCAAACGGAATGGTTGGATTAGCTTTCTCCCGGACAAAAGGGGAGTGGGACAAATGGCCTTCTTAACACAGAGCTTCGGAGTCTGAGTGCCGCTGCTGAGAAAACCCTCACTCCCCAAAGAGACATCACATAGTGATGGAACAGGGGGCAATTGGTTTCCCCATGGCTGCTCAGTTCAGTTTCCTGAAGCAATGATATAAGCATGACCATCTCATAGGAAAAGGCATGTGATCATTAAATTTAAATCAGCCTCTGTTGGCTGAATACTTTGAGACAGACTTAGATTGTCAGCTTTTGAACCAGATCAGTCCTGGCTTGGTTTGTTTAGAGTCACACTATAAAAAACATATTTTTTTGTATAACAGAAGGTACATCCAACCAAAGCTTTAACATTTAATAATTCATAAGCATTTACTTTTTTTATTTTCCTTTTAATCTGTTTAATATTTTTAATAAGAATTTTATTAAGTTTAAGCAAAGATAAAAACTACAAAAGGAAACTACAAAAAAAGGAAAAAGTGAAAAAATAGAAAAAATATATTTTTTAAGATTACAAGATGACTTCCGACTTTCAACAACAAAAATATACAGCAAATTCCATAATTAATCCCTTACTCTATATCTAACCAAAATCACGTTACTTCTATAAATCAATCCAGTAACACATTATAAAACCATAAAAGCAATTGCTCTTTCCCTTTATATAAGGAAATAAACAGATGTATAAACCTCCAAATCCACTTCCCCCCAAAAACAAAACTCATTTTTTAATATTTCCTTCCTACCACTATTCTATATTTTTCTAACCACTATAAAAAAAAATCAAATTATATTTAAATTTTCTAGTTAATAGTATTATTATGCTTGATGATAATAATGTTTAATAGTAATAATAATGCTGTAATAGTCTTAACCCTATTAAATCTATAATCAAACTCTAATTATTATGTCTTATAAATCAAACAAACTGTAAAAACAATAGAATACATCTTAATCCATCTTAATAAAATACATCTTAATCCAAATCATTAAAGAGAATAAAATCATATAACCCTTAATATCAATCCACATACACATTCTTACTTTTATGCTTAGTACTACTATAATAATCTTATCCCTATTAAACCTTAAAAAATCAAACCAACTTTAAATCATTGTAGAAAATAGGGTCATAACATTTGTTTATCTCCATATTATGCACATTATCAATCCACATACATATTCTTACTTTTATAGTTAATAATATTATAGCAATCTTATCCCCATTAAATCTTAAAAAATCAAACAGGAAAACATACCTGCGCGCCCCCCCCCCCCCCCCAAAATCCACGCTGGCAGATCTGCCCGCTGAATCGCGAGCAGGGTCTTCAGTCGGCCATATTCTCACCGGAAGCCCCTTTTCAATTCATAAGCATTTACTCATGAAACCACTGTATTGTATATTGGCTTTTGTAGTGGTGTTCGAGCTGCCCCTTGCCTAATGACCCGTGTTTTTCTGAAGATCCTTGTCATGCGGTACATCTAAGGGCTCAAAGGATGCAGTTGAAAGAGACAGTGCAAACAGCATTCCAGTTTCCCTGTGCTTTTTGTATTCAAACTACTAACAACACACAGTAGAAGCGGATTTCTTTTTTCCTCAGCCTCAAGCTTTGCAAGCATAATTCACAGCATCTAACTGCTCTGCCTATTGATGTGAACTGTTTCCTCCTCCCCTTCAGATAAGGCAGTGTTTCAAAGCATTTTTTCCTGAACTCCAACTTTAGCTCTAGTAAATTCCAAGGATGCATATGTACAGATTATGATACAAACTTAACATATGTGTGCATTATCCTAATTCTAGAGTTAAGGGCTTGCAGGTATTAAGTGGCAAGTTGTCCTCTTTCTCTCTCCATCAGACAAACTGGCAGCTGGTCTTGGTCTAGCTGGTGATCTGTTGATCTGCTTTTCTTCTGTCATCTTCAACTCCACCAAGGGTCCTCTGTGATGAACAGGTAAGGTCCTGTGCTGGTCTTCTTTCTCTTCAGTACGCTTCCCCCAGATCATGTCCAGATCAGTGCTTCATGGACTTTGGACCACTCATGAACTAACAAACCTTCCGCAGTGCAGACTCTACCAAATCCATAGGACTGAAACATAACTACTGCAGACTGAAACCAAGAGTCCATCTTCAACAGCCCCTATAACCATTTTAGCTACTGGCCATCATCTCTGCTTGAAAACTTCCCAAGTTCTCCTGGGTGTTCCTAAGACTTGCCCTCTTACCACTCCATATCTGTCACCCCTCCCTCTCTTATGAGAACTATTTTCCGCCAGAGTATAAACAACACTGGCTGTCTGCTCAAACTGTTGTGTTCGTTTGTACAGATACATGAAGAGTCTGTGGCTGAGAGCAAGGTCATCACAACCCTGATCGACAAATAACACCTATACCACCAATAATTTTAAAAAGTGCTTATTTACTGGGATGAATATTCCCTCCCATTCTCCAATTGGAAGGCATTGTTCCCAATAAAGGACATTACTCATCTTTTGGTGGACTGGTTAATGAGAAGCAACGTGTAGCTACTGTTACATGTTTTTCCTCCTTGCTGTTTTCAGATGGCAGGTGAACATCCTGCTGTGGTCTCCAGCAAAGGTTGCATCTTAATGCTCCAATCAAGATAATCAGGCTGGTGCCCTCACATTCTGCAAAGTTTTGCCTAACAAATCCAACTCGGCCTGCATTCTGTCATTTTAGCTTAGCTAATAAGATGCTATTTCCTTGGCCAAAGACGAAGCAAAGATCTAGATTATACAAACATTAACTGAGCCAGACTCAATGTTAACAATAATAAACTCTGAATGGAGACAAAATATGTTCCCTACTTTAATCAAGTAAATGGATCTACCAAGAGAGATGGCACATGGCAGAAAGGTGTGCTGCACAGATTGTCACGTGTGAAATGATCACACACTCATGCACATCTATGCTAATGTGTGCCTATATCATATATATGAGCCCTGCCAATTTTAGAATACCTTGTTTGGGGGGATTTGGGGAATTAGAGTTAGCATTGTTAACAGTGGCAGTTTTTTAAAAAAGGATACAATAGATGGAAAGGTGTAGGACAAATTAAGCAAAATGATCTGAAGGCTGAGGCCACTGTATGAGGAAAGGCTACAATGGCTGGTGCTTTTTAATTCAGGAAAATGGGTGCTGAGGGAAGCAATATACTTTCAATAGGTGCTGTGGAAAGATTCCTAGAATAGGAGGAAAAGGTCTCCTTCTTGTAGTAGTGAAAAGCATCACCACCAACTGCCCTGTTCCACAGGAGCTCCTCTGCTGGTGGAAGAAGGGTAAGGGTCATGTGGAGAGCCATGGAGGTGACCTTGGTGAAACTATGCAGAGATGGTTTCAAAAACATGATTTAAGCCCGGAAACAAAGAGAATATTAGGAAGAAGCCCAGAGGTTCATCTCCGTGGCTCTCCACAGGTCAGTCCTGAAGATGGATGAAGAGGTTTGGCATGACAGAAACCAAAATTCTTCCATTTGCCCAAACACTTCCCAACAAAGAAGCATAAAAACGCCAGCCCTGGGGAATTGGCATATTAATTTTCCCTTCACTTCTCCCTCACCCTCCCACCATAGTCAGTGTGGAGTTTGGGAAATGTGGTTTCCTCCATTATGTTTCCTTCCTACTTTCCTCTCCTTATTGTTCTCTGTAAAAAGGACATGGTAGCTTTTATGGAGGAACTCACCATATTGTGGAAAAATGGAGACACTTTTTCTTCCTCTGTTCAATACCAGAACTTGCTCATTAGTCTAATGCAGGTCCAGAAATAATTTTCTATGTCAGCTTCTTTTTCTTCTCCCATCCCATTTACTTTTTAGTTTGTACAACATATATTTCCAAATATACGTGTGAAGTGTGTTTATTTTGTGTTTTGAACTGATTAAGCCTTGTGCAAGTTTATGGGAATGCTTCTACTCTGCTATATACTAGTAAGAAGCTGCGTGGAGTTCTGATACTCCATATCAGAATTCTTACATTCTGATCATGATTGTGATAGGGTGATTCTCAATTATCCTGTAACCTATGATCTCTCTGTGGGCTACAGGCTGTTCATCTTTGAATACCTATTCAAGATGCTTCTTCATGTGAGGATGCTAAGATATCTCTATAGACTGGGATCAAATGTAGTCTCAGAGTTCCTACTAACCTAATGCATTGTTCCTGTTGTAACAAACTGGGGGCTCTGTCAGGATAATATAGGTTTTCAAATTGACTTATGTGTTCAGGGAGCCCCAAAATGAAAATTTTATTAATGATCAATCAATGTAGTTGTTGATTCATTTAGTTTCTTCTGAGCCTTCATGATCCAGTGGACATCATTTTTGCAGTACTGTCTGTCAGTAACTGCTTCTCTGAGTTTTGTAAGCTCGTATATTAAATAATATTGGCTGCTAATGGCATACAAGCCAATCAAATAATAGCTTGGTATTCAACAGTTATAATTAAAAGTTTTCAGGCTACTGTTGAAATCTTCAGCAGCTACAGTCTAACGACCAGCACAGATTTTCAGCAGTTAACAATCTGTGGGGAATTTAACTCATCAATTTGAAAGATGAAGAGTGAGTTTAAAATGGGCTTTAAAGGGGGATTTAGCATCAAGGCTTCTTGCCATAGCAAAGAAGGAAGATGTAGTATTCACACATGCTAAAGGGGAAGGGGCACAGAGCACAGCTTAACCTGAGAATTGAGAATACTGTAAATAGAACTTGCACTTTGAAGAAAGCAGAAAAAAGATTTCTAGACTGAAGAGGGAGAGCAAGGTGAGAGAGAGAGAGAGAGAGAGAGAGAGAGAGAGAGAGAGAGAGAGGGAAGGAAGGAAGGAAGGAAGGAAGGAAGGAAGGAAGGAAGGAAGGAAGGAAGGAAGGAAGGAAGGAAGAAAGAAAGAAAGAAAGAAAGAAAGAAAGAAAGAAAGAAAGAAAGAAAGAAAGAAAGAAAGAAAGAAAGAATCCGGCAGTGCTCGACTATGTTGTCCTGAACTGCTGGCTAAATACTTAAGTAGGAATTATTCTCCTCTCTTGGTGTACTAGGAGCTGGCTTAGTTTCCTTTGGAGTAAAAAGAAAAAGGGTAAAGAAAAAGAAATGGAGAAAAGCAGCTCAGTTGAACAGAAGTCCCTGTTCGTCTTTCAATAAAAAACAGAAGCAGGAGAGAAAAGAGTTGTGGGTTGCTCTGTTCTCCTCTAACTTACTAGATGGTTTGGGCCCTGGTCTAGTCTAACTCCTTTCACTCAGATTGGCTTCCTCTTGACCAGAAGGGGTATAAGAGGGCTGTCTATCTAGTTTAGCCCTGCTTGAGCAAGTTTTAGTGTAAGTCTGAACCTTTGACTGGCTCTTCAATTGTGTCTTCTAATTTTCTTTCAGTTCTGGGTACAAAGTCACTGTTGAGCTTCATCAGAATTTAAGGGTTGCCACAATTTCTCATTTCGAGTCTAAATATGGCAAGACCTTAGCAACAAACAGAGCAAAATTATGGAAGCTCAAGGACAAGAACTACAACTAAATGGATGACATAGTTAAACCAACAAATGTTTGAGTCTTAAATAAATGTTACCTCTGCAAGCTGCTCAGGGTTTTCTTTTTCATGTAATGCTTGTGACATCCTCAGCTGTAAGCTGGACAGTAGTCTTAGCGGAAATGTGAGTTAAATGTCACTGAGGATTATCACTATCCCTACCTCATAAGTGTTAGAGATATCGGGTTTCAACCAAGCATGCCTCACACAAGCTTGAAGGAGGGGCAGTCCTGCTGCAGCCTAATATTACTTGCTTTGTGTGGGAGGGACTTGAATTCCGATTTCCTGTTCCTGTTCTATGCCTCTTCCTCTTTTCCTGCTTGAATCTCCACCAGGGAGGGTTGTCATCCATGGCTGTCCACGTTGCTCATACTTGCATTCAGCAAGGCCACATTAAGAAGACTGTGGGTTTGGTCAGAACCTATCGCTCGCACGCATGAACCATTTGCTACCGTGAAACTGAACTACAATAAAACTGTAAGCTATTTTTCTGTAACTTTACATTAACGTGTGAAGTGTGTTTATTTTTCTCTGAACTTAATTGAGCCTTATGTGCAAGATTATTACTGGATGCTTTTTACTCTGCTAAACTAGATAAACGCTGCATGGGTTTTTCTGTTACTAGCATTCCAGAATTCCCAACAATAAGCTCATCAGTTACGGTGCTGAAGCTCAGAAAGATTAGGCAGTTTGTGTACTTGTTTAAAAATTAAAATGGGGCTATGGCTGAAAGCAGAACCAGTCTAAACTTTTTGATTACTCAGATCAAAACTAGTTATTATCTCTATTTGCCCACCAAACTTTTATATCTAATGACAGTCCAGACTGTTACTTGAAGAAGCCACCCTGCCTTATGATTAGGTCATCTCTGAGGAGCTTCTAGCTCAGTGTTTCTCAACCTTGGCAGCTTTAAGAGGTGTGGACTTCAGCTCCCAGAATTCCCCCTGCTGGCTGAGGAATTCTGGGAGTTGAAGTCCGCACATCTTAAAGTTGCCAAGGTTGAGAAACACTGAGCTAGAAGCTCCTCAGTATCAATATTTCCTTCAAATATCACACAAACAAATATGTGCTTGGTTGGGACAGGATGTTTAGGGTGATCCTAAATAATTTTGGCTAGGATCACAATATCACACTGAGCCATAATATGGTTTGCTTAGCATAATATGGGAACCCAGCCAATGTGATTTGTAAACCATAATATTAGGTTTATGTTACATAAACCCGGCTACTATGTATTCAATGAACCACAGCTAAGCAAACCGCAGTTTAGTACAGTGTGCAAACCTAACTTTTTTTCTTAAAATACTAAAGAGTAGTTATAAGAAGCCAAGCCATAAATATATTTTAATGTATACATCTCCCCTGTTTCTAGCTGCAACAGGTCAGACGTTGAGAGAAGCCAAGCAAGCAACAGTTAGGGCGTTTGGAGAAGGAAAGAAGCTTCCAAGAAAGCAGATGCTTTTCTGTAGCCGGGCCATGTCAAGATTCTTTGGGCAGGAGTCACATCCAAGGGTCAGATGAGAAGTGTTCATCAATAGTCAAAAGGTTTGAGGCACATGGTTCTGCAGCCACAGAAAGTGACTCATGGTGCATTAAGCAAGGTCTCCAATTGCAGGTAATAATGGATGTAGACAGCAAGCTTGCCTCGGTCTCCCAAGGTGAGCACTTAATTCTTGATCTGGGGCAGTCCTGTTCCTGCCAGCTCTTAGCCTCACAGCCTCTCAGTTCTTGCTACTGAATTGTCTCCACTGTTTAGGACCTGAAAGTGTGGAATGGATGTGGGCATTAGCAGCTCCTTATCTATCTTCAGCTCTTTCTCCCATGAATCTTAGTCCTGAAAAGACACCAACTTCTCCATCTTCTCTTTAGAGGATGCTTTGGAGGCAGCGCTGACAACATTGTACTTTCTACGCCAGAGCTTTCCAAACTGTGTGTCGGGACACGTTAGTGTGTCGGCTGCAGTGTCTGGGTGTGTCACGGCTGCTGCTGCCTCCTGGCTTCCACGCAGGTCCTAGTGCCTGCCTTGTGCCTTGCTGCCTCCAAACCTGCCCTGCCAGGATTCTGCGCAGGTCCTAGTACCTGCCTTCTGCCTTGCTGCCTCCAAACCTGCTGTGATTCCGTGCAGGTCCTAGTGCCTGCCTTGTGCCCTGCTGTAAGAGTGTGTCACGAAATGATGCCCTGCTGTAAGAGTGTGTCACAAAATGATGCATGTCTAAAAAGTGTGTCCCCAACACAAAAAGTTTGGAAAGCTCTGTTCTACGCAAATGTGAAGCCTCACGAGATGCCCTAGATCTGATGAAATTCCACTAGTGTCATCATTTCTGGAGACTAAAGGCACTTCTACTCATTCACCATTTTTACTTCCCAAATCCATATACCGTAATCACATGCCACCCTGTGGATGTCCCCAGCTTGCTGCTAAGTAAACCCCTGGAATGGAACAGCACTTCCTCCAGAATCATGCCTCATGGCCGGGAAGGACCATCAGGATGGCCTCTTTCTGAGGGCCTGAGAATGTGCTGCATTTGATTATTTAATGGTGTCCTGAAATGGACTACGTAGGGGCCTGTAACCTTGTGAAAAATAAAGGCCACCATTCCTCTGGGGAGCCTTGTTTTGAGGGTAAACTTTGTTCGTTCAAGTTTCTCTTCCTTCCATGTATCTCATGCTCCCGTGTTTATTTATCCATCATAGGACAGACTGTAGATCCACCTCAGAATCCATCTGATTCCTAGTTGGTTTCCCACAGACTTCTCTACACTTGGGAGGACCAGTATTTCATGGCTACCAGTTGGGGGGGGGGGAGATAACAAGGCAATGGAAATGCAGTCTGGTGAGGCAAAGCAGATAAAGCAGGATGCCCAAGGGGAAGAATATAGCTATAAACATGAGCGGGTATACGGCTCAATCTGAGACATGAGGAGGAAGGTGGCCTTCACTGGAGCAAAAGCAAACAAACAAATCCTTCCAAATGTTAAGAACAGTTGAATAGTGGAACCCATTATGTAGGGAGTGGTGGTCTCCCCTCCAGCAAATGGCTTCAGGTACAGGCTGGACAGACATCTGTCAGGGATGCCTTTGTTGGGTTCCTGCTCTCATCAAGGGGTTGGCCTCAATAGCTAGAATAAGCCCTTCCAACTCCATGAGTTTGTGGCATCATAAAACTTCCACCAAAGCATCCAGAGTCACTTACCCTCCTTTCCTTCTTCTACTTCTTTGCTGTCTTGTGGCCTGTTTACTTTCTTTCTCCAAGCATATTAATACAGATAAGAGCATGAAGGAGGACCCTCACCTGATCTGTTTCTAGGCCTTGCTACAGTACAGCTCGATGAGCAGTTACGACTGTGTCCAGGAAAGAAGCCCATTAAGCTCATCTTATACATGGAGCTCCAAAAATCTGGACCTTATACTGCTCAGTGGCACATTTTTATTAATGTAACTACCTCAAAGTGCAATTGTAATGCTAAAAAAAGGTCTTGGTCTGGCTTAAGTTACCTCTTGCATTCATGCTCAAATACTCCCCTAGAGGTCAGTAGGACCAGCTCAGCCTCATTCTGGTGAGAAGTGTAACCGAAACATACTGTTGATTTTGTTCATTGTCCCACACTGAATTAGTCTAGAACTAAAATAGATTAAAATGGTTCTCTGAGAACATTTTTTCAGGTCTTAGTATATTGAATAATAAATACACATTGGGATCTAATTTCCTATGTTGTTGCAGTCAGGGCATTTCACAGACAAGAAATAATAGACTTGCTGAATTATATAATTTACCATATTCCAGTCCTCACACAGAACATTATACAAGTGAATACACATGCACAGCCATCTATTAAAGTACTTCCCCCTACGACAGATTTGCTAGAACATGCAGTACAATGAATGATTTAAAAAGAAAAAAAAGGTTCCAAGTTAATTAGATGAAATGGGGCATAGGCATAACCAAAACGTGTTCTGCCCTTTTTGGTGCAGATATGCAGATACTGTAGAAAAAATAAATATACCAGGAATGTCCATAACCCTAGAGAGTATATTTGACCATTCCTCTGAAAATACTTCCGGTAAGGCTGACTGTACATGTTGGCTCAGTTCCCAGTTCTTCAGCAAATTTTTAAGGGAAGAAACTTTGTATGTATACTTTGACCCAATGCAAACTTAACTACAAACCAAAGCTTACCATTAGATGTGCAAGCAAAGTATTATTTAGAAGAGTTCATAAACTGAGTATGGTTAGGATTAGGGTTTGTTCTCCTCTTTGATTAAAACATTTAGCTGATTTATGGTAATTAATAAATTTATGCTTCTAACTGTACACAAAGAAGAGTGAAAGGGGGACAGTAGAAGTCTTGAGACAAAAATCTTGATCTGTTGGCACACTAGAGGTGGGACATTGGCTGAAATCAGGATCACACAATCAGCCAGGGGGGTCCTCCATTAATCAACTCCTGTTCCTCTCCGTACTTGCCAATATCACCAAAGGCGGGGATGGTGGGAATTTTATTTATTTATTTATTTATTTATTTATTTATTTATTTATCATTTGAATTTATATGACCTCTTGAATTTATTATTTGAATTTATATGACCTCTCTATGAATTCCTCTTATTTCAAAGTCCCTGCATCCAGTAGGGAAGCTCAAGGATCAATAACAATGGTGAGACAAGTAAAAATGGAAATAATGGAAAAGCACTGGAGGTGGGCTCAGAAAGTTTGCACTATCAGTGTGTTTGTCAGGGAAGGGGAAGGAGGCAGGGGCCAACATTGTCAGACCTTAGATAAGGGTGTTGCCTATTCTTAAGGCAGAGATAGGGCATGGTTGGTGACAGACCAAGCCCTCTTAACCACCGGGCAGTGACCCCTTCCCTGACTTATCTACAGGTATATACCTGCCCCAAGGTGGAGACTTTGGGCGAAACATGGAACATATTAGAATACATTATGGGTTGGTATGTAAGAACCACCCAGAAGATAAGAGAACTGACCAATAAACAGCTTTTATTAATCAATGTATTGCTTAGAGAACCTGCTGTCAAACGGTATAAGAAGGTTGCTTGAAGTGTGTTCGGGGCTTCTCCCCTTTTTGAGGAGAGCCCTATTTCTTCTAGACCAGGGGTCGGCAAACTTTTTTTGCCGGGAGCCATTTTGACATGCTCGTGCACATTTTGAAGTGCTCGAGAGCCAGGGGGCGGGGTTTGCAGGCGGGGGCCAATCGCGTGGAAGGGGGCGGGGTTTGCGGGCGGGAGCCAATCGCGTGGAAGGGGGCAGGTTTTGCGGGCGGGAGCCAATCGCGTGGAAGAGGGCGGGGGAGGTTTGGAAGAAGAAGGGAAAGAGAGGCTCGACTGCTTCGGCAGCGGTGCTTCCAGGTTGTCGCTGCGGCGGCAACGGCTGCCCCTTCGAAAGGGCAGGCTCCGGGGACCCCGAAAATGCCCTCGGTTCCGGCAGGGAGGCAGAAACCTCCCCTCTCCACACGCACACGCTGCCCTGGGGTGGAAATTCTCCCCGCAGAACAGCTGAGGCAGCTTGCGCGCAGCCTCCCTGCCGGAACCGAGGGCATTTTCGGGGTCCCCGGAGCCTGCCCTTTCGAAGGGGCAGCACTGCAGCTGCTGCTGCCGCTGCCCCTTCGAAAGGCAGGCTCCGGGGACCCCGAAAATGCCCTCGGTTCCGGCAGGGAGGCAGAAACCTCCCCTCTCCACACGCACACGCTGCCCTGGGGTGGAAATTCTCCCTGCAGAACAGCTGAGGCAGCTTGCGGGCAGCCTCCCTGCCGGAACCGAGGGCATTTTCGGGGTCCCCGGAGCCTGCCCTTTCGAAGGGGCAGCACTGCAGCTGCTGCTGCCGCTGCCCCTTCGAAAGGGCAGGCTCCGGGGACCCCGAAAAAGCCCTCGGTTCCGGCAGGGAGGCAAAAATCGCGCGTGCAGGCTGCCGGGCTTCCCGAGGCACAGCTGATTGGCGCGGAGAATTTCCACTCCCTTCAGCGCTTCCGGCTTGTCACGTGACACACAGTTTGGAAAGCCCTGCTCGTTGTCAAGATGGCTGCCGGAGACGGCTGCCAGGTTGCCAGGGGTATGCCCACAGCAACGCGCACCATGCCCGCTGCCGCGCCTGCCCCGCCACACTCGCTGCTGCGCCACGCCCGCCACGCCTGCCTGCGGAAGAGCCACACTCAAGGGGCCAAAGAGCCGCATTTGGCTCGCGAGCCGCCATTTCCGACCCTTGTTCTAGACGGTCTTGAATAAATAGTTTTAATTCCCCCGCTCTGTGTGCTGATTGGATTCTTGCTGCACCGGGCGAAGGAACCAGCAAATTACGCTTAACAATGGTACAATTACTATAGTAATCTAAACCTCAATCTACCAATAAAATTAAGGTGAGACAAACTGCTCTAGACATGAGGACAAAACCAACAGAAGAAAGTTTAAAAGCAACAGAGACATCTAAATATGCTAGTAAATCTCCAGCTAATTTGTAGTAGATCAACAAGGACTTCTTGACTTATAACTGTTTAATAATCAGAACAGCAAAATACTTTCCTCAAAGTATGCAATCAAAGTAAAGAACAATTGAGTAAACGAGGCATAATGTTTTTGTATGGAAAGACCATGCATTCTATTAATATCCAGAAGTATTACTAATGCTATTGCTATTATTATTCATTTATTTGATTGATATCCCACATTTTGTGCAGAAGTTCAAGGTGGTATACATAGTGCTTCCTCCTCCTACGTGTCCCACAAGCAACCCTGTGAGGTAGATTGAGCTGAGTCACCCAGGGCGTTTCTGTGGCTGAGGGCAGGCTAGAACTTTGGTCTCTTGGATCCTTGTCCAACACCTTAACCATTACACCACACGAGCTCTCATATTTATTCATATCCCATCTGTCTAAAACATAAACCAGTTCAAATCTGGTGCCCTAAATGCTTCATGTATCGATTTGTAATCAGGTACAATATATCTCACAGCCACTGGATGTATTTCAGCTGCTATTAGGAAGATGCACTAAAACTTATCAATACATAACACCTATATCTCATCAAACTGTTGAATTTTAGTAGAGATAATTTATGCCCTCCCTGGAAAAGCTGGGGCAAGTCTATTTCTACTGCCAGTATTTTATTATCTACAGTTGCAAATATGTTTCCTTACTTAGATTTCTGCTATCCGGATGAAATTTGGGAAAGAAATTTTAGTTCATAAGTATCCTTTCTTGAGCTATTGACATATGCTTCCTTCTTCTTCTTTGTAGCATTGATCTTATATTATTCTGCATTAGCATTGATTTTAAAGCTTTGCAGTTGTTGAAAAAAAAATGGAGTGGATCGGATAGGATCAGACAGAGTACTGTGTGTTTTGCACAAGGTTCTGGTTGATGAGCAATAAACAATTCCATTTTAGTAACAAATGAAATTAATTCCTAAAGCTTAAAGTCTGCCCAGCTCTGATATAATTTGACAGTAAACTGGAAAGACTGGGAAGATCCGTGCTCAAATCTTTGCTCCTAGGTGCTTGGGCAAGCAAACCTATTTCACAGACTATTATGAGGATAAGTTGAAGGACTCTGTCCACTGCCCTGAGTTCCTTGGATCTAATAAGAGGAAATCTTCTGAAAGGGAAGGGTTATGAACAAGTACCAGAAAAACAGCATTATTGGATTTTGCTTTTTTGCTAGATGTACTTAACTCTGTTCTACTGAAATCTTACACCGACCACCTTATCTTTCCTTGCCCTTTACTCCTGGCAAATAAAATAGGTTGCTCTTTAAGAAGGAGATAGGAGTATAATTAGGCATGCCACTGAATAGTTTCTATGGTGTTGTGTGCAACAAATAGGAGACAGGATATGAATGTTTCTTTACAGAAATCTATCTTCAATCAAAAGATCCATGTTTAACAAACTGCTTGCAACCATCTGAACGTGCCTTTTGAGATTCTTGTGGTTCAGTCTTCAAATGTAATGCAATGACATGAGTCCCAGCTCTACTGTCATTTCTATTTTTTTCTTTATTAAGTTAAAGTGTTTCCTGGGCTCTGAGAGAGCCGGATAATACCTTGGGAAAATTTTATCTGATTCTGGATCTTCAGAGTGCTCCTCTCAGGCACAACAAATCAGTTTCTCTTCCCTTTATGACTTCCCATCCCAGCTACCCACCTGGTAGAGTTGGCTCAGAAGTTAATGCCTTAGCAGAAGCTGTCATGTATAATTTAGAATTTTGGAATAGATAATGAAGCATCCCTGCAACAGTGGAAGGAAACAGCGCAAAGACCTCAGGCAGCCAAGAAAAAGGAGTTTGGGAAGACACCAATAAATAAATAAATAAATAAATAAATAAATAAATAAATAAATAAATAAATAAATAAATAAATACCTACCTACCTACCTACCTACCTACCTACCTACCTACCTACATACATACATACATACATACATACATACATATCGCCTTACAAACATTTTGTAGAGTGTATCCCCAAAGGAACAGGAGGCAGACTGAGAAGGGAGAGAGGGAAGGGTGAAAAATTAAGAAAATCTGTAATTTGAAAAAAACAGAAGAATTAGTCAGTGGATTAGAATTGGTGAGTGTTCAAAGACCAGACCATTAAGTAGGAAGGTGAGTTGTACAAAGCACCTACCTGGAAAATATAAGAACAAATTAGAAAACTTGCTTCTTCTTGTTTTTTTTTGACCATGACTAAATGGTCAACTTCTTGCCCTAATTCTCATAACTCATAAGCTTAGTTCTAGCTCATATGAAAACATTGCCAGCAGCACAGGGCACTCTTCCCTGTGGAGAGGAGGGCTGCATTACTTGGGAGTAACAGGTGGGCCAGATCTGAAAATTGTTAGGTTTGCTCATTCCATCTCTTTAGAAATAAGATGGAATCACTCTGTTTCCCACATTTCTTCCTCCCAGCCTTCCTCACACACACACACACACACACACACACACACACATACACACACACTCCAGAACAGCCTAGGACAGATTATTCTTGCCACAGGTCTGCATTGCTTACTTTCAGGGCGCTTTTGAAATTAGCCCGAAAGGCTGCATGACAATTGTGCTGAAAGTAGCAAAGTGCTAAAAATTGCCATCTTTGAAAACATTGAGACCTGAATACAACCAAGGTCTTACTTGTTGCAGTACATTTTTCTCTTCCCCTTCATCTTTTTGTTTTCTTCTTTACACAAATTCAATCAGCTGCTTCACACATCCCCCCCCCCCCCCCCGCTGACAAATAAAATATCAGTGCTAAGGCAAAGCTTTTCAAGTAACCTTTGAAGTGCTTAGCTAAAACTGGATGTATTGATTTGCAATTTGACCATTTTCAGTCAGGTTGTGGAAAGTTCAGTGGTACAATCTGAGAATGAAGGTGGGTGAGGGAGAAGACTCTGTGGGTATGTTCACACAATACACTGAACTCTAATGAGCAAAATTCATGTATTCATGTAAGATGCTATGCCCAAACAAATGAGCCATCTTATGGCTAATGTGATGACAACCAAGTTGACACAACAAGCTTAAGCCCATCCTTGAGATCTCACATCATGCTAAGCTGCAGATTCTCTGATCTCATTTTATCCTAGTTATATGATATTCATGTTATATGAACTCAGCTGCCATATACAAGTAGTCCTTGCTTAACTACCACAATTGGGACCAGAATTTCAGTTGCTAAGCGAAGTGGTCATTAAGCGAATCCGACCTGATTTTACGACTTTTGCGGCAGTCATTAAGTGAATCACCATGGTCATTAAGCGAACCACATGGTCATTTAGCGAATCACACAGTTCCCCATTAATTTTGCTTGCTGGAAGCTGGCTGGGAAGGTTGAAAATGGGGATTATGTGACCATAGGACACTGCGATGGTCGTAAATGCAAATACGTAGGTTGCAAAGCGCCCAAATTGTGATCCCGTGACTGCGGGAACACTGCGATGGTCATAAGTGCAAGAACTGGTCGCAATTCGGTTTTTTAGCACCATTGTAAGTTTGAACTGTTACTAACCAAATGGTCGTTAAGCGAGGACTACCTGTATCTGAGTGTGTGCCAGCCCAGAACACTACATATCATTCTTCCAGGCAAAAAGATTGCTCATCCTTGCTTAAATCAAGAGAACTGCTCTGTTCACTAAGAACAACAAAAAATACTTTGTAGCAATTGCAGAACAATGTTATTCCTGGAATGTATTATACGCCTTCTGCTATATGTGTGTTATATAGCACATATGAGTTAATTGCACTACAGAGAAGGATTGCAAAATAAATCAGTGGACTTAGGATCTTAGTGCTAGGATTTATTGATTTGTGGGTGTTTTGTATTCTGACACTGTGAAAAGACTCCTGTTGGTTTACAATATCAAAGACAAAATATCCCAAAATAAATACATAAGACTGATAATAGCTAATGAAAATATCAATCCACCCTGGGGTTTGCAACAGTTATAAAAGCTCTGTGGAACAGCTCCATCTTAAGTACCTTCCTAAACTCCAGCAGACTGGGAGCCATCTCAGTCTACAGGGGAACGTTGGTTCCTGACCAATGATTGGCAACCTATTTGACTTAAAAACTTCATCTCCTGGCCCCCTCTGAACCTCACATCTTGGGGAGGGGAGAACCCTCAATATCCCTACTGAGATGAGCAGACCAGACAGATTGGTCCTGTTTGAAGGGGACAGTTCTGGTCCTGGAAATACCTGGGAATCAAATCATAAAGGGCTTTATAGGTTTAAACCAGCACTTTGAATTGTATTTGGAAAGTGATTGGGAGCCAGCGTAGCACCTAGATATTTGGTGTTACTTGGCTGTAGGGTCTCTCACCTGCTATCAGGTGAGCAGCTGCATTTTATGCTTAGTGGACTTTCTGGAAAGTCTTCAAAGGCAGCCTCCTGGAGAGTAAAAGAAAATCTTTAATGAGGTCAATGAGCAGCCCATCATGGAGAGTAGATCATCTACCCTTGAGGTGAAGATGGTGTGAATTCTGATTTGATAACTGATAATTATTTTTACTCAGATGTATAAGTATTTTCTGAGCAAATCATGCCTGATAGCTCACTCATACCCACCCAAGCACAAGTTGACAATTATGAACTGAACATACTGTAGCACTCCCGTCATTTCTCAGTCCTGATCTGAATGTTCTGATGGCCTTTTGAAAATCAACCATGCTTTCAGTGCATTCAGTTTACAAACCATTTTTACACAGGATCAGTCCAGGAACTGATAATCTGGTGGTGTTTTGGTTTTCAGTTCTCATCAGAACAGTCATAGATAAGGAATTACAGGAGTTGTTGCCTCAAACATCTGGAGGGAACTAGGTTTCCTTGCCCTGCTTAACATCTCTCTCTCTCTCTCTCTCTCTCTCTCTCTCTCTCTCACACACACACACACACACACACACATAACCAATTCGCAATTTGTAGCAGCACACAGCACTCGCTAAAATTACCGATAAAACTCATTCAGCTCAATTTGGAATTGGTTCAGTGTTTACAAACATCCTTGCTAAACAATCAGAAAAAGCTCATCCACTTTCCAAAAGTACTTTGGGAACTGGGATAACATTGGCACCTCAGAAAACATATGACCGTACTGGTTCCTGGGCACTGTGTTTTGGTTTCAGCTGCCCTGAATCCCAGCTAGATACTAGAGAGCTGCCAGAATTTGTTAAGGCTCCATTATAAAGCCATTCCAGAATAGGTTTTTTAAGTTTGGCAGAAAGAAACATATAATATGTTTGCATAAAGCAGTCAACATAATTGGGCCAAATTTTTAAAAAAATCAAAATATCGTTTTATCAGCAGGACTGGTTGCACAGTTCACAGTAATCAGAGCAGTGTTTCTCAAACTTAGCGATTTTAAGATGTGTGAACTTCAGCTCCCAGAATTCTCCAGCCAGCATGGCTGACTGGGGAATTTTGAGAGTTGGTCCACACATCTTAAAGTTGCCAAGTTTGAGAAACACTGAGTTAGAGGATCACTGGGTAAGGGCACAGGAGGACCCTGGGTGAGTTTTAAAGTAGTTTTAGACATCTGTGGTTTCATGATGGCCATGCTTAAGAAATGAACTGATCTATTGCTGACTCAGCTATGGTGTATTTGGAACTAAAAGTAGTCCTTTTGTCCAAGTGCTGTTTGGAGATTATGGATGGTCCAGTTCCCCATTTGTGGGTACTTTTGATTCACCATAACTCAACTCTGGGGCTTCAATTGCTCTAGCACAGAGCTTTCCAAACTTTTCATGTTGGTGACACACTTTTTAGACATGCATCATTTCGCGACACACTCTTACAGCAGGGCACAAGGCAGGCACTAGGACCTGCGCGGAATCATAGCAGGTTTGGAGGCAGCCAGGCACAAGGCAGGCACTAGGACCTGTGTGAAATCACAGCAGGTTTGGAGGCAGCAAGGCACAAGGCAGGCACTAGGACCTGCGCGGAATCCTGGCAGGGCTCGGAGGCAGCAGCAGCAGGGACACACTCAGACACTGCAGCCAACACACTAACGTGTCCCGACACACAGTTTGGAAAGCTCTGCTCTAGCAGGTCTTTCAAAGGAAAGGTGATCTGATGCTTTGCAGCTCTCCTACATAGGAGCTGCTGTTGATTTGTTTGGCATACAAGACAAGTGGGTACAACATAAAGGGCTGGATGGGGATGGGAGATGCAAGCCATTTGTTTAATTTTCATTTTCATGGCATAGGGGAGAAAGGAATGTTGTTCTTCTTGGACCTGCAGCAGTAGTGATTAAATTATGTTCTTTGCTCCTTGCTCTCAGCGTTCTGAAGTTGACAGAAAGATGATACAGAGCATCACATCTCAGAGATGGGGAACCACTGGTTATGACCAAATGTGGTCAAAAATGCCTTTGGATCAGGCCTGCATCCTTTCCTCCTTGGCCTTGCTGACTCTCAAGCAGCAATTACGCATCAGAAAGAAAACTTCAATTAAAAAAAATCTAATTACCACATCTGGGAATTGTGTGGTTGACAGCCAAAGTGCAATTTTCCCAGGGAAATAAGGCAAACTTTGAAAAACAAATGAATATTGAAAGCTGGGCAATTGTGCTTGTACAATCAGATAATTAAGGATTTGGGGATGAATTTAGCTAAAAGCTGAATAGGCAGGCAGATTTTCCACAGAAATCTCCTGCTTACTAAAATGAGAGAGAGAAAGAGAACAGAATTCCACCGGTGGGATTTTTTTAATTTGCTTATGATAAATATGAGGAATGCTGCAGAAGTAAGCTATTTATTTTGTGAAGGTCATAAGTGTTCAGAATCATAGCAATATGCACAAGAAGATAACTAAATAAACCACTGTCTTCTTCAGCAAAAAGAAAAAAGGTCAGAACAGTAGATGGCATTAATGCACACCTTAGCCAAAGAATAATAATTGTATTTCTCTCTGCAGGTGGAAATTCAACTATGGAGACTCACAACAGTAGCCTTGCAGCTTAGGTATTGGTCTTTCTTCTCAGTTATTAGGTAAGATGTTGAGTAAATTACATAGAAAGTGGGAAGACTGCAGCTTCCAATCACACATTACAGCAAGGAATGGCATAATGTGACAATTATGCTCTGGCAAATCTTCACATGAGAGGAAGTATTTGAAGTGTGTGAAAGAGAAATGCAGAACTGCTCTACACATTAGGTAGATTATTTGCCAGCTTTTCCAATCCTTGGAATGAACTCCAATACCTATCACTCATTACTGAATAATGTGGATGAAGGATGATGGGAAATGTAGGCCAAAACCGTCTGGAGCAACCCAGATTAGAGAAGGTTGGGCTAGTCCAACAATGTACTGCATCTAAGCTAATTCCATTTCACTCAATGAATCTATTTGCTCATGAAATGAATCAATTGGTGATGCAGTGGCTGTGTACCCTAGCAAGTCCCCTTCAGTCAGGGATGGAACTAGGGTCTGTGTCACCCCGGGGAAAACATGGATTCTGCGCCCCCCCGCCCATGGGTTATTTTGTCATTTTGGCGCCCCCCGGGTGTCATTTTGGCACACACACACCCAGCGTGGCGCCCGGGGCACATGCTCCGCTTGCCCCCCCCAGTTGTGGCCCTGCCTTCAGTCATTGCAACAATGAGTTCTTTCCTTTTCTTGCAATCGGGAGTCCATGTTTCCTTCCAAGACCAGCAGCTGTAGAAGATAAATGGAATTGAGACTCTTATTTAACCTTCAGATGAATAGCCTTTGATAGACCATCTCCTCTGGGAATTTGCCTGACCCCCATTGCAAGCCACCAACCTGGTGTCCCTTGAAATGCCTGGGTTGCCTCAGTATAACTGCAGTTGCTGCTGTCACATAACTGAGAGCAAAGCTAACAACAAGTTGTATGGAGCCAGTCACTTTTGCTACGAGTGGAGGACATTGGACCATATGGACTTCCTCTTTAAAAGGCCCTTTTTTTGTTTATTCGTTCAGTCGCTTCCGACTCTTCGTGACCTCATGGACCAGCCCACGCCAGAGCTTCCTGTCGGCTGTCGCCACCCCCAGCTCCCCCAAGGTCGAGTCCGTCACCTCCAGAATATCATCCATCAGATTTATTTAAAGAGTGAATAGAATCTGCCCTTTTGGTGAAATGGAAAGGAGCGCCTTTCCCTGAAGTGGCACAGATTGAAGTAGCCTATGCAAATCATGTGTATGCTAATCAAAGCTTTTAGCTCCCCTAACTGAAGATGTGAAGGCTGAATGGAAATCGCCCACGCACAAATAATGCATTGTGCTACTGTAGTACAGCTGTACAAAATAAATACGATTGGCTGGCTGGAGCTATTGTATTCATATCCTCCACTTTCTTAGAATACATAGCCTTGCACTGACCTTTAAAACAATAGAAATGAAGCCAGTAATTAACACCTTGACTTAAACCTTTTGGCCATTTGCCAGGCTTCAATTGAGATGATCACCCTGGTTTTAGAACTCCTCCCCAGCAGCCCCTGTGCAAACAATAGGGGGGACAATCTGGCCAATATTCAGCACTTTCTCAGTGAGGAAGCTGAGCAAATGCTCAGAACCCATTTGGTGAAATACGGTAGAGCAGTGCTGCTCAACCTTGGCAACTTTAAGGTGTGTGGACTTCAACTCCCAGAATTCCCCAGCCAGTTTGCCAAGGTTGAGGAACACTGCTGTAGAGAGTTCTTTAAAAATGCTTAATGTTAGCTGGGTAACTGTCAGAGGGTGGGTCAGGATAGGAGCTGATACAGACACAGACAGAGCTAGTAATTACACAAATTTATTTCATTTATTTATTCATTAAATTTCTATGACCACCCATCTCTCCCTCAAGGAGGGACTCTGGGCAGTTCACAGCACAACATCATTAAAATACAATAAAAACAACAATAAAAATATAAATACAATAAAATCCAAGTGGCAGGTGGTTCTTACAGTGCAGCTAAACATATTTAAAATATTTGAGGCAGCTCTAGGAAATCAGCCATCCCCAAGCTTGACCACTTTCCTTCTTGCCCCAGGCGAGATCACAGAGCCAAGTTTTTAAATTTTTTCTGAAGTCCAGGAGTGAAGGGGCCTGTCTTATCTCTGGGGGGAGGATGTTCCATAGGGCAGGTGCTGCTGCAGAGAAGGCTCGCCTCCGGGACCCCGCTAGGTGGAATTCTTTCATAGAAGGGGTCCGCAGCATGCCCTCTCTTCAAGATTGGGTGGGACGGGATGATGTAATGGGGATGAGGCAGTCCCTCAGATAACCTGGTCCCGTGCCATGTAGGGCTTTAAAAGTGATAACCAACACCTTGAATTGGACCCGGAAGCAAACTGGTACCCAATGCAGCTCATGGAGCAGAGGTGTTATGTGTGTCGATCTTGGTGCACCTAAAACTGCCCGTGTGGCCGCATTCTGCACCGGCTGTAGCTTCCGGATATTCTTCAAGGGTAGCCCCATGTAGAGCGCATTACAGTAATCTATATGGGAGAGAACCAGGGCATGAGTGACCGTTCGAAGGGCCTCTCGGTCAAGGAAAGGGGCGTAACTGGTGCACAACACAAAGTTGAGCAAAGGCCCTCCTGGCCACGACTGCCACCTGCTCTTCGAGCAGGAGTCGTGAGTCCAAGAGGACCCCCAAGTTACGAACCGGGTCTGTCTGGGGTAGTGCAACCCCATCCAGAACTAAAGATGACAAATTCCCAGAAACCGAGGGGCCATTAATCCACAGCCACTCCGTCTTACCATGGTTCAGCTGAAGCCTGTTTTTCCCCATCCAGACCCCTACAGCCCCCAGGCACTTGGACAGGGTGGTCACTGCATCACTTACTTCACCCGGGATGGAGATGTATAACTGGGTATCATCCGCATATTGATGATACCTCAGCCCGTGGTGATGGATGATCTCACCCAGCGGTTTCATGTAGATGTTAAAAAGGAGCGGCGAGAGTACCAAGCCCTGTGGGACCCCACAAAGAAGGACCCATGGACTGGATCTCTCGCTCCCTATCAACACCGACTGGGACCGGCCCTGGAGGAAGGAGGTGAACCAGAGCAGAACCACGCCGCCCACCCCCAACTCCCAGAGCCATCCCAGAAGGATACCATGGTCGACGGTATCAAACACTGCTGAGAGGTCAAGAACGGCGAGAATGGATGCACTGCCTCCATCTCGCTCCCGCCAAAGATCATCTATAAGCGCGACCAATGCAGTTTCCGTCCCATGACCCGGCCTGAAAACTGACTGAAAGGGGTCCAGATAATCCGTTTCATCCAGAATCCTCTGGAGCTGCGACGCCACCACCTTCTCAACCACCTTCCCCAAAAAGGGGAGGTGGGAGACTGGACAAAAATTATCCAGTATAGTGGGGTCCAGTGATGGCTTCTTGAGGAGGGGGTGCACCAGCGCTTCCTTGAAAGCTGCCGGAAACACCCCCTCTCATCTCAAATTAGGGATTTTATTCTAGTCACTATGATACTTATGCTAATGAAGTAGGGTGACCTAATACTATATACATATGAAAGTATTATTTACAAAACCAGTCTGTGGCTCAGAATAGTCTAAGAAATATAAAAAATAATAAATCAGGTTTAACCTGCTTCATTTCCCTCCCTCTGAAGTCTCTTTCCCTCAGTTTCCCCTTGTAACTTATAAAAACAGCTTCCTCTCCCCCTCCTTTTCTCAATTACTGATACTGGAATGTCTGTGAGTTTTCTCCCGACTGTCTTGCTGCCCAACTTAGCCTTTAACTCACAAAGTTCCACTGTCCAGTATTGGAATCTCGGTAGACACCACTCGCTCCATCCTCCTGGAATCTCTGGACGTGGCAGGCTGGGTCATCCCTCCACTCCATCTTAACCAGGTGACGCCCTCGCCAGCAGCACGTCCTACAGATCTGAAATACAGCCCCCCCCCCCGCTTTCCTTTCTCTTTGTATATTCTATTTCTGAGCCGTGTGTGTGTGGCACTTCACTGGTGCGTTCTAGCATTTCCCCCTTTTCTGCCTACGTGCTCTTGGTCTTACGTTGAGTCATCTGCCTTCCTTAAAAAAATCCATGGCCTTGGCACAGATCCAACCACTTTCCTCCAGCCAGGCACTGCACCTTGCCACAATAACAGCCAATATTCTTTCACTGGGACAGTTTAGACTTGGTTTAGGCACGTACTAAAACATAGTGGGGTTTGTTTGGTTATGGCCCAGAGCAGGGGTTCCTACACTTTTTGCCATCACACCTCCCAATGTGTAATCTTAATGTGCACACCTCCCAACACAAATGAACAATGCAAACAATACAACTGAACTTTGGGAAAGGTGGATTTATTGTAACTATGTACAATGAAAAGGTTCTTCACACCTCCCCTGGACTCAGTCTGCACCTCCCCAAGGGAGGTACACTTCACAGTTTGGGAAACCCTGGCTTAAAGTGTTGTATGAACTCAGCCAGTCGTTCAAAACAAATTCTTCCCTAGGAAGAATTCTGAGTGACCCTTCTCAGATCACCATGCAAGCTTCGTGGCTGAGGGGAAATTTGGACCAGCCTCTTTTATTCAACCCAATAATATACTTGATCTAGGATATTTCCCCACAGGGGTAACTGCTGGGGGCAGGTAAAAAGGCCAGATAGTGGGCACAGCTGTGCAAGTAAAGCCCTTACTCTTTTAACATGTGTCCCTTGCATGAAAAACGGGGGCAGGACTTCAATCACATGGCCGCATCCACCATCTTGATTTTTTTTACTTCCCCCTTGCGGACACTCCTATTTCCCAACAAGGAGACTTTCCAAAAGTCTGGACTTCAGTTCCCTGAAGCATGATCTCATTTCTTGTTGGTTTTCTGCCTATGCATCTGACATCGTAGGCAATAAAGGTTGAAATCTCACTTTCTTTATAGATGGAACCTGCTGATGTGTGAAATCAACATTCAGAGCTGGAAGAGGAAGAGATCAAGGAATTCATCATCTCCTATTCATAATGGAACGTTCTTATTAAATCTTGTGGAATTACTTCATTTTCCTCACTCTCTTCCTCTCTGTTAAATCAGAAAGCCCATTTGCAATTTACTCAAGCCAATCCTTTGCTTTGTACTTTTGCTTTAGAAGTTAACATTATGTTGAGGAATGACACAAATGTTCTTCCTTATATATCAAAAGTTAGGACTGGGAAAATATATACTGCAGTGGAGGGAGGAAACCTGAGAGTAATGGAATCGATAATCCAGTTGAGAAGGGAGCTAGAAGCAACAGTCTAGGATAAAAGCTACACATTGAGCTATGTTGCATTCCCTCAACAGAAGAGAGTTTTGACGGCAAGAAGAGAATGTCATTGTTCTTACAAAAGAACCATGTAACGCAGGGGCTGGAGTAGTGTTTGGGTTGTTTTAAGATGGCAGCAAAGCCATAAAAGAAAACCAATCACTTCACTTAGAGTGACTGGCACCCTTGATAATACCAACTGGCAGTAAAAAAAAGGTAAAGGTAAAGGTTCCCCCCGCACATTTTGTGCAATCGTGTCCAACTCTAGGGGCCGGTGCTCATCTCTGTTTGTTAGCCGAAGAGCCAGCATTGTCCGAAGACGCTTCCACAGTCATGTGGCCGCATGACACGCGCGGAACGCTGTTACCTACCCACCGAAGTGGTACCTATTCATCTACTTGCATTTGCATGCTTTCGAATTGCTAGGTTGGCAAGAGCTGGGGCTAGTGCGGGAGCTCACTCCGCACGCAGGGCTAGGGATTCGAACCGATCGACAAGCCTGGCGTCTTACCCGCTGAGCCACCACGCCCCCTACCAACTGGCAGTGCTTTGGAACAAAGGCAGCATAAAGATTGGCAATGGGGACATTAAATTTTATGGCAGCATTGTTTTGTGTCAACACAAGGAGAGATGGAGAATACATTAACACAATAGTGAAGAAAGATCCTAAAGCCCTTAAGTTTCTCCACATGCTGATATAAATCGCAGCAATCACAGAACTGGCTGCTGAGCTGTCTTTTCATCATCCAATATTACTTTATGGCATGTGAATCGATCATTACTCTTTGTTAAGAGTAGCATGGTTGCTTAGCATCAGTCTTCTCTCCCAGCACTCATTAATTTATTGACAATTTCATGATTCTTGGTAGCTTTCAAGATTTCAGAATCTAGATGTCTTTGACCAATGGGCATTTGTTTCAGCTTAATATGATCATCTAAGAGAGCCAGTTTGGTGTAGTGGTGAAGGCATCAGACTAGAAACCGGGAGACTGAGTTCTAGTCCTGCCTTAGGCACAAAGCCAGCTGGGTGACCTTGGGCCAGTCACCCTCTCTCAGCCCTAGGAAGGAGGCAATGGCAAACCACTTCTGAAAAACCTTGCCAAGAAAACTGCAGGGACTGGTCCAGGCAGTCCCCGAGTCCTTCCTTGAATAGAGGTGGGGGCCTCAGGCACAATCTTTCTCCCATCTTTCTCCCGGCTCTGTCTTCTGTACCTAGGAAGATTAAGACCATTTCACAAGCTCAACAGCAGCAGGGTAATCTTAATGATCCTCCTTTAGATAATAAAAGGACTTAAAATAACATCTCAATATAACCATGACCCCAGGTGTAAGGTCACACAGCTACCTAGAAACATATTTAGGATTCCCTTACCAACTTTGCTCAGACTGAAGAAGCTCCTTGGATAAGGAGCGAAACGTTTCCACTGAGAAAATAGAAATCCAGTTGACATGATTCAAGCTACAGACAATTCCACCTGGATGACTGAGAACCTTCATAGACAAGCCTGGGGAAAAGCTGCTGCTGCTGCTTTAAGAAGTCTACCCCTTGAGGTAAATGTGATACTTAAAGTTTCAGCACCCTTTCCAAGCTCTCAAGGAATTCTGAAAAAAAATCTTGGCTGCTTTAAACAATAGCACAGAGGTGTTGCACTCACCTGAGGACTTAAGCCCTTTTTCCAGGCCATTAGGCATGTCAGGGGTTCTTTTTTAAACCATGCCCAATTAGATTGACCCAGGCTCAAGACAGACACAAAAGCACTGGATGGGTGGTTTCTTTATACCTCCTTATAAGGGTTGGGGAGATGTTTTATTCTGTAAAAACAAACATATAAAAGTGATAAGTGAGTGCTTCCTATATCCTGTTCTATTGCTCCCTCTATACCAGGGCTTTCCAAAGTTTTTCCCGTGGTGACACACCAACCGGCGTTGGTGTGTCGCCGCGGGAAAACCCGGAAGTGCGGCAGCGCGCAAAAACCCGGAAGCGCTGCTGCCGCTTTCAGATTTTTGCGCGCTGCAGTTGGTGTGTCGCCGAGGGAAAACCCAGAAGCGCTGATGATGATCAGCGCTTCCGGGTTGTGTGGCGACACACCAGACTGTGTGGCGACACACTTTTGTGTCGCGACACACAGTTTGGAAAGCTCTGCTCTATACCATTACTATGATAATTATGACAATTGTTATTACTAAGACAACTACTATATTGTACTATTACTATTCAAAATACTATACTCTGTTACTATTACCTACAGGTAGTCCTCGTTTAACAACCATTCATTTAGCGATGGTTCGTACTTACGATGGTGCTGAAAAAAACAACTTACAACTGGTCCTCACACTTACGACCGTCGCAGCGTCCATGCGATCATGATTTGGGCGCTTGGCAACTGGTTCACTTTTATGACTGTTGCAGCGTCATGTGGTCATGTGATCACCATTTTCAACCTCCCTGGCCAGCTTCTGGCAAGCAAAAGCAATGGGGAACCACATGATTCGCTTAATGACCACATGGTTCACTTAACACCTGTGGTGATTCACTTAACAACTGCCACAAAAAAGGTTGTAAAATCCAGTCAGATTCACTTAATGACTGCTTCGCTTAATAACCCAAATTCCGGTCCCAATTGTGGTCGTTAAGCGAGGACTACCTGTATTACTCTACAGCAGGGCTTTCCAAAGTTTTCCCGTGGCGACACACCAACCGCTGTTGGTGTGTCGCCGTGGGAAAACCCGGAAGTGCCGCCATTGCGGCAGCGCGCAAAAACCCGGAAGCGCTGCTGCCGCTTTTGGTTTTTGTGCGCCGCCGTTGGTGTGTTGCCGCGGGGAAACCCGGAAGCGCTGATGATGATCAGCGCTTCCGGGTTGTGTGGCGACACACCAGACTGTGTGTGGCAACACACTTTTGTGTGGCGACACAGAGTTTGGAAAGCTCTGCTCTACAGTATTACAATTACCTATATACTATGCTCTGTTCTATCACTAGTATGCATCAACTTTTCTTTCTTAATCCTGTTCTCTCTTAAGTCCCCTCTCTCTAAGATTTCTTCTTCTTTTTCTGTTAATGGCCAGCATGTAGAGCTCTTGCACCTTTTTTACGCTGTGCTTTGTCTTGCTGGGCCTCTATCCTTCTTCTCCTCTCTTTTGGACCATCCACGCCTTCTGAAGGAAAAACACCTTCTTTCGTTTGGCTGCTGAACTCAGTGTGCTGGTGGGTGCAGAGCTCCAAGACACGGGGCTCCTGTGTCAAGGCTGCTGCTTGATTGGCCACTCTGCCTTGCTGGCGCTGAGGGAAAGGCTCAGATGGGAGGGGAAGAAGGCAGCACAGGGGCCTGCAGTTTTTCCAGGCAGCCTGCTCTTCCACAATGCACAGCACTAATATGTACACAGACATGCACACATATACATACCTTGGGCTCATACATGAAATTAAGCTATAATGTGGCTTGTGGTTTTGACTTAGTATGCTATGCAAACATTGTGATTTGTAAACATGGTTGATGAATTAGCACATTGTGTTATGCTAATCAACTGCAGTTATTCAACAAGGAATGGCTAAGCAAAGCACGGCTTAGACTAGAGCAAAGGGTAAACCAGTCTCAAAGATGCACGTGCATACACACACACGCATAGATCAGAATGCAGAAATCAAATATATTTAGGAAACTCTGGACACTGTGTTCTGAACCATCACATTTACGCACATATGCCTTATGCTACCAAAAATATTCAGACAGGGTTTACTATGAAGCTAAGATTATATTGAGCAGACACCCATTTGCATTTGGCCTTATAAATCATAAATAAATGGTGGTAATTAAATACTAAATTTAATTAAATTTATTAAATTAAATATTTAGTAATTAAATACTAAATTAAATGGTGTAATTAAATACTAAAACTGTTGTTAAATGTTGAGAGTAGTGGTACCAAAGAAATTGGTGGCATCACTTCTTATTTGGATTGAAGGTCATTATATCCCTGCTAAAAAGACCTATTCATCATTATCATATTGCAAGTTTATTCTATCTTCTGCAAAGGGACATGGTACCACATACAGTAGAAGGTTCACCCACAATTTCTGGTTATAAGGATTATTTCCAAGTTGATGTCTTCCAGATGCATAGGGCTACAGGTTCCAGATGAATAGAGCTACAGGCACTACAGTCAGCAGGCACACTGACGGAGATTAGAGGGCATTTACAAGTCTGTCAGGCCAATACACTATAGCAGAGCTTTCCAAACTTTTCATGTTGGTGACACACTTTTTAGACATGCATCATTTCGCAACACATTCTTACAGCAGAGCACAAGGCAGGCCCTAGGACCTGCAAGGAATCCTGGCAGGGCAGGTTTGCAGGCAGCAAGGCACAAGGCACGCACTAGGACCTGTGCGGAATCACAGCAGGTTTGGAGGCAGCCAGGCACAAGGCAGGCACTAGGACCTGCGTGGAATCACAGCAGGTTTGGAGGCAGCAGCAGCTGCCACACACCCAGACACTGCAACCAACACACTAACATGTCGCGACACACAGTTTGGAAAGCTCTGTACTATAGCAATTTGAATGGCTTCCTTGCTGCAGACTGAAGCCCTAGTTGCAGCTGTCTGTCCCTTCCTGCTTCTCTTTTGGCTCCACATGGGGCTGGGAGGCATTGCAATAAAATGAAAGTGAAAACACCAGAAGCACGAGTTTTGAATAGACAGATGAGCAAGAGCCAGAGATGCAGTAATAAGAGGCATTAAGTGGCTGGAGATTGCCTGGGCATTGATTCTGTGTTTCATTTCTACCTTTTTTAGGCTCCTGTGAGATTAGGAAAGGATCCTGATGACATCTTTTCTTGATCACACACCTGAAGGAGGAGCAACAGAACTCATTATTGCTGAGTGCCCTTTGTTTTGAATCAGGGTTGTTCAAACTGTATTCTGTGGAATCCTAGATTCCGTAACAACTTGACAATGTTGTGTGAGAGGCCAAGGGGAGGGGGGAAATCACCCAAACACAGCCAATTTTCTATCATTAAAGCTTTGCCTCTTGATCACGGATTCCAGGACTTTTTTTTTTAACTAACAGGTTCCATGGCTTGAAACAGCTTGAAAACTCCTGTTTTAATTATCATCCACAGCATTATAGTAACAGAGCAAGTTTGGGAAAAATCCTCTGGAAAATGTCCCAGTGCCATTAGTTTCCAGCCATATCAAATCGTATGCCAAAATTCCATAACTGTGCTATCAAGTTCTCTCCAACTGGGAGGTTATGCCGTTTCCTCTACCTGCAATTTGGCTGCAGTATAGTATGAAATCAGCAGCTAGAGAACTTGATTAAGGCAGGGGTCGGCAAACTTTTTATGCCGGGAGCCATTTTGACATGCTCGTGCACATTTTGAAATGCTCGAGAGCCATGGGGCGGGGTTTGCGGGCGGGGGCCAATCGCGTGGAAGGGGGCAGGGTTTGCGGGTGGGAGCCAATCACGTGGAAGGGGGCGGGGTTTACGGGCAGGAGCCAATCGCGTGGAAGGGAGCGGGGTTTGGGGGCGGAATCCAATCGCGTGGAAGGGCTGCGCTGCGCTTGGCCGGCCGCCCCGGCCCTCACTCACCTTCCATGGCCGGTCTTTGCGGGCTACTGGCGACGCTCCCGTCCTGCTGCACCCCAGCTCTCCAAGGCCAGGGCCACCCACACAACCCAAGGCATCTGCCAAGTGGCAGAGGGAGAGATCCAAATCACAGCCCCGCAGACGCGATTCCTCCCCCTTCCCAGCCCACCTCGGGATCGTAGCCGCTTCCCAAACGAGCGGCGCTGCGATCCCCGACCCGGCCACGCACGCCTGCCCGGGAACGCCGCGGAGCCCAGCGGAGCCCTCTGCACATGCTCCGCAACGCTCCCTCCTTCCCGCCGCCTCTCCTGAGCTGAGCTCCACAGCCGAGCCTGGGCGTGCGTGCGGGAGGGAAGCTGCCATCGCGGGCTTCCTTGCCGAGTTTGTCCGCCGCCTGCAGGGAGGGAGGCGGGGGGACAGGGCTGGGCGCTGGGGCGGGGGCAGGGGCCGCGGACGGCAGGCCAAAGGGAGATGCCAGGGCGACTGTAGCGACCGGAGGCGGCCAAGGGGAGAGCAGGCGGCTCTTCGCCCTCGGTGCGCCGCGGGGCCAGACGAGCCTCCGGCTGCTGCTTCCTGCGCCCGTGGCCTCTTCGCTGCCGCCACCTCCCACCTCGCCTCTGCCGCTCTCCGCTTCCCCCTTGCTTGCTGGAACATATTGAAGGGGAGGAAAAGGAAACATTAAGATCAACCGGGAGCTTTGCGGAGAAGCGGAGAGCGGCAGAGGCGAGGCGGGTGGCGGCGGCAGCGAAGAGGCCACGGGCGCAGGAAGCAGCAGCCGGAGGCCGCCTCGCCTCTGCCGCTCTCCGCTTCTCCACAAAGCTCCCGGTTGATCTTAATGTTTCCTTTTCCTCCCCTTCAATATGTTCCAGCAAGCGAGGGGGAAGCGGAGAGTGGCAGAGGCGAGGCGGGCGGCAGCGGCAGCGGCAGCGAAGAGGCCACGGGCGCAGGAAGCAGCAGTCGGAGGCTCGTCTGGCCCCGCAGCGCGCCGAGGGCGAAGAGCCGCCTGCTCTCCCCTTGGCCGCCTCCGGTCGCTACAGTCGCCCGAGATGCCGAGAGAGCGCAGCCGGGCTGGGCGCCCCATCCCGAGAGGCGGCCCGGGCACCGCTTCTACGTGGGGGAGAATGCAACTCAGCAGAACCCCATGCGCGAGGTGTGGGCGGCTGCGGGTGGCCCCGGCCTTGGAGAGCGAGAGCGAGTAAGAGCGTAAGAGTTTGGGGGCGGGATCCAATCGCGTGGAAGGGGCGGGGGTGAGTTCAGCTGCAGAAGAGCCACACTCAAGGGGCCAAAGAGCCGCATCTGGCTCGCGAGCCGCCATTTCCGACCCTTGGACTAAGGGAAGCTCTAGGTTAGGTTGAGCGTTCCAGGCAAGGCTCGACTAATGGGTATACAAAGCAAGAAATTCCTTTGTCGTAGAATCCCCTCTTCATGCCTAGCTAATATGTCAGCAGATTTTTCCATTAGATTTTTGTGTCACCTTCAAATGGAGTCAGTTAGACTAGCCATAGTGCTCTTGTCCAGTATTTATTTATTTATTTATTTATTTATTTATTTATTTATTTATTTATTTATTATTTAAATTTGTATTACTGCCCATCTCCCCCAACCGGGGGACTCTGGGCGGTTCACAATAAAACAAATTAAAAACATAAATGTAAAATTAGAACATCAATAAAATAAATATAAAATCCAAGTGGACTAGATGTTAATAATAGGGTGGGCTTCATGGCACCAGCCACCCCCAGGAGGAACTAGTAGCATTCCCATCCCATGCAAGGCGGCAGAACCAGGTCTTTCCGAAAGGTCGGGAGCGAGGAAACCCGCCTCAGTTCTTGGGGGCAAGATATTCCAAAGGGCGGGCGCTACTGCAGAGAAGGCCCGCCTCCTGGACCCCACTAGATGGAATTCTTTTGTCGATGGGGTCCGTAGCATGCCCTCTGCATGATCGGGTGGGGCGGGTTGATGTTCTGGGGGTGAGACGGTCCCTCAGGTAACCTGGTCCCATGCCATGTAGGGCTTTAAAGGTGATCACCAACACCTTGAATTGGACCCGGAAGCAAACTGGAACCCAATGCAGCTTGCGCAGCAGAGGTGTCACATGAGCCGATTTTACGGCACCAATCACTGTCCGTGTGGCCGCATTCTGGACCAGCTGAAGCTTCCGGATACTCTTCAGGGGTAGCCCCATGTAGAGCGCATTGCAGTAGTCTATATGGGAGATGACAAGGGCATGAGTGACTGTTCGGAGGGCATCTCGGTCCAAGAATGGGCGCAACTGATGCACAACCCGAAGTTGCGCAAAGGCCCTCCTGGCCATGACTGCCACCTGCTCTTTGAGCAGGAGTCGTGAGTCCAGGAGGACCCCCAAGTTGCGCACCGGTTCTGAATGGGGCAGTGCCACCCCATCCAGAACCAAAGATGACAACTTCTTGGATCCTGAGAGGCCATCAATCCACAGTCTTACCAGGGTTCAGCTGAAGCCTGTTGTTCCCCATCCAGACCCCCACAGCCCCCAGATACTGAGAAAGGGCGGCGACCGCATCACTTACTTCACTCGGAATGGTGATATACAATTGAGTATCATCAGCATATTGATGATACCTCATACCGTGGTGACGGATGATCTCACCCAGCGGCTTCATATAGATGTTAAATAGGAGAGGAGAGAGTACCAAGCCCTGTGGCACCCCACACTGTAGGGGTCGTGGGTCAGATCTCTCCTCTCCTATCACCACCAATTGGGAATGGCCCTGGAGGAAGGAGGTGAACCAGCACAAAACTACGCCGCCCACCCCCAACTCCCTGAGCCGACCCAAAAGGATACCATGGTCGATGGTATCGAAAGCCGCTGAGAGATCTAGTGGAGCAAGGATGGATGCAGTCCCTCCATCCCGCCCTCGCCAGAGATCATCCATTAGTGCGACCAATGCAGTCTCCGTCCCATATCCCAGCCTGAAACCTGACTGAAAGGGGTCTAGATAATCTGTTTCCTCCAGAATCCTCTGGAGTTGAAGCGCCACCACTTTCTCAACCACCTTTCCCAAAAAGGGAAGGTGGGAGACAGGACAAAAATTGTCCAAAATAGTAGGGTCCAGGGATAGTTTCTTGAGGAGGGGGTGCACCAGCGCCTTCTTGAAGGCCACCGGGAACACCCCCTCTCTCAAGGATGTATTAACCATTGCCTGGACCCAATCACATGTCACCTCCCGGCCGATTTTACTAGCCAGGATAGAGTTTCAGCCCTATCTGTAGATAGACTCAGAGTAAACAAAAGAACCTGGTCATTCCCTACTTGGCTGGCGTGTCTGAAAAGATAAAACGGATATTTGGCAAACACCACATACCTGTATATTTCAAACCCACCAACACACTGAGACAGAGGCTTGTACACCCCAAAGATCAAACTCCAAAACACAAGAAAAGCAATGTAGTTTATGCAATCCAGTGCAGTGAGGAGTGCTCTGAACTCTACATTGGAGAAACCAAACAACTTTTGTACAGGAGGATGGCCCAACACAGGAGAAGTAACACCACAGGACCAGAGTCAGCAGTTTATCTTCATCTAAAGGAAAAAGGACACTCATTTGAGGACATTAATGTTCACATTTTAGACAGAGAAGATAGGTGGTTTGAGAGAGGGGTCAAGGAATCCATTTATGCCAACTTGGAAAATCCTTCCTTGAATAGAGGTGGGGGCCTCAGGCACAATCTTTCCCCCATCTTCCTCCCTGCTTTGTCTTCTGTGCCTAGGAAGATTAAGACCATTTCACAAGCTCAACAGCAGCATGGTGATCTTAACGATCCTCCTTTAGATGATAAAAGGACTTAAAATAACATCTCAATATAACCATGACCTAGCCCCAGGTGTAAGGTCACACAGCTACCTAGAAACATATTTAGGATTCCCTTACCAACTTTGCTCAGACTGAAGAAGCTCCTTGGATAAGGAGCGAAACGTTTCCACTGAGAAAATAGAAATCCAGTTGACATGATTCAAGCTACAGTTAGAGATTATAGTTGTTTTTAAAAAGTTGTAGAAAATGATGGTGAGAAAAAGTAGGAAGTCCTGTTTTGTTGTTGTTTTTTGTCTTTTTTTTTTTAGAATAGGTGAAAAATAGGGTAGAGCAGAGGGGAATTAGGAAGTAGAGAAGGTAAGAGGAGGAAGAGGAGAAGGTGAAGAGAAGAGAGAGAAGAGAGGAGATAGAAGTTAAAATGAGAGAAGAAAAAATAGGTTGTCTCTGTAAGTTCAAAAGGGATAGTGAGAGATAGAGTAGAGAGAAGAAAGAAGGGAGATTTAAGCAAGTTAGGAAGGAGAAGTAATAGGTTGTTTTGAAAGAGGATTGATGTCATATTAATGTGTAAGTAATGTTATTTTTGTAACGTAATGTTATTTTTGTAATGTTATGTCATTTTTGTTATGTTACGTTATGTCAGATTTTGTTCTTGATGTAATAAAATAAAATATATAAAAAAATACTCCTTCCTCCTCCTATTTTCCCCACAACAACCACCCTGTGAGGTGAGTTGGGCTGAGAGAGAGTGACTGGCCCAAGGTCACCCAGCCGGCTTTCATGCCTAAGGCGGGACTAGAACTCTTAGTCTCCTGGTTTGCTATTGGCTCCTTCCCAGGGCAGAGAGAGAGAGAGTGACTGGCCCAAGGTCACCCAGCCGGCTTTCATGCCTCAGGCGGGACTAGAACTCTCAGTCTCCTGGTTTCTAGCCCAGCACTTTAACCACTAGACCAAACTGGCTCTGTATTATGTTATAACCTAAAAGAGAATTTTTATAAAATGATGTATCGTTGGTATATGACTCCAGAAAAATTGTTTAGAATGTATAAAGGTACTTCAAATTTATGTTGGAAATGTTGGCAACATTTCTGGGTTCAAATACATATAATGATACAAAGAATTTTAAAGATCAACATTCAACGGAAACCCAGAACTTTCCTTGCTGGGATTAATGGAAGAAAAGAGCCATGAAAGATTATTCTTATATATGATTACTGCTGCGAGACTATTATATGTGCAAAAATGGAAAGGCTCTGAAATACCCACAATGGAGAATTGGTTAATAAAGTTGACAGAACTAGCAGAGATGGCAAAATTAACTTGTTTGATTAGAGAAAGATCAACAATTACATTTATCAGTGACTAGAAACCCCTTATGGACTTTTTGTTGGAAAAAAGAGAAAAATGAACTTGTGATATATGGGTTTGAAGATTAGAAAGAGTAGCTTATGGAAAGAAGGAAATTTGATGTAACCTTAGTGAGAGAGGGTAAAATGCATTTATAACCACTATCAAAAAGATTTTTGCTTTATGCTTTTGAACTGTTTGTTGGAGGAAAATTCTAAGAGTGCCTTGGACTGCAAGAAGATCAAACCAGTCCATACTCCAGGAAATAAAGCCAGACTGCTCACTTGAGGGAATGATATTAAAGGCAAAACTGAAGTACCTTGGCCACATCATGAGAAGATAGGATACCCTGGAGATGATGCTGATGCTAGGGAAAGTGGAAGGCAAAAGGAAGGGGGGCCGACCAAGGGCAAGATGGATGGATGATATTCTGGAGGTGACGGACTCGACCTTGGGGGAGCTGGGGGTGGCGATGGCCGACAGGAAGCTCTGGCGTGGGCTGGTCCATGAAGTCACTAAGAGCCGGAAGCGACTGAATGAATAAACAACAACAAAAAGATTGGAAGCCGCTTCTTTATAATCTTTTCTTTTTTTCTTTTTTTCTTCTTTTCTTCTTTTCTATTTTTTCTTTTTCTTTTTCTATTTTCTTTCTTACTTATTCACTATTCTTTCTTACTTTGTTTCTTTTCTAATATTTGTATTGTTTTTATCTTGTTAAAAATTTCTTCAATAAAAATTATATTTAAAAAATGACATGGCTAAACTTGAGGGTATACTTCAAACCCAGAACATGTAAGATTTTTTGCAGGGGACCCTCTCAGATTTCAAATTTCGATAAAGAGGAATGGACGGTCTTATTTACCAGAATTATTCATTATAGATACAAACTTCTAACCTCTCTCTCTCCCCTCTCCCCCATTTTTCTTAGTCAAGTTCAGTGTTTCTGGCCTTAACTATCCATATGTGCTGGAAGCCATGTAGACTAGAATCGGATTTCATAATAAATCATGGTTGGTTTAGCCTTGGATTAATGAATGGATCACAATGGTTGGCTTCTCAAGACACCCTTAGACAAAAATAAAGTAATAATGTGAATGGAATGTGCATACTGGGCAACAAAGAGACTGAAGGGAAGACTATACAAAATCCTATTTGCTATGAGGAAATATCATTGGTTTTCCATTCGTTTCTTTAAAACCTTACCTGGAAAAGAGGACAATGCCTCTTAACAAACAAAACTGTCAGTAATTCCGGATATGTTCTTAATAGCCCTATCCAGATCATCATAGGTCTGACTCATAGATACGAACAGACGCTTCTTATTTTCACTGCTCAGATCTAAATAGAATGTGATAGAAATGTCCTCCTTTAGGAATGTTAAAGCTACAAACGTTACAGGAAGTCCTAAATGAGAAGGGTCTTCTATAATTTTCATCAATCCTCTTCACAGCTATGATAGAAAGGGAAGAGAAGGAAAACGGAGACCCTGATCTTTCACATTATAACGTATAGCTTGTGAAGCCCATTTAGCAGTCTGTTAGAACTACTGAAATGGAGCAGAGCAGCTAAACTCGTGTACAGAAAAAGAAAATTGTTTAAAAACAGAGCCCATGAGCATATTAGAGAGATCCAGGTTAGTCTTACACCTTTAGCCCACCTTAGCATAAAGAAACACGTGCTTAGACATGGCAGGTATGAAAAGTAAGTACAAAAGAGTCCTTACATTTATTCATTGCAGGTACAGCATTTTCGGTAGATAAATGATGTTCCATTTCTTCTGTCTGTTCCCTAAACTTAGTTAACTCTTGCCCCTCATTGCTGGCAAGAGATACGTGTAGAAAGGGGGGAAAATCTCCTAGGCCCATCTTGGCCTAAGATGGAGCAGCACACAGCCGTGTGCTTTGCTCCCAGTCGAAGGAGGAAGAGAGAGAAAGAGGAAGTGGGAGTGGCCACAAACAGCTTCCTCAAAAAGCATGGAGAGCTTGCATCCTAGAGCAGCCATCCATATGCTGATGAGGCATGCTGGATTTGCCAGAATCTCCAACAGCTTGGCCCTCAACAGAGAGACTGGATTGGCTGCAGGTCCTTATTGAATCTAAACTCCTTGGGCCTCCAAAGTGATGCCTGTGAATACAAATCTGCCCACCTCTACATTTCTTAGCACCTTAGTGTTCACTGTCCTAGCTGTTTATAGATATTTTAGATTATTTTCTTTTTTAAAAAAACAGGAAGGGAGTATATGACAAAGAAAAACACTACCCTCTAGAATAATCTACAGTATATTTCCAAAAAAGCTAATAGATCTCCCATTGATCCAGAAAGGCATTTTTGCAGAATAAAACATGGAGGATTGGGGGGGCAGGGGGCAGCGAAGTATTTTGTTTAGAAGTATGGCTACCTTCCTGGAAAAAAGACAAAGTTAAGCTGAAGTGGTAGAAACCACCCAAGAAAACCTGAGTAGATAGTGAAGACCAATGTAGGTAAATTAAACTTTTATGACAGGCCACATCCACATGGCAACCCTGTTGGGAGTATGCCCACAGGTTGCTTCCAGAATTCCAAATGTGCCCATCTCATGGATATTCCATGGCAACAGACAATATGGCAGACTTGGTACCAAATCACCTTTCTGTACGAAAAGAGAATGATAAGGGATGTTCTTATCACACAGAGAGCCACCATCTTTGATAGCTTTCATTGACTCTTTTTCTTTTCAGAGTTACTGAAGTTATGGCT
This sequence comes from Charina bottae, assembly GCA_023362775.1. NCBI lineage: Eukaryota > Metazoa > Chordata > Lepidosauria > Squamata > Charinaidae > Charina > Charina bottae. Next base: position 125,920,338 of record JALMGJ010000002.1, on the reverse strand, counting down.
TATCTACTCTGTCTTTGGTGCAGACACTGGGGCTGGAAAAAAAAATGAAGGCAACATTTCCTGTGAGCACCATGGTGAGCTAACGTCTTGCTTGCTGGCTGGCTGGCAGGATAGCTTTTGCAAGGGAAATCACAGCTGGATGTTGGATCTGGGCCAGTGTAATCTCTCCACAAAGGAGAGATCATTGAGATCATCCATGTGACTCTGGACAGCCGCTACTCGTGAGTAGACTGCAGTAACTGCCACTTTACAGTCGGCTTATGAGTGGAGTGGCTGGGAGTCGGGATTACATCAAGCTCACACTCACAAAGCAGCCTTAGGGACATTAAGCTCGACTGAGCCTTATATCTTAATCACTTTTTTGGATTAATTCTTTTATTTCTTGTATATTGGAGAGATTAAGACCCTTCAGACCGGCAAGGTTTTACTGTATGCATCGGGTGAGTCTCTGCCTCCTTAAAATACAACAGTGTAAATTTGATATTAAACATTTTGAAAATATATGATTTTTTTTGGACTATGCAGCAAAAGGGTGCTTAGTATATGGATTTTGGAAAGTTAGTAACGGATTAAGAGGCCAGAGGGATTTGGAATTATAGTTTTCAATTAATTGGAAGATATCTTCTCACGGGAAAATTGAGATTGCTTTGGTTTTTTTATGATAAAGAGACCTTGAAGGTTGGACATTACAGGGAGCTAGAGGATAAAGAAAATGGAGCAGAAATCCTTAGTGCAAACTTTTGAATACCTCTCAGCTAAGTTATTGGAGAGAATGGATCAATCACTTGAGAAACTGGTTAGAGCATGCTCTAATGAAGTTGTAAAACAAGAATAAGTTGCAGTGGATGGCTCTGAAATTAATTCGAAGGGGGATTTAAATGTAATACAAATGGATCTGATGGATGAACAGGTACTAAACCAGGAAACTGATGTGGATAATTTTTTCTTCTGGATATACAAAAGAGCTCTGCTATGGTTTGGAAAGACTTTTTTTAGAAGTGAGAAACAAAAGGATAAACTTTACCTAATGAACATACAAAAGAATTATGTTTAAGTTCAGAAGGATTTTTACCTGGATACACAGATGACCACCAAACTACCTCTGGGACTTTTTTTGAAGGGGTTAAAGAATAATTTTAAAAATTCAGGGAAGATTTATAAGGTTGGCTTGTTTGACCAGGGCTAAAAGAGGAAAATAGTTGTATCTGGTTGCCCTTACAGGAATTTTGCTGACAAAAAATGATTCACACATTTACATTTTGTTTTTTTTATCTAACAGATGAGTTATGGGGAGTAGAGAGATTATGTTTTATTTTGAGACGGTGATAAGCTCCTAAAATTGTTTTTGCCTGCTGGGATGAAGGGGGAAGTTACTTCCTTTTTTCTTTTCTACACTCCCTCTCCCTCTTTTTTTGTTTGTTTGTATTTTTTGTAGTTTGTATTGACTTTTATTCTTTTCGTTTATAATTCTTTTTTTTATAGTAAATTTTATTAGGTTTCAAGAGAAGAATAAAAACTACCAAAAAAAACTACAAAAAAAGAAAAAAAATCTTAAAAAGTGCGGAAACACAAGAGAATTTTTTTTCAAATTTACAAAAAGATGTGACTTCCGACTTTTAACAGCAAGGATATACAAAAATTTCCATAATCAATCTCTTACTCTATATTAAACCAAAACACCACATTATTTCTATAAGTCATTCCACTTTAACACAGAATAAAAATCACTAAGTAGTTACTCCTCCCCTTATATTAAAATAAAGGGGGAAAGTTCATTTTGTTGTTCAGTCGTTTAGTCATGTCCGACTCTTCGTGACCTCATGGACCATAGCACGCCAGGCCTTTCTGTTCTCCACTGTCTCCCGGAGTTTACTCAAAAAGTTCATATAAACTTCCTAAACATCTTTCTCCCCTCCAAAAGATAAAACATATTTAATTATTCCCTTCCTACCACTATTCTATACATTTCTGTCTACTATAATAAGAATCAAATTAAAAAGCACATAAATTGTCTGCTATTATACTTAATAGTACAACAATTTTAATAATCCCAATCTTAATAAACCCAAAAAACAAAGACAATTCAAAACAGTAATTCCATATCTTTAAAAGGGAATAACATCAATCAAATCCTTAAAGCAAACCAGATAAACATTCTTTAACCCTAATACAACAGTTTTAATAATTTTAATCTTAATAAACCCAAAAAACAAAGCGAATTCAAAACAGTAAATCCAAATCTTTAAAGGCAAATAGCATCAATCAAATCCTTAAAGCAAACCAGATGAACATTCTTCAACCCTTATCCCACTTCAAAATAAACCAAAGCAGTTACATATCCCCACAATGTTCACAGAGCTTTCCTCTTGAAAGAATCAAACAGCCCAACTGCCCCCCTCAAAGATTCCAGGTTCTTTTCATGGCATGGAGATTGATTTTACTTATAGCTTGCAGATCACTCTCTCCCTTAGATTTCTCCAACTCCATTATCCAATCTTCATCCAGCATCTCGATGAAAATCCCAATCTCAGTCTTAAAAAAAACCCTTGCTATCACTCTTAAATTCCTCAATTTCATCCACCACATCCCCAACCTGATGGCACATTTTAGATCTCATATTTCCCACAATGTCCTGGATATCTTGCATAAAAGTTTGATAAAAGTCAGAAGAAATCTGTTTAAAATCCTGGTGAAAGTCAGAAAGAATCTGTTTGAAATCCTCCATGTCTCACGCAGTAGATTATGGTGCCCCCTAGGAGCTTAACCAGCAAAAGTCGAAGATATGGAAGAGTTCCAAAGTGTGTTTACATAAAGTGAGAGTGAGATAGCAGACAGTTCTCAAGGGAAAGTGAAAACAGAAAGCTGAAGGTTCAAATCAGCCGATTCAACATGTAGGAAAATACTAATATCTTCAAATTTAATACAAAAATAATAACAGGAAGACAATTGTTTACTCTCAATCTTTGGAATTTCCTTTGGAAGGAAAATGAAATCCAAAATTTAAAAGATTTTTTTTTAAAAAAGTAATCCCAAAAATAACATTAAGCACCAAGAGAACCAGCTTCTCCTCACTGTAGAAAGCCTCTCTTGGGATACATATACTTTTAAAAAAGTACAAATTGGTGATTGAGAAATGGGGTGGCCGGTCTTAGTGTCCCTTTAAGGCTACAGCGCGGCTTGGAAAGTGATGAAGTCCCCGCCTCCCAGCTGGCTCTTAGCAGTCAAACGCGAAACACTCTTTGCGATCTTCTGGCTGCAAGCAGCCGTCCGGAGGACAGATGGGATGATTCCAGGTATTCTCCTTGATCCGGAGAACATTTCTGGGCTTCAGGAAAACCTGCCTGAGCCCAAAAAAAGTTACCGCATTGTCAGCTCCACCCGCTGAACCAGCGGGCACAGCCATTCAGTCTGCCACTCCCACTGGTAGCCCCTTTTTATTTATAATTCTTAATAAAATTATTTGGAAAAAAGCAAGCAGCAAGAGAGAATTCCTAGAGCAGCCCCACTGTTTGCAGACACACTCTAAACTTTATCTCTGTGTTCTCCTTTCTTTCCTGTTCATACAATAAGGGTGATTGGGAAAGTTAATCTCCTTGTGGGTGTTTGGGAATAAAACTAACCTGCTCTAATCTTGCAGATGATTGGGTTGTGGTGTTATGGTTAAACTACCCATGAGCTTTTTAGAGTGTTATGTGATTGATTGACACTGTGTCAATCACAGTATCAGCTCTTAGTGACCACATACTGTAGATAGATTTTTCACCATGATGATCTCTCCGTAACCTGGTCTTTCAGGTCTTCCAACAGCACTCCCATCGCTGCTGTAACTGAGTCCATCCACCTTGCTGCTGGTCATCTTTTTCTCTTTCCTTCCACCTTTCCCAGCATTAGAACCTTCTCTAGAGAGCTAGGTCTTTGCATAATGTATCCAAAGTAGGATAATTTAAGCCTGGTCATTTGTGTCTCGAGTGAGAACTCTGGGTTGATTTGTTCAATGATCCATTGGTTTGTTTTCTTGGCTGTCCACGGTATTTTCAGGAGTCTTCTCCAACACCAAAATTCAAAGGCTTCAATACTCTTCCTAACCTGCTTCTTCAAAGTACAACTTTTGCTTCTGTAGACTGTCACAGGGAACAACATGGCTTGCACAGTTCTGATCTTTGTATTTATAGGCACATCACAGCATCTGAATATCTTTTCCAAGGCCTTCATGGCTGCTCTGCTAAGTGCTAGTCTGTGGTGTATTTCTTGATTGCTTGTTCCTTTACTGTTCACGCTTGATGTACAGAACCAAAAATAAAAATCAAGAATAAGTGGCCTGCTTTAATGTTTTATCCCATTCTAAATGTCCTGCTGTTTGATCCCTGTCTGTTTGCCTCCAGAGCAGATGCACTCTGCTGGAAAGAATGGATGCAAATAACTTATATCCATGAACAAAACTTCACATTTGCTCTTTTTTAAAAAAACACAAAATACCTTCCTTGTCACATGAAAGTGTATAATGTACTTTAAGAGCCCTGTAAAAATTTGGTCACACATGGTGATCTTCCTCTATCTAGCCTGGGAGAAGGTAGGTAAAGTAAAGAGATGGTTTCTACAGAGCAGAAACCATCCCCACCTCCATGGATTCCAAAAAGAATGAAAAGCAGCATCTGAGAACAGCTCTGCAGGCCTGTGGATATCCAAATTGGGCCTTCACTAAATCTAAGTCTACCAGACCTAAAACAGCGACAGATAGGGCTGAGACTCAGAGTAAACGGAAGAACCTGGTCATTCCTTACATGGCTGGCGTGTCTGAAAAGATAAAACGGATATTTGGCAAACACCACATACCTGTATATTTCAAACCCACCAACACACTGAGACAGAGGCTTGTACACCCCAAAGATCAAACTCCAAAACACAAGGAAAGCAATGTAGTGTATGCAATCCAGTGCAGTGAGGAGTGCTCTGAACTCTACATTGGAGAAACCAAACAACCTTTGTACAGGAGGATGGCCCAACACAGGAGAAGTAACACCACAGGACCAGAGTCAGCAGTTTATCTTCATCTAAAGGAAAAAGGACACTCATTTGAGGACATTAATGTTCACATTTTAGACAGAGAAGATAGGTGGTTTGAGAGAGGGGTCAAGGAATCCATTCATGCCAACTTGGAAAATCCTTCCTTGAATAGAGGTGGGGGCCTCAGGCATAACCTTTCCCCTATCTTCCTTCCTGCTTTGTCTTCTGTGCCTAGGAAGATTAAGACCATTTCACAAGCTCAACAGCAGCAGGGTAATCTTAACAATCCTCCTTTAGATGATAAAGGGACTTAGAAACAAACATCTCAAAATAACCATGACCTAGCCCCAGGTGCAAGGTCACACAGCCAGCCTAGAAACATATTTAAGGATTCCCTTACTAACTTTACTCAGACTGAAGAAGCTCCTTGGATAAGGAGTGAAACGTTTCCACTAAGAAAATAGAAATCCAGTTGACATGATTCAAGCTATAGGTAAAGTAAAGGTTTCCCCCGCACATTTGTGCAGTCGTGTCCGACTCTAGGGGCCGGTGCTCATCTCTGTTTGTTAGCCGAAGAGCCAGTGTTGTCCGAAGACGCTTCCACGGTCATGTGGCCGCATGACACGCGCAGAACGCTGTTACCTACCCACCGAAGTGGTACCTATTAATCTACTTGCATTTGCATGCTTTCGAATTGCTAGGTTGGCAAGAGCTGGAGCTAGTGCAGGAGCTCACTCCGCACGCAGGGCTAGGGATTCGAACCTCCGAACTCGCGATCTTCTGATTGACAAGCCCGGTACACAGCAAATATTTCTCCCCCATTTCAGTTAGAAATGGGAGCAGGATCTTTCCTTGCCATTGATTTCTTTGCTGTAAACCACTCAGTAAAGTGCTTTGATACATGATTACACATAAAACAGCAGAGTACTGAGTGAATCATTCATAGTGAAGAGACACAGCAGTAGGAAAGAACATTTTTCATATTTTGATTTGATCCTTCTGTGGTGCTTGTTCTTGTGCCATTATCTTCATATTTATGCAGCCACATAACTTACAAATGTCTTCTAACACAAACAGAAAGGCTGCAGGTCTCAACACACTTCTTTGGAAGTAAATCCTGTTGTTTTCCACTGGACTAATTTTGAAGTAAAGACCCATAGGATCAGCCTGAGTGGGTAAAATACAACAACTTCAATTCCTGTCAGCTTAATTTTATGTACGTGTACTTGGAATTACTACATGTCCATGGAATATAATAGAATTTTCTTTCAAGTGAGCATGCTTAAGACATAAATCAGTAAGACTGTATTTTTTTGTTGGATTTCTAAAAGCTGCAAACTATTCCCCTGCTCACCTCAACCAATAATACTCAAAGTGGGAGGGAATAGGAGGAGGCAGAATGCTCTACTGTCTGGCATGTACACGCCACTGTTCTGTTTAACTTGTAGTATTCAGTAACTGTCAGAGTTCAGCAGACCTCTGCCATTCAACTCGATAGGGATGTGGATTAAGGGCAACTAGAAACTGACGTGAGAGAGACAACAGCGCGGAAGGAAGAACTGCCCGCAATGAGGTGCGAAGTGGAACTCAACAGCTCCGGGAATGACTGTCTGAGCACCCGCGAACCTGCAGGCTACGTGTGTTGACAACCATGGACAATGGGGAGGGGATGTTTAAATATACTGTAATATGCCATGCTAAACCATTCACATCTTTGTTCGTGTTAAACCTTCATGCACCTGAGTAAACCCTTTTGCTACTTGGAAATCTCGTGTCTGTGATTTACGTAAGAGAAGGGGGTTTTAGGGCATCGGAGAGGAGCACCTTACATAAAGACTTGAATCAAAAAAAAATTTTTTTGCTACGTTTCCCGAGGATTACTCTGAATTTCCAGCGAACTCCGCGGTTGAGTGTAGCATCCTGCTGTAAGTTGAACACCACGACCTAAGAAACAATGGAACCGGTTGAGGCAACGACGGCAGTGGCAGGCGAACCCGGGCCCAGCACGGCTCCAGGCCAAACCAGTGGGCAGGCTGGTGGCAAAAAGGGGAAAACCAAAGGAACAGAGGTAACCAACCCTCCCCCCCATCCGGAGGCTCACGGAACTCGGTTGGCGGATTGGTCGTTCGGGGTTGGTGAAGGAATGGAAGGAATAAAGGGGAAGCGTCCCAAGCAGCGCATCACCCAGACGCAATAGATTGGGGCAGTGGAAGAAAAATTGTCTTGAATGGACTGTGACATAGAGATGATTAATAAGAAATTGGACGCGTTGATAAACCTTGTACAAGGGAAAAGGGGACAAGAGTCTACGGCGCACCTGACCGCCTCTGAAGAGGAAAACGGACCCGTTGAGTCCAGCGAGTCGTCAAACGAAGAAGAGGAGGGGGAGGAAGAGCTTCCCACCTCCCGCAGCCAGCCGCCAACCACCCTGGCATCCCAGCAGAGGAGGACCTGGCCAACAACGTATGCGCCAACGGGGGTGAGTGAATTGAAAATGAAGTTTGATGGAGACCCCAAGAAACTTGCATGTTTTCTGACCCACGTGAATGGATTTATGGGGGAATTTGAGGATACTTTCTACACTGAGGAGGCGAAGGTCAGGTACGTTTCAAGTTTTCTGGAAGGGGAGGCGGCAAGGTGGCTCGTTAAATTGCACAATGCTAAGGCAAGCACATTACAGGACTTTAATAAATTTATGCGAGCCTTACGCAAACACTTTGAGGACACGTTGGCAAAAGTGTCGGTGAGAGTCCGTCTCCGTAATTGAGACCAGGGTAAAAGTACTGTGGCTGAATATGCCCTGGAGTTTAAAAGAATTCTCAGTGACTTGCCTGATTGGCTGGAAGAATTCCAAATTGAATACTTCCAGTATGGCTTGAGACAGGATTTGCTTGAGTTAATGGTAGCGGGGAAGGAACTGAAAATCCTGGAAGGATGGATTCAAATGGCAGGGAGAATTGAACAAAGTCAGACACAATTGCTGACCATAAAAAAGTTCAAACACCTGCGGAAGAAGCCAGGGACCGAGCCACATTCCACCCGATTGGACATCAGGCAGAAAAATTGGGAAGAGGAGAAAAATCGGAGAATGAGAGCAGGCTCGTGCTTTCGATGTGGGCAGGTTGGGCACCTTATCAGTAATTGCCCCCAGAATGGAGCTATTGCCAGAGTCAAGACACACCCGAAGAACCCACCAGATAGGAAGGGAGAAAAGGAGGTTGGCAGCAAGCGCAAAGGGGCGGCGGCAGCCATAGAAGACTGGAGAACCCCCCAATATGTGGAAGATGACAGCGACGAATCGGACATTGAATTCCAGCCGGCAGGAAACGACAAAGGTCTGTTCTAAAGAGCGCCGCAGGACAGGCCTTTGGAAAGGGGCGCAACGGAAGGGAGAGTCACAGTCATTGCCCGACAATGCATCTAAAGGTACAGTTAAACACTTTGGATGGGAGGGAGCAATTTTCAGGGGTGGCAATGTTGGACTCTGGATGTTCAAGGTGCTTAATGCACCCGAACGTAGCAGACAAAATGGGACTGAAACTGATGGAATTAAATACGCCTATTACATTTTGCCAATTGGACGGTTCGGAAATGAAAGGGGGGCCAGTGGAACATTTTACAGAAGAAATTCGAATGACTCTGGGGACCCACGTAGAGACGTTGCGGTTCATTGTGGCTCCTATTGCAACACAACCAATTGTATTAGGACTTAAATGGCTGAGAACAAGAAATCCCATGGTGGATTGGGCTTCTGGGAAAATTGAATTCATTGACGGGACTTACCTAGGGATGGACAATGATAGAAATCCGGGCTGCTTGGAAGTGGGGGCAGTTGGGACTGAACTTGGGGAAGAGGACCAGGCACAAGGGGGTGGAGTAATCCCGGAAAAATACCACCCCATGGTAGAGATATTCAGCAAACAGGAATGTGAGCAATTACCCACCCCCACAGACAGTCGGATGCAGCTTTTGAACTCATCCCAGGGGCACCCTTCCCCAAGCCCAAAATGTATGCCATGACACAAAAAGAATTACAAGAACTGCGCAAATTCATTGATAAGAATTTGGCACGTGGATTCATCGAACCAGCAAATTCCCCCCTAGCAGCTCCCATCCTATTCAGAAAGAAAAAAGACGGGTCCCTCCAACTCTGCATGGACTATAGGGGGCTCAACGCTATTTCGGTTACCAATCAGTACCCCCTCCCATTGTTGAAGGACATGTTAGCCCAACTGTCCAAAGGGAAAATCTTCACAAAATTAGATGTAAGAGAGGCATACTATCGTGTACATGTGCGGGAGGGGGACAAGTGGAAAACAGCATTCAATTGCCCGCTTGGGTCATTCCAATACCAAGTGCTCCCGTTCAGGATTGTGGGAGGCCCAGGAATCTTTATGAGACTAATTAATGAAGTGCTGTATGAGTTCTTGTACAAAGGGGTGATCGTATATTTAGACAACATCTTGATTTTCTCGGAGAACTTAGAGGAGCATGAGGAATTGGTCAAGAAAGTATTGGAAAAACTACTTAAGGCAAAATTGTATGTCAAGCTTGATAAGTGTGAATTTAATAAGGAGAATCTAGACTTTTTGGGGTATCACATATCTCATAAAGGGATCGAAATGGACCCAGAGAAAGTAAAAGCGGTCTTGGGGTGGCAACCCACCCGTACCCGTAGACAACTGCAGGCGTTTCTCGGGTTTGCGGGGTTCTATAGGCAATTCATTCAGAATTTCGTGCAAATTGCTTTGCCCCTTACTGACTTGTTAAAAACTAAAGGCAAAGGCATGGGTGCAAAGTCTAAATTGCCCAGCACCAAAGTTGTGTGGACCCCGGAATGCCAAGAAGCATTTGAGAAACTGAAAGCATTGTTCACGGAGGAACCTATCCTCAAACACCCAGAGGTAGATAAACAGTTCGTGATTCACACGGACACGTCATACAGTGCGGTGGGGTTAATACTGCTGCAGGCGGACGACAACAACGTACTACGCCCGTGTGCATACATATCCAAAAAGTTCAGTGAGACGGAGAAAAGATGGCATGTGTGGGAGAAGGAAGCGTTTGCAGTCAGACACGCACTAGGCACATGGCGTCATCTTTTGGAAGGGGCATCCATGCCGTTCCAGGTATGGACGGACCATAAAAACCTGGAGGCATTGAAATCCCCTAGGAAATTGAACCCCAAACAACTTCGTTGGGCTGAATTCTTCAGCAGGTTCAATTTCACATTAAAATACTTTCCAGGGGGGGAAAACTACCTAGCAGATGCATTATCACGCCTCCCACAGCAGAAGAGTAAGACAGAGGACGTGGTTGAAACCCTCATACCCTCGCAAGGAGATGAGCCCTCGGGGCAAATACCTCATTCAGAAAGACAAGAGGGGAATCTGGCAATCACGCGCAGCCACGCTAAAAGCATTGCTGAGGGCGAACTGAGGGTTGAAACAGTAAAAGACACATGGTGGGGGGAGAATAAACACACCCTTCACGAGAACGATGGGTTGTGGTGGAAAGATGACAAGGTATATGTCCCAGATTGCTTAAGGAAAAGGGTTCTAGAAAGGAATCATGACCATAAAACAGCGGGGGATTTTGGATTCGTAAAAATAATCCACTTAGTCCGGCGCAAATTTTGGTGGCCAACATTGTGCACAGACGTGAAAGCCTACGTAAGAACTTGCCCAGTATGTGCAACAGCTAAGCGGAAAATGGGTAAGCCCACGGGATTGTTGCAGACAGTAGCAAACCCAACACAACCATGGAAACAAATTGCCATGGATTTTATCGTGGACTTACCTGTAAGCAAGAAGAAAACGGCAATCTGGGTAGTCACAGACCTATTTTCTAAACAGGCACACTTCATTGCATGCATTGGGATTCCAACTTATCCCAGATTGGCGAAAATGTTTGTCCAACATATTTACCGGGCCCATGGAGCGCCTGAACGCATTATAAGCGATCGGGGGGAGTACTTTCACTTGCAAGTTCTGGAGAGCCTTTTTGAAGTTAATTGGGTCAGAACAAGTGCAGAGCTTTCCAAACTGTGTGTCGCGACACAAAAGTGTGTCGCCACACACAGCGTGGTGTGTCGCCACACCACCCGGAAGCGGCGGCACGCACGCACCGCCACACGCCACCCTGCACCGCCGCACGCCCCCTGCGCTGCCGCCGTGCCCGCGCACACCGTTGCACGCCCTCCTGTGTCGCCCCCGTGCGCACGCGCCCCTGCGCCACCGCCGCCGCACCGCCGCTGGCGTGTCGCCAGCGGCGGCACTTTGGAAAGCCCTGCAGTAGTGCGTTCCATCCTTGCACAGATGGTGCGACGGAACGCCTTAATGCAGTACTGGAGCAGCACCTCCGGTGCTACACCAGCTACTAGCAAAATGACTGGGCGGAACTGCTACCATTTGCGGAGGTTGCATATAACAATGCACTCCATCAAAGCACGGGGTTTGCACCGTTCAAAGTAGCTACGGGTCAGGACTTTGTAACTATCCCTGAATTGGCAATGACCCAAAACACGGAAGTAGCGGAGCCCCTGAAAGCAGACGAATGGATAACAAAAGTAACAAGTAATTGGCCAGTGATGGTGAAAACGTTGCAGGAGGCTAAATCCAGCTACAAGAAATACGCGGATCGCAAGAGAGAACAAGAATGGGAGTTGAAAATAGGGGACAAAGTATACCTCTCTACAAAAAATTTAAGAGCAACGCAACCGTCACGAAAACTGGCGCCAAAGTTCATAGGTCCCTTCCCAATAATAGAAGTAATTAACCCAGTAACGGCTAAACTGCAGCTCCCGAAAGCATTGCGGAAGGTGCACCTGGTTTTCCATATCAGCGTACTCAAGCAATACCAACCCTCGACGCAGTGGCACCTGGAACCGGCGGAACCAGCACCATTAGTGGTAAACGGGGAACCACACTTTGAAATAGAAAAAATCCTAGACTCTAGACGACACAAAGGACAGCTACAGTACCTAGTCAAGTGGCAGCACCTACCGATCGGACACAAGGAATGGGTTAGCGCAAAACACACTCAAGCGCCCAAACTTGTCAAAACCTTTCATAGGGAGTTCCCGGACAAACCCCATGAATAACAGTTGATGAATTGTGTAAATAATTTTTCTTTTGTCATTTCAGGTCATTGAAGTACCCAAGGTGTAGAGAAATCATTGCGTAGTGTTAGCATGAACTTGGGGGTGGGTAGGAAATCTTGGGCCGGCAGCATGTCAGAGTTCAGCAGACCTCTGCCATTCAGCTCGATAGGGATGGGGATTAAGGGCAGCTAGAAACTGACGTGAGAGAGACAACAGCGCGGAAGGAAGAACTGCCCGCAATGAGGTGCGAAGTGGAACTCAACAGCTCCGGGAATGACTGTCTGAGCACCCGCGAACCTGCAGGCTACATGTGTTGACAACCATGGACAATGGGGAGGGGATGTTTAAATATACTGTAATATGCCATGCTAAACCATTCAAGTCTTTGTTCGTGTTAAACCTTCATGCACCGGAGTAAACCCTTTTGCTACTTGGAAATCTTGTGTCTGTGATTTACTTAAGAGAAGGGGGTTTTAGGGCATCGGAGAGGAGCACCTTACAGTAACACCACTGGAAGCATTCAACTCTTCAAGGACATGAGGCATTCCAATGGTTGTGTTCGCACACCACACTTATCCATGATTAACATAACTGTGGTTAACTCCATTAACCCAATATGCTGGGTTCGAATGTTACACTGAAATATGAACTAACTGCATGAGATGGATTTATATGACACAATAATCTCAAATATGGTTAGCTAGTTTGTTTGTTTTTTTTATAAGTTTTATTAATTTTAAAATACACATTAAAAGCTAATACAAAAGAAAAGAAATAGAAATACAAAGTAAGAAAAGGGAAAAGAAAAAGTGAAGTCAAAAAATAACAAACAAGAAAAAATATAGAAAATAGATGTCCTCCAATTTATCCTTGAACTTTAAGTACAACAATTAACTTTAAATGTTAGTCCTTAATACAATACACAGAAACTTTTCTTTGTCATATACCCTTTGATTTCTCTAATCCAATCTTCTGTTCTTCATATAGGTTTCGCCTTTCTTGATATCTTCTAACAATCCATCTCTGGTTTCTACTCCTTAGAATAGTAATCAAATGTTCGTTGTTGCATCAATTAAATGTTTTCCATTTGCTCTTTCCATTTTTACATCTATATTTATATCTTCAATAAAGTCCAATTAGTATAACAAATAAAGGCCTTATCTACGTCTAATAAAATACAGTATATTCTGTTCATGTTATGACTATATATTCCATTAATACATAATCATATTACATAACATAATACATAATATAGCAAAAATACAAAACCTAACATAACATATAACCTAATACATACAACATATTCTTGTAATAACCTACATTCTAATTCCATCTCATCATCTCATTGTCTTCTCATAAATGTGTCTCCAGAAAGAGTAATATATAATATCAACATATTTATTTATAATCTTGTATCTTACACTTAAAATATCATGTTTTTATGCATCTGTATATTTCTCATATCTGTGCTTACTCTGTGTACAATACCAAATCCACATTTTCATTCACCTTGCATTCCAAATCAATATCAATAAATCTCCTGTTTAGGTTATGCCAATATCACAATATGCAACTTGTTTATTTCTGTAACTCATGTGGGATATCAAAATGTTTATTTTGCCATATCTATCAATTTGCATATTAAAATCTTCCTGTCTCAGCTGCCACAATGTATTTATGCCCAAACATTTAATAGACCACTTCCTGTAAGATATCATAATCTTCTTCTGTACCAATACATTCAAAGTCCTCTTTCCCTGTTTCTCTACTGGTTCGAAAGATCTTTCCTCTGTTTCTAAATCTGTCCCTTGTACCTTCTGTTCCTGAGCCACCAAAACTATTAATATACGTTCTATGGATTTCTTAATTTGCAAAAAAATTTTGCTGGTTTCTTCCTTAAAATCCTGAAGTACTGTGAGAAAGGCCATTATTTATTGTTCAAAGCGTAATCAACTGCCGTAGACAAAACAAAAAAAATTTCTCAGGGAGCAAGGAACAGCTGTTCTATTATTTATCAATAATGTCTATTTCTTTAAGTAAGAAAAGCTTTTAAAGTAAGAGATGAAAAAATTCCACAGAGCAGTATTTCAAACAGTTTGTAAAGGGAAAGATGAAAGTATATTCCAAATGAAAAATAGTCCTTTCTAAAAAAAAATAGAAAAGGAGAAAAAAAAAGGTAGAGAGGCACACACTCTCCACACTTTATTCTTTATTCTTCTTTATTCTTCAGGCTGCAAGCCGCTTAACCCAAACAAACAATTTCTCAAAAGTCAGTAAGTTTGTCGAGTGAGAAATACCAACAAAGTCTCTTAAGTCCCAATTTCTCTGATACAAAAGAAAGGCAGAAAAATACAAAACTTGTTCACTATGTTGCCAAAATAAAATCTATCAAACTTCCACCAAAATTAATTATAGCAAAGAAAACACAAAATTAGCCAACACCTTGAACGAAGTCCAAAGATAAATTTTAGAATAATAAAAATGTACTAATCTAAAAAGAAAACTAATATAAGGTGATCTAAAAGCTGGCTGTCACTCTTGTGTCTCCCAAGAGACTTACTGTTCTCTGCAGAGCTAGAATCCTCTTTCGGCCATTTCATTGCAACCCCCGTTCTTCTCCGCGGTGGAAACAACAAAGAAAAACAGGAGTGAGCAATTCCAATGGCTCTGTGAGCAATCTTCTGGTTCCCCCTTCTCCAGGGGGAAACTTCAGTGGTCCGTAGACCCCTGCAAACAAGATAGAAAGTTAGCCAGGTCTCAGAGCTCAGAGCTCTGAGAAACTCTGACTTGTCGAGCTGCCAGCCAGGCTTGGAGTCCAAATATGGTTAGCTAGTTTGTGATTCACTGTGTTGTGTGAACTCTGCCAAACCATTTCATTTTCATCAACTCCAAATTTACCTGGAAGTAAATTCCTCAGTGTTCAATGTAGATTATTCCCAGGAAAATGTGCACAGGAACACAACTTTGGTGTGTGAGGTGATAATCCAATTGTTTTACCCCATAATAAAAACAACTCTAACGTACATTTAGAAAAGGTATATCACCTTTTAATTGTGGCCCAAATCTGCTCAATCAGGCAATTGCCTCTTAAAATCTCTTAATGGGACTAATCCTTCTTCATCTTGTTATGTCTCATAACTTGATACCTTTGTTTTTCTTGGTATTCTTTGTTATAATTTAAAATGCCACTATGGGCTTAGAAGAAAGAGCCAAAACAGTAGTTTTCTGCCCCAGTTCCCTCCCTCAAGGTGGGATTTGGGGCAGAAAGTCCAAGGCAAGAACATTAAACCAAGACTGTAAGGTGCCACTAGCTCAGGAGACAAATGTCAGGATTGATATGTATTAGAGCCCACCATTATAAAGCTAGCCCATCATAACCCTTTATTTATTTTTAATAGCAGTTTCTTTGCTGTTCCAGATATTCTTCACTGCTGAACTAATTGGTATATAATTACTGTAATAATTTGACAAGATGAACTTGTAATAAGGTAGTTTGATGTGGAATTAATTGGATGGAATATTATGTGCAGACAAGGTGATTGGCCTTAGAAAGATGAACAGTGAAACTAAAGGAGCCCTTGTCCAGAAACACAGGATCATAGAAGCCTGAAAAGAGCAAGATGAAAGCTAAGAAGAGATCAAAGCATCCTGTTCCTCCTGAGAAGTGGAGTAGAAGCTCCTCTCATAGTTAAACAGAGGGCAGCGTTTTCTTTGGAATGTTCTTTGTACTGAAGCCCACATGTACATTTGAGAGATTAGAGTGGATTTGCAGGTGTCCCAGCCCTGAAACAGCAAACTGCATGTGTGCAATTAAAGGAAACTCATCCATCATTGAAGCCTCTGCAGGATGCTTGTGTGGTGAAACAACAGAGACATTATTTTGACCTAAATGTGGGCCTTTATGTTCATTTTCAAACAAGTTCCTTTTGTTGATTTTAGCCAATCTTGATTCTTTCTTCTGTAGGATTTGCTACTCCTGCTAGAAGGTGAGAAGAATATGGACTCGTCCATTGGTGAACAAGCCTGTGGGACACTCCTCCTGGAACCATAACACTGAGGCCTTAAATTCTCCCTCTTTACTTCTTTTATAGATAGAAACAGGTTTTTTAAAATTATCTCTGATTTTCTCTCCCCATTCTTGTCCCCAAGACAGCTCCTAGATCAGTGTTTTTCAACCTCAGCAACTTTAAGATGTGTGGACTTCAATTCCCAGAGTTCTCTAGTCCCATGCTGGGAAGTTGAAGTCCACACATCTTAAAGTTGCTGAGGTTGAGAAACACTGATCTAGGAGCTGTCTTGGGGACAAGAATGGGGAGAGAGAATGGGATTAGAGAACTCTGGGAATTGAAGTCCACACATCTTAAAGTTGCTGAGGTTGAAAAACACTGTCCTAGATCACAAGCAATCTGTCATTTGGAGTAGAACTACATTTATGACCATGTAATAACAGTTTAATTGAAGGTAGAGGAGAAAGAGATTGGCTAAACAGAAGAGTTCTAATTTACAGGGGCTGACTTGCACCAACAAACAAAGTGCCATTGTGCTACAAGTCTCTGCAATAAATGTTCTGTAAAGGATAAACAGGAAAATAGTAATTTGTCACTAGTCACTGCGAAACCACCCAGATTTATAGCTCCCCTTACTATGTCAGTTGAGAATGAGCTAAACAAAGATTACTCAGAAACAGAGAGAGTTGAATTTATAACACTCAACTGAACTGGCAGCCAAAGAGTTTAGTGTTCAGGATACCTCTCTGCCTTCCCATCCATCCACAGCAACATGGAAGCAGTTTCTGTGTGCCATCCCAGATGGCTGTGGTATCCAACAGAAGACATTAAAATAGCTAAAAACTGTACCATTCAAGTTCAAGGTGGAAAGAAATCGTAAGTTTAAGGGATCTACAAGATTTGCAGAAGAAGGAGAAGAGAATATGTAGGGAATAAAAACCTAAGTGATGATGGAGACAAAGTCCCGAACAAGTGCTCATGGAAATTCACTGATCATTGGAAGAGGAAACAAGACCTAGGTTGGAGATGGCAAAATGTAGTACCAGTATTCTAAAAAAGGGCACAATCATTCAGTTACGTGATGCTCTATTGCAGACCAGTTGGATGGATCTTTTCTACCAGCTAGCTGCCAAAACAATAAACCACATTGTAATGACAGAAAGAATATTGGAAAGTATGGCCTGTCTGAAATATGAACTTATTTTAAATATTGATATCTGGTAAAGTAAAGGTAAAGGTACCCCCCACACATTTGTGCAGTCGTGTCCGACTCTAGGGGTCGGTGCTCATCTCCGTTTGTTAGCCAAAGAGCCAGCGCTGTCCGAAGATGCTTCCACGGTCATGTGGCCGCATGACACGTGCGGAACGCTGTTACCTACTCACCGAAGTGGTACCTATTAATCTACTTGCATTTGCTTGCTTTCGAATTGCTAGGTTGGCAAGAGCTGGGGCGAGTGCAGGAGCTCACTCCGCATGCAGGGCTAGGGATTCAAACCTCTGAATTTGCAATCTTCCGATCGACAAGCCTGGCATCTTACCCACTGAGCCACCATGCCCTGTAAATTAGAACTGATATCTGAGGGACCTGTTAATCGTTTCTCTGCTCCTGCTGTTGTTACATTCCCAGAACACCACTTCTCAGGCTGTATTATTTTTCCCTACAAGCTTTTGTAACCCCAACTACAGCAGCTGATGAGTGAGCCAGCTCTTGCTCCCTCCGTTGGGTACCTCTAGGATGCTTTATAAGAAATACATTATTTGTTGAAAAGTAATGGTGACCTTTTCAAGAGCTCTACAGATTTTGAATTTAGGCAATTTTTATTCTGGCTGCAAAGTGGTGTGGCTCCCCAGAAGAGAAAATAGCAGTTTCTTTCTTTTTAAAAATACTCTTGAATTTCTTCTGCCCTCACTCTGGACAGTTTGTTCTTTTTCCCAGAATCATTTTGGATTCCCATTTTTCTTTACTGCACTTATTTTGCTTTATAGTGAGCTGTGCACAAGCATTAACGAGATATGTTATGGTAGAATACCCTCTAATCAGGTACATGTATGACACTAAGACAATGGCTTATTGAATAACAGTAGGTTTACAGTATCTGCTAAGATATAAATTGTAGTTTCCAAATTGCAATGGCTGTGTTCATAAACCTGGTTAGCCAACCCCAAACCAAATTAACTGTTCCAGCAGACTTTAGGGATGCCATAATTATCACTCTCTTTAAAAAGGGTGATAGAACAAACTGTGGAAACTATCGAGGCATCTCCCTTCTAGCTACAGCAGGCAAAATCCTGACAAAGATCCTTGCAAACCGTCTCCTATCTATATCAGAAGACATCCTCCCTGAAACAGAAAATGGCTTCCACCCTTCCAGGGGAACAGTGGATATGATCTTCACTGCACGACAGCTTCAAGAAAAATGCAAGGAGCAAAACCGCCCTCTGTACATGGCGTTTATTGATCTGACTAAAGCTTTTGATACTGTAAATCATACTGCTCTCTGGAACATCCTTCTGAAAATCGGATGCCCTGATAAATTTGTGAACATCTTGCGGCTACTCCATGACGACATGATGGCAACAATCCTGAATAACAATGGCTCTCAAAGCGATCCATTTAAAGTGGAATCCGGCGTTAAACAGGGATGTGTTATTGCTCCAACCTTATTTGCTATCTTCATCGCTATGATTATACACCTTGTTGAAGAGAACCTACTGGTGTAGAAATTATATATCGAACAGATGGAAAGCTTTTTAATCTTAGTAGGCTGAAAGCAAAAAATAAGGTAATTACAACTTCTGTTATAGAACTTCAATACGTTGATGATAACGTAGTCTGTGCACACTCAGAGGAAGATCTTCAAACTATCCTAAACATCTTTGCAGAAGCATATGAAAAGCTTGGCCTCTCGATTAACATTAAAAAAACCAAAGAGCTTTACCAGCAAGTTCGAACCAATCCCTCCGCAGCGCCATCAATCCAGCTTAAAGGTGTGTCACTAGAAAATGTCGACCACTTTTCTTATCTCGGCAGCCATCTAGCTACAAAAGCCGACATCAACGCTGAAATTCAGCATCGCCTGAGTTCTGCGAGTGTAGCTTTCTCCCGAATGAAGCGTAGAGTGTTTGAGGATTGGGACATTTGCAGGGAGACCAAAATGCTTGTTTACAAAGCCATTGTACTACCAACCCTTTTGTACGCCTCTGAAACATGGACCCTCTACAAACGCCACCTCCAACTTCTTGAAAGATTCCATCAACGCTGCCTCCGGAAAATTCTGCAAATTACTTGGGAAGATAGGCGGACTAATGTTAGCGTATTAGAAGAAGCGAAAACCACCAGCATTGAAACAATGATCATCCAAGATCAACTTCGCTGGACCAGCCATGTTGTTCGAATGCCTGACCATCGTCTTCCAAAGCAGCTCCTTTACTCCCAACTTAAGAATGGAAAACGGAATATTGGTGGACAGCAAAAGAGATTCATAGATACTCTCAAAGCTGATTTTAAAAAATGTAATATCAGCATTGAGAACTGGGAAGCCCTAACTCATGAGCGTTTCAATTGGAGGTCAGCCTTTATTAAAGGTGCTAGGGACTTTGAAGAAGCACGAGTACAGGGCGAAAGGGAGAAACGAGCTAAGAGGAAGGCACGTCAAGCAAACCCTCATCATGACCGTCTTCCACCCAGAAACCTATGCCCTCATTGTGGGAGGTTGTGCGGATCCAGAATTGGCCTTTACAGCCACTTACGGATCCACTGTTAAGATTTTACCCCTGGAAGACAATCTTACTCGGCTACTAGTGATCGCCAAGAAGGTTTACAGTATCTGCTAAGATATAAATTGTAGTTTCCAAATTGCAATGGTTGTGTTCATAAACCTGGTTAGCCAACCCCAAACCAAATTAACTGTGCTATGATTTAGTGTAATCTGTGGACACGCTTGTGAGCGTTGGAGAGGAAGAAAGCAGGCATTTTTTTTATGGCAGGATCATTGACACATTCATTGATTTGAATGCTGGCAAAACTAGTTCTCATAATCCAAGCATGAAGGCCAGTAACAGTTAAGGAAGAAGGAGATTATCCCCAAGAAGGCCAGTTTCACAGAACAATCCTATATTTCTATTGAGAAATAAGTTCCACTCAGTTCAGAGAGTCCTGTTCCCATTTTATGCCAGTGGGATGCTTGAATCTTAAAATATGGACCAAACAATCTTTCCATTAAAATATGCATGGCAAACTGATTGGGAGCAAGGGGAGTGGCATGTCCTCCTCTGAGATTTGTTTTCGTTACTGTACTACAGGGCTTTCCAAAGTGTCGCCGCTGGCGACACACGAGCGGCGGTGCGGCGGCGGCGGCGCAGCAGCGGCGCGCACGCGCACGGCGGTGGTGCGGGGGCGCGCGCGCGCGCGCGGCGGTGACACAGGAGAACGTGCGGCAGCGCGCGCGTGCATGGCGGCGGCGCGGGGGGGCGTGCGGCGGCGTGGGCGTGCACGGCAGCGGCGCGGTGGGGCGTGCGGCGGCGCGGTGGGGCGTGCGGCGGCGCGGTGGGGCGTGCGGTGGCACGCGCACATGCGGTGGCGGCGGCAGCGGCTGCTGCTGCCACCGTGCACGCACATGCCGCCGCTTCCGGGTGGTGTGGCAACACACCACGCTGTGTGTGGTGACACACTTTTGTGTCGCGACAGTTTGGAAAGCTCTGCTGTACTAGCTTTTGAATCCTTAAGGGGCATTTGCATCGGTGTGCTATGTAAACAAGACATGTGCATTCTCTGACTGGTTTTGCTAAGCCATAATGTAGTTTGGTTGTTTGCAGATTAGTAAAGGTAAAGGTTCCTCCCTCACAGTTGTGCAGTCATGTCCGACTCTAGGGGCCGGTGCTCATCTCTGTTTGTTAGCCGAAGAGCCAGCGTTGTCTGGACACGCTTCCGCGGTCATGTGGCCGGCATGACGCACACAGAACGCTGTTACCTACCCATGGAAGTGGTACCTATTAATCTACTTGCATTTGCGTGCTTTCGAATTGCTAGGTTGGCAAGAGCTGGGGCGAGTTCGGGAGCTCACTCCGTCACGTGGGACTAGGGATTCGAACCTCCGAACTTGCGATCTTCCGATCGACAAGCCTGGCATCTTACCTGCTGAGCCACCACGCCCCTTCGCAGATTAGTATGTTCTATGAATTCAATTGTGTGTTTCTTTCTTCAGTAATCCATCGTTAAGCAAGAATGACTTATGTTATGATGTTATGTTATGTTATGTTATGTTATGTTATGTTATGTTTTATGTTATGTTATGTTATGTTATGTTGTTATGTTATGTGAACATAGCCAATACCTTCTACCAATTTCAACTTGAGCATCAAACCCTGATAGGAAAAGGTCTGAAATCATTATCTTCCTTTCTGTGGCTACAGTGAGAGCCACCTAGTGGACCAGTAATGCATCCCATTTATAAAATGTCCAAATTGACCAGTTTTGATTCTCTTTAAAGGAGAGGCTTTCATTTGCAGAAAATCCAAGCAAAAGATAATTCTGTCCATCTGGATGGGAAAGAAAATGACAATGATCCAATTCACATGTCATGCTAAGCCCTGGTTTATCTGACTATGATCCAGTGAATAAATCACACGTGCTTGGGTCTGCACAACACACTATGCCACAGCCTAGCAAACTGTCTATGTTTTAGAACAATGTATGAGCCAAGCCATCACATCCCCCCCTTGAGATCCACTCATTCACAAGCGCTTTCTTTCCCCCTGTGCTCTTGCTCTGATGAGAAGTATTTTGCTAGTTAACAATGGCACTTCCCCTCCCACTCCATCACTTTCTTCTTAGTGTGGAATGTACTTTCCTCACCTTAAAAAAATGCTTCACACAAAGGCAGAATCTACTTTACAAAAAGCGTGGAAGCATCGGCATTCATCTCTCCTGTCATTCCTGTTTCCTAATTTCCTGTTGATGAAAAGCAAGAGTGTTGACTGGTCCCTTGAGGGAGAAACATTGCTCTCTGCACTGTTTTTATTGCTGCTAAAAGCTACTGCTGGCCAGGTATTGAAATATTTGATTAAGGAAAACCACCATTAATTCCTCAAGCAAAACTACGTGTCAGTGAAGCAGAATGTTGTACGACAAGCCTCTAGAAAGACCTGGGATGCTGACTTTTCAGGCATAGTACACAGAACTATCCTATATCATTTAAATAGTTTAAATTAAGGAAGCTGACTCATCTTAGCTGTAATAACCATAACATGAACAATAAAAAACTGTTTCTACGAAAGGCCTGGGAGGACACAGATAATTATCAGTTGTTGTTGTTGTTGTTTTTAAAGAAAGCTTCCTGGGAAAAACATGAGGAGTCCAGTAATACCTTTTCCACCTAACAAATTTTATTAAAAGGCATAAGCTTTTGTGAGCTGCAGCTGGCTTCATCAGACTGAACTCCAGCTCACGAAAGCTTATGCCTTTTAATAACATTTATTAGTCAGAAAAGATGTTACCAGGCTCCTGATTTTTTGCCACCATAGACTCTCTTCCTACAATGGGGAAAATAGGAATGTAGGGAACCAACTGGGTCAAAAATTCATTGTTCACTGCTGTGTAGTGACGGCAGGAAGGACTTCAGGGCAGGTTGAGGGTATGTTCTTACCCAAATCCTCTTCCGTATGGACAGCTACTTGGGAGCAGTAGTTTGCTTTCCATTTTTATTTTTGCAAAATCAAAATATATAAACAATATATGTGTGTGCGTGCATATATGTATGTAAACACAGACACCTGTGCGCATGCGCACACACCCACACACTTCTTTCAGGTTTCAGCTGAAGCATTTTCTTTCTCTCATTTTTATATACCAGTGACTTTTACTTTTCCTGTATTTTGCAATAGCAAACCTGGCAGCTAACAATAGGAATTGAGTCAGTTTCTTATGTTGCATTGATCAATACGCATTTGGGAAAATGGATCGCAACAGCAGGATACAATTGATTGGTGATTTTCTTACTTCCTTTAAAATCTTTCACCCAAAGGAATGATGAAATATGGTAATATATGCAAAATTATTTACAACTGCACCAACATAATCTAGAGTAATTAAAATTAATTTGATGCAATTTTAGCAGAGTATAAGACCACAGCACCTACGGGTTACCTTTACGGTCCATTCCTAGTGCTTTACTAAAAAAGATTTAAAAGGATTTCTGTGTCACAAACAATTGCAATGAGATTAATCAAGTTCAAATCCCAGATCATCCTCTCAAATATTTTAAAGACTGTCAAGAGAACCTATTGTGCTTAATAAAACGATGTAACACTGAGAAAAATCCCCTGTGTTAAATGAAGTAGATAACACTGTTCTTCAAATGTTCTTAGTAGTTCTAACTGAAAGGGCAGCAGTTTCCTCAACGCAGTTGCTTTTCGCCAAGTAAAAAACAGCCAGTTTACACTGTATCTGCTGAATTTTGAATATGAGCATAAGCATGGAAATAAATTTGTCCATTTTCTGGGAAGGGGCAGGGGCAAATTACAGTCAAGTAATTGCTGGGAAAGACTGAAGGCAAAAGGAGAAGGGGACGGCAGAGGATGAGATGGTTAGATAGCATCACCGATGTAATGAACATGAATTTGAGTAAACTCCGGGAGACAGTGGAGGACAGGAAGGCCTGGCGTGCTATGGTCCATGGGGTCACGAAGAGTCGGACACGACTAAACGACTGAACAACAACAACAACTTACTTCCCATAGCAGGAAGAAATACAAACAGTCAGGTTTCAGTCGTTTTTAGTGAGGTATGGAGAACTGGGGGACATAGCACCTGAATGAGACCAAGGTTATCCTAACCACATGGAATGTGCTTTGCCAAACCAGGGCTGACAGGAGTCTGATGGCACCAGCTAGCTTGGCCGTCCAGAATGGGGGTTGAGCCTGGAGGAGCATGTGGCCCTCCATGAAGTTTACACCATGATCGTGGATGCAAATTGTGGGAAGTTATGTTCTTGGTAACTGCAGCTATGTGGCTGTAGGTTCCAGTGGCTACTGTGTTTGCTCTTTCTTTTAAAAAAAACTCTTTTCTGACTGAAAATTTATATAGGTTCAGGTCATGTCTTTCGTTCTTACAAATTTGATGGGTATTTTTAAAGAAATCAATCATTGCCTGTCCATTAATACTTTGAAGGAAACAGAGATCAAGGGTCCTTCCTCCCTCAACTCAATTTGATCAGAAAACTGAAAGTAGTTAATTGAATTCAAAATTCAAAATTCAAATTCAAAATCAAATACCTTTATTTCGGTCTTTGACCAGCCTTTACAATAGAAGTTAATTCAATAGATTCTTCTAATCAGCTTCACAAAGCTGAGAGAAAACTCCCTGGCTTGATTTTTTTACTGTGCAAATCATGTGTGGCAGAACTGGATTTATTTGATCACAAGTGGCATACTTCTAAGTTTATTTTAGGGACAAATAAAAGTAATTTCAAATCTCTCTCCAAAATGATAAACTTTAGAGTTCTTATTCAGATTTTATCTCCTTTTTTATTAGCTCTTTTCTGGGTAACATGGTACCTTAGGTGTGTGGGTGGAATATCATATTCTGTCTCTTATTTATAACTGTTTATTAAAAATATAACTTTAATAATACTATTATATGAATGTCCATATATGAATATGAAGTCACGAAGAGTCGGAAGCGACTGAACAAATAAACAACAATATGAATATATGTGTATTATATGAATGAATGTCAGTAACAACATTATATGAAGAATTAGGGTAAGATGCAGTCTGTTTCTGTATCTTATTTACAGCTGACATTTCACAAGGGCCACTCTTTTCTATATGTCTAATGGTATGTGGGAAGGACCTTGGGAGACAGGAGGGAGAGCTGCAGACTGGACAACCAGCATGTAAAAGATGTCTCAGCACACAGGAGGGAGGACATGGGAAACTTTTCAGAAGGGACCCTCCCTAGTTTCCCAGAGAGTAAAAGGAAAGGAGGGGAGAAATACATTCAGTCTTGCAAGATTCGGTTAATGTAGCCTAACAATAAAGATAGATGGTTGTGCTTCTTGTCTGGACTACCTCGCAGGGCTAACCATATGCTAGTAATTCCTTTCCTATCCCTCTTTTTACTCCAAACATGAACTGCCTTCCTTTCCCCCTGCTTTTCTCTCCAAGTTTCTTTGCTTTCTGCCTGCCTTTTGGAGAAGGAAGTGTCCAATTAGGCCTTAAGTAAAGAACCCTTTAGTAGAGCGATCTCCCATTTGATCACAACGTGCTATTTCCCTACCAAATAAAATGGAGAGAATTGCAACTTTAAAAAGCGGGGGGGGGGGCATTGCTCGAGAAGACCTCAATAAAGAGCAAACACTGGGAGGGATGGGAACAGGCACCACCATTCCATGACTGAGTGAGGCTTCTTCAGGGACCCACTCAGAGCATGAGAATGAAACAAGTGAGGAAAAACACATTCCACTGACTAGAACTTGCTCGACGAAATCATTTAGTTTGAATTTTAAGATTAATAACTAGAGCACTGATCCTAATATTTCTGAGAAAATAAGGCAAGTGTCTGTCTTTGTTTTTAAAGATATCCTGTTACTGACTGTGGAAGCCCCATTTAGCTATCAGCTAAATAGTCACTCTGGGCGCAGGGTTTGCTATTGCAGTATATATATATGTGAAGGGGGAGGTCAGTTAACAAAGAAGATCATACAAGGGCAGCCATTATGTTGGACATTGTGAATGCAAACAGGTCCTAATCTGTTTCCATGACACCCAGAGTATTGGGAAAGGGAGAATGCGCTATTGCTCCTGGCAGGCTGCCAATCAGCCGACCGGTGGGTTGCCAGGAAGCAGCAAACCTGCTGTGGGACCCCCAGGAAGGGTTTGCCCACTTAGGCTGTAAGCCCGTCCATGCCCTGTCAGGACATCACGGGACCTGTTCGTGGGCAGTTCTGCCTTCATACACTTTGTGCCTTAGAGCAGAAGCGAAGGAATCAATCGCAGTTTGGGTGAAGGAGTCACACTCTGTTCTGGCACGCCGCGTGCCTTTCAGAGGACTGAGTGTGTTTTTCAACCACCCCGAATTCCAGCCCCTCCCACTTGAAACAGATGGCCTCCTAGTAATCATAAGACACTGACTTGGATAACTCTGGGATCCGCTTGAGACGAGGCAGACGAACTATGCTCAGTGCAAGATCACTGCCTAGGCGTGTGGCTCAGGAGCATCTGGGAGTGGGCGGTTAAAAGGGGCAAGATGGCGGTGCAACAGTGCAAACGAAACCTGGCTCCATTTTATATGCATTATGATATGCATCAAAAAGAAGTGGGGCTTCAGTCACATATTGTGGCTTCCATCTTAACGTATATACATATATAAATGGGATATATATATATATATATATATATATATATATATATATATATATACACACACACACACATACATACACACATACATACATACATACACACACACACACACACATACATATATACATATATACATATATACATATATACATACACACACACACACTGTATATCCCATTTATATGGCTGCCCATCTCATGAAAAAGTGACTCTGGGTGGTGTACAACAAAATATAAAACAATAAGCATATAAAAACAAATATTATTTTAAAAAAATTAAAAACCACAAGGCTAAGAGAGAACAGATAATCTTTTTTAAAGCCCCTCCGCCCCCCGCAGATGCCCCTGATGTCCCTCCCTGCATTATGCTTCACACTAAGGCTGCTATGCATCTCAGTACAGAAGGGTTTTCATAACCGAAGTTATGAAACTTCAGGCAATGTAATAACCAAACAGAATAGACAATTTTTTTAAAAGTGCAAGTAAAAGCTTTTATTTTCTATCTTACACTGTAAAAGCTCCCTGAGATTTTCTTCCCCAATTAAAGCTAGGCCTAACTCTGATCTCTTTGAGCAAATTTTGTTTATAAAGGAGTTACCTTGAAAACTCATCTTCGAAATTAATACAGTATATTACCCCTACAGTATCTGAGACTGTACAAAATGTTTTGCAACACCCATCTTCCCCTCCTAAAATTTAGAGGGCTGTTTTGCTGATTTAAGCACCCTCCCAAGTTGCACAAAGAATACATAGATATAATCTTTTGATATTTTTCAGCTGACACATTATTAAAAAACTGGATTAGCATAAAAAAGCATATGCTAATTTATGTAAAAACAAATTTAGTAACACTAACAATAACTGCAATAGATGCATTGTTTTCAATAGCTCTGTGTATATTTCTTATCGCCAAGGTGACTCATCTGCCAGCCCATTGCTCTTTCCAGATTAAAGGTTAGACTCCTGGATGCCTTTCTGATGTCTTATGAGCTTGAAATTAAGACGTAGGCAGAAAGAGCTTGAAACTAAGGGCTGTTTGCTATAATATAGAACAGATGTCATCCTTCGATACCTTGTTGTGCATTCTTAACCATGACGATGTCAAAATGACAAAACCTGCACTGGGACCTTATTAAAACCTCCGCCCTTTTGTATTTGCGTCACAGTGTATCACCCAAGGATGTAAGTGGCAGAGTGTGCATTGTGACATTGTGATACATGTTTTTGTTACTTCATGGTCCC
Source organism: Charina bottae (assembly GCA_023362775.1). NCBI lineage: Eukaryota > Metazoa > Chordata > Lepidosauria > Squamata > Charinaidae > Charina > Charina bottae. The sequence goes on along the minus strand of JALMGJ010000002.1, from coordinate 125,892,622 downwards.
CATACCGCAGATACCTAAGCTTGGATACAGGTAGGGATGCTAAATGCACAAAAACTGGGACCATGGGCACAAGGGTCTCCCTTCCATCTATTCCTTATCTCCAGATATCAGTTATGAATCCGATCATAGGTTAAAATAAAAGGGTCTCACCGTATATTAAAAGCCCTGTCTCCCAATTCCATATTTAGTTGATACGTGCTATGACCCTTTGTACAAATAGATATACATATAGGCTTCCACACTACAAGCAACAAATCTTATTGGACTGACCAGGTTTCTTCCTCACATGAAGGAGGATACAATCCCTTTGCATGGCCATCCCGTGCATAACCAGCAGAAGTGTGACTATTACAGGTGGGATAGAGCCCTACAGGAAGGTGTCGGCCTTGCAAGGTAGTCCAGACAGGAAGCATGCCCAGATAAACGAATTCCACTTTATTGTAAGGTTACGTTAAAAAAATCTTGCAAGTTGAAAGTACATTTCTCCCCCGTCGCCTTTACATCCCAAGAAACTAGGAAGGGTCCCTTCTGAGATGTATGACACACCCACATTTCTTCTGTGAGCTAAGCTGCCTCTTATCCAACTGTTCCCCTGGTTGTGGCTCTTCCCCCTGTCTCCCAAGGTTGTTCCCACATACCATTACATAGGGTGAAAAAGAAGTGTAGCAGATTGTATTAATCAGCTGTTTTGCTATTCTAGGAATCTTCTGTGAATAAAAAGGGCAATTGTAGTGCACAAAAGGCAACCCAAATGACAGAGGTGAATAAAACTGTGTATAGTTTGACAAGAAGGATATAATGTGATCCATTGCGTTCAGAGGATTAAAAAATTATCCATAGCATGAAGAAAGTCAGTAAGGAGATGGCTTTTTTCTCACAAAGCCCTCATAGTTACTGTAGGTAATGAACCTAGATATGTGAATTGAGGACAAATTAAAAGAAGTATCTCCTAATTTACCAAGTTGCCCAGCCCGCAAGTTCTTTGAGCTCTTTGCATCATGAAGCAGCTATATTAACAGAAATGCAATGGAACCAGAATGTTTCCTTTCAAGCCCTCAGATTATTTTAAATGAGAAAATGGGCAGAAAACATCAGAATCCACCTATAGCAAGATTATACATAATGGGATGAGGCTTGTAGGGGTGTTAGGCAAACCATCAAATACCATCAGGTAAGGAAAATGCTGCTTCATCCTATTTTCTTCATTGCCAGACTTAAAGCAAAGCATATATTTGGTTTTTAGTCTTTTTAGAATCCATGATGCATGTCTCCCTGTGTCCAGATAGTAGTAATGTACTTTTTCATACCGGTAGAGGAGTCAAAGAAAGCCAGTTTGGTGTAGTGGTGAAGGCATCAGGCTAGAAACCAGGAGACTGTGAGTTCTAGTCCTGCCTTAGGCACAAAGCCAGCTGGGTGACCTTGGGCCAGACACTCTCTCTCAGCCCTAGGAAGGAGGCAAGGGCAAAATATTTGCCAAGAAAACTGCAGGGGCTTGTCCAGGCAGTCACCAGGAGTCCAACACTGACTTGAAGGCACAAAAAGAAAAAAGAAAGAAAGAAAAAGAGAAAGGGTGTCAAGCAATGTTTCCCCATTTCCATCAAAATGTCCTAATTTGGGCACCATAAATGTCAGGCCTCTTGTACCTTTTCACACTTATTCAGTGAGTTGAGTTTATTTGCCAAAATACCCTGGATCCTGAAAGAATGCTATCAGCTTTTCAAGGCTGCGATTAATAGAAATAGTAACAAAAGGAGGGCAAAGGAGAACAAATTCATCGCTGTTCCAGCTAATCAGTTCTGAGGTTATGCTTCGAAAATCAGCCAAAAGCACCTGAAAGGAAGAATGAAAGCATTCATGTAACTGCACTACTTTCTGGGCTCCCCCACTGAAAGCTTTCAAGATCCTTTTCCTGCCAGTGAACGGCCGAGTCTTACAGCAATTGCTCGTGGGCATTATTGATCATCCTAGGTTTGCAGCCCTCAAAACGCACAAAGCAAATGAATGATTTGCTGTAATGTACTCCCAAATGGGCTGCCCCTGCCTGCACTTTGAAGATCCACCTTTCCGCACTGCTGTCTCTTTTCTCCGTTTGCTTTCTGTTCGTCAGCTCTAGGCAGAGAGAGAATTCAGCAGTGCCGCCTGGACTGTGCTCTTCTTTTTCTTCTGAGATGTGGTTCCCCACCCACGCTTATATCCGAGACACAGTGAATGAAAATAAACACCCACCACCTTCCCACCTAGCTTAGCTTTCAGTTTCAGCATGTCAGGCACTGTTAGAGGCAAATTCGACTATTGACCCAAATTTGTACAAAAGGGAAGTCTTCTTGAGTGCAAGAGGAAGCACGTAGGGCTGCGCATGTATGGCAGCGTCCACTCTGCAGACATTCAGGCCAAAGTGTGAATGATGGAAACCGAGCCACTGGGAGATGAAGCGCGGGGCCAGAGCTTATAGTCAAACAGCTGGTGAACTTGGTTCCTGAAGATCTCTTACCTAAAATAGAGCTGAAATAAATAAAACCTTTTCCAACTGAACATTATTGCAGGGTTCAGTCCTTTAATGAATCTGAGAGAATTGTTATTTATGTGGTTCATCAGCAACTGATGCCCACTAAGTTTTTTCACCCTGCTCTTTACATTTCTTGCTGCTTAATTTTACAGGGAGAATCTTCTTCTTGACCTATTCTTCTTATGAGCTGATAGAAACCACTATCTGCCTCAGATAAATTAAGGTAAACTGATAGGATAATCTTTACCTGCTTATTTTGGGGTATGAAGATACTGTTATAGGTACAGGACTGTTATAGCTCCTGTTACAGATATAGCAAGTGGAACACAAGGTGAAAAGCCTCAGAATGAACAGCATGTTAAATAAACTTGTATGAACTTGGAGAACTGACAAGAATACAGCTATTGTTAACAGGTATAAAAACATTTAATTTGCATAGTAGGTGATTAACCATCTGCTTTGCAAATGTGTTATATTCGTGTTATGGGTAGGGTTAAGAGATTACTTTGAAATAATAATTTGGTTTTGAGGCAATCTCCAGCTATTCTCAAACCTTGTCTTTTTAAGCTCACAAAAGACTTGACTAGGAGTTACAGTCTTCAAACACACACAGACAGAGTTTTCATTTAGCCTGAGCCACAGGCATCCTCACAGGGGTCAAAAAAGTTGATGGCCACAACTGTGTGATCAAAGCCCTGCTCTGTTTTTACGCGTGATGCATTTTAAAAAGGGGCGTGTTTGCAATTGTGCCATCTTGACTTTTTGACCTCCACCTGCAGAGAGCCCTGATTTGAACATTTATATGGGATAGATTTGACTTCTTCAATCTTCAGATAAATTGTTCCAGAGTTATTCCACAGGGTAATTGGGCCAGAGTTAGATGAAAAATAGTTACTGTTGTAACATTGTGACTTGGTTCACACATTGAACTAAACCATGATCTTTAACTATGGTTTGTTGAATAGCCACAGTTGATTGCACATAAAACGCTAAGATGTAAACCATGGCTCACAATATCCACTCCCAACATGCCATCTAGGTTTACAACGTTCCAAAAAACCAAGTCATGGTTTAAAGCAAGAAGTCACACTATATTTAGAAATGGGCAGCCTTTCAAAAGTCTGTTATTATACCCTACAACAATTTTCTAATAAAGTTTATTAATCTAAGCTCAGCAAAAATTGTTCTTTGGCTGTTCTTCTCCAGTCCTGATTGTTGTTAGGGCAATCGGACAACAGATTTGTGTCAAAGATGCTTTAATCTGGATTCCTGCATGGAGTGGGAGGTAGGGTTGGACTCCTTCCAATGCTATGATTCTGTATTATTAAAATTGCCTGTCAAACATGCATTTACTTATGAGCGTTGTGCCAATTACAAGAAAAAGAAGTTGCGGCTTTAGGCATTGCAAGTGCTTCCCTTGTTTTACTTAAAGGATTTAGAGCCTGCCAATTGCTGGTACTGTAGTAAATTTATTACTGTCATGTAACACAGACACATCACTGGGGTATTCTGGGACATTTGCCATTGTCCCTAATGGATGCTTGATGAATTGCTCAGCTCTTTAAAGTCATTCTCTTTTTAAAGATTGGGTCCTGAATGGCCTCAAACTACTGTGTACACACAAATAAAATATGCAGATGCATAATATCCAAGGGTGGGAGCAAGGACGGAGCCTTTTCCATCATGTGCCTAGGCCTGAATCTGACTGAAAAGGATCCAGATCCTCCAAAGCACTTTGTAACTGCTTACCCAACCACCTTCTCAATAACTCTTCTCAAAAGTGGCAGTTGGAGATGAAAAAGTGAAGGGTGATGATTGTCTGGTATAGGTAGGTATAGGGATGGTCTTTTAAGTAGAGGGTGTACCAGTGCCTCTTTCAAGGCTGGTAGTATTTCCCCCCTCCTACCAAGAGATGGATACAGCTATTCCTCCCCTCCCTGGTAGTTTATACTAGTCAGATGGGGCAAAGATCTAGCCCACAGGTGGCAGAAATCACCTTAAAAACCACTCTTCCCAATTCACCGAGATAAACAGAATCAGACACATCCCAGATTATATCGCAAGCTATCATCTGATCATCTCTTCAGACCCTAGTCAGCAGCTTCCAACTCTGAGCAAATGTGATTTTATTTGCAAAATGCTTGTTAAAAAATCATAGCAGACTACTCTATGTTCTTCTGGTCTATCCTTCCTTTAGAAAGCATTCTGTGGATGCAATAAAAGCAGAGAAATACCAACACTTCACCACTCTTACTACCATGGTGTCAACTCAAATCTGGATTCAGACCTGGCAGCCCTTTGATGTAGGTAAAGTCAAGAGATGATCTTATACCAAACAAAATCAAGGTGGAGTTATTTTGAGTTGCTTTCTTCTTTGCCAGACTCAGTAATCTTTTCTTAAAGTCTCCCCCCACCCAATGGTTTGCTCATTTCTTCTGCATTCCCAAGGCCGGGTCTACGTTGCTTCAAGGTACCCATGTCATCACATTCGTGTCTTGGGGGTTTTTTTTGCTGGTTTGCTTTGGGTTTCTTTTGTTGCTTCCACTCCTGAAGCTCCTCAATATACCAAGGAGTGCCCTGGATCAGCAAACAGGAAGAGGCTGCTTGGGGCAATTCCATCCAGCAGGTTTGTCCCCTCTGCATTCCAGAGCTTGATTGGAGGCTCCACCAAACTACCTTCAAAATCACCAGAAAACACCCTCTAAAAACCCCATGGATCCATGAGGCACCTGGGGCAGACTCTCCTAATGGGTCTTTCCTCCCTGTGATGAAAGTGATGGGGCATAAGATATTAACTGATAAGGGTAGGGTTGCTTTGGTTTAGCAGGAGGAAGGTTGAGTCCATGAACATATCCAGAATTCTGAGAGCGTACTGCGGTCCATGTCACAAAATGACTCCTATGGAAACAGCTAATCTGTTCATAAAATGTTCTATGCTAGGTGTGGCCAGTTCCAAAGCATTAAGGTTACCATACAGTGGGGCAAAAAAGTATTTAGTCAGCCACCAATTGTGCAAGTTCTCCCACTTAAAAAGATGAGAGAGGCCTGTAATTGACATCATAGGTAGACCTCAACTATGAGAGACAAAATGAGAAAACAAATCCAGACAATCACATTGTCTGATTCGGAAAGAATTTATTTGCAAATTATGGTGGAAAATAAGTATTTGGTCACCTACAAACAAGCAAGATTTCTGGCTCTCACAGACCTGTAACTTCTTCTTTAAGAGGCTCCTCTGTCCTCCACTCATTACCTGTATGAATGGCACCTGTTTGAACTTGTTATCAGTATAAAAGACACCTGTCCACAACCTCAAACAGTCACACTCCAAACTCCACTATGGTGAAGACCAAAGAGCTGTCGAAGGACACCAGAAAGAAAATTGTAGACCTGCACCAGGCTGGGAAGACTGAATCTGCAATAGGCAAGCAGCTTGGTGTGAAGAAATCAACTGTGGGAGCAATAATTAGAAAATGGAAGACATACAAGACCACTGATAATCTCCCTCGATCTGGGGCTCCACGCAAGATCTCACCCCGTGGGGTCAAAATGATCACAAGAACGGTGAGCAAAAATCCCAGAACCACACGGGGGGACCTAGTGAATGACCTGCAGAGAGCTGGGACCAACGTAACAAAGGCTACCATCAGTAACACACTACGCCGCCAGGGACTCAGATCCTGCAGTGCCAGACGTGTCCCCCTGCTTAAGCCAGTACATGTCCGAGCCCATCTGAAGTTTGATAGAGAGCATTTGGATGATCCAGGAGAGGATTGGGAGAATGTCATATGGTCAGATGAAACCAAAGTAGAACTGTTTGGTAGAAACACAACTCGTCGTGTTTGGAGGAGAGAGAATGCTGAGTTGCATCCAAAGAACACCATACCTACTGTGAAGCATGGGGGTGGCAACATCATGCTTTGGGGCTGTTTCTCTGCAAAGGGACCAGGACGACTGTTCCGTGTACAGGAAAGAATGAATGGGGCCATGTATTGTGAGATTTTGAGTGCAAACCTCCTTCCATCAGCAAGGGCATTGAAGATGAAACGTGGCTGGGTCTTTCAGCATGACAATGATCCCAAACACACCGCCCGGGCAACGAAGGAGTGGCTTTGTAAGAAGCATTTCAAGGTCCTGGAGTGGCCTAGCCAGTCTCCAGATCTCAACCCCATAGAAAACCTTTGGAGGGAGTTGAAAGTCCGTGTTGCCCAGCGACAGCCCCAAAGCATCACTGCTCTAGAGGAGATCTGCATGGAGGAATGGGCCAACATACCAGCAACAGTGTGTGCCAACCTTGTGAAGACTTACAGAAAACGTTTGACCTCTGTCATTGCCAACAAAGGATATATAACAAAGTATTGAGATGAACTTTTGATATTGACCAAATACTTATTTTCCACCATAATTTGCAAATAAATTCTTTCCGAATCAGACAATGTGATTGTCTGGATTTGTTTTCTCATTTTGTCTCTCATAGTTGAGGTCTACCTATGATGTCAATTATAGGCCTCTCTCATCTTTTTAAGTGGGAGAACTTGCACAATTGGTGGCTGACTAAATACTTTTTTGCCCCACTGTATATGGTCTGCAAACATCCAGATGACTTCTAGATAAAAACAAAAAGTTAGAGGAAAAACAGTCTTAGTGGCTCAGTGGGTAAGACGCCAGGCTTGTCGATCAGAAGATCGCAAGTTCGAATCCCTAGCCCCGTGTGACGGAGTGAGCTCCCGCACTAGCCCCAGCTCTTGCCAACCTAGCAATTCAAAAGCATGCAAATGCAAGTAGATTAATAGATTAACTTCGGTGGGAAGGTAACAGCGTTCCGCATGCGTCATGCTGGCTACATGACCGTGGAAGCGTCTTCGGACAACGCTGGCTCTTCGGCTAACAAACGGACATGAGCACCGGCCCCTAGAGTCGGACACGACTGCACAAATGTGCGGGGGGTACCTTTACCTTTTTTAGTGGTCATCTGGATTTTTTCAAGCCACACCTGTGAACCCTGCAAAACAGCCACTTACCTGAAAGCAACCAGGTGAGGTGATACCTCACCCTCCCCTCCACTTTCTCCTCAGGGTTCTTTTTACCATCACAGTTCTCCCCTGTGTATGGACACACAAAATGTACTAGGCTGCATCCATCCATCACGTTTAGTTTCTAAATATACTTAAGGTGACCTAAAATTATGCTGGAGGTCTTTTAATTTTCTTTTTTTTAAATAATTTTTATTGAATACATTTTTCAACAGAATTAAAAACAGTACAAATTTTGAATTAAGGAATAATAAAGAAAAATTTTAAAAAGCTGGAAAGGTTTAAAAACATGCTCCTGAAACGAGACATGTGGGACCAACGATGCAGAGCCAGTTTGGTGTAGTGGTTGGCAACGGGATAGAAACCAGGAGTCTGTGAGTTCTAGTCCCGCCTTAGGCATGAAAGCCGGCTGGGTGACCTTGGGCCAGTCACTCTCTCTCAGCCCAACTCACCTCACAGGGTTGTTGTTGTTGTTGTGGGGAAAATAGGAGGAGGAAGGAGTATTAGGTATGTTTGCCGCCTTGAGTTATTTATAAAAATAATAAAGGCGGGATAGAAAATAGATAAATAAATAAATAACTGTACTACCCGCGGGGACCAGATCGATCGAGCAGCGGCATTCAGCTCATCCCGCTGATAGCGCCCGGTCGGGATTCTTCTCCGGGGCTACGAATTGCTTTCAACCGCGCAGAACGTTCGTCCATTCTGAGCCGCATGGGGCGGCGAGCGAGGAAGACGCAAGCTCGGAAGCCTGGTTCGTACGGCACTAGGACCCAGAGGGCAAGGCGGGCAGCAGCGGAAGTCCGAAGTAGTAGAGACGATTGGCACTTACTATGGAGGCCGAAGAAGAACCTCCGGCCGGACGTCGCTTACTCAGGTATCTGCAAGGGAGGGGGGAACGGGCGCGGTGTTGGTGATGGGGATGAGGGAGCTTAAAGGAGCCGCCTTCCCCGGGGAATGTGTGGTTGGTTGGAGAGAACGCCGGAAGTGGTGGAAGGTCGGGCGTTCTCTCCTCCCTCCCGCGCCTTTGCCACTTGCGGCTCCGGGTGGGCAGCGGCGGACAGCGTCCCCGGGCCGCCCTGCCATGTAGAAGCCAGGAATTTTGCTCCAGGAAGCCTGCTTGCACACGCGATGCAGGAGCAGTGTTTCAACCAGACAGGGCGGAAATAGAAGCTGTGTTCTCACGACACACGGACCTACCAACTCGCCGATTGCTTTCAGTGGGTCGTGCGAACCCACTCGGTTTGCTCAGTTGGTTCCGCCTTAGAAATGCCTCAAATTTTATTGAGCTCGTTCCTTTTCTCTTAGTAGAAATCACATTTTTCGAGTAATTGTAATTGTCGGGCCTTCACGGGCCTGCTGTCCCCATGGGGATTGTTGAGGAAGAGAGGAGGGTAGCAAATTGCAGGCAGGCAGAGAGAGGTCGAGATAGGCAGAATAACTCAGGTAACTTCAAGAGCCTAAGAATAAAGCAGAACGAGTGTGTGTCTGTGTGTGTGGTAAAATTAGAAAAGAAATGAGGAAGTATCACAAAAATCCTGAATGTATTTCATGATCTCTTCCATCCCTCTGGCCTGTGGTGAAATGAATTAAACAAAAACTATTTTAAAACGTAAATAACTATTAAGGATGGTAAATGCGAGAAGAGAGTTTGAGGAATTCCAAATGGATCTCAGGAAGAGTCATGAAATAGATGTAGGGTGGGCATTTTGGCAAAAAGAGTACACATGCAGACTGGTGGAGTAGAAGCTGACAGTGATTGTCCTTATAAGGAAAGGTTACAACTTTAAAGCTTTTAATTTAGATAAAAGATTAGAAGCATGTACGCTTATAGATGGTGTAAAAAGAATTTATCTTCATCATACTAGAAATGGGGTTTTTTTTGGGAAGCTGCATGGTAAGAAATTTAGGAAGAGTAAAAGGGAGTGGTTTGCAGCTGTTGTTGGAATTGGCTATGGTAGGAAATAGAAGTACTGGCCAAATGGACCTATGGTCTAATCCACCACTGTTTAGCATATTTGGAGGAATCCATCGTGGATAACTTGGATATTTGAGTGATTATGTTTACTTTCTCTTCCCCCGCCCCCATGAAGCCCAGCAGAATTACTGGCAGCTCGAACACGTGACCACAAGATCCCCCAGCGCTCACTTGGTCAGAAAGATTTCATTCCTGATGGATCAGAAGAACAAGAATCAAAACTGCATCAATGCCGGAAAGAACACTGGCAACTTTTGGAGGAAGAACGTGTAGTGCGGTTGTATGTATGAATCACACCTAGAACTAAACTACTAAACTATTAGTTAATTTAGAATGTTTTGTCTAGTGTGTTTTTAGCTTTTCCAGTTTAAAAAAAGGACTCTTTTAGTAGGATTGCGAAAAACAGTCTTTCTTGATCCAGCAAACTGGAGAGTTACAAATGATTCTCAAATATACAGTTCTTAGCTAAATAATTGAGAAGATGGTTGCTTTACAATTTCAAGCACATCAAGAGTCTGGACCCATTTGAGCCAGACTATGACACTGAGACTGCTTTTGTTGTCTTGTTGGATGATCTACATAAAAAACTGAGAAGAGGAATGCTGGATATATTAGATGCTTTTGACATTATTGGCTGTAGTATCCTTCTTGATTGTGTTGCTGCTCTTAGGCACGTGTGTGTGTGTGTAAGGGTGTGTAGTAACGGAGAGACAGCTCTCTATCACAATGCTTCTGGATTTTCCTGCCCAACATATTTGGAATGTAGTATGGAAAACTGTTATTCAACATTATTGACAGGCTCTTATCCTCTGTGCTCAATATTTACATGAAATAGCTGGGAATAGTCATTCAGAGCTTTAGATAGATGTATCAATGATACACTTACGACTCAACCCTATTGCAGCTTGACATACCTCTAAGATAGTGGTCCATAGTGATGAATATTAGACTCAGTAAAAAGATGGATGATGGTCAACAAGCTCTATTTAAATCCAAACAAGACAAAAGTGGCCAGTAGAAAATCAGCTCAGGAACTGGGATTCATTTGTCCCCAGGGAAGTTGCATTTCCTCTGAAAGTTGTATACTTCAATCCTACATTGTTTCTGGATTTCTAAATGGCAGCAGTAACTCCAGATACCACATTTGTGCAATTAGATTTTCTCTGTAGGCTACAGCCGTTCATGAGCAGGTAGAACTTAGCAAGAATTATCAACGTTTTGGCTGCATCACAGCTAGACTTTGGCACATGCTGTATATTGGTTTAAAAAATTAAAAGGTAGAATATAAATTTTATGAAGAGGCATACATGGCTACATCTGGATGCTTCAGTTGGTGCAAAATGTGGCAGTTGGGTTGTTGATTGGTGCATGATTGTATCTGACATATGGAGAGGTCTGCATTATTTGCTGATTTTTCTGGGTTAAATTTGAGGAGTAGGTTTTCCCTTTAAAAACCCAAGTGCTTAGGGATTGCCTGAGGGGGCAACTTTCTTACTATGAACCTGCCTGGCTACAGACATTTGCAAGAAGCCCCTTGTGAAAATGTCCTTGCTTAAGAAACCTGCTGATCACATGTATGGGGAGGTGCTTTCTCCTCTCTCTCTCTCACCTGGTGCCAGATTATCTATCCTGAAGTAAACCAATGTCATATAAGGGGTTTTAGGCCACTTTTGTAAGGTTTCCTGGCATTCTGTAATTATTTCATAATGAAATAGGTTAGCTTATTTAAAATTCTAGAGGCAAAGATCATAAGTGCACTGTGATCTAGACACCAACAAATTATTTCTTCTAGATCTGTGTCTTTTCTATCAGCTGTTCCGTGCTGATAGAAAATGGATCCTGGGGCAAAAGGTGCTTTGCGTTTCTGCCTGATAGTTCAGGAGCTGTTCCTTGACCTTTTTTAAGAAGATGAAAATCTTGTGCTTCCTGCTAAGATTAAAATAATTTCTTAACCCTTTTTCAACCAAGGGAATAGATAACGTTGGAGAATGATCAAGTAGAGACTTTCTATTATTTTTAAATTTCTTTTGTAGGGGAAGTCTGGTGAAGGCTGAGTGGAAGCCTCAGGAGGGTATTGTGGAACTGAAATCCCCTGCAGTAAGTCTTGCTATCTTTTTTATTATATCATTCCTACTCTCTTACACAACTTACTGTTACTAGCTTCTATCTCAGAGCAGCCCACACCGGAAGCGTCTTTCAGGTCAGAGCCAGACCTAATAGGGTTGACTTCAGTTTGTGTTCAGAGCCTTGCATATTAATAATGTGTGTCCTCTCTTTGCATATTGTTCAGAATAAAAACTGTATTGTTTAGTTTGCAGCTGTGGCACTGTTTATATTGGAAAAAGCTATGATTCCTGGAAGGTGTTATGTAGATAAGGAAGGTATGGGATGAGCAAACGAAATCTGTTAACCCTTACTCTTGATTCCTTTCCTGTCCCCCATAGTGGATGAAAAAAACAGCAGTTTTGAAAGGTAAGACAACAAGGATATACTTGTTGTCCCACATCCAATAATTCAAGCTCTGATTTGGGAGAGCCGGACATCAGGCTAACCCCTCTCGCCACCAAACACCCCCCCCACACACACACAATAGGCTGCATAGAGACACAGCACAGAATTCTGGGATTTTATGTTCCCTAACTGTAATTCAAGCCTTTGGCACAAGGATGAAATTCCCCTCTTCAGTCCTAATCCAGATGGAGAAGCTCTGACTGAATCATGAAGTGAAAGGCAGCCTAGAACATCTCCAACTCTCCTGGGCTTATTTTGTCCTTTTTGAAATACTTGTAAAGGTTGGGATTGATCCCATAAATTAACGTTGCTTGTTGTTGCCATCAGGGGAAATTCTGGCATACCATGGGGTTTGCACAGCAAGGAAAGCAGTGCCTGCTTCCAGAAGAAGCCCTGTATCTCCTGGAATGCGTAAGTAAATCAAATTCGAAAGCTTTTGAAGCAATTTTGTGTAGCTAAGCATCTCCCCTCTTCCTCTGACTTGACAAACAGTTCCAAACTTTGCCACAGAATAGGAAGGGAGGGAGGGAGGGAGGGGAAAGGGAAAGCAAAGCAAAGCAAAGCAAAGCAAAGCTCTGGAAAACAGGATTAGGGTGGAGGGGGGCTTAGAGTGACTACAGCCATCATAACACGTTTTCAAGAGTTAGGGAAGAAATCTGTTCAGGGGAGTTGGCTCTCTGTCTCAATCCCATGCTAATAGGAACATCTGAAATGAGAATGCAACCATACTACTAAAAGTGGTTGCAATCTCCATAGCATTGAGAATCCTGCACAATCAGTGCTCCCACTTAACACAGAAGATCTTCTGAATACTGCCACATCTTCGCTTCAGACCTTCCTTGTCAACATGCAGGTTGGGATGAGCAGAACCGGAGCAAATGTTCCCATCTCCCATTCCCTGGAATTGCACTACTAGTTCTTCCTGCAAAAAGCACATGTGTTTGAAACATGCGGATGTAGATGCATTTATAAACACCAATGTACAGTTCTTGGAATTGGGCAATGTCAAAACTGCTATTCTCATTGCAATTGTTTTTACAGTATTTGGCCCAAGTGGCTCACACACACTATAATTCTGTGCGATAATTTTATAAACCATACTGTAAAACCAATTCTTGTAACTTGACATTACAGGTAGTCCTCAGTTAACAACCACTCATTCAGTGACCATTCAAATTTTGACAGCGCTGAACAAGTACTTGTGACCAGTCCTCGAAGTTGCGGCCATCGCAGCACCCCTGCGGCCATGTGATTGTGATTCAGGCGCTTGGCAACTGACTGGCACTTAACGACGGTTGCAGTATCCCGTGGTCATGTGATTGCCATGTGCGGCCTTCCCTGCCAGCTTCCCACAAGCAAAGTCAATGGGGAAGCCGGCAGGGAAGGTCACAAGTTGCTCCCCGCTCCCTTTGCTTTTTTCCCCCAGGACCCCTACTATGGAGTATGGGATCTCATACTCCATAGCACGTGCACAACACTCCCCTGCCCACACTCTGTAGCAAACGCCCACCCAGCCACACTTGCACTGCAGCACCCCTCTGCCCAGCCACAGCACCCACCTGCGCCCTTGTGCCACAGCACACACCCCCGCCTGGTCATGCTCGTGCCAAGCCACAGTGCCCACCCTGTGCCCACTTGCACTCCACAGCGCTCACTGCTTGCCACCCTACTTGCCAGCCACCTAAGGAAAGGCTTGTCATGACCGGGAATTGCGACTCCCTGCCAGATTCCCCGTTGGCTTTATTTGTTGGAAGCCGGCAGGAAGTCGCAAGTCATGGTCACATGAGGTCCTCGCTTAACAACTTGTGATCCTTGCTTAACAACAGGAATGGGGACTGCCTGGATTGCCATCACTAAGCAATGCAGTCACATGATGTCGCGCTTTACAACCGCATTGCTTAGCGATAGAAATTCCACTTCCAATTACCATTGTTAAGAGAGGACTACCTGTACAGACATCCAAAATGACATGAAGCTCCCCCTTTGGCAGAATGGGCAAGCTGGTGTAGGGTAGCTCCTCAGGCCCCAGGGAATATTAGAGGCAATCACAGCAAAGGTGGGTTTGCACAGAAGGTAGTTCCTGAACATTAAGCTTTTTTCTTACAGGTTCAGCTTCAGCTGTTCTACAAAGACCTGCCTTTGTCAGTCCAGGAAGCCTATGAGAATCTGCTGTCTCCAAAGTCGGTCAGCCTGCTAAAATACCAGGTGCATTTCTAAATTTGGAGTTCAACGACTGTGGAAGTAAAATTTGGGAATTTAAAAGAAGCATTAAATTTCAAAGCAAGCAATTCCGCTGTAATTATATTATATTATCACAACTAGTTGTGCAGTTAAGTTGACAGGGAAGGGTAGGTGGGGATATTCCATTGAAGATTGGGGCTTAACTGCATTATACAGTGCTTTAGTAGTGAGCCTAGACTTCAGTAGCTGAGTCAGAGAAGATGAACGCTGCTGTCCAGCTTTATTTCGCAAGGACAAGAGGTCTACTCTGGACTATGATATCTTGATGGCAAGATAAAAAGTGGAGTAGACTGAAAAGGGGAATCATCGTACTCATTAAGAACCTGTTTCTAGTGCTTGCTAACCAACCTAGTCCTACCTTTGGAACACCAATAATGGGCACTTGCCTAAATACTTCAAGTTGCAATCCGACCTAGATACTGCTGTGCTGTCCTGGCCAAATACAGTACTGGACCTAAGGTGCAGAATTCAGGCAAGGGTCCGTAGCCTTGATGGTTGATTGAAAAACATACTGTTGTTTTATTATTTTAGAACATAAATTAATAATTTTTCAGCTATGTAAATGCTAAATTATGCCTGTTGTAATATCTGATTATTATATAGTCTCTTCCTTATTTTTAAGGGGTAGTTTGTTTTTAAAAGATAGATATCAGTGAAACATTTCTATGGTTCTGTTTAGCTTATTCAGCTGAGGCCTCTTCTGTCTTAGGATTTGAATCCTTAGTGATCTGGGGGTATAAAAGCTCTTTAGTTAAATTTGTGGTCTTCTCTAGGTGGGTGAAAAAACAGTGTTTGTTTTACTCAAATGAAAAGGGCGATCACTGTTGGATTTTTAAAAGTGCTGCAGCGTGTTAACCACCAACCTTGTATCATATTATTGTTTTGACGATCCAGCACTTTTGCATTATAATCCTGTATGTTTATTCAGAAGTTTAAAAAGTAAAGTTTCCCTCAAATGGAGCTCAACTCCTGGAAACTACATGGATATGCCTATGTTTACTTGGCAACTTTATGGAAATAGTTTGCCACAGCTGCCTTCTGGTGATTCAGAAGGCTGATCAGTCTGGTAGATACTGCAGCCCTAATGTCCTGTGCTTCATGAAGGCTGCAAGTTGAATCAGTTAAAATTTGTTTTGCGCAGTTGATTTTAACTTCTTTAAAGCTTTGTTTTGAAAGGAATCTGTCTGTGTGACAAACGCATATTTAGCAGTGTGTGTTTGATATAGATACACCTTGTTAAAAACTGGGAGCACCTACAAATTCTCCTATATGTACTGTATGTATGGTAGGCAATGTATGTGTGAACCACCTACTAACATGAAGGTGGATTTCATTCACACACAATTCAGGAAAAAAAAGTTTGGTAATTGAATCTCTAAAGAATGTAGAGTCATGTCCTTTCTCATGTGAACTCCTTACATTTCATCCCTATTGTAAGGTATATAGCCACTTGAAGCGACTGGGTTACATCGTTTTGAGATTCCATTCCAGGTAATTGTTTGACACTACAATTCCCTCTCCCCCGACAGTGTGTCCATTATGCATCTCTTTAACTTTGCACGTTTGCTCCTCCTCCTCCCCTTCCCCTATATCAATATCCCTGCTTCCCAAGATGATTGTAATTTCTCTCTTGGTCTTTTCCTTCTCTGTTTGACTTTTAACTGAGCTGGTGGTTAATCAGTGAAGAAGAGGAGGAAAAGTTTGCTTTCCTAGCGTGACTTGTAGCTGTCTCTGGACCGACTGTTTTGATCTCTCACTCTTTTGGGGGGGGGGGCTCCTTTACAGCACTATCCCAACACCTTACGAGAAGCAGCTGAATCTGGATAGCCACTATCAAAGTGCAGAGAGAGGCGGCCACAAGAGGCGAAGGAGCTCCAGCCCTCGGTAAAAGCATGTGGGCAGTGGGAGTGGCGTCCTTGACAAGACAGCCCAAGGTGGGCATAGAATTGAGCACTGAGAAATGCATCCGTTTTGTTCTTGCCTTCATGTTTGTCTCTTGGTATAATGAAAAGGAAGTTTTACTTTAAAACAGATGGCAAGCCAGTGGCCCTCCAGATACTGCTGCACACAACTTCTAGCAACCCCAGCCAACATGGCCAATCATGCGATATACTGGGAGTACCTGAGGATCATAGATTCCTGATCCCCAATTTTAAAAAGGAAAGTTTAGCTATAGTTAATAAGAGGAACACATTATATCACACATCTGCCCATCACACATCTGTGCCCATTTTTTTTTTTAAAAAATCAGGAGTGACTGTTGTGGGTGACAGACTACCGTTGGAGGTGGGATAATCCTGTTGCCATTTCAAGCACGTAGGAGGTCAGCAGCCATTTTGAGGGCAGTTGTTCAGCACTTTGAAGTAAGGTCATCATTATGCTGGTAACACCAAGTTCTGTTCTCTGGGTCATCTTAATCAAATGAGGTTATGGAGATGCTAAATCACTATCTGGATTTGGCAGTGGGATAAATATGAGGACCAATAAGTTAAAGTAAAGTCCCGAGAAGATGGAAACCTTATTGGTAAACAGGTGGTTCGCAGATTTAAAAATTTGGTGCTCGATATGTTATGGATGAGATACATGCCCACTGAAGAAGCAGGTACATAGCATTAGATACCTTTTAATCCAAAATGTCAATAAGTGGGTTCAGAACATCCCTTACCAGTTTTTTCCTGCACATGGCTATGCCCTTTCCTAAACAGGGATAGCCTTGCTGTGGTGGATTTATGCTCTAGGAATGGGGCTGTCCTCAAAAATAGTTAAGATGCTTCAAGTTGTTCAGAATACAACTGACTTAGCTAGTTTAACCAACTGTTAAGGCATTAAATTATTAATAATAATTTAATAATAATTTATTAAACGTGTATGCTGCCCGACTCTGGGTGGCTCACAACAATCAAACAAAAAATTACAATAAAACATAAAAAATAAAGAAAAGAGATGGGGAGTCCACATAGTGATGCTGTCACTTTTGAACCCCCAATTTGATCCAGCGCCTAAGAAGTTACATTTTTTGTTCAAGTGCTTTAAATGTTTAGAGCATTTTGAATTGATTGAATTGATGGTTGTAAAAAATAAATGCAATATAATTACTATCATCCTTTTGGATGCAGGACAGTTTATAAGTAATGTGTTCGAATAACTCTGCAATAGTAAAAGATAACCTGCGCCCATGTTTTAATCCTCTTCTGTTTAATAAGGTTGCAAGGCAAGAAATCCAAACGGTCTGAGAAACCCCAGGAATTGTCACCTAAAATGGCCAAGCTCTATCATGCCCATTCCAGCCCTCTGGCATCAGATGGCTCACCCAAAGCAAGAATAAAGGCATCAGATCCGAAAACTGCAAATATAGAATTGGTCCCATCTTCAAGTGTCACAAGGGGATGCAGTGAATTGCCCACTTGTGTTCAAGACTACAAAGAGACCTGTAGCAAGACCTTTGGCGAAAGCCATAGCGATAGCTGTGCATCCAGGTGGAATTTCACCTCTGTTGATTTTCCTAACATGGGTGCTGATTACCCTCGAGTCTCCCTGCCAGAGCCTGATAAGAGGCTCCTCCCAGAGAACGTAGCAGCACGGGCAATTGACGCAAGCCATTGGCGCAGGCGGCTCAACCAGAAGCGTGAGAGGTTGACTCACAAGGAACAGGAGCAGCTGAAGTGGGAGAGCAGATACAAGAGGAGTATCAATGAGGATGCGGAAGTCAGGCGCTGCACCACCTGGCAAGCGTACAAGGCACTTCTGAGAGGGAGGAGTGGTCTGGCAGATCTCTGCATACAGGCAGTCACCCCACTGGTGAAACCAAACCAAGGACTTTCCACAGGTATTGTGGCTTCTGAAAAAGAGAGAAGGGTCTGACCTTTGCTCTCTTTGAAGGGGGATGCACGTGGCCTTGCTGAAGGTGGCAGGTATTTATGAATGCCAGAAGAGCTGGCTTGGCTGCAGAGGTATGTTTTCTGAAGGCCCTCATCCAGATTTCTTCTCTTTCCTTCCCTCTAGCTGACATCCTTCAACAAATCAGTGTTTTCCAACCCTCACACTTATCAGAGGAAGCATTTCAGTAAGTATCAAACCAGAAAACGGGCTAAATGCTTTTAATCTCTCTCAGTAATTCTGGGTATGAGCAACCATAATACTGAGCAGGATGCAGAACCTGGAGCCATCTGTAACACCTTGCTAGCTAGAGCTGCTGGCAGTTCAGGTTCAGCAACTTCTGGAGGGCCACAGATTCCTCTCATATAATATATACCTAGAATGTTTACTTCAAAGCATTACAAATTATTAGGACTGTTTACCCTTGGAAAATGATCTGGAAGAAGTGGTTCTGCCCTTATGTGAGTGTAACATCTCTCTGCTATTCATTAAAGCAGCATCTTTCAGGGTTGCACAGGAAGCTGAAAAAAGTCCGGCTGCTTTAATGAGTAGCAGAGACGTGCTGTGCTCATGTGTGATCCAAAGGACTTCTTCCAAATCATTTTCCCAGCACGCACAGCTCTACAAATTGTACTGTATCTCAGAAACATTACTTGAAAGGCCAGGCCTTAAGCCTAAGACACTATGCAGTGCAAATGACCCAATCCAGAAACAAGACAGTGAATTCCTACCAGTTTCTAAGGTGTTTCATACAGTGTACCATAATGAATGTCTCTTGTCTTCTAAAGTTTCAATTGTTAAATTTGTAATTCTACTTTATTTCATGTATGTGTTTTTCAGTGGCTTTTGACTAAATGCAGATAAAAGTAAAGAAATATCACATTCAAATATGCATACATCTGCTGGTCTTAAGTGTAGCTTTCCAAATTTTGTGTTCTCCAGATGTGTTGGACTAGAATTCCCATTGTCCCCAAGCTAGTAAGGAAGGAGATGGAGTTGGGGAAGTCTGCTTTAATTTTTTTCAGCACATAGTATTCTCTGGGGAATCCTCACACACTTAGGCTTTAGGTGATGGAGATACCTGGAATCTTAAAATTTATCACTGAGTTTTGGTCTCTCTCTTAATGCAAATGCTTTCTAATTTAAGGAGGCAGTTTGGTCTTTACTGCAATTATGCAAATAGAATTTGGCATGCCACATAGCTGGGCTGGGAAAGTGAAGTTGAGGATCATGCTACATTAATCATTCAGAGCACAACTGGCTGCCTGCTTTTTTTTTTTTTGACACTTGAACAAGCCCATGGGATCCTCTGTATTGAAAACATTGAATGTTTGCAGAGAAGGGATATAATTTTTTCCACCATCCACTCCACTGCTTGCTCTGTAATTCCACTCTGAAGAAACCATTCTAAAGTTTAATCCTGAGTCAGATACATCATCCTAATAAGTTCCTTTTGTTGCCAATGTTTACTTTCAGTATGGACTACAGGTAGTCCTTGCTTAACAACCACATTTGGGACCTGAATTTTGGTTGCTAAGCGAAGCGGTCATTAAGTGAATCTGACCCAATTTTATGACCTTTTGTGGCGGTCGTTAAGCGAACCACATGTTGTTAAGTGAATCACACAGTTCCCCTTTGATTTTGCTTGCCAGAAGCTGGCTGGGAAGATCAAAAATAGTGATCACGTGACTATGGGATGCTGCGATGGTCATAAATGTGAACCGGTTGCCAAGCGCCCAAATCATGATGCTGCTGGGGTTGCAAGTTGTTTTTTTCAGCACCGTCAAGTCCGAACTGTCACTAAACAAATGGTTGTTAAGCTAGGACTACCTGTATCTGCCTGACTTCAGGGATAGATAATGTTTTAGTAGATGGGGACTGAGAGTAACGTTTTGGGGAGTCTTGACAGCTGTGGCAGTTTGTTTATTGATTTTGTCAAGTTATATGCTGCTTCAATAAGTGACTCTAGGCAGCTTACATCATGGGGTTAAAATATCTGGTAAATAACTGCTCAAAACAAACAAAACCGAAAGAATACATGGCACACATCAGGGAGGAAAAGAACATTAACCAATTCCCCACCAAGCTACCCTCAGGGAGCAAGCCCCTCCATCCAACCCAGGTCCTAGCAAAACAGCAAGGTTTTTACAGGGTTGGGCCAGTAATGGGAAGTGCATTATTTGGGGAAGTTCTGGTGGGGATTTCTTAGTATAAAAGAACAGCATACAACCTATGCTACAATTTTCATGTGCTTTCTGGCTCAAAATAGTGAGACGTCATGCCACCAATTTTCAGTATTAACTGTTTGAGACTTCAGGGGTTGCCAAAAAGGGGTGTGGAGAGTGCTAATTACAGTTCCTGCTCAGATTTGCTGTACCTGAATTTTTTTTTCTTTCCCCTCCTTTGGCACCTCGGAGAATGCCCAGGTTTTTGTACTAATGGTTAACCTCCTCCACAGATTACAGAATCATTCATCAGAGCTAAAGATAGATTTTGATGTGTATCATGCTGATGCAGCTTCAACTTTTAAAAAGAATGATCCTGGGAAGCCTTATGTACGGATGTGCATTCAAAGGTACTAGGTGCTTATAATCTAATTTAAATCTCTCATAGAATTTGCTCATGTGTTTATATGGCCTGTCCTGTTTGGGTTTGATGGAAAAGAGGGAGACAGCGTTTGTGCCCGTTGAGTAGTTGTATGGCTGCCCAAACAGACTGAGGACTTCAGATCCCAGTCCACCTTGAAACTAGATCCTGTGGCATTTGAAGCAGTACTGGCTGTGTTATTGGAGTTCTTGCTCTAACCATGGGGACCTGAAACTCTTATTAAAAAAAAATAGACCTCTGTTTCCTTGGAATGGAAATGTTCTGTCCCTGCTTCCAGATACAGTAATACTTTTTATGATGTGGCTTTTTAAAAATGCATTGTCAAATAGAAAAAAAACCATATTGTTCTTTTTGCAGGTTTGATGAGCAGGTCCCATCCCTGAAGATTGTGAAGCAACTATCTTATCAAAGTGGAGATGTTCCAGTGGTGTTTGCTCTAGTTGACAGTGGAAACATCACTTTCTTCTCTTTTAAGGAGTTCAAATTGCCAACTGATGTTTATCCCTGATACTGATGCTGTCATTTGGAGAAGCTGTTTTATGAATGGATGTGTTGAAACACAAGATTACTCAGGGCTTGATATTGTTCAGTTGGATATTGCCTGGAATTCTGACTAACAGTACTGTGCTGCCAAAGGACACATGTTCTGTATAGCAAGAGCCTAAAAGGAAAGAACTGTTCCAACAAAATTTCTTCTGATTAGAAACACACCGTTATTTTATTCTTTTAATCCACCAGTTCTCTGTTTTTAGTCTGCTATTACCTAAAGCAGCATTTCTGCCAATCTGGAACAGTTTACTAATTTGAGTCTAGGCAGAGACCCATAATATATTTTGGCACCAGCTGAATGTAAAAGTTGGAAGCTACTTTCATGATTCACCAAATAGCCAAGACAAAAAAAGGTCATTTTTTCCTAATCATCTTTCGTTCCAGACCCAAGTATAATTATGGAACACATGAGAATAGTGGCTGCATATATAGGTCATTTGTCACTTTTTCTACAAGAAAAGAAAGGAGGCTACCAAATGCATAGTTTGTACAGAATCGATGGAATTACACCACCACTTAATTTCTATTTGCAGATCTATACAATTTGATTTATCTAATTTACTTAAGGTTTGGGTTACTGTTAGTGGAATGCCATGATCTGCTTTTGCTTTCTAGCATCTCCTAGATGCAATTTAAGATGGTTGGAAATCAGTTTGTATCACCAAGTTTATTTTACACTCTTGGCTGCTATAGTTTTTTTTCCTCTAGATACCATTTTTTCTTTACTATGAAATTCCACGGCAGTTGAACCTTGCAATGTTACTAGGATAAAAGGCACTGAATATTTTCTTGTTCAGGAGTAGCTTTCGTGAGAAATTTTACATAGAAATTGCAGAAAAAATGTTTTGATTTTTAGGTTACTTCGGTTTGGAAGCAAAAGCAATAAAATTATTTGTGTTAACAGAATTTTGAAGGATTTCATGCAACATGTGTTTTCCTTGGCAAAATGAGTGATGCAATTTATACATTTGTGTTTATTTACAGTGTTTATAACCTCTTCCAGTCCTAGGGGACTGTGGGTGATGTAATGACAAATATGAACAAAAACTAAAAGAATTCCCATCACAAAAACATCATCAAAAAGCAAAACCACTCAGATTGGCACCCATAACAGTCAACTGGAACCAAAGACTCATTGAAACGGAACTGCTTTGAGCGGATTCTGAAAAATGGGAGCTGTACCTACTTCTGGGCAGGAGGGTATTCTGCAGAGGGGGGCCTATCATAGAGAAGACCCTTATCCCATGTACCTCGTGAAGAGGGAGGACTTTCAGCAGACCCTCTCTGGATGACCAGACAGCAGAATTGGCTCTGGCGAGGCGTTGTGTGATATATTCCAGTGCTGCAGAGTATAGGTCTTTAAAGATAACCAGCACTTTGAATTGGACCTGAAAGTCTTTGGCAGCCGATGCAATGAGTGTAAAATGGGTGTAATTCTACACTGCCAGGGTTGTCCCCCAAGGAGTCCGGCTGCTGCGTTTTATGCCAGCTGGAGCTTCTGTGTCTTCTCCGAAGGAAGTTCCATGCAGAACGCATTGCATTACAGTAGTCTAGTTGGGTGGTGGTGTTGGTATCAGAGCATACGTACCTTGAGACTTCCTTCTTTGGTGATGGTTCATAATTGCTACTGTCAGTAATTCAGCCCAACTCACCTCACAGGGTGGTGGTTCTGGGGAAAAGAGGAGGAGGAAGGCGTATTAGCTATGTTGGCCGCCTTGAGTTATTTATAAAAATAATGGGATAGAAAATAAATAAAAATAAAAAATTCTAACAATCAAATTTTTATAGTTATGATAATAAGCACTGCATATTTGTCCAAGACAAAATGCCACCAAGTCACTGAAATGTTAGGAACCTTCTGAATGCATTTGCATGAATTTGAATGACTGTAGAAGAAAGCCTTTGTAAGGATGGAGAATCCAGCAGCAATGGGTAATTGCGGCTGGATGCTCCAACCTTACACAGTGTAAATAAAGACAGGAAATAAGGATAAAAGGAAGATGGGGGAGGGGGGAAACACAAGCCTCCGAGAAAGCAGCAGCATTGCTGAATCAGGAAAACTCAGAAACCAATGACAAAAGTACTACCAATGCCGGCGACCACGAGGCCGGAAGAGAGCAATCAATGTGAAGCAAAGAATGAAATCAACAAAGAAAGAACTGAGAGGGAGGGGCGGGACAAGTAAGAACCGAATGGTTAAAGGAGAGGTCTGGGGGGGAAGAAACCCACTTCTGGCTTTAACGGAGCACGATGCTGATTCAATAAACGAATTGCACATATCCCTCGTGGCTTGTGTCGTAGATTCTGATTTTGGGTCATAAAGATCGTGAACCTCACAGAAAGCCAGAAGTCAACATGACAACTTTACCGGAGGACGCGGAGCAACCCAGAAGCAGCCCACACGTGGTGACTACACTGGAGGGCAACGTGAACCACCTGGAAAGCCAAGCAACAAACCCACCGGAAGAGCAGGACGTGCCAAGCCATGCACCCAGAGCCATTTCCCCACAGCAGACCCCAGGAGAGCAAAGGGAGCAATGGGGAGCTGCAGGAGGGACTCTAACATCCGTGGCAGCAGCGACCCAGCTCCAAGGGCAAATCGCACACACACACTCTACCCCACCGAGCAAACTGTGGATCCAGGATGACCTGCGGACCCCTGAGACTCCCTGGCAGACAGGCACAGACGGAGGAACAGCGGCAGAGCCCGGCCACAGCACGCTATACTCACCGGCAGCGCCAGACGAACGGGTAAGGAGGCTAGAACAAGATATGTGTGCCCTGCGAGAAGCCATGACAAGCCTACTGGGGAAGCTAGACCAAGAAGCCCAGATCCAGGCAGCAAAAAACAGAGCGACGGTGCCAACAGAAGCCAGGATCAAGGTGAGGGGGCCCACTGCCTGGGAGGGAATCACAGCGGCCCCCTGGAGCGCAGAGGCCATGTTCCCAGATCCAAATCCCGGCCCAGCCCCCTGCAGCATGGAAGCTCCAAGCCCCGGCTCAGCAATTGGAGCGTGGCAAAGGGAGGAGCTACCCAGAAGCGGGAGCTTTGAATCCCAGACCGGCACAACAGCAAACAATATAGCAGCCAGGGGGAGGGGAGCACAGCCCAAATGGGGAAATGCAGCAGCAGCAAGCCCTGCAGCAGCAGCAAGTCTTGCAAAGGGAGCGTGGCGAAGGGAGGAGCTACCCAGAAGCGGGAACTCCGAATTCCTGGACGAGGGGAGGGGAGCATGGCTCCAATACGAACCCACGGCAAGACGGCCAATGACTGGGGGGGGAAACATGCCAGCCCCCTGGGGAGTGAAGATCCCAGCCCAGGCTGAACCGGCAGCAGCCAGTATAAGAGAGAGAGAGAGACAGCCTGCATACCAGATTGGAGGAAACATGCCAGCCCCCTGGGGAGTGAAGATCCCAGCCCAGGCTGAACCGGCAGCAGCCAGTATAAGAGAGAGAGAGAGACAGCCTGCATACCAGATTGGAGGAAACATGCCAGCCCCCTGGGGAGTGAAGATCCCAACCCAGGCTGAAACAGCAGAGGCCAGTATGAGAGAGAGAGAGAGACAGGCACCCCCTGCATGCCAGACTGCGATACTGCTGGACAAGACGAGAGAGCCCTCCACTGACTGGGGGAAAACAGGACAACCCCCCACCACCTGGGAGGAAAGTGCACTGCACCCCACCACAACCTGGGGGAAAGCCACACAACACCCTACAACCTGGGAGGAAAGTGCACTGCACCCCACAACTGGGGGGAAAGCCGCACGACACCCCACCACCTGGAGGGAAGCAGCACAACACCCCACCACCTGGGAGGACAGTGCACTGCACCCCACCACAACTTGGGGGAAAGCGGCACAACACCCCACCACCCGGGAGGAAAGTGCACTGCACCCCACAACCTGGGGGAAAGCCGCACAACACCCCACCACTTGGAGGGAAGCGGCACAACACCCCACCACCTGGGAGGAAAGCGTACTGCACCTCACCACAACCGGGGAAGAAACCGCACAACACCCAACCACCTGGGGGAAAACTACACAACAGCCCACTGCCTGGGAGGATGTCGCACCGCAACCCTGGAACCTGCCAGCCCCAAGCAGCCTGTGGAATAGAAGAGAACTCACCAGGAACAGAGACCTGAGAGCCAAATTTAATGGAGACCCCAAACAACTAGCATGCTTCCTCACACATGTAAGGGGGTTCATGGAAGAATTCGAGGGAACCTTCCGGTCGGAGGGCGCCAAAGTAAGATATGTATCAGAACGCCTAAGGGCAGAAGCCGCACAATGGCTAGAGGAACTACATGACGTGGCAGCCCCAGAACTACAAAACCTCCACACCTTTATGCAAGCATTAAAGGAACGATTTGAGGACCCATTAGCGGCAATAAAAGCTCGAACAAGCTTACAGAACATAAGACAGGGAGGCAGGTCAGTCTCAGAGTATGCCATGGACTTTAAAGCTATAGCAGGGAAACTAACTGACTGGCCGGAGTCCCTAAAGATAGAATACTTTAGGGGGGGCCTGCGCCCTGAGATATTGGAATGGTCCTTAGCGCGAGGGAATCCCAAAACGCTGAGAGATTGGATATGCCTAGCAGGTGAAGTAGAGGAGGTACGGGCTCAAGTGAGGCGTCAACTAAGATCCTACACTACAGGGAGGCACCCAACAACCACAAAGAACCACAGCGACCGGAAGACAACAGACCGACTACGGGAAGAGAGAGAGCGACGGGCAAGACGGGGTTTGTGCTTCAAATGCGGGAAGGAAGGCCACCGAGCAGCCAACTGTGCACCCCCCACTGGACCAGCAAAAACCAAAACTGGTGAAAGCAGTGCAAAGGCCCTGACCCGAAAGGCTAAAGGAACAGCAGCGGCAGCCGTCGAAAAGAGACGGCACGAAACATTTGAGGACCCAGAGGACTCAACCGACGAAGAATTCCAGCCGTCGGGAAACGAAGGGAGCCTGCCCTAAACAGCGCCGAAGGGCAGGCATGGACAAACGGGCGCGAGGACCCTATGGTGAGTAGGAAATGCCCTGTAATGATGGTGCGGGCACAACTGAGGCCGCTGAGGGGCGGGGGGCACACAAGACTAGCAGGACTACTAGACTCTGGGTGCACACGCAACCTACTACACCCCGAAATAGTCACCAAACTGAAATTGAAAGTCGAAAAACTTAAAGACCCCATCATATTCACCCAACTAGATGGGGGGGACATGAAAGGGGGCCCTGTAGAACATTACACCGAACCTGTCACCATGCAGGTAGGGACACATGAGGAGGTCCTGAGGTTCCTGGTAGCCCCAATCGCCAACCACTCCATGATCCTAGGGATAGCCTGGCTAAGAGAAAGAAACCCAAGGGTGGATTGGAAGTTGGGGCAAATAAACTTCCCCGATGGAAGCTACAACGAGGGAGGCCAGACAGAGAGGGACGCAGAAGAGCTAACAGGATCCCTAGAAGAAGGGAAGGGTGGGACAACAGAGGAAGGGAGCCCCTGCATACCCAGGCCATACAGACACTTGAAAAAGGTGTTTGGAGAAGCCGAGTCAAATCAACTCCCACCCCACCGGAAGTCTGACTGTGCCATAGAGTTGATCCCAGGGACAGAGCTCCCCAAGACAAAGTTGTACCCTATGACCCCTAAAGAACTTGAGGTGCTACGTGAATTCATAGATACAAACTTACAACGAGGGTTCATCCGACCTGCTACATCGTCTATGGCCGCACCTGTCCTCTTTAGAACAAAAAAAGATGGCTCCCTGAGGCTCTGCACAGACTATAGGGGCTTAAATGCAGTCTGCACCTCCAACAAATACCCCCTCCCCTTGACGAAAGACATGCTGACCCACCTGTCAAAAGGGAAAATCTTCACGAAACTAGACCTAAGGGAAGCGTATTTTAGAGTACGAATCAGGGAGGGAGATGAGTGGAAGACCGCCTTCAACTGTCAACTGGGATCATTTGAATATTTAGTAATGCCGTTCGGCCTAAAGGGGGCGCCAGGAGTCTTCATGCATCTAATTAACGAAATCCTCCATGACTTCCTCTACCGGGGAGTGCTAGTATATTTGGATGATATACTTATCTACTCCGAAACGATGGAAGAACATGTGACACTAGTAAGAGAAGTGCTGAAAAGACTACTAGAAAACCAGCTATACGCCAAACTATCAAAATGCGAATTCCACAAAAAGCAATTAGATTACTTAGGGTACAGGATTTCCTACAAAGGAGTGGGAATGGACCCAGGAAAAGTTAATGACGTGGTAGCCTGGGAACCACCCCGCTCCAGAAAACAACTACAAAGCTTCTTAGGGTTTGCAAACTTCTACAGACAGTTCATTCCCCAATTTGCAGGGGGCTGGGCCGGGATTTGGATCTGGGAACATGGCCTCTGCGCTCCAGGGGGCCGCTGTGATTCCCTCCCAGGCAGTGGGCCCCCTCACCTTGATCCTGGCTTCTGTTGGCACCGTCGCTCTGTTTTTTGCTGCCTGGATCTGGGCTTCTTGGTCTAGCTTCCCCAGTAGGCTTGTCATGGCTTCTCACAGGGCACACATATCTTGTTCTAGCCTCCTTACCCGTTCGTCTGGCGCTGCCGGTGAGTATAGCGTGCTGTGGCCGGGCTCTGCCGCTGTTCCTCCGTCTGTGCCTGTCTGCCAGGGAGTCTCAGGGGTCCGCAGGTCATCCTGGATCCACAGTTTGCTCGGTGGGGTAGAGTGTGTGTGTGCGATTTGCCCTTGGAGCTGGGTCGCTGCTGCCACGGATGTTAGAGTCCCTCCTGCAGCTCCCCATTGCTCCCTTTGCTCTCCTGGGGTCTGCTGTGGGGAAATGGCTCTGGGTGCATGGCTTGGCACGTCCTGCTCTTCCGGTGGGTTTGTTGCTTGGCTTTCCAGGTGGTTCACGTTGCCCTCCAGTGTAGTCACCACGTGTGGGCTGCTTCTGGGTTGCTCCGCGTCCTCCGGTAAAGTTGTCATGTTGACTTCTGGCTTTCTGTGAGGTTCACGATCTTTATGACCCAAAATCAGAATCTACGACACAAGCCACGAGGGATATGTGCAATTCGTTTATTGAATCAGCATCGTGCTCCGTTAAAGCCAGAAGTGGGTTTCTTCCCCCCCAGACCTCTCCTTTAACCATTCGGTTCTTACTTGTCCCGCCCCTCCCTCTTATTATAGCTATATGTATCCCTTCGTACATCAAAGCATCTTAGAACAGTTTAAATTATAGCCAAGATGACCTTCAGCCACATGTAAGGATTTGATCTTTGCTAACCTCTCTCCTAAATTTATTTTAGCTTTCTGTCCATATCCTTGATGCCAGTTTCCATTCGGATATAGAGAGGTGTGTGCAATGATGGTAGAGGTGTGGTAGAGATGGGTGGTGATAAATTTGATAAATAAATAAATAAATAAATAAATAAATAAATAAATAAGATCTATGGCAGAGCTTTCCAAACTTTTCATGTTGGTGACACACTTTTTAGACATGCATCATTTCGCGACACACTCTTACAGCAGGGCATCATTTCGCGACACACTCTTTCAGCAGGGCACAAGGCAGGCACTAGGACCTGCGCGGAATCACAGCAGGTTTGGAGGCAGCAGCAGGCGCAACACACCCAGACACTGCAGCGGACACACTAACGTGTCCCGACACACAGTTTGGAAAGCTCTGATATATGGATTGGAATGAAAGGCTACTAAGTGTTTGTTCAGGAACCCACTCCCATTCTCTGCTTTTGTCTTGTGTTCTTTCACTAAGGCAGGTATACACAAAACCTGATTCAAGACTAAATACAACAGCAAATTAGGCTGCAAAACAATTTAACTGTGTAGGAAAAAAGTACTCCCTTCTATTCATTTTCACATGTAAGTTAATTGGAGCTGTGTAGTTGAATCAAAAAGGTTTCTAAGAGGCCTACTGCCTCCATCTGTCATAGGGTCTTAACTCCTACATAAAAGTAAAAGGCTGAGTTTATTCCAGCAGCACTGAAGTTATATTCAGCCAAAGCTCGTATACAATTGCTCTTTGGTGCCGAGTTAGGACCATATCCTCCTTTTATACCCCTGGAAAGGGTTCAATCCAATTTCTTAAGGGCCATATTTCAGGTGGCCCCTTGTATCCCAAATGTAGTATTAAGAAGGGAAGCAGGGTTGTCTAAAGTTGAAACAGGTGCATGGACTTGCATTATAGCACATCGGTTGAAACTACTATTTTTCCCTATAGGTTTGGGTTCTTTCCTTATCAAGGATAATTACAAATCAGTATGGCTCAGGTCTATCCTACAAAAAATACAACATCTCAGCTTCTCTAGTGAGGCTTTCTTAATGATGGGTTATGAGCATGCACTTAGTGAATTCAAGCAGCGTAGCAAAGACCTGGAAATTCAGCAGGATCAGTCTGCTTTGCCTAAAAACATTTTTCTGGGCAATCAAGTTTTTTCTTATAAGCCAGCGAGATACCTAACTCTCATAACTGTCTCCAAATTTCGGAGAGCATTAACTTTGGCACGCTGTAATGCTCTCCCTACAGCAGTTTTGGAGGGCCGATACAAAAAAGTTCCGTACGAGCTGAGATTGTGCCCCTCTGGACAAGGGGCTATTGAAACTATAGCACATGTCCTGTAATACTGTATATATTATAAGGACTCACGAACCCACTTAATAACTAATTTGATAAAATATCCAGGAAATTCTGATCCTTTTTATGTCCAACTGTTGCTAACTGATCAGAATTATTTAGTCTCCATGAATGTAGCTAAATTTTGCTATACAGTCTGCAAAATAAGGCAGACTTTGACTGCCCATTGACAACTCTACCAATTGCAAATATATTAAGCTTCACTCATTTCATTTAATGTATTTTGTATTTTAATGTATTGCATTTATAATTCTGGTCTGTGACTAATAAAGGATTGATTAGTAAAAGGCTGAGGCTGATCATTTGGGTATTGTGCTGTCTACTACTGGTGAATGAGCACACTCACAATCACAATGAGCTGCTGCATTTCAAAATTTACCACCATCTTTACAAATCAGGAGTATCCAAATCCCTACCACCTTATTGGCTAGCCCTAATCGGGTATTCTCAAATCTGGGGCATCTCCACGTGAAGGCCAGCTAAGCCCCATCCCCGGCCCACGCCACCCAAATGAGGCGGCTCTCTTGCAGAATGTCACAGCCCATCTCTCTATCCTCTTCCACAGGACACAAGATGGTAACAGTGCAGATTCTTGTTTATGTAGAAGCCAATCCTCATAGAGCTGTGTGCAATTTATCACCACCCATCTCTACCACACCTCTACCATCATTGCACACACCTCTCTATATCCGAATGGAAACTGGCATCAAGGATATGGACAGAAAGCTAAAATAAATTTAGGAGAGAGGTTAGCAAAGATCAAATCCTTACATGTGGCTGAAGGTCATCTTGGCTATAATTTAAACTGTTCTAAGATGCTTTGATGTACGAAGGGATACATATAGCTATAATAAGGAGGAGCAAGAAGGTTGTGTAGCTGTAACATCAAGGGTGAGTTGATTAACATGCTAGACTAAAATGTTGGCTAGATTGTAGTTCAGGATACTGTATTGCACAAACCTAGCCAGTATAGTTAGTTGCAATAAGTCATGTGAATCTAGGCAATGAGATAATTCATTACAGAATCCTGAGAATATTAATTTTAGAACTGTAAAGAAAAAATAGGCAACACAAGATTTATTTGGCCTATTGTCTTCCAGATGGGTTGGAGAGCACCCAGTTGGAGATATTTATTTTAACAGGTGAGATCATGATGTGCTAAAAAGCTCAAAGCCCAAAAGGGAGAGTGGGTAGGATAATTAACATGCAGCGGAACATCTGTAGCTCTTTTTTTCTGGTGGTCCCATTGCTGCTGGTTTGGTTGGTTCCATCATTTTTTCCCCCAAAATGGATAAACAGATCTAAAGGCATTTCCACATCTGCCAAATTGCATAAATTGTCCCAGGAATAGAACTCTGTCTCTTTAAAACGGCTCACCGTAAAAGGTGAACTTATATTTACACCTTGTTTCCCTATAAAAATTACCCCTGATCTGACACACACTGGCTTCCATTATTATGATCATTCCCTACCGCAACCTCCCTTATAGCACAAATAGGAGAGGTACACATGGACAAGTGCATGAAAATTTATTAGAAGAGGAGAAGGAAAAGGATAATTGAGTGTAGTTTTATTTTTGTTGTTGTTGTTCAGTCGTTAAGTCGTGTCCAACTCTTCATGACCCCATGGACCATACCCATTTAATCACATAAAACTTGTTCCCATGCAAGGAGTACAAAGCTGCTGACAAAAATGCCAGTCTTAAACACTTTCACCTATGAATAGTGCCAAATAACCCTATTCAGCAGTTCATTCTCTTAGTGGACAAAAGAGGAAACTTGCTTTTTGCACTTGAATATTTATAGTTTCTTACTTTTTAAAAGTAATCTCTGGAGTTTATCAGGGATTGGTTTCCTGACAACTGAGTAAGAAAATGCAGAATTATTTTAACATGTAACATATATAGTGCAATTTGTTGCAGCCGGTCCAGCAGGATTTACTCACATCATGATGGCTTATAAATCTGAATTTCAGTCATTGTTAATCTGGTGACAGAATGACTGCTCTGAGGCAGTTTGTACTCCTTAAGGCACAAAGACTACATTCTGAGGAAAGCAGGAAAATAATAATTTATTCCGCAATGCTGGAGTTTCCAGTTGGACACTACTTAATCATCTATTCCATACTGTAGGGTCACAAAAAGGTAAACGAGATAGTCATTTGGTTCAGTTTCAGTCTTTGTTCTAACTAAATACAGTAAAAAGGCCTTAAGTTGTTTGTTGAAAAACACCACCAGCAAAACAAAATTAAGATGAAATGGGCAGGAAATCCCCAGGGGTCAACTTCAACTCACTCTGCTAATATTCAGCTGATACTAAATGTTGGCTCATTTTTCTTTGGATGCTTTTCTAGGGTCTTCATGGAGCACAGTGCAACTTCTAGTCTTTTATGACATCAGGAGATAATTGGGAACGATCAGCAAATGCAGCCTGTTAACTGCAATATGTAGTAGAAGAAATATCAAATGCCAAACAGGGTGCTTTGTCTTGTAAATTCCACAGAAGGAATGGGAACAATGAGTGTGATTACTTACTGTAATGGCAAAACTAGAAATAATAACATTAGAAAATACCCTGTTTATTTTAAAATACAGTAGAATATTCAAAATGTTATTGCATGACTACTAATCACATTTAAAAAAAACACAGTCACAACTCCTAGCATACTGATTTAAATACTGATAAATACTGATTTAAAGGTATACTTCCTATAATGTCTTCATTTTTCAAGACTTGGAGCCTGGCCCTAAACACAGTGATCTGCTTCCTACATCTGACTGGAAAAAGCTGTAATTTTTAAAATCATGAATTTATTTATTTATTTTAATTAATTTTATCCCTTTATTATTTTTATAAATAACTCAAGATGGTGAACATACCTAATACTCCTTCCTCCTCCTCTTTTCCCCACAAGAACAACCCTGTGAGGTAAGTTGGGCTGAGAGAGAGTGACTGGCCCAGGGTCACCCAGCCAGCTTTCATGCCTGGGGCGTGACTAGAACTCTCAGTCTCCTGGTTTCCCATTGGCTCCTTCCTAGGGCTGAGAGAGAGAGTGACTGGCCCAAGGTCACCCAGCCGGCTTTCATGCCTAAGGCGGGACTAGAACTCTCAGCCTCCTGGTTTGCTATTGGCTCCTTCCCAGGGCTGAGAGAGTGTGACTGGCCCAGGGTCACCCAGCCGGCTTTCATGCCTAAGGCGGGACTAGAACTCTGAGTCTCCCGGTTTCCCATTGGCTCCTTCCTAGGGCTGAGAGAGAGAGTGACTGGCCCAAGGTCACCCAGCTGGCTTTCATGCCTAAGGCGGGACTAGATCTCTCTGTCTCCTGGTTTCTAGCCCATTGCCTTAACCACTAGACCAAACTGTCTCTCATGTAATGTTGATGAAACCACAGTTGTCTGCATTCACTCAACACATTAAACTATAATGTGCTTTATTTGATTTGATATAGCTGATGTGTGAACTGAGTTCAGTGTATGCTACTTCCTGGTAGTTTTGTCCTATGCATTTTAAGCCCTGTGTTAACTCTAGCCTTAAGGTCCAGTCACGGTTTGTTCTTATCTTTGCTTCTCAGCTAGATGATAAAACATCCTGCACTCTCAGCACCCACAAGCAGCAACAAATTAGAAATATCACAGTTGAAAGGGTACTATGACCCTGTAAAAAATTATGAGATGTACAATGGCATAAAAGAGCCAGTTTAGTGTAGTGAAGGGGCTGGCCTAGAAACCAGGAGACTGAGTTCTAGTCCCGCCTTATGCATGAAAGCCGGCTGGGTGACCTTGGGCTAGTCGCTCTCTCTCTCTCTCTCTGCCCTAGGAAGGAGCCAGTGGGAAACCAGGAGACTCAAGAGTTTTAGTCACGCCCCAGGCATGAAAGCCGGCTGGGTGACCTTGGGCCACTCTCTCTCTCTCTCTCTCTCTCTCTCTGCCCTAGGAATGAGCCAATGGGAAACCAGGAGACTGAGAGTTCTAGTCCCGCCTTAGCTATGAAAGCCAGCTGGGTGACCTTGGGCCAATCACACTCTCTCTCAGCCCTGGGAAGGAGCCAATGGGAAACCAGGAGACTGAGAGTTCTAGTCCCGCCTTAGGCATGAAAGCCGGCTGGGTGACCCTGGGCCAGTCACTCTCTCTCAGCCCAACTTACTTCACAGGGCGGTGGTTGTGGGGAAAATAGGAGGCTGGAGTATTACCTATGTTCACCTGGAGTTTTTTTTCCTCTCTTTCTCTATACACACATGTAGGTATATATTATCTAATAATAGTAATAATCCACTGTTCTGCTGTATAGCTGAACGGAAGATAATCATGGCTTGTGCATAGAAATAGGCATATTAATTGGAGAAAACTTTAAGGACCATTAATTCTATCATGATATTCTTACCATGAATGGTCAGGAAGAGCCTCTTAAATTAGTGCTTATTGCCTTTATTACATAGGTGGGGAAGAGACAGAAAATTAGCCAAAACTCAAGATGAGTGGGCTTAGCTAAATTGAGAATGTGAATGAAAATGTCCGTTTCAAGAAATGAAGCCTGACTTTATCCTTTTGTTACCTCGTACTTACAGGGCGAGAGACGATGCATTTTTCTCCTCCGGAATCTGCGAATATATACCTCCCGACCTCACCTGCTCTAGAAGGCCGCAGCCGAATATTTGGATGGAAAGAAATGCAATTTGATCAAATTCAGATCTGCTTTTAGCAGCTCGTTCAGCTCGCAATGAATGAAAACAGAGAACAGCAATGCAAACGTATCTTCGCATTCTAGAATCAGTCGTAAGTGACCTCACTTACTAAGAACCTCCAGGGTTGGTCTCAATGCCCCTTTGTACCCGGCTGCTACACCGTCTCCACTACCGGAAAAAGGTACGCCCAGAATGCGGCGGATATGGGGCGTGGCCAACGCTTATTACAAAAAGCCATTCAGAAACCAGATCGAATAAATTCAGTACAGTACTCTGAGCGTGATTCCCACCCCTCTGTGATCGACCCTGATTTTTTCTATTGGTTGCAAGCAAAGCGAGAAAAAGGTTCACTGCTTCCCGATTGGTCAGGATAGTGTAGAGGTGAGCAAAATTAATTATTCACAAGCCGCGTTGGAGTTGAAAGAAAGGCGCCGGGCGAACCACGCCCCCTTTAATTTACATATCAGAGGACACGCCCCTCCCGGAGGTATCCAGGAAGGAGAGGCGGCCGCGGCGACGCGAGGAGGAGTTGTGGTGTGTTGGGGGACGTTGCAGGGTAGGTGGCTTAGCGCCAGTCCCCCGGTGGGTGCGCGCGGGGCCTGGGAGGAAAGGGGCTGGGTGGGCGTACGAATTCGGGGAACGGGCTGGTGAGGAGGAGAGGGGGGCGGCAGGTGAGGAGGCTCGGAAGGTTGGGGGTGGGAGAAAAGAAAGGAAGCGAAGAGGCTTGCTTGGACGGATGTGGGGGAGTGGCGTTGAGGGGTTGACTTCATGCTGAAAGGTGAGCTGGGCTCTGCTGAGGTGGGAGGAAATTGGTGACACAACTTCGAAGTCGGTCTCCGCTGCGCTTTGCATGGGCTTTGGAAATAGGCGCGGTAGTGGGAAAACGGGGTGGAGGCTGGAGTAGGGAAGGGTAGGTATAAGGCAGAATGTTTCAGTGGGGGAGGAAGCTGACAGATATTTAATGCGTGAATTGGGAGCCTTAGGGTTGAAGGGCTTGGCTTGGGGAGGGCTTGGGGGTGGCCCTGAATCTGCTACAAGTACAGCATGGCGTCGTGGGAGAGGTGCGGAAACTCGCTAGATTAGGCTAGTTAAGACTGACCGTGATAAAGACCCTGGTCCTGGGGGGATGCTTGCCTCCTTTTAATGTTGAAAGCAGCGCTGACCTGCAGTGTGGAATATGCTGGATGGTATTTCAGGAATGCTTTACCTGGAAAGCTAGGTTGCCTTACAGGTGGAAACCGTAGGCTAAAAAGCAGATCATGAGCTCCTCACTATTGGAAGGGGGGCAGTTGCCTTTCCCCTGTTGCTACTTGTTTTCAGGTGCTTCTTACAAGTACTGCCCAGATAATTCTTGCCTTCTATTTCCCTTTCTTGGAAAGTTAAGAGGCTGCTCTTGGTGTGGAGGTCTATATTTTGTAGAACAAACATGCCAAAGGGAAGCAAGGAAACCAAAAGGAAAAATGCCGGATTGGTGTAGAGGTCGAGGTTTTAATTCCGGCCAACCAGGCTGATACAAAAGTATTGCGTGTGTCTTGGGGCCAGTACAGCACCCTTTAAATTAGCCTTGTGCGTGTATGATAATGTTTCCTTAAGTTGAACATTATATATGCCACCTTCAGTTGTACAAAAATAAAGGTGGGATATAAATCTAGTAATAATATTAAGCTGTCCCATCATTGCCAGGGTCCATACGCTGCACTAAGCCATAATGTGATTTGTTAGGTTTATGGCTTAGCATATTGAGTGAGCCCAGCCAAGTGTAACTACTTTAACAAACCGTGTCATAGTCATATGGACTTAACTGCTGAGTTAGAGGACCCAGCATTGGGCCAAATTTAGATCTATTTGTGAAACTCTGCTTAAAGAAGCTTGACACAGGGAATGCCTCTGCCAATAAAGTTTCATGAGAAACTGGACCCCCTTTGCAGTCTAGCACCAACTCTACCTGACCCCCCTCCCTTGCCGGGAGTCCCAGCGCCCTGACAGTCTACATTATTCAAAACCATAAAAGATTAGCCAGTGGCACACCTGAAAAATTAACTGCATTGTAAGCTGGAAAAAGTCTTCTGGTGGTTTTTTCCACCAAAGCGGGCTGATTTAGTGAAAACTAGAACCCTTTGAAATACTCCAGTTTATTGTTACATCAGCCACAAAGACATTTATTTATTACTGGCCTTTTAGCAGGTTTTCATTTCCACATTCAAACAGTGGTGCATTATCTTATGCATGGGTTTAATTCCCTTGTCCTGCCCTCTGCCTCTTTTGCAGTCTTTTTTCATGATGAGACTGGTATATTTAGAGTTATTACTTAAAATTGCCTTTGTATATTATTAACCTAAATAGTTACCTATTCAACGCATTTATGCATGTTCAGGTCTTGCAGTTTCCTATGTGATTAAACACTGGGAAAACATGCTATATTTTTGTTCAGTTTCGTATATTATATGCAGATATTTGGACAATAAATCATGTTTTTATATGCAGAGCAATGACAGCTGAATGCAAAGCTTAAAAAATTAGTCCAGCCCACAGGGAATGGTAAACTTTAATAACAATGTTTGGTGTGTTCTGTAGGCTGGACTCAAGTGTCCACGCCTTTTTAATCATTATATTCAGCTGCCAGTAATGCTCAAAGTACGTAATTTATAGTTGGTTAGCTCATGGTTTTCCTTGGCAACATCAGATGCGCTCAGATTCTTCACTGCATCCCAAGAGCACACAATTAAAATAATGGGACTAATTTCTGTATAACCATATTTAGGGTATCAGTTTTGGATTGCACTTTCAGAGAGTTAAATCAGAAATTGTAATTCCCCTTGACAACACACAGGTTGAATGCTACTATTTATATGTTTTCTAGTATAGAGAAGCTTCTTATAATCCTGTTCCTTTATGGGCATTAATACAAGTAGTATAACACCAGTGGAAGCTATATGCCATTTCTGATTCAGTAGCACCTGTGGAACTTTTGATCACAGAACAGTTTTTCATACTGTGTGAAAGACTTGGCCACATAAAGATTTCTATAAGGAATTAATAATGAAATACAATTGTTGATACATAAGAAACCTTAAACCTTTCAAGCCTTTCTGTTTTGTGTGTATATATAAATACTGCAAGATGTTCTATTTGAAGACTTTTTAATAAATCCTGAGTTATTCTTGATCATTATAGTATGCCTTTATCCTGATTTTCAAAGGGAAATGGTATGCTGCTCAGAGTCGGTTTTGATGAGAATGGCCACTAAGTCCTATAAATAAATAATATAAAAGAAAAAAATACTATTCACCTTTGCTTGACATTAGCAAAACTTTTGTGTGACATTTGCTGTTTTAGCTCTTTAGGTGGGATTAGCTAATTAGCTATCTAGTATATGTAACTATAATTATAGTACAGAAGAGAAGGAAAAATGTAGTTTTCAGTGTAACATAAAACTGCTTTGCAGTGGATGATATATGGCAGTGCTTTCCAAAGTGCCGCCGTTGGCGACACACCAACAGCGGCAGTGGCAGCGGCGCGGGGGGGGGGTGTGGCGGCGGCAGCGGCCTCGCTAAAACGCGGAAGCGCTGATGGCGCACCGCTGCTACCACCACTGCCATGCACACCGCCGCCACCGCGCGCCACCGCTTCGCAACACACTAAATTGTGTGTTGCGACACACTAAAGTGTCCCGACACACAGTTTGGAAAGCACTGATATATGGCATAATTTACCTAATATCAAACGATTTACTGTAGAATCTCAATATGGTCTGAATCAGTCTTTTTAGCCCTTGTTCAGTCATAGCTTCAGTTGAGAGTCTTGTGCATACTATATTCCTTGCTATAAAATATTGTAAATGCAGTTACAATAGTGACTTTTTTGAGATTGTGGGCCCTTAGAAAGATCATTTGTAACCAATAATTTTTGTTAGTCTGGTAGTAAAATGCTTAAAGTTTATACCTCAAGTTCTAAAAGAAAATGAAACATAATGAATTATGGCCAGGTGAATGCTTGGTCCTAAAAAGGTATT